>CP129452.1:14731000-15964000 GCA_030445155.1 Quercus variabilis | reverse complement strand
TAAAGATATACGGAGACAAGGGGTCCCCTTGTCTTATTCCCTGGGACGGCAAGATCGGATCAAGAGGGCTACCATTGAAAAGAATCGAGGTAGAGACCGATGACACACAGCTCATAATCAACTCCACAAGGTTGTTGGGAAGATTAATTCTGATCAACATTCTTCTAATAAAACTCAATTCCAATTTATCATACGCCTTCTCCAAGTCTATCTTGATTGCCATGTAGCCCACTTTCCCCTTCTTCTTGCTAATAGTATGGACCAACTCCTGAACTATTATGGCATTATCAATTCCTTTTCGCCCGGGCACAAAGGCAGATTGGAGGGGTGAAATAAGGTTCCCCAAATATGGCCTAAGCCTAGCCACTATGATTTTAGTGACTATCTTGTAAGTCGTATTGCATAGACTAATTGGCCGATAGTTCCCGAGAGTCTCTGGTCCCTGAATTTTAGGAATGAGGACTATGTGGGTTTGATTAAGCTTTTCCGGCATTCTCCTTTCCCTAAATATCTTCTTCACTTCCTCCACCACGAACTGCCCAACTGACGGCCAAAAATGTTGAAAGAATCCAGCATGAAGACCATCTGGCCCTGGGGCCTTAAAGGCCTTAAGAGACCAAAGGCCTGCCTTAATCTCATCTTCTGTCACCGATTTGTCTAAGCTCTTTTTTTCCTCTTCAGAAAGCCGGGCTTGCCACTGGGTAACTCCCGAAAGGATTTTTTCTGATGAGATAGATGAAGTTGTATAAATGTCATTGAATCCTTTCCTAATAAAATCCATAATCTCTGCTTCTACAAACAGCCACTCTCCAACCCCATTCTTGATAGCCAGGATTTGATTTCTCTTCCGTCTGACCAAAGTTGATACATGAAAGAAGGCAGTATTTCTATCTCCTTGAACCATCCAGTTGATTCTCGATTTAAGAGCCCACAACTCTTGCTCTTGCTCAAGCACCACATCCAACTCTTTCAGAAGCTTGTTCTCAAGGTCCAACAGGGAGCCCGATGGTCTCTAAGCTACTGCCCTTTGGATACCATTCAGTCTAGCCATAATTTTCCTCTTCTTTGCAAAAATATTCCCAAAATGCAATTTATTCCAAACCATAGCTTCATGCTGGAAGGTATCAATAGCTTCAGATAGACCCGTTATCCGCCCCCACACATTCTCCACCACCTTAGGAAAGGTTACATCAGACAGCCAAAACTGTTGGAACTTGAAAGGCCTAGACCGGTTGGTCCTAACTGTGGGTTGCAACTCCAAAAGAACTGGGCAGTGATCCGAGTGGCATCTTGTTAAATGGGTCACTCGCGCCTCTGGGTATAGGAGGCACCAGCTAGGATTAACAAAAAAACGATCAATTCTCTCTTAGATTAGACCCTGCACCTCCCTCCGGTTTGTCCAAGTGAACCAGGGACCAGTGAACCCTAAATCAATCATATTGCAAATGTCAAGACATTCTTTCAACATTAAGGATCTGTTCACACTCACAAGCCTCCCACCAAACTTGTCCTCTCCAACAATAGGCTCATTAAAATCCCCAGCTAACACCCAAGGCAGATTATGGAGCTCTGCAACTTTGATTAAATTATTCCATAATACTTGCCTTTCGGCATGCCTAGGACTAGCATAAATTGCAGAAAGTAACCAAGAAGAATTAGAACTCCGTACCTTAACAGTGGCATGAATTTCTTGTTCTGTGCTTGAAAGTGGCGAAACCTCCACCCTCTCCGAATCCCACAGCAGCCAAAGCCCCCCGGCATATCCTATAGTATCTGTAATGAATACTCCATCAAAGTAAAGTCTATCAATAATACCTCGAGCTCGCTCACCCCCAATTTTTGTTTCCATAACAATCAAAACAGCAGGATTGTGCTTAATCACAAGATCCCTCACATGATTCTGAAATGAGGCCTTCAAGGCCCCTTTACAATTCCATGCAATAAGATTCATGATAATACTAAATCCGGTGCGACACTCTTCAAAAGGAAGTAGAGACTTCACCGCCTCCCTTCAATTGCATTTTATCATCTTGCCCTGCCTCACTATCACATAACAATGTACCATTCCGAACCTCAAAATCTGCTCGAACATAAGCATAATGATCTTCGTGGGCTGCTGGAGTCTCGGAGTCGAAATTGTGGTCACCCTGACCTCCAAGCTGCATGTCCTCTCCTGCACTGACTTGCTCGGTCTCATCTGCACCTCCCACAAGAATCGGCGGTCTATCAGCTGAACCGTTTGTGGTAATCTTGCCATGGTTGATCCGCCGCTCCTTACCATAAGTTGGTGGAGCGCTTCTCGCACCTTCGCACCTCTAAGACTGACCCGCCCCACTACTTGTTTTGATTTTGTTCAACTCTCCTCCTCTAAACTGGTATCCACTCTCTAAACCACAGCTGGTCGCAAGCTGCACCTCGCACACACCTGAAGCAAAGGGCTCACCTTGGTTCGGATCGGCAGTGCTTAAGATAGGCTGCAATATCGGCATGGAGTTAGAGCTCTCTAGAGTCCTGGAGCTTGTTTGATGCGCCCTAGCCCGCGCGATGACCTTTTTGCCCTTAATGGAGATACTGGAATCTCCCTTAAAGCTCGGTGGGGCCTCTCCTAATCCCGGGTGGTAACTCTCTAAAGGACCCGATTGTAATGGGCCTTGGGCCGCTACAAAAGTCCCAACAGCACCACCTTGGGTTCCTTCATTCCTAATATAGGCTGTATGGTATTTTGTCGGGGATAGCTTGCGCTTCCCTTCACGCAAAGAGAGCCGGCTTCCTGACTTAGGTGCCCTCTCCGTACTTGCCGTAGCACCAGGAGCATGCACACCGCCCCCTCTTGCCCTTGAGCATGACTCCGCCCAGCATAAGGCACACTCCCTCCTTGTCCTTTTGTCCCAGTTTTCTTGCGTGAAACCAATAGCCACGGACCATAGTTGTCCTCTAGTGCCTCAGGTGTGGTTCCACTAGACTGTATAGGGTTGTCAGGAACATGAGAATTGCATGGTTGTCCAGCTTGGTCCACGCTGTCGCCCTCATCCTTATCCATCTGGTCATTCCCATTCCTAACGGTGTACGGGCAACTCTCCCGCCGATGACCCATCCTTCCACACGAGAAGCACATCCTATGAATGCCTTCATAGGTAACTGCTTGTTCAAACCTCCCAATCAACACTGTATCAATAAGGGGCTTATCAACATCAACTTGCACACACAGACGTGCAAATCTACCTCTGGTTTCTGAAGCTGTATGGGTGTCCACTCTAAGCACATTACCAATAGCTTCCCGATATGATATAAAGCCTCGGCATTGTAGAACTCAATAGGAAGCTCGTTGAGCCTAATCCAAACCGCAACAGATGATACATTGGCCGTCGACGGTTTAAAATAAGGCTCCCACAGTCTGATGGACAGAAAATGTTCCCCTATGAACCACGGTCCCTTTTTTAAAACAGCCTCATAGTCTTCCTTCTCCGCGAATCTAATAAGGAAAAAGTCATAACCAAGTCCGACGCAAGCTAGGCGCCCCACTGGTCTCCAGAGACTATGGATTCTTGCATGCAGGAGGTTAAATCCTACAGTTCTACCATAAACCTTCACAATCAACGCTTTATACCAAGGAGACCTAATATGTTGTTTGATCTCTTTCGTAAACTTCACCGCTGCCAACCCTTGGCGAAGCTCTCCAACATCTTCGTCTGACTCCGCATCATCATCCATAAGTTCAGAGAAGTTAAACGCTTGCGTATATGCTCCCGGAATCTCACCCACGAGTTTATCCTTGAAAGATGGCGGGGAGGATGGTGGCCGGAACTCATGTTCCTGCTCAGGCTGAGGAATCTCCATTCCTTTGCCATCACCGAACCCCGCGTGATTCACATCTTTAGCTTTTTTATTACTTCGGGCAAGCTCAGCCTCCTCCTTCTCTCTCTCTCGAGAGGCCATCAGAGGTGGTAACGTTCCCAGGAGAAACAACTAGTACGGAGAGAAAACCTCACTAGTACGGAGAGAAAAGTAACGCTATATAGGCTAATGGCTATTGGTCTGTTGGTGTGGTCATACTCTCCTTTATGGATGGCTTTTATAGTTTAGTACATTTTTATCATATTGTTAATTTTTATTTAAATTTTAATTAAATACAGATTTGACTAGTGATTCACGAGTTCAACCAGTTACTCAAAGCTTACATTGGATCAATTTCTAGGGTTTTTTTTTTTTTTTAATGGAGAAAAAATTTCCAGGGTTTAATAACTACGATTTACTTAACCATGATTTATAATCCATGGATGTGTCCCATTATGATATAGAACATGTTTGAGATTAAATTCTTATTTACTCCCTCCAATCAGACATTGTTGACACGTAGATTCTTTCTCATAAAAATAAGGTTCCTGATTCAATGAATAACATCCCTCGAAAACCAATATAATTCAATATTTTATTAAAAAAAACAAAAACTTCTACTATCTCAATCTGTGATTTTGTGTGAACACATTATCCCACCGGAGCAGCCGCATTCACCTAAGAGAAGCCAATCGCCTCCTGCAACGCTGGCTCTAGAGACGGCGGAATCTGTGAGCTCCTTAAGGTAAGATTATTAATTTTTTTCAAATCATGAAACCAAAATTAAATGCAAAAGAGTAACTAGACCATAAAAATCAACTAATTTGTGTTGCGTTCACATATTTCATACAATGAAATAAAAGTATGTCCAACTCTTTGAATGTCTTCCACTCATTGATAGTGCGACATTAAGACATGATGTGGGCAACTGTGTATACATATTTCTTATAGATAATTTAAAATTAAGCCATGGTAAAATGTGGTTTTACACGTACCAAATATTCTCTTTACTTAAATACCCAAAACAAAAACTATCCAATCAAATTACCTAAATTTAAATCATATTTATGCCCTTAATTTAAAAAGAAAAAAGAAAAAAAAATTATCCGTAGGGGTTTCAGCATCTTGATGGTGGAGGGGGGTCAATATAACGGAGGTGGCGACCCCTCAAATTCCTCTTTCTCTCTCTTTCAAATGTTTTGTTAGTCTCAAGTCTTTTATATTGATAATTTTTTTATATTGGCAATATATAGTAAAATAATGTCTTTTATTTAATAATTCACAACATTTTTGTGTCTCTCCATCTCTCTCCAAGGCCTTATCTGGTTAGTTATTACTATTAGTCTTTACTTATTTTTTTTTATTCTATTTTTTAAAATACTAAAACAGTGAGATGCTAAAACAAGGTTTTCAGATTCGGACCGTTCATTGAACCATAAAAAGAAGAGATTCAAGATTTTTGAGATCGAATCAAGATCGAACCGTGATGACGTCATAATTAATTAAAGCCTAAATATAGATATTAAATTTATAAAACTAGTAAAATTGACTAATATATCTACAATGTGAGGGAAATTTAATGATTTTTAAGCATATATTTAATAATTAAATAAGAAAGTTAATAAAATAAAATAATAACCATGAAAACATTAAAATTTATGATAAATTTTTAAAGTAAAGTTGAATATCTTTGAAGGATTTTAATTATAATTTTTTTTTTATTCTTTGTAAGAGATTGATAATTTAATTAAGTAGAATAAAATTGTGTTAAGTTGTTTTTATAAAAAAAATAAATAAATAAATAAGTTTTTTTTTTTTTAATTGCTAAGGGGTTAGAGTGCTCAGTTCTTGCCACTGGTTCTGCATGAATTGTGCAGTCCAACCCGGTATCAAGGGTTCACAAAACTGCCACATATACCTGGCTCTCTATGCTTAAAAAACCGAATTTCAATTCGGTTCCTGGTTTTCACGGTCTGACCTCCCAGTTCAGTCTGGGTCTGAGAGCCTTGTGCTAAAAGACATGATGAATAGAGATGATGTGGTGTAAATTTAGTCAATTAATGAGATATTAATAAGATAAAAGTAAAATAAATTAATGTGAACTTTTGGGTTATAGTAATAAAAAAAAAAAAAAAAACACTTAATGACAGAGGTAAAAAAAAAATGCTAAATCCAAAATTAGAGAACTACTTGACAGGGTCTCTTGTAATCCTTCATGAAGTCTCTGTTTTTATATATACTAGTAGCATACCTGTGCGTTGCGCGTGATAATTTTTTTAGGATGGTCACATTAAATATGTTATTAATACTATAATTTTATTTATTAACCATTGGTTTTTCATTAGTTTTCAAGTTAATAAAAACCTTAAATATACCTTTTTTTACCTTCACACACACACACACACACATGTATATATAGTGAATCTTTACACATACTTTTAAGAAAACACTGTATATTCCACTTTTTTGGATGTGCAAAATTATAGACTACTACTTCATAATGATAGTGGCTAATTAATTTTAAATATATTTTTTAGTGATCTCATTTGTAAAGCTTTTTACTATTATCATATATTTACTAACTGATGATTTGCATAACAAAGACAATAAATGAGAGATAGCATTGTTCATTAGGTTTTCAAAAGTAATAGTGTATGAAAATTATATATATATATATATATATATATATTAGAAATAAGGTTAAATGAAATGTCAAAAAATGGATTTTTAAATTTTCCAACTTTATTTCTTATGTAATTTCTACTACTATCAAAGAACATCTCTTCTTTAGTTATGATTAATATGGTTTCTATGGTTAAAGTTTGATTAGTTTTAAATTTAAAGTTAGTGCTATGATTGTATTTAATTTTTTATTGTTGATTTAATTTTTTAAGTGAATTTAACGGTTTATGTTACTGCACTGTAAAGTTTTTAATATTCTCCATACAGTAATCTCTATTTTATTTTTTTACTTCTCCTCACAACCTCTTTGTTTTCCAATCAATGATTACTAATTGACGTTTGGTTTTTTTTCTTTATCTACTCTTTATTAGTTTGTATTGGTTTTTTTTTTTATACCCTCTCTCTCTCTCTCTCTCTCTCTCTCTCTCTCTCTCTCTCTCTCTCTCTCTCTCTCTCTCTCTCTCTCTCCATTGGCAACCTATCATTTTCCAAAATTTGATGATGATTCTATGACACTAAATATGCACTATTAGGTTTTTTTTTTTTTTTTCTTTTTTTTCTTTTTAATAATTTAGTGTTTCTAACTTGATTTGTTTTGTATTTCATTCTTCCTTTGATGCATTGGGTGTGAGAATGAGTGTTTCCCTAGCATTACTCCACTTAATGTGGTCAATTTTATTTATTTAATTTAGGCAAAAGATTATATTTAAAATTTTTTAAAATAAAAAAGAGTGGAAATATAAATAATTTAATGATATATGTGGGGGATGTGGCTGAATTTTAATATTAAATAAAATGATATGAGAAAAAAAAAATACATAACAATAAACACTAACTTATCCAAATAATTCTATGTAATATAATAATAGTACATTCTTCTATACTATTTAAAATTATTTATAATGCAATATGATAATATTTCACAATCAAAATCATAATAATAAAAAAAAAAAAAAACACTTAAAACACAAAACTAAATCCCATCAACCAAAATAGAGTTCTAAAGAATAATAACTTAATCAAGCTAAAATAGAGATGCAAGAAAAATAAAAATAAAAATCCACCAAAAAATTGAGGGAGAAAGAGAGGGAAATAACAACTTTTTTAGTGAGAGAAAATTATATAAAGATTGGAAGAGTGAATGACAAATTTATACCAAGAGGATGATAATAAAAAGAAACAAAATGAAGAAAGATAAAAGGAAAGAGGAAGTGTGATATCAAGTAGAATGTTTGGGGAGATGAAAAGGTAAAGAAAAGGAGAAAGGTTGGAGAAAGTGTAAATGTTAAAAAAAAAAAAAATGAGCACAATTTTCTTTTATTTGAATTTAAGTAAAATATTACATTTTTAATTTTTTTAAAACAAAAAGAGAGAGAAAATATAAATAATTTAATGATAAGGAGGATGTGGTTGAATTTCAATATTGAGTAAAACAGAAGAGAAGAAAAAAAAAAGAAAAATTAAAAGATATAACAATAAACACTAAATTATCCAAAGAATGCTATGTAATGGAATACTATTTTATTTTTATCTACTATCTTTAATTTTTTATAATGTAATTGGATAAAATTTAACAATCAAAGAGAAAAAAAAAATAATAACTTAAAATACAAAAGTAAATCGTATCAACCAAAATTAGAGTTTTTAAATACACAAAAAAATTATCAACCTAAAGTGGAGATGCAATAAAAAAATAAAAATCTACCAAAAACTTGAGAGAGAGAGAGAGAGAGAGAGAGAGAGAGAGATAGAGAGCCTTTTTGTGAGAGAAAACTATGTAAAGAATGGAAAAGAGTGACAAATTTATAGTAAGAGGAAAGGGATAAGAAGAGACAAATAAAGGAAGACGAAGGGAAAGATGAATAGTAATATTAAAGTAGAGAGTAATTAGGAGATAAAAAAGTAAGGGAAGAAGAAAGGTTGAAGAAAGTGTAAATATTTAAAAAAAATAAGTGAATGTAAAAAAAATTATAGGAAAATTGGAAATAAAAAGAAATATATATAGATGTTAAAACCGACAAAAATGAATATGTAAAATCAATAATCTATTTATATCTATATATATATAGATATATATATTTTAAAAAATAAAAATAAATAATAATTATGTGACGAATGACGTGGCGATGAAATGGCGCAACAGAAGCTCAGCAGCAATAAATGTCATGCTTCAGCTTTTAGTAATATACTAGTTGCTAACCCATGCGTTGCATAGGAAAATTACTAACAATGAAATCTAATGAATGCAAAGTAGTTATGCAGAATACCATTTAAATTAAAAGACAAATATTAGTAAATGTCATTATTCTTAGCTGTTTGTGTTGTATCTAGAGTTTCATATCTAAGTTACTACAATACTACTTGCTGCCACTAAAGCTCACAATATAAGTATATTATATAAGGTCAAAACTTATATTATCTTCAAGCCCCCCTTAGCCTTACAGATTCCCTAACAAAATTTCTTTTGTATTGAATTTGATTTTAGAGGACTTATTCAAAATTATTTGGATTAAACCTCACAAATTAGAAGAAAAAAAAAATTAAAAAACATTACAACATTGTAGCTTATTAATATACAAATAAACTATCAATTTAACATGATAAATTACTATTAGTAATTTAGAAAGCAAAAATTAACAAAATTAAAGTTGTTACCCACTTAACCTAAAACTTTTCATATTCTAAAGTTTTCAAACAACTATTGATATAAAATATTCTGTAATTACTTTAATACCGCAAGTTGTTCATGCTGTAAAAAATTTGAGAGAATAATATAGCAGGCATCTTAAACACTTTCTTGCTTGGATCCTACAAAACAATATATATATATATATATATATATATATATATATCGATGGAGACAGAAAAATGCCTTTAAAGAGACAACCAATTACAATAGTGTTGGAGGCAAAGTAAAAGATTAAAAAAAAAAAAAAACTGAAGAAGCAAGTGGTTTGGCTAGCATACCAGCTAGTTAATTTATATCAAAAGACATAAAAATCTTACAATCAAGTAGAATCCAAAAGTAAATAAATACATGTGGTACAATTAGATAAATAAAAGATTTGTCAAGATGATCAAGTTTGGCAATGAAGAAGACGCAACAGCTATTGATGAGGGTAATCTCTATCTTAAACTTGTGATAATGATGAAGATGCAACAACTACTGATTATGCAGATCTAGCTTAATCTTATTTTGATTCAACTACAACAAAAATGACGATAATTACCATAAAAAGATTATATATATAAAATAAAATAAAATAAAAAACTGTCTTTTATGATATAGCCAAGAGTACAATCGAAGCTAGTAGAAGGAATTTTAAATCGATTTCAATGATGAAGGAGGGATTCACTTAAATGAGGAGACCAAGAAAAAGGAGAAGTATCGTTTTCTGAGTATAGTATTGAATTTTAAACTCTATAATTCAATTTGCTAAGGTATTTTAGTAGTTAGCAAATTAAATTTCTTTAGGCATGGATTACATCATTTAATTGAATTTCTGCAGGCACGATAGCACTAAAACTTTATCATTCAATTTTCTAACTACTAAAACTCTATCACACGAATACTACAAAAACTCTATCACACAGATTACACAATATAAACCAATAATGTTACTGTCTCAAACATTTAAAAAAAAAAAAAATCAATTTTAAACATAGAAACAAACAATCATCTATCAATACAAATACCCAGCCTAAATACATATAAGCTCATATCTCACCTACAACACAAAAGATGTAGTAACAAAATTAAAAAAGCAAAAAAAAAAAAAAAAAAAATTCAATATAAAAGAAAAAACACTATTAATCTAATTCTTACATTGAACTATTATGAAGGCAACTACAAGAATAGAAGTCAAGAGCAACTGAGATTTAGAGATACCTAAACTGAATCATCTAGCTTTTCAGTATTAATATAGTGAGAGGAGAGGAAGAGATGAAGGAGTTAGAAAGCCAAAGTCTAGTGTTAGGAAGCTGAAGGGTTGCCATTTGAGATTGTAACTGTTGAACACAAAGGGTTGCTATTTAAAATTGTAACCGTGGAAGACAAAGGGTTGTCATCTAAAATTGCAATCGTAGAAGACAAAGGGTTGGGAATTATTTTCTTTTTATTAGTATTTTTAAATTTAAGAAAACTTATTTTAAATTGTAGGACAAATTCAGGAAAAAGAATTGTAATGACATGATAGCTGATGTGGCTCAACCTGAGCGTAGCAACTCTAAATGCTACGCTTCAGCTTTTAGTAATATATATATATGTGTGTGTGTGTGTGTGTATGTGTGTATATATATATGTAAAGATGTATTTTCTTTCTGTTTATTTCAAAATCCACATAATAGTCTATTATGCAGTAGATCCATCATTTATTTAGCTACGGAGCAAGTATCATGGTTTTGGTATGTATTATCAAAAGATTCGCTAGTACCTGACATTCGAGAGATTAGCTTCTCGCATTGCTCTGGTGGAGACAAGCATATGTCTGAATTGAAATTAAAGATCTTTTTGTCACTTCAAAGTGGCAATGCTAATATAGGAAGCCATATTATGATGGAGAACGTATATTTTCGTTTTTGTTACAACCTCACAACAAACTATTTTAGAGTGATTTTGAGAGACAGGACAATTTTGCATTTGAGTAATAAATATTGTCTCATAAATTAATGTTGATAATGTAGAAGCTTTGCAATAATATTCAAGAGATATGTTGTGAATAAGAATATTTTAGATTGGCAAGTTTTCATGTAATTCCTTGTTGGAAAGCTCTATCGAGGGATAATAGTTGGGAGACTCCAAAGGAGGCCTTAACATATGATGCGAGATGAGGAAGCGTCAAGGAGCAGAACATGTCTACTTCTAAAAAATGAGAAACAAAACATGTTTGCTTCTGCAAATAATCTTGAATTCACGAGGGTTCTTTGAATTCATAAGAAGAAAGGGTTTGGAATCCACTAGAAAGTAGAATTTGACAAAAAGTCTACGGCTACGAAAGTATATGAAACTCTAATGTGACTAAACAACATTAAAAGCACCAAAAACAAGGAAATAAATCACCTAAACCTAAAATAACAAAAATTACATAAAAATATTGTAATTAAAAAAATTACCAAATTTAAATAAACCATGTCTTACATCAAACCCTCCACTTGAAAAAATCTCGTCCTCGAGTTGATGGCCAAAATTTGAAATCTTTCACTCTAAATAAACAAATACTTTGAATGCTTTAAAAACTTCAATTTTTCATGAAGTGTAGCATAAAGTTTCTTCTCATCTACCTTAAATTTATTTGCAACATCACTCAACAAATGGTTAATAATAAAATTAATATTTTCTACTCCAAGAAAATCAACATATTGTGTAGTCATCATCAACAATTCAACCGGAACTTGATGAATGTGGGTGATGAACTTATCCTCATATTTAACCTCAATTGGATCTTCCACAATATTCTCAATAATTACCATCTCTTGATTTCTGTCATTATCTACAATCAACTCAACCTTCTTTTCTTTAACATCTTCATCAAACTTTTGACAAGTGGTATCTTCAATCTTCAATTCAATAACTTCTTGCAAGACTTGATCCTCTTTAACCACTTCAAAATTTTCTTTAGAAATAGACTGTTTCTTTTCAACCCTCAAATCCTTTCCCTTACTTGACACTAGGACTTGGCTATGATAATTTTGGTTTTGTGGTTGACCTTTCATGATTTGAACATATTGCTTTTTATATGAACATAAAGATATATAATCAACAGTTATATAATCTAGTATATCATAATAGTCATTAAGAAACTATAAATACTCTTTTCATTCTTGGCCAAGAGCTGATTGGATGCTTACCTCATCACTTTCTATCTATTTGAATGTCTTCCCACCATTCCTTTACTTCATCATTCAATTTATTAGATGCAATCCACACTCTTTCTTCATCACAAATCTTCTAAAAATTAAAATACTCATCCAAATCAAGAAGCCAATCAATAAAATCCAACATACACATCTCTCCATCATAGAATGGAATTTTCTTGCAGTTAGGAGTGTGTCTTTGAATGTATTGATCATTGTTGTTGTGAGATGATTTCCTAGCAAGAAGAGTAGCAATCGTTTGCTCGATTTTGCTTATAATTTGCTGACACTTTTCACAAAATTGGTAGAACTCAGCTTTAGTGAGAATTGTGTCTTCAACTTTATTGTTGCAGTTGTGGTGGTTACCGTCTCGCGTGTTAGCCATTAGTCCAGGGTATGTCAAGGCTCTGATACCAACTGATGCAGGATGTGGAAGCATCAAGAAGAAGAACACGTCTACCTCTAGAAAACAAGAAACAAAACATGTTTGCTTATGAAAATAACCTCAAATCCATGAGGGTTCTTTGAATCCACAAAGGTCTTTGAACCTACAAGGAAAAAGGGTTTGAAATCCACTAGAAAATAGAAAGATAAAAGTCTAAATTTTATTAATTGAATAATTGTTCAAAAAACGTGTACAGACTCAGAGACCTATTTAACAGCTCTGTAAAACTTGACAAACAGCAAAATATATTCTAAAATAACTCTTAATTGATGACCTAAAAAACATTAAAAACACCTAAAAACAAGGAAATAAATGCCCTAAACCTAAAATAACGAAAAATTACATAAAAATACCAAAAATAACAAATTACATAAATTAATTTGAAGATTCTGTCCTACATTAAACCCTTTCACTTGAAACAAACTCGTCTTTGATTTAATGGTTGAAATCTGAAATCTTCCATGCCAAGAGAACAAATACTTTGAATACTTCATCTTCTTTGTATTCTACTTGAAAGTCATCAATTGGGCAACTTGAACTTCTTGTCCCTTGATCTTCATGCAATTAAAAATATTCACCAAATAAGAGTCAATGATCAAATCAAATCTTTCCACCCCAATAAAATCAATATACTTTGTTTTAGTGACTCCCACCAAAATAATAGGAGCTTGAATGTTGCAATCATCTAACTTGAATTCATCGAGATAGTTGACAAGTTCCTCTATAATTTCTTTTTTAATGGTCTCTACTATCTCGACCTCAATATCTTTCTCTATAATAGGGTCTTTATTAATCTCCTCCACAATGTTGATTTCAGGTTCTTCTTTATAACAAGTCATTCATTAATTTCCTAAAAAATCTATATATTTTCTTCTTTGACTTCTAGATATTCTTCAAGAAAAGTATTTTCTTCAACATAAAATTCTTCCTTTAATGGTGGAACATATGGCTCTTCAATATAATTTAAATATGAACTTCTTGACCAATAATAATCTTGTATTGTATACAACAAGATTTCTTCATAATCCAAAGGATAAAATTTGATAGCAAGCATCCTTTTGATCCCTGGTCATGAATGAATTTTGTTTTTACCTTGTTAGATTCTATCTGATTGTACTTGTTCCCACCAACATAAGGCGTACTTACTAAGTTTATACAAAGCAAGTCCAACTTTGTACTCATAATAAATATTCTCAAAGTCAAATAAATACTCTAGATCAAGTAACCAATCAAGAAAATCTTCTTTTATAAAAATAACCATTAAAACTTGCAATTTTTCTATAAGATCTATATGAAATTTGCTTACCAATAAGTTGCTCGTGAGTTATGTTTTCTTGACAATTATCCCTATTGTTTCCATGCTCCAATGACGACATCTTAGCAAAGATATCTATGAGTGCTAGCTATACGTTACGTAATACTTACTAAATTTTCTGTCACTGGAATTGCTACCCTCTCATACGTTAGCCACCAGACTAGGATAAATTAAGGCTTTGATACTAACTGATCAGAAGCATCAAGAAGTAGAACACGTCTACTTCTAGGAAACGAGAAACAAAACACGTTTACTTTTGAAAATAACTTTAAATCCACGAGCGTTCCTTGAATCCACAAGAAAGAGTCTAGAATCCACCAGAAAATAGAATTTGACAAAAAGTATGTGTTTATTGATAATAGTCTAAAAACGGAATTGCCTTTGGAGGCTTTAAATAGTAAAAAGAAAACCTAGGGCAACTAGAAACCTAAGGCAACTACGAAAGCATATAAAACCCTAATTTGACTGAACAACATTAAAAGCACCTAAAATAAGGAAATAAATCACCTAAACCTAAAATAACAAAACTTACATAAAAATATTGTAATTAAAAAGAATTAAAAATTACATAAATTAATTTGAAAATTCTGTCCTACATAGAGTAACAATTTAACCCAAAAGTTTAAGACTATGTTATGGTCAAATAATGTTATATTAATTTCTCTAGTTTTTTTTTTTTTCTTTCTTTCTTTCTTTTTTCATGTGGGACTTCCACACACACATTTATATCTAAAAATCTTCTCCTCACATGTCATTATCTCTTTGTTGTATTCCAAACTTCTTGATGGGTCACACATAAGTTCAAAATAGCACAACTGGGTTTTGGATTTTTTTACCTTTGCCGTGTTTTTTACTTCACTTGCATAGCCTCTCATATGAGATCCATGAAAACCACATAAAAACCAAAGTTGAGAATTTCTCATTAATACATTTCAGTGTGATTTTTCTCTTTTTAGGTGGATTCAATAATAATAATAAATAAATCATTTGCTCCTACGTTTATGGAGATCCAATAATCACACATATCAATACACGAGGACCAAACATATCTAAATCATCCCAAAACAGAAAAAATAGGTGGAGTTTGGATAGCGTTTTTGAGCTTGCGTTGTGCGTTTGCGTTATTTTTTAGTGGATCTTGTGCACTGTTCATAGGACCCGCAAGTACTTTTTTCAATAAAAACAACTTTAAAACTAGGTCTTAGGGTACTATTCACGCATTTAAAAATTATTTTACTATAGTATTTTCAGTTTTCCGCAATAAGCGGTATCCAAACAGACCTATATCAAAGCTTGTTTTATCTTCTTCTTCCATTTTTTTTTTCATAAAGAAGGAGAAGAAGTCATTTCACATATAATAGTAATAAGGGGTGTGCAGCCAACCCAACGCAACCCATCAGGTTGGGTCGGTTTTTAGGGCTTTATGGATTAGGTTAGGTTACAAAAATTTTTTTGATAGCGGGTCGGGTTGGGTTCAGGTCATAAAATTTCAAACTTGACCAGACCCACCCATATATTTAATATATATTATATAATAAATAATTTTCTTTAAATAACCAGCTCTTCCTCCTATCCTATATAAAAGCTAATAATAATGTATATTAGTTCATATATTAATGTATAACTAAGTTGGAATATTAATTCACATATTAATATATATTTTGTTTATCAACTCAAGTGAAAAATGTGATTTTTTTTTTCTAAATTTAATAATAATAGTAATAAAAAAAAATTATCCAACCTATGGGTTCAACCCAACCCAACCTGACCCATGTGGGTTGGGTTGGACTTACACGATGGGTTGAATTGTGTTGAATTTTTTTTAACCCATCACAGTGGGTTGGGTCAAAAAATCTACTTAACCCGACTCAACCCAACCCATGCACACCCCTATGTAATACGACTTCACTCATGCTCTCTCTCTCTCTCTCTCTCTCTCTCAACTTTAGGATGTGTTTGTTTGGAGGTGAAATATAGTGAATGGAAAACTTTTAAGAGAAAATAGGAAGGAAAACTTTTTTTGAGTGTATTTGGTTGGGTAGGGAGGAAGAAAAATAAATTGTGGGATCTAGGTGTTTTCTCTCCAAGCCTATCAGAAAGTTTTCTCCTTAAAATAGAGAAAACTAAGTAAAAATGAATTTTTTATTGATTGACACAAATGCCATATGCATGTGCACATGGGTTTCTTCAAGTTACCTTTATTATTATTTTTTTCTTCTCTAGCATTGCCTTGATGCATTTTTTTGCTCTTTTTTTTTTGGGCAACGTTAACTTTTTTTTCTTTTTCTTTTTCCATGTTCTTTTGATTTTCTAGGCCTGGGCTTTTTTTTTTTCCTCTTGGGCAGTAGCATTGCCATTCTTTATTTATTTTTATTTTTTTATTTTCTAGGGTCTGGCATGATATATATATATATATATTAACATGATTTTTATTTTTTTAATAAATTTGGGTGATTTTTTTTAGTAGTTATTAGTCACTTTTTTGTTTTAATTAGACATTATTCTTTGATAGGAGTATGCGAGTAAATTTTTTCAAACTCATTTTTTTTTTTTTTATCTCTATACTTTTCTACTTTCAATCAAATAAATAAAAGGGAAAATAAAATTTTTCCTACTCTTTCGCTTTTTTATTCCCTTACCTTTTTATTTTTTAACTCTTCTAACCAAACAACCCTTATACTGTCATTATGATATGACAATAAATGAAACTTGAAGTTTAAAAACCACAGAATTCAGAATCTAAACAAAGAAGAAGAATCAAAAGTCTCCAGCAAAGACACGATTCGGCAAGAAATCCAAATAATGGAGAGACCCACACTGTCACGCATGCCATTTTCGGGGAGGCGTGGGTCCGAGTACATAATTTACCAATCCTACAGCCCCACAACAAATTTCAACCAAAGGTATCAATTAATGCATCAAAAATTTGCCAAAGAACGCTCTCAAAAAAAAAAAAAAAAAAAAAAAAAAAAATCACTTCTAAACTCTCTAGACCCAAAATTTCATAAAAAATTTCACACATAAAAAATCAAAGCTAACTAAAGAGGGAGAAGAAAAGTGCTGACGGTTGACCTAGTCTCCTTCCTCAATCTAACAACATGACTTTTGAGTCTCCTTCCTCTAAGTCTCCTTCCGGGTTGCACTGCAAATTGTAAATTGTGCTGCGTTGCATAGCTGCCTGATACAGACATGAATAGTAGAATTTCCCCTCTTATCGCTTTCCTGCTTCTTTTTTTCTTTCTGGGTTTTCAATCCACCAATAATACTGTCACGGATACCATCCTACCTGGTCAATCACTGACACACCCGAAGACCATTGAGTCGCCTAATGGAATCTTCGAACTTTGTTTCTTCTCTCCAGGAAATTCGACAAAGTATTACTTGGCAATACGATTCAAGAATGTTTCTGAGCAGAGTGTAGTTTGGGTTGCGAACAGAAAGTACCCATTCCCTGATTCCACTCCTGTTCTCAATATTAATCAGGATGGAGATCTTGTAATATCTGATGGCACAATGACATACGCCATGACCAACACTTCAGCTGGCAACGGTACCTATGCCATGCTATTGGATACAGGTAATCTTATACTCACAAACAGGGTCTTAGAGCTTTTTTGGCAAAGCTTTGACTATCCTACTGATACTCTTTTGCCCGGAATGACTCTTGGATATGGTCGGCAATTAACATCCTGGAAAAGTAAAGAAGACCCAGCTCCTGGTAATTTCACCCTACAGCTGGATTACCCACTGTCAATAATGGAGGGGCATGACGTATATTGGACTGGTTCACTCGCTAGCTTTGATGTTTTGTCTTCTAATTCTTGGCCTATTAATCACACTTCTCAAACTCAAATTTCGAAAATCGTGTTGGATGAAACTGGGAAGCTTAAACTGCAGTCATGGTTAGAAGAAGAGAAAACGTGGAATACCTCGTTTCAGTCATCCAGGTGTGGGGATTATGCTTTATGCGGTGCTTTTAGTGTATGCAATGAGACTGCGCAAGAACCATGTGGATGTTTGCGAGGTTTCAAACCCGTTTCTGCTGGTGCTTGGAGCAAAGGAGACGTGTCCAGCGGCTGTGTGAGGAAAACTGCTCTGCAGTGCAGTAATAATAATAGTGATGCTCAGAATGATGGGTTTCTTCGCATGTTTAAAGTTGATTGGCTTGATAATAATCCGTTGAGATCGGACATTAGCAGTGATGAGTGCCAGTCATCTTGCTTGAACAGTTGTTCTTGTATTGCTTACGCTTTTGAGCAAAAGTTGGATCCCAGTAGTAGGAACAAGTCTGGCACTGGCTGCTTAATATGGAATGGTTCTTTTTCATATCTGAAGCAACTATCAATCGAAGATAAATATGGAAATGATTTCTACCTGAAACTACCCCCCTCAGAATTGGTCACCAATGGTAAGAAATATGTATGAACTTCTATTGGTAAAGTGGATAACTAGCTGTTCGATTTGTAATTGTATATGTTTGTGTTATTAAAATCACTCTTTCCTTCCAACAGCTTGTAGCTCAGTTTGTACACCAGGAAGACAATTCGGGTTTAAATCTCCTTCCCCTACCAATAGAATTATAAAAATAAATAAGTCAATGTTAAATTCAATTGGGCATCCTATTGTATAACATATAAGGTACTTTATCTAATTCAGCAAAAAAAGAGAGTACTTCATCCTTGTTTTACTCTTAAGCTAAATTGTCTTAATTTGGAACTGGGTCACCACTTTACATTTAGACTTATTGAGTTCCAAAGGTTTTTACGGGATAATTCTAGGCGTCGCCATATTATTATTACATGAGATGGTAGGCATTGCCAATTTTTAGTTTAAGTACAATGCATACATTTATTTATTCCTCTGATTTTCTTTGACAGACCCAAGCCCAAGGAATGAATCTAACACAGCAGTGACACCTGGAGCGACTGAAGGAGTAATGCTTGTACGTGCTAAGCAATTAGTAGCCATACTGGCTATATCTCTGCCTCTTGCAACGCTTATGTTGGGCCTCTTTGTCTATTGTGTATGGAGAAAACTCAGAATGACAAGCAAGGGTGAGAAAGAATTGCTCATAACACTATTTTAGCAATCAAAATGTATATCCTTAATTATTGCCCTAAATATATGTGTGTTGTAATTGTTCACTGTTCAGGTGAGGATTTGGTACAGTTAGATTTGGGCATGACCATAAAGTCTGAAAATTCGGAGCTGCTGGAAGAAAATAAGCGTGGAGATATCAGGAAAAAGGAAGTCAAAATGCCATTATTCAGTTTTGCAAGTGTTTCTGCTGCAACTGATAATTTCTCAGATGCAAATAAGCTTGGAGAGGGTGGTTTTGGACCTGTTTACAAGGTATGATTATCCATAAACGCAATGCTTAGGATAAGGAATGAATACAAAGGTTAACTCTTATCAACTTTACACTTGCCATGTTAACAAGAACAAACAGGCACTGCCAGTTTATTACTGCGTCTGCGATAATCACCTGTATATTTCTGTCGATTATAATCGGGCTATCCTAATTTCTTCTTGGTGGCCACAAAACTAAGCTTAAGGAAAACAATTTCAGGGAATATTACTGAAAGGGGATTTGGTAGCTGTGAAAAGGCTTTCAAGAAGGTCAGGCCAAGGTTGGGAGGAGCTAAAAAATGAAGCTATGCTCATAGCCAAGCTCCAACACAACAATCTTGTTAGACTTTTGGGCTGCTGCATTGAACGAGATGAAAAGATACTAATATATGAGTATATGCCAAATAAAAGTTTGGACTTCTTCATTTTTGGTTAGTAATGTTTCATATATATATATATATATAATTGTGATTGATTTCATGGTTGACCTTTGCATATGATCTTTTAATTGTGCACAACTAATTTCTCATAATTGTAATATAGATCCAGAAAAGCGCAAGATTTTAGATTGGCAAGCACGGATTCGAGTGATTGAAGGTGTTGCACAAGGGCTTCTTTACCTTCATCAATATTCTAGGTTGAGGATTATTCATAGAGACTTAAAGGCTAGCAACATTTTGTTAGATAGCGAAATGAATCCGAAGATATCAGATTTTGGAATGGCAAGAATATTTGGAGGAAATGAATCACAGGCAAATACAAATAGAATCGTTGGCACTTAGTAAGTACAAACCCACATGATATGTTCTCAAATAATTCGAGAGACAAAACATGACTACTAATATTTTAACTTGATTATGGTTTCAGTGGTTATATGTCCCCTGAATATGCTTTGGAAGGCCTCTTTTCCATCAAGTCAGATGTTTTCAGTTTTGGTGTCTTGCTATTAGAGATTGTGAGTGGTAGAAAGAACACTGGGTTTTATCAAACCGATTCTTTCCATCTTCTTGGATATGTGAGTATTCTATTTGCCACTTTCTTTTTTTTCTTTTTTTCTTTTGCAAAAGTTCAATATACTTTTTACTTCTTATTAACAATTGCTGCTTTTTTTCTTTTTTTTTTTTAATATTAATATTTTCAACAATCCCCCCATCTCACTTCCCCCCCCCCCCCCCTTAACACACACACGTGCACAATATTTCAGATCCTTATGATTATAGTATTTTCATTCCAAAAAAATCCACACAATAGTAATATATTAATTTATTTGTGTTTTTCTATGTAAGGTTTTTGATATGAAATAATTTTTAGTTGTTAAATGGACCCCAAATCTTAAAAAATTTAAAATTATACTCGAACATTTATGAACCTTAACTCAAAGTTTTAAACTTAAATAATATTAAACTCTAGATTTTATTATGTAATTATTCCAAGATCTATGATACCCTTGGGGCTTTAGTCGAGGCAATATAGGCATTTTGCTTGTATAACTTGATCCAACTCAAGTTAAGATGGAGATTTGTTGATGTGGTTTGTGGCTTCAGTTGTGTCACCTGAAAGTTGGCAAACCTTTAGCTAAATTTGACTTGCGCAAGGGGTTCCAGGTTCCCTTGTGTCCACCATGTGCTGAACATATATTCAACCTTTTAACTAGTACTCCTACGTGCGTGCTATAATCAGGTATCTTATCGTGTGCTAATGTTTAATAGAGAGTGTTCTTTGGGTGTATTTGGACTTTGAATTTCTAAAGAGAGCACTTATGCCAATATTGTAATCTTCCCATATTCATAGTGAAGTTTTCTCCTTGTTGCCGCTTGTGAACATAGGTATCATGCATTCCTACCATGTAACTCCACATGTTCTTTGTGTGTGTACTTCTGATTTGTTTGTTCTCTTTGTTATTAGTAGTTTGAAACTTCACTATATTATTGCACAACATTTTTATTTTTTTTCTTTCTCCAATATTTAAGGCATGGGAGTTATGGACAAGTGACAGGGGATCGGACTTGGTGGATCCACTACTTGATGATGTATCCTCTATCCGTGTGGCATTGAAATATGTTAACATAGGTCTCCTCTGTGTTCAAGAAAATGCAGCGGATAGACCTACAATGTCTGATGTTGTCGCAATGCTTAGCAATGAAAGCACAGCTCTACCATATCCTAAACAACCTGCTTTCTTGAATATGAAAAGTGTGATGAAGGCAAAAACAGATAATAGCAGGGTAGAAATCTGTTCTATGAGTGATGCAACTGTTTCAACTATGGAAGGCCGCTAAATTTTTTGAATTAAAGCCATAAGCATTAGTATATCCTAGTAAATCATCCAAAAACTTTCAATTTCTTTGCCAATGGCCTAACAACATTATTCAAATGTATTATGGTTTTGATATATATCATCAAAAGATCCGTCGGTACTTGACATTCATGAGATTAGCTTCTGGCATTGCTCTCTGGTGGAGACAAGCATGTCTGAAATGAAATTCATGGTCTTTCTGTTACTTCAAAGTGGCAATGCTAATATAGGAAGCTATATTATGCTGGAGAATGTATATTTTAGTTTTTGTTACAACCCTATAACAAACTATTTTAGAGCGATTTTGAGTGACAGGACAATTTCGCATTTGAGTAATAAATTTTGTCTCATAAATGAATGTTGATAATCCAGAAGCTTAGCAATAATATTCAAGAGAAATGTTGTGAATAAGAATATTTTAGATTTGCAAGTTTTTATGTAATTCCTTGCTGGAAAGCTCTCTTGGGGGATAACAGTTGGGAGACTCCAAAGTAGGCCTTAACAACATATAGTAACAATTTAACCCAAAAGTTTGAGACTGTGTTATGGTCAAATTATGTTATATTAATTTCTCTTGGTTTTTTTTCTTTATTTTTTCATGTGGGACTTCCACACACATTTGTATCTAACAATCTTCTCCTCACATATCACTATCTCTTTGTTGTAATATTCCAAACTTCTTGATGGGTCACACCTGTTCAAATAGCACAACTTGGTTCTGGATTTTTTCCTTCGCCATGTTTTTTACTTCACCTCCATAGCATGAGATCCATGAGAACCACATAATAACCGAAATCCAGAATTTCATTAATAAAATTTCAGTTTGATATTTTTCAAGTGGATTCAAGTAACAGCTCCTAAGTTTCATTAAAGTTAGAATGAGATATAGCATCTATCATGCTTTCCATTCTACATCACGATCTCTTAAGTCTTAACCAAGTAAAAACAATCTTTGACATACTATTTGTCACTTTTGGTTGAAGGAGATAAGGTAAGAAAGTAGTGACACATGTGGGTTCACAAATTCCGAAGGGTTTGAAATGCAATTCAAGTAAAAAATGCCCTCATAGTAAAAAATGCCCTCATATTTTCTCTTTCTATATTTAAATTTCATTTTAGATTTTATTTTTTGATGATACATAGGCAGCCCCTTCAAAAAATATATAAAAAGATAAAGAAAGTAAATGGACCGAGTTTCTACATCACAACTCTAAAAGATGTGTAAACTTAAATAGAGTAAAAAAAAAAAAAAAAAGTAATGAATCTATGGAAAAATAATAGTTCATTATTCATGTGGGGCCCGAGGGCCCGGAATCCCTGGCCCACCTTTAGGCAGGCCCAGGGCCCAGGCCGAGGATGGTGATCTCCCCAGACGGTCGGCTTAAAGGCCTTAGCCCTTCCAAGGTCCAAGCCGAGGACACACCCCTCCTCGGCACACCTAGTCTAGGTAGGGGGCAGACCCAGTGTGGATGGTCACATCCACACTTAACGATTCTGCCTGGCCCTCCAAGTCCCATTAATGATGACAAGACCCTTCACTGAGAAGCCCTAGAGGCAGCAACCCCCAGTATGGGAAAGAACCTGTCTGATGGGACAAGTCCTGAGCCATCAACCCGGATGGCCAACAGCTGTAAGGCCAGGATTGAGCCAAAGGGGGTATATAAGGCAAAGAGCCCCCCTGTAGGGAGGAGGGCCTCCTCGGACGCCAGCCGAGGAGCAACCCCAGGCGTAGAGAAAACAAACGTGAAGTTCAAGAAGACCGGCGAAGGGCCGGCTGGAGCCAAACCCTTTTGCCCCATGCTTTACAAATTTATTGTCGGGGGCCCACCTCCGAAAAAGGAGCCCCTACAATTGGCGCCGTCTGTGGGAAGGGTTAGCGCGCCAACCGGCGCAACCGGCGATCATTCTAAGGCAGTTATTACTCAGAAGTTGGCGATGCAAAAACAAAAGAGAAAGCAAAAAGAAAAGAAGAAGAGATGAATGGCAGTGCGAAAAGAAAACTCAACAACGAGTAAAAGAAAAGTCCTTTATTATTTCAGAAAAAAATTACAAAAGATTACAAGTGCAACGATTCTCATTATTTCATAAAAGAAAAAGCTACAAATACAATCAGAGGCTCAGACAGGCGTGTTTTACAAAAATTCCTACCGACTAATCCTACAATCGGAGGCTCAGGCGGACCGGTGTTGGAACTGGCCGGGCAAGAGGCTCGCAAGGAATTGATTTCAGGAATGAAGGAAGTGTCAAGCCGTGCTTTTATTGGCGCCCAGAGAACGGGAGAACTGGACGGTAAAAGCACGGGAAGGGGGGCTAGGGGCTGGCTCACCTTCAAACCAAAGCTTGAACAAAGTGAGGAGCCCCCAGACCCTGGGACACCCTCCCTCATGATACTCCCTCGACCCCCTCCGAACTACACGAGCATTGACCGTCGGAGACGGCATACTCGGGCACCAGCCATGACGAGAGTTCGCGTGCCCCCTTCGTCGGAGGTGCGCTCTGGGGGAAGACGTTAGGTATATCAACGACGTCCCCCCTGGCCACCACGAGAGACTCGGCCAGTGTTACGCCTAAACTCTGCCGCGCCGGCAGCCCAGTGGGGACTGCGGCCACGGCGGCACTTGGCTCTAGGTCTCCTAACTGCGGTCACAACCCTGGTGGCGGTATCAAAGGGACTCAAAAGGGCGAAAGTGTTTACGTTTGTTTATGGGGGAGAATTCATGGAATGAGGAGAAACGCTCCCCCCAGAACGCCTTTTATGGAGGGCGAAAACCGGCGGGAGCTGAACCGCGCGGAATTCGAAGGGGAATTGTCAAGGGGAATTAATTCCCACCCAGTTCCAAGAGGATTGCCAGCTGCTGCTGCGTGTTAATCCACGAGGGCATTAATGGAGGCGCGTTACGGACACCGAAGCGTCAAACAGGAAGCGCGGAAGGCCAAGCAACACTTCGTAAACCAAAAAATGAGGAACACGAACAAGAGGCAAGATCAGCCCCACGTGCGAGGTCACAAGCCGACCCGAGGAAAATCAGCTCACTGGAAAAACCCGTGGACGCCCTCACACCAAAAACAAAGTCCTCGGATCCGAGGACAAACTCCTACTGGAGGCAACTGTGCAGTAGCGGTATAATGGCCCTTGCTCCCGCATCCTCAGAAGGGCTGAAGGGAAGGACTTCTACCCGACGTGGGACTGAGTTGCCCAAAGAGGTGAACACTGTGTCCCCATGATCGGGGCCCACTTGGAAACGATGGCGGCAACTGTACCTAGGTCTTGCATGGTCCTCGGACTCAAGCCTACGGGGAGCTGACCACTCGTACTTAAGGCAGCAACTGTACCTGGGTCTTGCATGGTCTACGGACTCAAGCCTATGGGGAGCTAGCCACTTGGAAACGATGGCGGCAACTGTACCTAGGTCTTGCATGGTCCTCGGACTCAAGCCTACGGGGAGCTGACCACTCGTACTTAAGGCGGCAACTGTACCTAGGTCTTGCATGGTCTACGGACTCAAGCCTATGGGGAGCTAGCCACTTGGAAACGATGGCGGCAACTGTACCTAGGTCTTGCATGGTCCTCGGACTCAAGCCTACGGGGAGCTGACCACTCGTACTTAAGGCGGCAACTGTACCTAGGTCTTACATGGTCCTCAGACTCAAGCCTACGGGGAGCTGACCACTCGTACTTAAGGCAGCAACTGTACCTAGGTCTTGCATGGTCTACGGACTCAAGCCTATGGGGAGCTAGCCACTTGGAAACGATGGCGGCAACTGTACCTAGGTCTTGCATGGTCCTCGGACTCAAGCCTACGGGGAGCTGACCACTCGTACTTAAGGTAGCAACTGTACCTGGGTCTTGCATGGTCTACGGACTCAAGCCTATGGGGAGCTAGCCACTTGGAAACGATGGCGGCAACTGTACCTAGGTCTTGCATGGTCCTCGGACTCAAGCCTACGGGGAGCCGACCACTCGTACTTAGTGCAGCAACTGTACCTGGGTCTTGCATGGTCCACGGACCCAAACCTACGAGGAGCTATCCATTTACGACAAAGTCAAAGTACTACTCGGTCCGAAGACCTATTCCCGTGAAGAAGCTAACTGCCCAATGAAGAGCCTAAGGGCCGATCCGACCACTCAAGGAAGAAACCAGCCAACCAACGGCCTTCTGGACCATAGGGGCCGAGGTTTGCAAAACCCTCCTCCCCGTCCAAGGGTACGTGTAGTAGGGTTTTGAGGGGCTATTGTGGGGCCCGAGGGCCCGGAATCCCTGGCCCACCTTTAGGCAGGCCCAGGGCCCAGGCCGAGGAGGGTGATCTCCCCAGACGGTCGGCTTAAAGGCCTTAGCCCTTCCAAGGTCCAAGCCGAGGACACACCCCTCCTCGGCACACCTAGTCTAGGTAGGGGGCAGACCCAGTGTGGATAGTCACATCCACACTTAACGATTCTGTCTGACCCTCCAAGTCCCATTAATGATGACAAGACCCTTCACTGAGAAGCCCTGGAGGCAGCAACCCCCAGTATGGGAAAGAACCTGTCTGATGGGACAAGTCCTGAGCCATCAGCCCGGATGGCCAACAGCTGTAAGGCCAGGATTGAGCCAAAGGGGGTATATAAGGCAAAGAGCCCCCCTGTAGGGAGGGGGGCCTCCTCGGACGCCAGCCGAGGAGCAACCCCAGGCGTAGAGAAAACAAACGTGAAGTTCAAGAAGACCGGCGAAGGGCCGGCTGGAGCCAAACCCTTTTGCCCCACGCTCTACAAATTTATTGTCGGGGGCCCACCTCCGAAAAAGGAGCCCCTACAATTCATAATTACATATGTCATCAAGTTGTGACAATATACATAGTCCTAGAAGAACTGAAAAAGCTATACCGAATAATTATAATAAGATATGGATTAGCAATATTCAAGAGAAATGTTGTGAATGAAAATATTTTAGATTTGCAAGTTTTTATGTATTTCCTTGCCAAAAAGCTCTCTTGGGGGATAATAGTTGGGAGACTCCAAAAGAGACCCTAACATAACGTATAGTAACAATTTAACCCAAAAGTTTGAGACTGTGTTATAGTCAAATTATATTATATTAATTTCTCTAGGTTTTTTTTTTTTTCTTTCTTTTTTCATGTGGGACTTACACACACATTTGTATCTAATAATCTTCTCCTCGCATGTCGTTATCTCTTTGTTGTAATATTCCAGACTTTTGATGGGTCACACATAAGTTCAAATAGCACTACTTGGTTTTGGATTTTTTCCTTCGCCATGTTTTTTACTTCACCTCCATAGCCTCTTATATGAGATCCATGAGAACGTCATAAAAACCGAAGTCTAGAATCTCATTAATAAAATTTCAGTGTGATTTTTCGGGTGGATTCAAGTAACAGCTCATAAGTTTCATTAAAGGTAGAATAAGATCTAGCATCTATCATGCTTTCCATTCTACATCACGATCTCTTAAGTCTTAACCAAGTAAAAACAATCTTTGATATACTATTTGGAACTTTTGGTCGAAGGAGATAAGGTAAGGAAGGAGTGACACGGGTAGGTTCATAAATTCCGAAGGGTTTGAAAAACTATTCGGCCCTCGTATTTTCCCTTTCTATATTTAAATTTCCTTTTACATTTTATTTTTTGATGATACTTAAGCGGCCCTTTCAAAATCTATATTTTATATATTACTAAAAGCTGAAGCGTAGCATTTAATGTTGTTACTCTCATATTGCGCCACATCAACTACCACGTCATTTAAAAAAAAATATATATATATATATATATATATATATAATTTGTCCTACAATTTTAAAATGATTTTTATAATTTTCATCTTTATAAATACAATCCACTATTTATTTATTTACTTCCACTATCACTCTATAATAAATCTAACCCACTACTTATTTATTTACTTCCACTATCACCATACAATAAATCTGTATAATTAATCTAGCCCACCTCTTATTTATTTAGTTCCATTATCAAGTCTAACCCAAAACCTTTTCAGTTCAGCTTTAGGATTTTGTGTGAGCTTTTTTAGCTTAAAGGAAAAATTAAAATAAAATGAAAAATCATTGAAGCCTTTCAAGCTTTAGGTTTTGATTTTTTTTTTTTTTTTTTTTTTTTTTTTTTTTTTTTTTTTCATTTTCCCTATAATTGTTTTTAACATTTTTTTTAATATTTACATTTCTCCAACCTTTCTCTCTTCCTTACCATTTTATCTCCCCACTACTTCTTCAATCTTTCTCCCTCCCTTACCTTTTCATCTCCCCACTACTTCTTCAATGTTTCTCCCTCCCTTACCTTTTCATCTCCCCACTACCATCTACATTAATATCATTCTTCCTTTTTCCTTTCATCTTCCTTTATTTTTGCCTCTTCTTATTCACACCCTGTTACTATAAATTTGTCACTATCTCTTCTATTCTATGCATAGTTTTTCCTCACAAAAAAAAAAAAGATACTCTCTCTCTCTCTCTCTTTCTCTCTCTCTCTCTCTCTCTAAATTTTTTGATGGATTTTATTTTTATTTTTATTACATCTCTATTTTAGGTTGATAATTTTTTATATTCTTTAAAATTCTATTTTGGGTTAATGTAATTTAGTTTTGTTTTTTAAATTGTTGTTGCTGTTTATTTTATTTTTTATTCTCTTTGATTGTTAAATGTTATCCTATTGCGATCTAAAGAATTAAATATAGCGTATAAAAATATAATATTATTTTATTACATAGCATGATTTGGATAATTTGGTATTTATTTTGTTACATGGGATGATTTTTTATAGTGCTCAATTAGGATGTTAAACTATGAGACTTTACTAATTTTTGTTTATTTTCTAATCCTTTGTGGTGGACAAAGTACTTTTAATAATTGTATTAGAAGTACTCTATAATGCCATTCATTTGAAGAAAAGCAAAGGTAGCCAAACGAAAATAATTGGATATGTGACAAATTGCAAAAGTTAAAATTTGTATATATACAATAATTGTTTATTTGATAATATGTTTTGGGTGGCTGAAATTATAATTTCTACAAAGAAAATAACCTTAATAGATTATCAAAAACAAAATCTTATCCTAATATTGGTTCAATTAATCATTTTTAAGTTTTATTAATTTTTTTTAGTTTACATTTTTTTGGTGTTTTAGATTGTTCCTATGTTACATACATGATTGTTCCTATAATAAATAAAAATATAATTACGAAATGCATTACTCATTATTAGATTAGTTTAAATTGTAAAATAATAATAATAATAATAAAACCACCATAAAAATAATTATTACACGCAACGCGCGGGTCCGCAACTAGTATGTATAAAAAGTTAAAGAAAGTAAATGGACACAGGTTCTACGTCACAACTCTAAAACATGTGTAAACTTAAATAGAGTGAAAAAATAATAATAATAATGAATCTTTGGAAAAATAATAGTTCACTATTCATAATTACATGTCATCAAGTTCTAACAATATACATAGTCCTAGAAGAACTAAAGAAGCTATCGCGAATAATTATAATAAGATATGGATTAGCAATATTCTAGAGAAATGTTGTGAATAAGAATATTTTAGATTTGCAAGTTTTTATATAATTCCTTTCCGGAAAGCTCTCTTGGGGGATAATAGTTGGGAGACTCCAAAGGAGACCTTAACATAACATATAGTAACAATTTAACCAAAAAGTATGAGACTGTGTTATGGTCAAATTATGTAATATTAATTTCTCTAGGGTTTTTTTCTTTCTTTTTTCATGTGGGACTTCCACACACATTTGTATCTAACAATTTTCTCCTCACATGTTGTTATCTCTTTGTTGTAATATTCCAGACTTTCAATGGGTCACACATAAGTTCAAATAACACAACTTGGTTAGGAATTTTTTCCTTTGCCGTGTTTTTTACTTCACCTACATAGCCTCTTATATGAGATCCATGGGAACCACAGAAAAACTGAAGTCTAGAATTTCATTAATAAAATTTCAGTGCGATTTTTCAGGTGGATTCAAGTAATAGCGCCTAAGTTTCATTAAAGTTAGAATAATATCTAGCATCTATCATGCTTTCCATTCTACATTAGGATCTCTTAAGTCTTAATCAAGTAAAACCAATCTTTGATATACTATTTGTAACTTTTGGTCGAAGGAGATAAGGTAAGAAAGGAGTGACACAGGTAGGTTCATAAATTCCGAAGGGTTTGAAAAGCAATTCAACTAAAAAATACCCTCATATTTTCCCTTTCTATATTTAAATTTCCTTTTACAATTTATTTTTTGATGATACATAGGCGGCCCTTTCAAAAAATATATAAAAAGTTAAAGAAAGTAAATGGACATAAGTTCTGCATCACAACTCTAAAAGATGTGTAAAATTAAATAGAGTGAAAGAAAAAAAAAAAAAAAAAGGTAGTGAATCTTTGGAAAAATAATAGTTCACTATTCATAATTACATACGTCATCAAGTTGGGACAATATACATAGTCCTAGAAGAATTGAAAAAGCTATCACTAATAATTATAATAATATATGGATTAGCAATATTCAAGAGAAATTTTGTGAATAAGAATATTTTAGATTTGCAAGTTTTTATGTAATTCCTTGCCGGAAAGCTCTCTTGGGGGATAATAGTTGGGAGACTCCAAGGGAGGCCTTAACATAACATGTAGCAATTTAACCCAAAATTTTGAGACTGTTTTATGGTCAAATTATGTTATATTAATTTCTCTAGATTTTTTTCTTTCTTTCTTTCTTTTTTCATATGGGACTTCCACACACTTTTGTATCTAACAATCTTCTCCTCACGTGTCATTATCTCTTTGTTGTAATATTCCAGACTTCTTGATGGGTCACACATAAGTTCAAATAGCACTACTTGGTTTTGGATTTTTTCCTTTACTGTGTTTTTTACTTCACCTCCATAGCCTCTCATATGAGATCCATGAGAACCACATAAAAACCAAAGTCTAGAATTTCATTAATAAAATTTTAGTGTGATTTTTCTAGTGGATTCAAGTAACAACTCCTAAGTTTCATTAAAGTTAGAATAAGATCTAGCATCTATCATGCTTTCCATTCTACATCACGATCTCTTAAGTCTTGACCAAGTAAAAACAATCTTTGATATACTATTTTTAGCGTTTGGTTGAAGGAGATATTGTAAGAAAGGAGTGACAACATCTTGGTAAAACGACGCCATATCCAAAGTTCCAAACATCTGAAATAGGGGTCGGTTCGGTTTGGCGAGGCTTCGGTTCTGGATTTGCTACTCCGATTACTGCACCGCACCGAAGTCGGAACTCTCTTCTCGTTATGTTCGCCGGCATTGGCTCCGTCGGTCGGTTGCAGTGGCGGTGCGGGAAGGTCAGTACCGGTTGATATTGTCGACTCCAGTACTGGTTTGCACAGCCCTAGACTGACACAGGTAGGTTCGTGAATTCTGAAGGGTTTGAAAAAGAAATTCAACTAAAAAATGCCCTCATATTTCCCCTTTCTATATTTAAATTTCCTTTTTACATTTTATTTTTTGATGATACATAGGCAGCCCTTTCAAAATATATATAAATAGTTAAAGAAAGTAAATGGACACAGGTTCTACATCACAACTCAAAAAGATGTGTAAACTTAAATAGAGTGAAGAAAAAAAAGATAATGAATCTTTGGAAAAATAATAGTTCACTATTCATAATTACATATGTCATCAAGTTGTGAGAATATACATAGTCCTAGAAGAACTAAAAAAGCTATCGTGAATAATTTTAATAAGATATGGATTAGCATCTGATTACCTTTGTTTTACTAAATAATATCAAATCAATGCCCATATGCAAGTTGCACATGGACTTCTACATTGCCTTTTTTCTTTCTTTTTCTTTTTTCTTTTTTTTCAATTCCAATTATAACAAGTGAAAACTTTTTGTTCTCAATTTTTTTTTTCTTTTGCTTTCCACTAGACATTGCAAGTTGCCTCTTCTTTCTTTCTTTCTTTCTTTCTTTTTTTGGGTTTAGTCATGATTTGTTTTTTTTTTTTTGGACATGATTTTTATTTCTTTAATAAATTTTGGTGATTGTATTTTTCTTGGTTGTTTGTCATTTTTTTTTTTAATTGGGCATCATTTTTAACAAGGGCATATGAGTAAATTACATAAACTTGCTTTTTACATCCCTCCACTTTTTCACTCCCAACCAAATAAAAATTAGAAAAATTAAAATTTTTTCTATCCTCCCACTTTTTTATTCTCCCATTATTTTCTATCCTCCTATTTTTTCACCCCTCCAACCAAACGAACCCTTAGACTTACTATTTTTTTTTTTGTCTTTTATAATCTATCTTTTTCTCTGCTTTGACTTAGACATACTGACTTAGGCTCTCCTCTAGTTCTCTTTTGGCTAAATTGGCTTTTTAGCTTTTGTGTAAGTGTATATATATGTAAATATGTAATTATGTATTTGTGTTGACTATTGATTGACTATTGTCTCTTGAGTTGGGGTGGGGCCATGGCATTAGATTGGGGTAGTGGTCTTGGTCCGCTTAAAAGCAACACCCACACCCAGGACAAGTCATTATAAAAGACAGAAAAAATTAAACTATGTTAGTTTTGATTGGTATGTAAATAGAAAATGGTTGGTTTATAGTATAGACAAAAATGCAGTGTTTTGTTTGTATTGCTATCTATTTGGGTAAGATATTGGTAAGCAAGAAGGAGGAGAGACTTTTATAACAAAAGGGTTCAAACTTTGAAAAAAATTCCTAGAGCTGCCACTATTATATCATATTAATAAAATAAAATTTTAAAAATTTAATATATATATATATATATATATCATGTTAGCTAGGAGATTTAAGACTAGCAAGAAATGGACATCTTCGTTTTTGTGGTGTTGATTTCCAATTTGCTTCTTTTCTTCTTTGTATTCTCAGATGCTGCTGATAGCATTCCTAAATCCCAATTCCTTAGTGACATTGATAACACAACCTTGGTCTTTAAAGATGGAGGCTTTGTCTTGGGGTTCTTCAGTCCTGGTAATTCCTCTAACCGTTACTTGGGAATTTGGTACAACAATATCCCAGTTAAGACGGTTGTTTGGGTAGCAAACCGACTCAACCCAATCAGCGACTCGTCCGGCATGTTGATGTTAAATAGTTCTAGTAGTCTTGTTCTTCTCAGCCAGAATACGTTTGTTACTAGGTTGGCGAATTCAACAAAAGAGGCAGGGATTCCAGTTGTTGAGCTTTTAGATTCTGGAAATCTAGTGTTAAAAGAAGAGAATGAAGGAAACCCAAAACGCTGTTTGTGGCAAAGCTTTAACTATCCTTCTGATACGTGGCTACTTGGGATGAAGCTTGGATGAGACTTAAGGATTGGTCTGAATTGGCATCTATCTTAAGGGAAGAGTTCAAATGACCCCTCACCTGGAGAACTGATCTGGGGGATTGAACTTCATAATTACCCTCAATTTGTCATGAAGAACGGCTCCCAAAAGTGCTTCCGGTCCGGCCCATGGAATGGCCCTTTTTTCAGTGGTATGCCAGAGTTACAGACCACCCGGGATTACAGCTTCAATTTTGTCTACAACGAGGACGAGATACAATTCACATTCAACATGGCTCAAAGTTCTGCAATAATCACAAGAATAGTTATGAACCAATCACAGTATGAGGTCTACACGTGGGTTGAAGAAAAAAAGAATGGAGCATGTTATTATATTTGCCAAAAGACAAATGTGACCGTTATAATTTATGTGGTGATTATGGAAATTGTATCATGGGTGAGTCACCTGTCTGTCATTGTGTAGAAGGATTCAAGCCTAAATCACTACAAACATGGAACCCAGAAGAGTGGTATAAGGGATGTGAACGCAGTAAGAAATTAAGCTACCAAGATAAAGATAAAATTGCAATTGTTAAATTTGATGGGCTCAAATCACCAAATCCTAAGGATTCTAGGGTGGAAGAAAGCATGGATTTTAAGGAATGCAGAGACAAATGTTTGAACAACTGTAACTGTACGGCTTATACAAACTCAAATATCAGATACGGAATAAGTGGCCGCGCCATGTGGTTTGGGGATCTAATTGATATTAGACAGATTGCAGATAATAATAGGATGGATGTTGATAGTCAGAATGTATATATTCGGATGTTTGCTTCAAAGAAAGGTAATGTGCCTATAGCCTTCGTTGCTCTTTAATTCATATTTTGACATGCTATTGAAGCTAAAATCTTTATTTCCGTCAATTTTATTGCATTCCTAATCTATTTTTGCTTTTCTATTGCAAATTCAATTAAAAAGAGGTGAAAAACAAGCAAAAGATGAAGGTGATAATGATAGTTGTGGTTGCCATTACTGTAGTTTTGGGGGTACTCTTGATTCCTTACTGTGTTTGCAAAAGGTCAAACTTCAAAGGTAATATTACGAACTCATTTTACAAAGGTTCTTTGATATAACTGCTATAAACGTACAGAGCAACTAATAAGATAGTTGAACAAGCTGTGATGTATAGCCTTTTTTTTTTCTTCTTGTTTTTGGGAGAGTAAAACTGCGTCAATAAACCAATTTTTTTGAAAGAATTATGCAAGCCAAACTGTGTCACTAGACCAGGATTTTGTGCAACCTTGAATCACTTGTAATACTTGCAACAACTGTGTTTATTTGATAGAAAATTTTGCACTTCAAGGCTGCATTTGATTCTATCCTCGAGGGCTAAGTTACTTTTGATACGATAAGTAGGACTAAGTGAAGAACTTAAAACAAGCATTTTCAAGGCTAAAGTCAGTATACTCTATTCTAATTTGAAGTATTCATGGTTGCCAAAAAAAAAAAAAAACTTGAGACTACAATTAACTAATTGCATGAAAAGTAAAACATTGGAAGGGAACTTATTTTCATTAACGTAATGAGGCATATACAATTGAGTCTAATTCTAATCGAAAAGATAAATTTAAAAGATAACAAGCAAATATGAGTGTTGGTAAATCTCTTGATATATTTTATTTGATGTAAAAAGGGGTCAAATTATGTACTTGTGGTTGTTCGAAGTATTGCTGACTGAAGAGGCTCACTCGAGCAAAGACCAAAGCCCACTCAAGCAAGTAAATATATGTGGGCTCAAGCAGCTCGTTTACTTTCTACTGCTGGCATAAGAACTCATCAAGGATTTCAACAAAAGAATTAAATGCTTTCGAAATTATATGTATATATATTCCTCTGCAACCATGTGACAGAACTCGGTTATTATTTGAGCCATGACGGCTTTTATGAATCATTTTAGGATTAGATTAGAGGAACCATCTTCACGATTAAGTTGGGGAGGACTTGTTATAATTTGATTTGAGAAACAAGACCACACAGCTTAGACTAATCGGAACTATGTTCTTGATCAAGCAAGGGAGGACTTGATATCATTTGATTTCAGAGACAGGGCTATGCAACGAGGACTAATCAACAAGAAGAGGGCTAGAAAAGGTAGAAATAAGGAAATGGAGTTTCCACTCTTCAGTTTCTCTAGTGTATCTATTGCTACTAATTACTTCAGTGCCTCAAATAAACTTGGAGAGGGTGGTTTTGGACCTTTTTACAAAGTAAGTTTCAATAACTACCCACATTGATCTTAGAAGAGAAGTTTAGAAGTAATATATAACATTCAACAATCTAACCTTTAATACAAATATTGATGTCCTAATACTTGAATGAAACTGATGCTAGGTGTTAGAGGTATTAGGTATACATGGGCGAGGCCTAATTATATTGTAAGCCTAATACCTTTAACACTAGTATCCAACCTATAATAATTGTTTGATGTGGATTCTTCCCAAGGTTTAAACAAATACTAAGCCAAAGAATTATTTTCAAGGATCCTTGCTGAATGAACAATCAATAGCAATAAAAAGACTTTCGAGAAACTCTGGACAAGGATGGGAAGAGTTGAAAAATGAGGCAATGCTTATAGCCAAACTCCAACACAAAAATCTTGTGAAACTGCTTGGCTGCTGCATTGAAAGAAATGAAAAGATTTTGATCTATGAATATTTGCCCAGTAAAAGCTTGGATTATTTCCTTTTTGGTATGTAGTTCAACACAATCTTAATTACTTTCGAAGTCATCTGCTTACATTATGCCCACCAATTACTTCCTATCTCTATCTTATTATCTGTATGTGGTATTGAGACAGATCCAATTAGATACGAGATAATAGATTGGGCAGCCCAAACTCACATCATTGAAGGGATTGTTCAAGGGCTTCTTTACCTCCATCAGTATTCCAGGTTACAAATCATTCAAAGAGATTTGAAGGCTAGCAACATCTTGCTGATAAAGACATGAATCCTAAGATATCAGATTTTGGATTGGCAAATTTTTTTTGTGGGAATGGGTCACAAGCAACCAACCGGATAGTAGGGACTTAGTAAGTATAATCCATAAGTATGTATGTTCTATAGCAAATATCAATAATAAATACAAAGTATTCACAATGAAGCTACTAACTAATTTGTTTTACAATGAAATACAGTGGCTATATGTCCCCAGAATATGCAATGGAAGGCCTCTTCTCAATTAAATCTGACATCTTTGGTTTTGGAGTATTATTGTTAGAAATCTTGAGTGGCAAGAAGAATACTAGTTGCTATCAAAGTGGCTCTATCAATCTTATTGGATGTGTGAGTAATGGACCCTTTTACTTTTAAGTTAACAAAAGCTTAGAAAATGTGTTTGACCATTTGAGTCCGTGTGTGTATTATACCATCTCTTGACTTTTCAAATGATTATCTTCTAATTCAGTAATGTTGATTTAAAATTTATATATCCAGTGCCAAATTGAGTTTCCACTAAACTTAAGTAGCTACTTTTTGGTGTTTTACCCAAGATCATTTCTGATACTCCTTTAATTCAGTTTAGAATTCTTCTTATTTGTGATGTATAATATGCTAAGCATCATAAATGGCACTTACTTTTAATTTTGATGATAAATTTTCATCAGGCATGGGATTTGTGGAAAAGCAATAAGTCGTTGGAGTTGATGAATCCAATCCTTGGAGATACTTCTCCTGTGAATGTCCTTTTGAGTTATATAAACATAGCATTCCTTTGTGTCCAAGAAAATACAGCTGATAGGCCTACCATATCAGATGTGATCTCGATGTTCAATAAGGAACCTGCACTTCTACCTTCACCAAAAAAACCAGCATTTTCATTTGCCAGAGGTATCGAGGATTTGGGTTCATCTAAGAAAAAGCTAGAAATTTGTTCTATAAATGACGTGACAGCCTCAATTTTGGAAGCTCGGTAACAATTTAGAGTCTTAGACTTTGGTGATCATACCTCAATTGTTCATCTTGTTACCCAAGTATGTTTTAAATAAAAAATAATATTATAATACCATTGGCTCATTGCCATGTTGTTGTCTGTCAGGTCCTACATTAAAAGCTTCTTCTTCCTGTTTCTCCTACTTTCATTATATACCTTCTCTTCTTCTCCTTCTATTTTTAGCATAACTGCATAAGGATATTCATGGACTGAAATAGAGGGCCATAGGGCCACTGCTAAAAATCTACACCCAAAAAAGGCCAAGGCCCAGGCAGATGCCATTTTTCTTTTAATAAAAATAATAGTAATAATAATTTAGCCTAAATAACTTGGAAATCATTATTAAGGTTTACAAATTAAATTCAAGCACATAAATACATAATTATATTGACTAATGCAATATAAACAATGTTATCTTCCTATAAAGAAAATAAATTCAACCAAGTAATTCATTGGTCAATGCAACTACGTGATTGAATCTGATTAAGAAACTAAGCTATAGTAGCATTTAAGAAATTGTGTCTTAAGTTTTTCCCCAAAAGAAATATATTTAGGAAGTACAATACTACGAATTCAAACTATCTACACTCCTTGAAAGAGAAGAACTAACAGAAGCTGTTACCATCCACCTTAAGTGGTTTTGCTACTGAAAAATATATCCAAGTACTTAATTGAAACAGGCTATCATCAAAAATTGGACTTTACAGCAAGAAAGAAGACAGAATTAGCTTTAATTAATTTGGCTACAATCAATTATCAAAAAAAAAAAAAAATGGTTTGGCTACAATCGCTACTGCTTACAACTTTTATCACACGATTAGTATGATTAGAGTGGGACTACAAAAGGCTTTGCTTCAGTAAAGAAATGTCAAGTTCTTTATTAAGCACTAAAAGAAAAAGCTAGAGAAAATAAACAAATTTAAATGTTAATTCTTTTAGATTTATGAAGAAAGAAAAGTTCTGAATAGATCCTCTCCATTAGAGACAAACAGATTGATGTTAGTTTGTAAGGGCAAACCAACTTTAATATATATGTATTAAACTGATCACAAAAAATTTCAGGTCAGCGTTCAGAATCTGAGTCTGAATGTGGGAATGGGATTGTGAAAGTGGCTGATTCAAAGAAATAAGAGTCACCAAGATCAACTAACTCTGTGCCTGTGGCCATGTTTGAGGTTTGTCAACTGACTTTTGAAGTGGGTTGCTCGGTTCCACTATTTTGGGCTTGCGGGATTCGTACCAGCACAATCATTTTGGGCCCACAAGGTTTTTTCCTCTCTGTGATCAAAGTTTAGAGATTAATAAGAAAACCCACATTTTATTTTGATGGTCTTTTTCATTTCATTTTTTTTTTTTTTTTTTGGAAGGGAGGGGGTAGGGGGGTGGGGAGATAAGATTTGATGGTTTTTTTCTTATATGTGTGGGATTGTAACTCTCTGCCAGCGTCCGTATTTGAGCACCAAATGAAGATGATTAAAATTAGATAATGTGATTTTCGTTTGGTACATGCTATCATAATTTTTATTTTTTTATTTTTTTTTTTTCCTTTCAATTGTATTCCTACTGAATTAGGAGTCCACATTAGTGGGATATAAGATGCGATCCTACAAGCTTTTTTTCCCCTCTCTTTTAAGTGAAGATTAATTATCAACACAAGGTTAATTATGAACACCTCCCCCACCCCCCCCCCCGCCCCCCACACAAAAAAAAAAAAAAAAAAAAAAAAAAAAAAAAAAAAAAACCTTAATTATCAATACAAGCTGACACAATAAAATAATTATTCAATTGGTGATGGGTTTATAGTTTTTTTTTTTTTTTTTTTTTTTTTTTTGAGTAAATTGGAAGAATGGAAAACTTATTGGTTTGGTTAAGGAGAAAGGTGAGAGGACGAAAAAATGTAGTTTGTGTGAATTTACTCTTATGCCCCAATTACATAACATATGAGAAATAATTGGAAACATTATGAAAGTAACACAATCTAATTATTAATTTATTTTTAACACACACACATTATGTGTGTGTTTGTTTCTCCTAAAAAAAGATAATAATTATTACTTTATTTTAACTTATTTCTCTCTATTTATATATATATATATATATATATATATATATGAGATTAGTTAAATTAGTTAAAATAAAATATTAAAACATAAAGAAAAAAAATCCCAAATGAATTGTGGAGAACGCTAAAATGTTGGTAAATTGCTCATTTAGATTTTGGATAAAGACAAGAAAAAAAAGTAGTTAAATTTAGGAGTAATTACAATAAACCCACTTGTGATTTGACCCAAATTCATATTATCTACTCGTGGTTTGAAAAGTGTCACTTTACTCGCCTGAGGTTCACTCCGTTTGTCTCCCATAACCCACCTCTGTTAAAAATGAGGGTAAATATGTAGTTTTACTCCCATTTTATGTCTCTCTCTTCCCAAAATAAAAAACACAAAAAAATTACAAGAGGAAAAAAGATCAAAAAGTTATGTTTTGGTAAAAATTAATAACAAACATTTGACTCTCCCTCTCCTCTTCCACTGTGTCTTTCTCTCCTGTCTTCGTCTCTCTCTTCTAGCACAATGGTAACAACAAAGAATTACTATTAATGCAAATCATAATCATCCACCAACTATCAATGATTCAAATGGAAGCTTCACCTACGATGGACCAACAAGGCTCGTGAGACAATAAAGGACCTTCGTTGCTCTAATAAGCCAACAAGATTGATGCCTCTCATTGTGCAAAGTAAGTGGGAAGCCCCCAATCTAATACACACCTTTAACATCCCACCCCTGGTGTGGCAAGCCCATAATGCCACAACACCCTGCAAATCTGTTGGCCAAATAAGAGGAGCTCTAGAGCCTAGTCCTTCCAAAACCAATATTATATCTCTCACCACCAAATACCAATCATATATAGCTTAAGAATAGTGGCAATAAAACTTAATTAATTTTGCTTTTAGTCAATGATTAGTTTTTGCAATTATACTGACTAGTGGCTGAGGTTATTTAGATTTCATATATACAGCTCTAGGTTCGAAATGATAAACCTATTTTGAATCAACTTAAGCTAGATTGAACACATATAGCTTAACTTCAAACTCCAAGTAAGGTAAACAGCAAATAATCAGAGAGAGAGAGAGAGAGAGAGAGAGAGAGGGTGAAAAGGTGAGAAAGAGTCAGATTTAATTAATTTTTACAAACCCTAATTTTTTTATCTTGTTTTCTCTTGTTTTTGTATGTGTTTTTTGTTTTGGAGGAGAGAGATATAAAATGGGGGTAAAAATACATATTTACCCTCATTTTTAATAGAGGTGGGTTACGAGAGAAAAACAAAACAAACCTCAAGTAGGTAAAGTGATACTTTTCAAACCACAAGTAGGCAATTTAAATTTGGGTCAAATCATAAGTGGGTTTACTATCATTACCCCTTAAATTTAATTGTAATAGGATAGAAGCAACTACAAGACCAAAAAAAGAGAAAAATGAAAAAAGAAAGTTTGTGCCTTAAGTCTACTAACGGGGCAAAACTGTCCTTTGAAATAAAGCTCTCTTTTCTCTCCAATTTTCTCTTTAAATAGGAGAGGTTTAAATCACAAAAGTAGAAACTGCAGAATCAAAAGAAGCAAAAAACAAAGATAAAAATGAAGAGAGGATTATGTGAAGAAGAGTGATTCTATTCTCATTGAGTATATAATATGTACATTGTTATGGTACGTTTGGTAAACTGTAATAGATACTGTAATATAATAGTTATTTATATGGTTTAGCTATTCAATAGTTTGGTTATGTCTTTATTACAGAGAATAGTAATTTCTTATAAATAGCTATAGTTATTCATCTCTAAAAAGATTGTAATAACTATTCTTTAGTAGGCGTATTAATTCCTAAAATTAATATATTTCCAAATAAACAAATTTCCATATGCACATAACAATTATAAAAATAAAAAATAACTAATCTCTCTTTCAAATTTAAAAAATATTATTTTTTTAGGAAATATAATTATACAAATAAGATATTTCCTAAAATATATCTTAAGTTTGATTTAAAATGCTTTCATTTCATTGTCTTCAGAGTTCTATTATTGTGTTGTCACCAAACAAATAAATAGTAATAAATATTACATTATAACATCTTGTATTCCATATAATACTTATTCCTATTCCAACATAATTACTGTTACAATCTACCAAAAATGTTCTTAGTATGTAAACACATTTTAATATAATACATGGGAGAAAAAGGCATAACTAATAGTTAGTAACAAAATTGTTTTCAAACAGTTATATCTTAACTGACCAATGCTATTAATTGCACCCCATTGTAACCCTTGATATCTTAACCTTGGGAAAAATTTGCTAAATAGCATAATTTTAGGAATTTGCAAAATAGCACTTGACCAAACTTATTTAGTTATATAGCATTTTTTTTTTTTGGAACTCAAGTTTGTCAAACTGGACTTTCAAACTCAAATTCCAAGCATTATGTTTGATTGGATTGCCATAATGCTTGGAACTCGATAAGTTTGCCATAATTCTTGGATTGCCATAATTTTCATACTCAAACTTATTTACTACCTAACTAAATAAGTTTGTCCCAGTGCTTTTTTCCAAGATATTTCCTAAAATTATGCTATTTGGCAAAATATGCCTTTAACCCTGCAACTTCTATAATCCTGACTTAAAGCATTAGCATCCGCTTTCTACAAAATATCTAATTTTACCATCTTAGAAGTACTTTTATCTATTATACTATACCATTTACAACACACCCAACAATCCAAACTTTTTTTTTTTTTGCAACTTTATTTAAATATTCCTTTTTGTACTATTTCTCTCTCTCTCTCTCTCTCTCTCTCTCTTCCACTTAAGTAACCAACAACCACTACTGATTAACAACACCAGAAAAAACCTAACCACACCCACACTCATCAAACCCACCACCACCATCAATCATCACCCCTCCACCACCATCAATCACCACCTCCACCATAGCAAGCCTCACCACCCTACCACCACCACCACATCAATCACAAATCCAACCATACCCACACTCATCAAACTCACCACCACCATCAATCACCACCACCATCAATCACCACCACCATGGCAAGCCCCCGCCACCACCACCACCACCACATCAGTCACAAACCTAACCACACCCACACTCATCAAACCCACCACCACTAGAAAAAATAATAATAACAAAAGGAGTAAATCCAACACCACCCACAACCAACACATCGCCAAAACCCATTAGCAAGCAAACCCAACACCACCCATACCCATGCCCAAAATCCATCACTGAAAGAGCCACAATCCATGAACCATAATTGGACTTGAGAGACCCATGATCCAAAGGAGAGAGCCGAACTTGAGAGACCAACAACGGACCCATGAACCATAGAGAGCAGACGAAGAAGTGTGGCTTGGTCAGGTGGGTTGCAGTGGCCTGTGATGGTGGTGGGTTGCGATGGCCTGGGACAGTGGTCTGGCCATGGTGCCTTGGTGATGGTGTTTCACCATGGGTTTTGGGTTTGAAAAGGAGTGAGCAGAACAAAAGAGAGAGAAGGAAGAGAGAGAAAGTGAAACGAAATAATGAGAGAGAAGAAGAATCAAACAATAAAACCCAATTTTTTATTATATCATTCTGCTACAGTACCATCTTACATAAAGGATGGTCCTGTAGCAATATTGTAAAAAATTTTACAATTGGCACAATTTGGCAGTCTGAATAATGCATCTTTTTAGAGGTTTGATGCTAAATTTTAGCATATTTGGAGATTTACAACTCCGGATACTGATGCTCTTAGTGGTGAGTGTCGACTGGTTGAATGGTGCTAGTGTCATTAATGAGGTTGACATCTCCCCTCAAACTAATGCGCATATAAGTAAGCATCAATTTGTTCTTTAATGGAATAAAAGGTTGACAAGATAAACCCTTGGCAAAAGTATCAGACAGTGGATTATTGCTATAATGAATTTAACTGCCAAATTATTTAGAACAACTTTTTCACCAGCAAATGAAAATCATATATATCTTCCTTGGAAACATTATAAGATGCAAGTTAAGTTACAAGATTTTTGGTATTAAAAAAAATAAAAATAAAAATGCTAAAATACAAAACTAACTCTCCAATTTTCACTAGAAATCATTTCAATCCTCTAACTTTATATTTGTTGATTTCAGGTCTTCAAGTTTCTAAGTTACGCAATCAAGGCTTTATGTTTTCCTATTAAAAAAAAAAAAGGCCTTATGTTCAATTCCGTTAGTTTTGGTTAATTTTAGTATTTTTTTAATATTATATTATTATTTGAAAACGAAATGATAATAATAATAATTATTATTATTATTACTATCATTAAAAAAAACAACCTTCTTTTAATTTTGGGGTCAATCTACAAACACAAGCTTTGAATCATTACTAGCCTAAGAGCATTCCTTATTTCAATTCTACTCTATTTTACCATCCCAAAAAGTCACTTTATCAATTATAAAATCCAATTTTACCCAATCAAAAAAAAAAAAAAAAAAAATCCAATTTTACAATACTTCCACATCCAAACTTTTATTTTCCTATTCTACTCATTAAAATAATATATTTATACATTAAAATATATTAACCAACAAAATGTACTCCTCCACAACCAAACTCAAAACCCACCTTGCCACCACCATGCCACCGACCAGCAACCACCACCATAACCAAACTCACCACCATCAACAACCACAAGAAACAACGCTGACTCACCGATCTCCATAAGCCACCGATAGAAAATAACCAGGCTGCCAATCTCCGATCTCAAAAACTACCAGAAACACACCAAGAGAAAAAACCACTTCAAACCCACCACATCGACTCACTGATCTCCACAAGCCACCGATCAGCAACCCCAAGCCACCAATTAGCAAACCGAAGCCACCGATTAGCAAACCCATGCCGCCGATTTGAAACCCATGCTATCACTGCCGTGAGAAACGCCATTACCGATTAGCAAACATCACTACCTCACCTTCGTCGGACCTTGCTTCGACCAACAGCGAGTTAGAGAGTTAGAGAGGGTAGATGAGAAAACAGAAGGAGAGAGTTGAGAAAGAAAGAAAACGTCTTAGCCTAGAGAAAACAGAAAGAGAAGACAAAGGAGAGAGAGAGAGAGAGAGAGAGGGAGAGAGAGCACATAAAAGTGATTAAAAATTTTATACAATAGTGCTACAGTGCCATTCTACATGTAGAATGGCACTGTAGCACAATTCTAAAAATTTTTACAATTCCTTAGTTTTACAATCCTAGATGCTGGCTCTTTTAGGCTTGAAATGCCAAAATTTCTTTCGATTTGGCATTTACAATTGCCAGTGCAGGTGCTCTAATGCGTTCAATCTTAGCTCTAATGTGACCCATACTCCGGTTCTCCTTTATAGATTCTAAACCAACAATATAGTCGGACCTATAGACAGTTTCTTTTTGTTGTTGTTTTTGGGTTACTAAAGCGATTTTCGATCTATGTCAAGCCAATTTTCCATCTCTGTTGTTGGGTGTTTGGGTATTTTGGGTGATTTTTTGTGAGAAACAAAGTAGGATGTTGAGAATCTAGAGGGATCGCTCTGTTTGGCACCAAAAGAGAGGGAGTTCCACATTCTTCTTCTTCTTTTTTTATTAATCATCTTTTCTTAAATTTCAAATAATAATAAAATATTCAAGAAATCACTAAAAAAGCAAACTAACAAAGTATACTATCAGAGTTAAACAAAGGACTTGATTGAATAATTTTGAAATTTAAAAGATTGGAATGAAAGAAAGTAAGATCAAAGGCCTTAAATAAATTTTAATGAAATTTAAAGGGTGAGTTTTATATTTTTGCCTAAAAAAATGTCACTTAAAAAAAAAAAAATCAAGAAATGTAAGTAATCCTACTGTATAATTCCAAATCCTGGTGCTCATCTTTCCATTTCACTGTAGACCTTTCATATCCTTGTGCATAAATAGTCGGAGGGGACCACGGTGCACTACAAAAAATGCGCGACATCTGCAAAAGGGAGCCATACAGGAAATTCTTGTTCAACCAAAAAAAAAAAAAATGAAGAATTTTCTAACAAGCCAGTTCTTTTTGAAGTTTGGCCTTATGTGGTAGAGTTGTTAAATAATTCATTTTCAGTTTTTAAACAATATTACATATATTTTCACATATTTTTCACTCACGCGTATTTCAAAAAAATTACAAACAATATTTCTCAAACTCCTCTACCAAATAGGCCCTTTAGTTAATGTTAGACAGAACCACCATTTGAAGTGTCTAACTTTTACGTTTTGGCTAGAGATCTAAGAATAGTAAGCAATGGACATCTTTGCTTCTGTGCTTTTGAGTTCCAGTTTACTTCTTTTGTACTATTTATTGTCCGATGCTGCTGATAGCATTACTCAATCTCAATTCATCTGTGGCAATAACGGCACAAACTTGGTCTCTAAAGATGGAGGACTGGTCTTGAAAGGCGCCTACACCCAAAAAAAGGCCAAGGCCCAGGCAGATGCCATTTTTTGGAATAAATATAATAGTAATAATAATTTAGCCTGAAAAACTTGGAAATCATGATTAAGGTTTAAATAGTTATATTCAATATTGTAAGTTGTAACAAATAATGTTATCCTTTAAAAGAATAAATTCAACCAAATAGTTCATTGGTCAATGCAACTATGCGGTTGAATCTGTTTAAGAAACTAAGTTATAATAGCATTTAAGAAATTGTATCTAAGTTTTTCCCAAAAGAGATATATTTAAAAAGGATTTAAACTATTAGTTCTACTCCACAACTTGGACGAGAAGAACAAACTTAAGCTGTTACCATCCATCTTGAGTGTTTTTGTTACTGAAAAATATATCCAAGTAATTAATTGAAACGGGCCATCATCCATAAATAGGCCTTGAAAGCAAGAAAGAAGACATAATATGCTTTAATTAGTTTGGCTACAACTGCTACTGCTTACAACTTTTTATCACACGATTAGTATAACTAGCCGATATTCCACACGATGTACAATGCATTTTGATAAATCTTGTAAGAAATTATTTATGACCCATTGATTTCATGAATACTATTATTATTAGTCACATTTAATTTATGAAGTTTTCTGCTAAAACTAAATTCAAACTAAATACATTGAGGGGAAAATTCCTCTAATTTATGCAATCAAGAAATATCACTAGATCACATTCCACATTGTCACCTACAAACTTCTTGGTTCCTAGGTGTCTTTCTTGTATGATATATGCTTTATATATCAATTAGCTATAAAAACTTCTAAAATTTCATGATACAACCAAAAAAAAAAAAAAAATGCTATAGTGATGCAATAATATCACTATTTAACCTCCAAATTTTAATTGAACTAAGAGCAGTCAAAAACTATCATTACCAAGTATATGCATCATACAAAAAACCAAAAATATAAATTGACACATAATATGAAAAGATAAGCCTAAATACATTACAATGCTACATAAGTAAAAACATATACATAAAATCTAAACAAAATATTTAAGACAAACATAATATTTTGAAAATTAACATACCTCTCAGAAAGAAAAACAAAGATATTGTGAGAAAAATTATGGAAGTTTATTTTTTTTATTTTTTATTTTTTTTAAGCAAAGACAATAGAGGAAGTTTAATTTTTAAGTCCAATGGAAATGGGGATTTATATTAGACCAATGTAGAGACAAATAATATTTACCCAATTCATTGAATCTGACTCTTGAAATTCTGCATTGAAGTTAGTCTTATTCAGAAAATTGAAAAGTTTTCTTAATTCATACATTTCCCGTGACTTTTTAGATCCATCTGTATCTATTCAAAGCATGTAAAGTTATAAATGTATACAAATTTTTTGAATTTTATAATTTTTATTAATCTATTGAAATAAATGCATTTGTCATCATTTAATAATTTGACATAATTGCTAAATTTAAATGAGATAGAGGCCTAAATAAAAAGAATATCATACAATTTGCCACTTGACAGAATTTCATACTTTCTCACATGAGGTCTTTTCTTAAGGGTAAACCAACTTTTCTATAATTACAAAAAAAGATCTGTCATAGCAATAAATAAATAAATAACTCATATTTTTTAAACTGATCACAAAAAAATTTCATGTTAGTGTTCAGAACCTGAGTCCAAGTGTATGGGAATGTGATTGTCAAAGTGGCTGGTTCAAGGTAGCCAGGATGGGTGAAAAAAAAATAGAATCCCTACTTTGGGCTCTGTGCCTGTGGCCATGTTTGAGGTTTGGCCATCGACTTTTGATGTGGGTTGCTCGGTTCGACTACTTTGGGCTTGTGGGATTCGTACCAGCACAATCATTTTGGGCCCACAGGGTTTTTTCCTTTCCAAGATCAAAGATTATGCTAGATTAACCGCATCACCCGATAAGAAACCCATATTTTTCTTTTGGTTAAAAAAACCCACATTTAATTTTGATGGTCTTTTTCTCTTTTTTTTCTGGGATAAGATTTTATGGTCTTTTTTTAGAACGCAAATTTCTTCAAAACATGATTGCAGCAAGTACTGCAAACAGGGACAGATGTCAATTAAATAAGAGGACATGTAAGCAATCACTTAAGCAGGGTCATGTGCAACGCACATGACCCATTTTAAGTGGATTGCTGTTAACCCTAACGTTAACAGCGTTAGGCAGAGTCTTCTCCTCAAACACGCCCCTGCTTCCTCTCAGTCTCTCACCCACAGCTTCTCTCTCATCCTCCTCCTCTACGGCGCGGCGGCTCCACCTTTGTTTTTCTCAGGAACCCCAGTCCGGCCAGAGAATCACGGCCACAGAGGCCACCGTCGATTCCGCCTGTTCACCCCCTTCCCTCTTCGCCGATTCCGTCTCATTCCCTTTCCCACTCAACCGTTGCCGCCCCTAACAACCTTCTCTCTCTTTGCCATTCCCATTCTGCACCCATATATTCGCCGCCAAGGACCACCACTCCTATAACTTCAACGTTTCTCAGCTTTTCTGTAATCTTTAGATTTTACTGATGAAACTTTGTTGCTAATTGCTTGACAGGACATATTGATCATTCTGCTAGAGTGATGCGTGTGATTACATGGAATCGGTCATTTAGAGGGTTACCTAATGTTGATGATGGGAAGGATGACTTTGACTCAGAAGAGCATGAAACTCATGCCACGGTGCTGGATAAGTTGCTTGCCTGAGAGAAGCTATATGATGAAGTGAAGGTATATTGCAGTATTTCTTTTTGCTTTGTTTTTTTTCATACTTTGTCCTGAAAAAAAGCTGTACCCAGTGTGGTTCCATTTTACATGAACTGATTATTAATTTTTTGCTTAATTATAAATTTATGGGCCTTCACATGTATGCTTGAGCATTTCTTGAGTATAAGTAATGGAGATTTTCTTTGAGTTGATAAGAATTGGTGCACGTAGATAATCTTCTAGTTATTACTTCTAAAAAATAAAAAATAAAAACTTCTAGTTATCTCAGCTTGCTTGTCAATTTGTCATGAAATTGGTGATGTGCTTTAGGGGTATGATGCACAATTTGAGTCTGAGAAACATTTACAGACAAATAACAGTGAAATTGCTAGTTGCTTTAGTAGGTCTCTTAAGTTAGTTTTCATATCCAAACTTAGGTACTGCAACTTAACTTCCCCATTTAAATTCAGCTATGTTATAAGTTGTAATTATGAATATGAGAGCACATTCTGTAATCTGCACGAGTTTTGCCATTCTAGAAAAGGCCCCCCACCCCCCCCCCCCCCCCCTTTTTTTTTTTGGGTCAAAGAACACTAACCTTACAAATTGCTTCTTGGAATGCGAATTTTGATTGTTGTTTGTGGGTAATCATTTGCCGTTTGGCGTGGTGGTGTCCAAGGACAAGTTATTTGGCAAAGGAATATTGAAAATGTCGCTTAATCATCTTTCCTTCAATTTCATGTTGTTTACCATCAAATCTCATTGTCTTTTTACGTTTTTTTTTTTTTTCTACAGTGATACATTATTCTCTTTTTCATGATGTATTTTAGGGCCTAATGTCATTTACACATTATAATGATAGTTCCTGCTTTGAAGCTATATTAGATAAGTTTGGTTGTATTGCTAATGATATGGCTGTTTGCAATTTCTGAGCTGGTGAAGCGAGAGGGCTATCAGATTGATAGCTTTTCTCTTGAAGTGTCTGTACCTCCAATTATCCTTGAAAATGAACACTCAGTTAGGTAAGAATTGTTGACTTGCTAATGTTGTAGAATCTCTGAGCATGTGTCAGTAATGGTACTTCTCCTGTTCAAATTCAAAAGCCGGGGGTGCCTGGCCTTTGGTTAATAATTTTTCTTCCAAAAAAAAAAAAATAAAAGAAAGAAAAGGGAAGGAAAAAGCCCTATCTGCTTATTATGCTTGTCAGAAAATTTATGAGGATAAAAATTAGAATTGAAGCTCATATTCCGCATTCATTAATTTTGTTTTTAGGACAGTTCGCTTGTGTTCAGTAAATATAATATTTTTGTCGATATTAACTTCTGCATATATCTTTATGCAAATTTTTTTGTTCACTAAAAGTGCTGCTTCTGTAGTGCATTTATTTATAATTTTATTACAAAGTCATCATATACATTACTTATAAACTGTCTTCCTTGGGGTTGAATGCTGCTGGATAGGCAGGTGAGCTTATGAAATTTGAATACCAGAAGAAGGTTGCTTCACTGAACAGGCATAAGAAACAAGGTACCAACTCTGAAGCATTGGAGAAAGCAAAGGCTGCAGTGAGTCATCTTCATACAAGATACATTGTTGACATGCAATCCTTGGATTCAACAGATGAGTTGGAATAATATGAGTTGGAACAAGATAAGCACTCACAGAAGAGGGGGCCAGATGAGTTGGAACAAGATGGGATGGAAGATAAACCTCAAAACTATCTCATTGTGGAAGAGCAGTTTGCGATAGATGTATTGAAGAAGAGGTTGGAAGAGAAGGACTGTCAGAGTTTGCGCATTCATGTTCAAAAATGTATAGAAGCTTGCAGTCTATAACACATCCTCGAAATTAAAGTTAGAGCAAATCATGAGAATGTTTTATAATTTTGTCATTTGCATTAGTAATGTATTACATTACAATTCTTGCAATATTTATTTGGGACGAGCTCTGGGAATCATATATGGTTTTGTTACATCAAATTGAGTTTTGACATAATGTTATTAGTTCCTTTCCAACCAAAAGGATTATTATATGTTCTTTTACTTTATTTATAAAGGTGACACTGTGGTACCACTCTTTATTCCTCTCCCTTTGTTTAGATTTTGGTTGTTTAATTGATGTTACATGTGATTGAAGATTATGGACCTCTTGTAGTGGGCCATGTGATCATGTACCACATGCAACTAGCTCACAACAAAACACAGAACTCTGAAGCAGCTATTCTCTTTCACATCAAACATTTCACGCAACCATGGATTATCAGTTAGATCATATGTCTCAAGCATGTTATTCCAAGCAACTATCCATTCATTTTCATCTTCAAATCATACACATAATCATGGTTGTCAAAATTGCGATCCGAATCGTAAAATCGCACAATTTTACTATCTCACCTCACCAAAAAGTTTAAAATCGTAGCAAGATCACAAAAATAGTAGGATCGTGTAGGATTGTATAGGATTGTATGGGATCCTACCAATCCTACCATTTGGTTTGATTTTTTTTTTTTTTTTTCTAAGTGTGATTCATTTGGGTAAGATAATCCACCTAAACTCACAAAGCCAACAAATTATTAGAAGTCCAATAATGAATTGAAGTCCCAAATTTACCCCTATGTCAACATAAAATCTTAAAAACAACCTATAGTACTTAAGTTTAACATTTTGGATGTTAATACTAGGAAGGATATAGATGATGAAATGAGATATGACAATGACAGTGATTAGATTAGAAGAACCTTAGAATGAGAATTCTCTTTTAGATTTCATATTTGTAATTAGCTAGTTTACCTTAAATTGAGAATTCTCTTTTGGATTATATATTGTAAATTTGTAGTTAGCTAGTTTTTATATGCTAACTAGCCTAACTTATTTTGGATTTGGAACTTAGAATTTGTAAAACATTTTCCATATGTGTAGATAATATTTTGGTACTTAGTTGCTAATTAAACATGTATTGAACTTTTTAGATACATTATGTCAAAAGTTAAATATATTTTGTTTCATTAGAATAACATAAGAATGATGTAGTATGGTGTAGTGCGTGCAAATTACATTTTATGATGCAATTTTTTTTTAATGGATGGATTCATATTTTAAGTGATTATATAACATACAAAGTCATTATCAATAGGTTTTTTGCTTAAAATCTGAAAATAAGTAAAATCTTACGATTCACGATCCGATCCTATAATCTATAATCCTACCTACCTCTCACAATCCTACATAAGATCCCGATTTTGACAACTTTGCACACAATTACTAAGATCATTTCGAAATTGGCTTGATGCATTAAATATATGATGTAGATTCTTAGCAGCATTCTGATAAATATGCCACACACATAGACGGTGATTTGATTCAGGAAACACATCTTTTATTGCATTAGCCATTGCAGCAGATTGATCTGTAAATATAGTTCTTGGTTGTTTCCCTAACATTGCACTCAAAAATGTTTCAAACAACCACTTGAATGACATTATAGGTTCATCATAAAGTAAAGTTGCTCTATAGATAATTGATTATTTATGATGATTAACCCCAATGAATGGAGCAAAGGGTCGACCATATGAATTTGATCAATAAGTGGTGTCAAAACATATAACATCTCCAAAGTGTCCATAATCAACTATAGATCTAGAATCAGCCCAAAAAATATTCAAAATTTGATTATCATCATCAAGTTATATAGAATAAAAATAAGATGGATCTTCTAATTGCATCTTTCTAAAGTGATCCATCACGGCACGACCATCTCCTCTCTTTAAAGCCTCTCTCCTCTTGGAATTTACAAGATTTTTATGGTCAACACTCAAAAACCCAAGATTTTCATAACCACCAACTTGCATGCTCAACAAATCTATGATTTGTTTTATTGATACCCCAGATTTTTCTAAATCATCCATAAAAGCTTGTTAGGTAGGTGTAATTTTTCTATTTGATCTTAACATGTGTTTTATTGGAGAAAGAGCAAACTCATGATTATGTTGTTCGTGAAAAGAAACAACTTCTAACATACCATCCTTTTGAAGCCGACAAGTCATTTGTGCTAAACAACCAATTCGTGAAATTGGGTAATGAAAAGATACATGTTCACGACATTTGTCAATAGCTCATTCACCTTGTTTTGAACAACAAAATGTTCTCCTCTTAACATGTCCAACACTTCCTCACCTAACATACTGTTTCCTTACACTAAAGCCCATTCTATAAGCATATTATTTGTAAAACTCATATGCAATGTCATCACAGTCAAATTTCATTCCAATCATTGGTTTCTTAATTTCCTTATTGTGTTTACTCGGGGTATTTGGACTACCATCAATAGGTTTTACTTGAGTTTCTTCCTAAATCCAAAAACCAATAAAAAGCAATAGTGTTAAGAATATTCAATATGAAAAATAATTTTCAATTTTTTAATAAATCTAGCAAAAAACCGTAGTTGCTTATAGTCTTACAAACAATCATGATGAACAACAACAACAATATTCAGAACTCAAAATACCTAAATATACTATTCAACCAAAATTATACTAAAAAACTCCCAAAAAATAAGTAGTATATAAATCCTTGCCACTAACAATAAATACCCATTCAAAACCAACAAAACCATAGGCTCTTAAGCTATAGAACTCAGCTATGGTAATAATCATAAGGAAAAATATTCAAATGTCAAATATAATGCAATTTGAGAAACCAATTTGAGGAAATAATTATCTTTATAAAAGCAATTTTTTTTTTTTAAATTACAATAAATTCAATGAAAATCAGACCTGAACAAATTGAGAACCATTGCATTTGTCACTGTCAGGCAGAATGCTGAGAAACGATGGAGTGGTAGGAGTGGTGGTCCTTGGCAGCGAATTTATGGGAGCGGCATTGGCTGAGTGAGAAAGTGAATGGGGCAGAATCAACAAAGGGGGAAGCAAGAGAAGAGGAGGAATGGAGATATGGTCCGGTAAGATTGGCGCCCACTGCATGTGGCCACCGTCAATTCCACCTGTTCACTAAGCTCTTGCCGGTCTGAGTTTGCTGAGAAAACAGAGGTGGAGGAGATGAGAGAGAGGTGTACATGTTTCAAGCTGTGGGTGAGAGGAAGTAGGGGCATGACTCTGCCTAACACTGTTAACGTTAGGGCTAACAGTAATCCACTTAAAATGGGTCATGTGCAACGCACATGACCTTTGCTTAAGTGATTGCTTAAATGTCTTCTTATTTAATTGACACCTATTCCTGTTTGCAGCAGTTGCTACAAACATGTTTGGAGGAAATCCGTGTCCCTTTTTTTATATGTGTGGGATTGTAACTCTTAGCTAGTGAGGTAACAAATGAAGATGATTAAAATTAGAGAATGTGATTTTCGTTTGGTACATGGTATCATAATTTTTTGTTTTTGTTTTTTTTTTTTCTTTAAAATGTATTCTTACTGGATTAGGAGTCCACATTAGTGAAATATTCGATGCAATCCTATGAGCTTTTTTTTTCCCCTCTCTTTTAAGTAAAGATTAATTATCAACACAAGCTGGCACTATGTAATAATTATTCAATTAGTGATGGGTTTATAGTTAAAATGTGAAAAAAATGTAGTTTGTATGAATTTATTTTTATGCCTCAATTATATAGTATACTAGTCACTGACTCGTGTGATGCATGAGAATAACTACTAAATGAGTTTTAGGAAGGAAAAAAAAAAACTATTATTTTTTATTTTAATAAGTAAGCAAAAATGTATGAAATTTAAAAAAAAAAAAATTATATTGAAAGAAATAGTATAAATTTTTATAGTTAGGTAGAAGAAAGCAATGTTATTTTATTTATTAGTTTTTTGTAGTAAATAATAATAAATAAAATGTTGAAATGTCATAATCCTTCAAATTAGATATATTAAAAGGTGTCTATTGAAAAGTCAAAATCCTTCAAATTAGATATATTAAAAGATGCCTATTGAAAAGTCACAATCCTTCAAATTAAATATATATTAAAAGGTACCTATTGAAAGGTTACAACCTTTCATATTAGATATACCAAAAGATACCTATTGAAATATTATAACTCTTCATATTGGATATACTAAAAGGTACCTATTGAAATGTCATAACCCTTTATTTGGGATATATATTACAAATACTTATTGACCGAAAATATGCCTATTGACTGAAAATGTGCCTATTAACTGAAAAATGTGTTTATTGCATGAAAATATTCCTATTGACTGAAAAGGTACTTATTGAATGAAAAAATGATTATTGGCCGAAAAATTGCATTTTGAATGAAAATATGTCTATTGAAGTGTCATAATTCTTTGGGTATAAATAGTAGTTCATATTCATTTGATAACTTCTTCTCAAATTCTTCTCTTTCATCTTTCATAGAAACACAAAAAACCTGCATCTTCTCCAAAATTCCTATTTGTAAAACTTAATAATAAACTTTGTTGTGTGTTTCTACGAATAAGGAGTGGTCATCAATATCTCCAACCAAGATAATCTATATTGATTCATTCATAAACTCAACAGGTATATAATAGCCATTTGTAATACACGAGTATTTAAGCACTTGAATAAAATATAAAATATAATATAACCATGGCCAAGAAACTCATCTATTCCTGAACATGTTAAAACAAATATAATATGCAATAATCAAAAGACAATCTGCCTGTATATTCATAACAATAAAAAAAAAAAACCAATTAGTTCTAAAAGTTCTTAATGGTTACTAACCAAGGAAATCTTCGAAGCAGTGAAAATTTCCAAAGCAAATCATCGTCGCAAACGGATATCATACACAAGAGTCAAACCGAAATCATAATACCATGCATAATTCACAAATCCTCTCGCAGAATCAGACGCAAGCACCAGCAATTGATTCAAATGATTTAAAACACACGCAAAATTTGTTCCAATCATCACAAAATTAAATTATGAACAGGTGGTATATACATATATATATATATATATATATATATATATCTTATGTGAAATGGTAAATAGATGCTGAAACTTAGTGGACAAAATGAAAAGGTATAATTGTTTGATATTTTTAAATATATGTGTGGCATTTGAAACTGAATAAGCAAACCACCGAAAAGATACAATTATTTAGTGTTTTAAAGAGAACGTGGTAGTAAATTATGTAGCCAAGTGGCACAATAAGAAATGATCAACGAAAAGTCAAACGTTTCGGCTATTAGTTATTATATAGATAAAAAATAATTGGACACATTATGAAATTGACACTATAATTATTAATTTATTTTAACTTATTTATATCTTTTTATTTTTATATATAAAAATGTGATTAATTAAATTGGCTAAAAAAAATATTAAAAAAAAAAAAGAAAAAAAAGTCTCAAATGAATTGTCGAGAACGTTAAAACGTTGGCAGTTTGCTCATTTAGATTTTGGATAAGACCAAAAATAATAATAAGTTAAAGACTTAAAGTTAATTGTAACAGGATAGAAGCAACAGGCAGACAAAAGAAGAAGAAAAGAAAAAATAAAGTTGTGGCCGAAGTCTACTAACGTGAAAGGGGGGCAATATTGTTCTTGTTCTGCGCAATAAAGCCGTGTCTTCTCTTTCATTTTCTCTTCAAATTGGAGATATTGGTCTTTGGTAGGCCCAGGCTAGAACACCTGGTCATACTAATTTTCCATCGTCTCCTCTTTCCAACAAAACACCTACAAAAATAATTTTTTCTTCGTTATTCTCTCATATATTTTCAGTCATCCCTCGTGCTCTGTTTGTAGCTTTTTGTGTTTTCTAGTGTTTCATAGCATTAGAAAAAATAAGTTAAAAAAAAATTATCTTTGGTCAACGTAAAAAGTATAACTTATTTTTATAAATTGTATTCTACTAATTTTTTTGAAAAATAACTTTATCTCACATTAAACTAAATAAAGAAAGTTAAAAGATTGTTTTTAAACTCATTTAAAGTTACTACTAAATATAGAAAAATGAGATAGTTTTAAAAAGAAATTCAAAAAAAAATTTATTTTTCTAAAAAACATTATTGCCAAAAGAAATAGAATGTTAAGGGTTTGTTTGAATACAACTTATTTTGTTGAAAACTAAAAACTGAAAACACAGTAATAAAATAATTTTTAAATATATAAATAGTATCGTGAGATCTATTTTTATTTTTATTTTTATTTTTTTCTGAATAAAGTATTTTGTGAGTCTTATAAACAGTACCTAAATAATGCACACTATATTAGAGAAAATTTGAAATGCATGAACAGTATACGAGTGGAAAAATCATACTTTACAGCTAAAAAAAAAAACTGAAAATGCAGACGTAGTAGACGTGAACGTGGATCCAATCAGATAGAGGTTTGCTTAAACCAAGATTAGGAAAGGAAAATGTAAAAGTAATTAAATTCTGGATCTTTTGGAAAATATAGATTTGGGATTGATCCTTTGAATGATTGAACTTAACAGCGAGACATCATGTATTGGGGCCTAAGCACGTCTCTATCTTGGACTGAAGGGAACATGTCCTTTCATGCTTAAATGTCTTCAGGTGATTTGACTGAACTGCAAGGTGACATGAACTAGGGACTGATTGAGTCCTTTCCTTGACATAAGTCTAGTGATTGTGAATTGTGATGATGTTACGATATTCTTTTTTTTTTTTTGGTTAAAAGGAAATATATGATGTTACGATATTCGCGAATGACTTTTCCAACAAACAAAACATTCTAACAAAACATTCTACTTTTCCAACACGTACAGCCCGAATTCAAAACTGGGACGAAATGGGTAAATAGCCATAAAATTCAAATTATGTAGTTAGTTGTTATTAGTTTCAAACTATAATTTTTACTAATATTTCGAGTCTAAGAAACTCGATTTAAGGGCTATAAATCGAGTGTTTGAGGGTCAATTTTCATATTTTGATAGGGTCTGAGTTGTCATTTTTTCTACGTGGCGTGCACATGAAAATCGAGTCTCTTATACTCGATTTATAAGCCCATATTTAAAACACAAGAACAGCAGCGCAGCAAAAAAGAAATCAGAGCAGAAGAAGAAAAAAAAAAAAAAAAACCTGAAGAAGAAGGAAAGAACCCAGGCCGGCGCACCCAGGCCAGGCGAGCCCAGGCCGCGCGACCCTGGGCTCGCGCGGCCTGGGTCCGTGCGACCTTGAGCTCAGGCCGCCCGGCCTGGGTCGCGTGACCTCAGGCCGCGCGGCCTGGGTTCGCATGACCCTGAGCTCGCGCGGCCTGGGTTCGCGCGAGCTCAGGCCGCGCGGCCTAGGTCGCGTGAGCTCTTTCTCTCTCTCTGTGATCTGCCTCTTTCTCTCTCTCTGATCTGATCTAATCTGATCCGATCAGGCCTCGCAAGCCCAGGCTGCTGTTTCTGGATTTTTTTTTTCTTCACTGATGAACATATTTGAGCTTGATTTTTTTTTTTTCTGGATTCTTTCCCTCTCTCTGATTGTATTTTTTTTTTTTTTTTGGGTATTTTGGCTTGTACACGAGACGGCTTGGAGACTGGAAATTTTTTCAAATTTTTTTGAATTGTAAATCGAGTCTTTGAGACTCGAATTTCAAGCGGTCTCCACGTCGGACAAAGATGCCACATCAGACCATAAAAATCGAGTCTTTGATACTCGATTTATAGGCCAAAATCGAGTCTCTTAGACTCGAAATGCTAGTAAGTAATATAGTTTAGAAACCGGAACAACTAACTAGATAGTTAGAAAAAAAAAATTAGTTAACTATTTTCCCCTTCAAAACTGATTTATGTTAAACGTGGGGACCTCTTTTAGTATAAGTCTGGTTAGAAAGACTTAGACCGTTTTGTTAGTATACCGTCCGTATACTAGATTTTTTATGTTCTAATTTAACTAACCTACCTCACAAAAAAGAAAAAAAGAAAAAAAGAAAAAAAAAACATATGACTAGAATTACAAGCCCATTAAGTCCTCCAAGTCTTTGCTTCTAGAATCGTGATGAATGGGCTAATAGATTATTTAAATTTAAGCCCTTCATCACGCAATTATTTTGTTTTGATTTGCAGCTTCTAACTGCTAGTATTTTTGTTGTTCTCTGCTATTAGCAGCAGTTAACTACTTTTATAGTTCGGACTGAATAAGAGCTTTCATTCAGCCGAGAAAAAAAAAAAAAAAAAAAAAAAAAAAAAAAAAAAAAAAAAAAACAAGCAAAGAGGGGGTTGTTAATGACGACACTTGCTCTTCCCTCATTCTTTTACTGTCTCATTGCTTTCTCATCAACCTTGTTGCAATTTTGCATTGCAGCTGACACCATAAGTCCAGGGCAATCAATTAGCGGTATCCAGACTCTAGTTTCCTCAGACCAAGTTTTTGAGCTAGGCTTCTTCTCTTCAGGCAACAACAAGAGCTGGTACTTAGGCATATGGTACAAGAAGACCCGGGGCATAGTTGTGTGGATAGCGAACCAGAACAGCCCAGTCACAGATCCTTCTGGAGTTTTCACCATCAGCAACAATGGAACACTAGTTCTTCTCAACCAAAGCAACCACACTATCTGGTATTCAAATCCATCCAGGCCAGCACAGATTCCAGTTGCTCAACTTTTAAGTTCTGGTAACCTTGTTCTTATAGATAATGTAAATTCAACCTCTGAAAGCTATCTGTGGAAGAGCTATGATTACCCAATAAACACGTGGTTACCAGGCATGATGATAGGAAAGGACATGAGCAATGGTCTAAACCGATTTTTGACATCTTGCAAAGACTCAGATATTGCATCTCCAGGAGACGCTACATACAAATTTGATTACAAGGGGTTGCCTCAAATATTTATAAAAAGGGGAACGATGAAAATGTTTCGCACTGGACCATGGAATGGAGTTCGATTCAGCGGTCTTCCTATGCCTATAAATCAATTTTTCTTTCCCATATTAGCATCCCAAAATGACATGGTGGGATATAAGTATGAACCTAAAAACAAGTTGGTTTCTACAAGGATAACACTGAGTGAGTCAGGCATCCTCCAACGCTTTGTATTGACAGAGGGAAGCACTGAATGGACTACCATCGATGCAATACCGAATGACATGTGTGACAATTATGGGCAGTGTGGCGCTAATAGTGTTTGCAGAAGTTACAAAGAATCAACTTGCGAGTGTTTGGAAGGATTCAACCCCAAATCACCAGAAGAATGGAAACTGCTCAATTCTTCAAGTGGATGTGTAAGGAGAACCCCACTGGAATGCCAGAGGAAAGATAGTTTCATGAAGCTTGAGTGGGTGAAGTTGCCTGACTTGCTAGAGTTTTGGTTAAACAAGAGTATGAGCACCAAGGAATGCGAGGCAGAGTGCTTGAAGAACTGTTCATGTACAGCATATGCAAATTCAGAAATTAACGGGGGAGGCAATGGCTGTTTGATCTGGTTTGGGAATTTGATTGATATTAGAGGGTATAACCAAGAAAATCCCGGGCAAGATCTCTATATACGACTGGCTGCTTCAGAACTAAGTAAGTGCACTTTCTGCTCTCTAACACTCACTTCTAACGTATTAGCATATGCAGTCTTCATCTACAAAGACCTTGTGCCAGCATGGTGCAGAGGGTCTTATAATCTATAGCAGGATAGATTTCAGTATAATTTCTCAAGCCATAGTTTTATTTATGCTTGTATTAGCGTTCTCAACTAACTTATAATAAAACCTGACCAGTGGAAGCAAAGATCTAATACTGTTACCCTAATGAACTAGGATTCAAGCAAAATGAACAAATATCTTAATTGTTGTCTGTTCTAGGATCAATCCGCCAATCAAACGTGAAGAAAATTCCAGTGGTCATCCTGATGGTATCAGTCATTTGTGGAATGCTTACTTTGGGGTTTGTTTTCTGGTGTATAACTTGGAAGATAGCAAGTAGAAGATGTAAGTATAGTTATCCATTGTATTAAAAAATTAAAAAAGAAAAAAAGAAAAAAAAAAGAGTATAAACTTCCATGCTTGGCAATAATAAATGATGCAAAAGCTAGATCAATTGAAGTGATCATGATAAAGCTTAGTTAGACTAAAATCAAAAGCTGTTCCTGATAAGGTAATATATGCTTTCAGTAGGTCTTCCAAGAAAGAAAGAAGATGTAGAGGTACCTTTATTTGATTTTACAACGGTTGCCACTGCAACAAACAAATTCTCTCAAGAAAATGTGATTGGGGCTGGTGGATTTGGTCCTGTTTATAAGGTAAAAAGGATTCTGAATTTGTTATACAGGTTACAAATTGTATGGTGATATTATGCAAATTCAAAAGGATAGATGCATCTTTATGTGATGATTTGCAGGGACACCTATCTAATGGACAAAATATTGCTGTGAAGAGGCTGTCAAAGGATTCAAGACAAGGTCTCAAAGAGTTCAAGAATGAAGTTGTTCTCATTGCCAAACTTCAACATAGGAATCTTGTCAGGCTCTTAGGCTACTGCATTCAAGGAGACGAAAAGATGTTAATCTATGAATACATGCCAAACAGAAGCTTGAATTATTTCATTTTTGGTACAATTCTAATGAGCTTTTATGTGTTATTATTGCTTTCCTTCTTTTATAGGTTGTGTACTTGAGTGTATTACCTATCGTGTCTTTGAATAGAGTCCTCCAATGATTTTCAAAACAAGTTCACAAAAGAACTGAAAATAATCATTGATCATGGTAATAAGGGTAAAAGTTATATGCAGAACAAAATGGGAGTGCACTGCTGACATGGCCAAAGCGTCTTGACATTGTTTTGGGGATTGTGCGAGGACTTCTCTATCTACACCAGGATTCTCGACTTCAAGTTATCCACAGGGATCTAAAAGCGAGTAATATTTTATTAGATATCAATTTAAACCCAAAAATATCAGATTTTGGCTTAGCAAGAACTTTTGGAGGAGATGAATCTGAAATGAAAACAGAAAGAGTTGTTGGAACACAGTAAGTATTACAAAATGGAACTATATTTTTGTTTGTCAAATAATAGCAACATTTCATCAATGTGCTCTGAGTCTCTGACCCAAATGACCTTCCTTCCCTCATAAACATGGTATGAAGGGTGATATCATGTGTTAAAGTTAGAGATGTACCAGTTCATGTAACCTACCAATAATGACAACAACAACATTAAGAATATTAAAACTAATATTTTATAGTTTCATGTAGTGGCTACATGTCTCCTGAGTATGCAGTTGACGGAACATTTTCAGTGAAATCTGATGTCTTTAGCTTGGGTGTGCTCATGTTAGAGATAGTGAGTGGCATGAAAAATCGAAACTTTTTTCATGCTGATCACCATCATAACCTACTAGGACATGTAAGTTCAAAATTCTCTCTCTCTCTCTCTGTTCCCCCCTTTGGAAAATTATGTAAGCATCTATAATTTAATTGTTTTTTTAGGCATGGTTGCTGTGGAAGGAGGGCAGGGCCTTGGAACTATTGTATACATGTTTGGAGGATTCACATTTAAGATCTCAAGTACTAAGATGTATTCATGTTGGTTTACTATGCGTTCAAAAGTTCACTGAAGACAGGCCGGTAATGTCTTGTGTGCTTTCTATGTTAACAAATGAGGAAGCAATTCTGCCTCAGCCTAAACAGCCTGGTTTTTTCGTAGAAAGAAGTTCTGGCAATGCAGGTGCATTATCAAGAAATGAAGAATCCAACACAGAAAATGCAGTAACTATAACTTTGCCAGAAGCTAGATAGGGAATTCATAAATAGCTTGCAAGAGATGTTATATGTGAAAGTTTTGAAGTATTTAGGAGTGCATTTGGGACTAGATTCTTTGGCATCTTTTTGTTTTCAGATTTAAATTCTATCATTTGGGGGTTCATAGTTGCTACTTGCTTGGGTGGGTAAAACTAGTGAACTTTTCTTTATTTTCTTTAATTGAATGGATGGACTATCATCTAAAATCTAAATAATTAAAACGTTTACTTATGGGCTTCTCTGGCATTTTCTTGATATATAAACCATGGATCCTATTTAAAGTGCACAGAGATTTTGAATCACAAAAGCAGTAAGTGCAGAACCAGAAGAAGCAAATAAAAAGAAAAAAAAATGAAGGGAGGATTAACTGCAGAAGAATGATTCTATTCACATGAGCATGTGATCTGCACACTATTGGTATATAAACACATTTCCCCTCAGTGGCTGAGTGGTGCAAGTGTCATCAGTAATACTAACATCTCCCCTCAAACTAATGGGCATATAAGTAAGCATTTGTTTGTTCTTTAATTGAATAAAACGCGGAGAAGATAAGCCCTTGGTAAATATATCAGACATGATCAGTACTAGAATGTTATTAACTTTTCATATTTCTTGTATGACACTTTTAAATTGGTTCGAATTTTTATACATGTTCCACCCCTGGACATGATTTGTGGCAATGGCAAGTGCCGAAACATTGTCACGCCAAATCTGAGGAATATGATGAATGAAACACCCAAAGCCCTATAAAATTGTACAAAGCCAACATAACTAAAGTAGCAGCGAAAGCAATGATTGGTATTCAACAAGACGAGACAAAAAATCTAAGCTGATGTAGAGTGTCTTTAGAGTTTAGAGGGTATCAACAGCCCAATCAACATCTATGTAAGCTGAAAGAGACAAGGAGGTAAGATAGAGAATCCAAGACGCTGCTCGGAGAAGAGAGAGAGAGAGAGTTGAGAGATATTTCTGGGAGTGAGAATGGGACGGGGACCAAATGGGGAGAAAGGTAAAGAAGAGGATCCATGAATTCAATCTGCTGCCGTCTCATTGGATGTTCTCTTCCAATTGCACAGATGTTTTTTTTATTTCATTTCAAGAGAAAATGTTGAGTGGAAAACTATGAGTGATGAAATATAGGATGCATAGAATTTTTATTCTTGTACCGAAAAATAATAATTTTTTATTATTTTTATTTAATTTTATATTTCATTCATCATATTTTGATATATCTATATATCTAGAGAACAAACAAGAGATGTCCACTTTTTCATATTTTCAACTTTATCCCTAAATATTAGTTTACAACTTTTTGGTCAAATGGTCAACTTAGGGACAAAAAAATATTTTCACTACTCACATTCTCAAATTCCTACCATCCCTTACTTATTTTAAAATTCTTAAATTTTAGATAAATTTAAAAATGTATATCAATTTCATCTGTCCAACATTTCACCCAATATTATGAATACCATTTTGGATTCTGTTTTAAGTTTTTCATTGGAATGAAATGTTTCAGTACCACTCTATTTTAATGTACTGTTCCAAGACCACTCTATTTTCATTTTTCTTTTTTTTGGGTTTTGGGTTTGGAAGAGAAGGGTCAGATATGAGATATTCTTCTTCTTCTTCTTTTTTTTAATTCTTTTTTTGGGTTTTGAGTTTGGAAGAGAAGGGTCATACGTTTGGAAGAGAGGGTTTGGAAGAGAAAGGTTCTGACTTTGGAAGAGAAGCGTACAGGAAAATGAAGGAAGAAGGAAAAAAAGAAAAAGAAATTTTAGTTTTAACGTCATTTGTTTGGTTATTAAATTGGACAGGAGTCAAAATTTTAAATAAAGAATCTAAGTTACTGTACTTACGTTTTGCCCTATATATATATATATATATATAAGTTATATAATTTTAAAACATAAAGTTATCAATTGAAAATTATAAACATCAAATAATAAAAATAAAAAATGAAAATGGCCATGGCCATGGCCATGGCAAAGCAATGTCATTGTAGTAGTAAATTTCTCATTGGGTGGGCCGTACAAACTAAACTCATCAGACAGTCACCTTAGCAAGGTAACATACTAAAGCCCATAAAAAATACTTGCATAGAATTTGATACCAAAGCTCATCTCACCATTTTTGGCGCCACCACAAAACCGTAAAAGAAGTAACGTGACACACTTTATAATTTTCTTTCCTAGAGCTAATCACAACCGTCCATCTCAAACACAAAAAACCTATATTTTACACCAAAATGCAAATTGTAGCCGCTTAAGTAGAGTCCCAAAACCAGAGAAAGCAGTAGCTTCAGCAGCCAAATTTTTTCTTTTTAGGAAACTGTAACACTTATTAAAATACACAAATATAAAAGTAATATATAGAATTTTTTAAACAATCTTATAATATATTACATAATCAGAATATTATTAAAAACAAACTTTAGCTCTCTCCAATTAGTGACCAAAAAATTTGTCACTAAGCATTACCATTTGGTTCCTAAAAAAATATTTCATTTTATTATCTTAAAATTTATTTTATCTATTTTATTATATCATTTTACAAAACTCTCAATATCTCAACTTTTATTTTATCACACAACACATTAAAATAATATATTTACACAATAAAATAATATAACTCAATACCCAAATAAAACTTAAAACCCAATAAAATATTATTTTAAAAATATACCATCTTACTATAGTACCATTTTATTTATAAGATAACTCAATACCCAAATAAAACCCAAAACCCAATAAAATATTATTTTAAAAATATACCATCTTACTACAGTTCCATTTTATTTATAAGATAGTACTATAATAGGATTGTAAAATATTTTATAACTACCACTCCGAATAATGCTCAATTGTTGTTGGTTGATGGTATAAAATATATCACTTGTTCAACCCTTTGAGGGCCTTCCTCTGTTAAGGGGTCCTAGATAATGGCCAAAATGGCCTATGCCAGCAAGCCTTGATTACCGTGCAAGGCAAAACGGACCCTAATCAAAACTCAGAAATGCTCCCGAATTTTTAAAAAGTATACTTTAAGAGTTGCACAATCTAAATGCACTAATATAAATTGATGGTAGAGAGACAATAAGAGAGATGTTTTCTGAGGAGTGTTCTCTACAACGCCAACGAAAATGGTGTATAAAAAGATAATGATACTTTGCCTCTTTAAATTTATACCTTTTCAAACGGTTATCTTTTTTTTTTTTTTTAGGAATTACATTAGTGGAGCTAATAAATGTATATATTTTAAAGTGCTCTCATGCCCTTTGCATGTAGAGGCAGTGGGAAGTCTTGCACGTAGCTTGCAAGAGTAAAGTGACCTCCCCCTTTGTGGTGAGGCCAGTCGTAGTTATGCCCCTCCTTTTTCTAAAGAATAGAGAGTGGGGTCAAGAGGTGAGATGGTTGACGAATTGGAAGAGCTGTGGAAAAAGCTAACATTTACAGAGGATGAGGATGAAGATATTGAGTTGGGGAGCAATAGCACGAGGGCTGTGAAACAGATTGGGAAGAATTGTGAGGTCATGAAGATACTCACACAACGCACTATCATCCTAGACACCCTGAGGAAGAATCTGAAGATGCTCTAGAAACCAAACAAAGGAGTACAGATTTCTGAAATTGAGGAGGATCTGTTCCTTGTAGAATTCAGTGATGGGAGAGACAAGAAAAAGGTCATGGAGATGTGTCCATGGAGCTATGAGAAGCAATTGATACTAATGCACGAGTTTAAAGGTGAGATGGTCCCAAAAGAGATTAAACTCCATTGGGTCCCATTTTGGGTGCAAATTTTTAACCTTCCTCTGAAAAGTATGACAAGAGAAGCCGGATATGAAATAGGGTTGAAGCTTGGGAAGGTTTTAGACGTTGATGTGGCAGAGAAAGGAGTGCAATGGGGAAAGTTTTTAAGAGTTAGGATACGTATCGATGCTACAAGGAAGTTGATAAGGGGCAAGAAGGTCTCGATTGAAGGAGGGGAGAGTAGATGGATCTTCTTCAAGTACGAACGGATGCCTAATTTCTGCTACCGATGTGGAAAGCTAGACCATGGGGAGAAAGATTGCTTGGAAAAAAAGGGGGAGGAAAGTTCTGGTAGTGGGGAACGAATGCAATATGGAGCATGGATGAAGAAGGAAACCAGGGTGATCTTTGGGGCGAGATTACGAAAACAAGAGAGGGGAATATTCACTGGAAAACCAAGATGCTAGTAAGGGGTATACACTGGAGCCATCGATACCGGAAAATCTTCGTTGATGGAAAATCCGGCAGTAAGGGAGCAACATGTGAATGACCAGGCTTTGTGTCAGAAAGATGAGGCAAGCACCAAACAAGTCAAATCGGAAGGTGTGAGGTAGGGGGGAGTGACCCAAGAGAGAGTGGAGATGTTTCATGAAAACGGTAAGGTCAACATTACCAAAGCAAAAGGTGAAAAGACTCAAGCTAAAAGAGGTGAGGTACCTTTGATGAGCACACGGCTCAGGACAGAACTTGAAGACAGCATACAATGGGAAAAAAGTTAAGGAGAGTATCTCAGCAATAAAACCTGAAGTCAAGGAAAAAAACACACAGCAAGTGGCAAACACGGGGACTGGGGAAAAAGAAAACCAAATATAGGCCAACGATGAGTCAAGCCCATTAGCAGTGTTTTGACCAAGGAAAAGGTTGGACAGCAGAGGTGTTGGGCGCGAAAAATGGACATTGGAAGCGCCTAGCTAGATAAGTTAAAACCAAAAGCCCATAAGAGGTATCTGATCCACCAAACCAGAAAAGAAAAGGTGACATATCTCTATCAGAACTGGACACAAATGTATATCGCAAACGGAGGGCAAAAGGAAAGCTTCAAGCAGAGAAAAACAGTGAGGAGGATGGGAAAATGGTTGGCGATGTGGCGGCGGCTGCTGGGCAGCCCCGCCCAGCCCAATGAGTGTCCTTGCTTGGAACTGCCAGGGTTTAGGGGCTTCATTGGCAGTTCACACCCTCACCGAAGTGGTGAAACAAAAAAACCCATGTTGATCTTTCTAGTAGAAACAAAAGCTAGCATTGACAGGATGCAGGGTTTCTAGAATAAATTGAGCTTCACCTAAGGAATAATAGTGCCAAGTGATGGAAGGAGTGGCGGATTGGCGTTACTGTGGAGGGACAGAACGGATATTCAGTCCAAAAGTTATTCTCATTCACATATCGATGTGATTGTCCATGGAGAAGGTAGCGAAAGTCTTTGTAGAGTCACTGGCTTCTACGAACATCTCGACACTGGAAAAAGGTACACCTCTTGCCAATTACTTGAAACATTAAATGCACAATGTAGATTGTCGTGGCTGGTTTGTGGAGATTTTAATGAAATTTGTTCACTCTGATGAGAAACTGGGTTGGAAGGACAGAAATGCTGAACAAATGGTGTGTTTAGGGAAACATTGAGTAGGTGTGGCCTTTTTGATTTGGGGTTTGTAGGACTGAATTTTACTTGGTGTAATAGCAGATTTGGTGAACAACGCACGCCTATCAGATTAGACAGAATGGTTGCCAACGAAGCTTGGCCTCAGGTCTTCCCAGAGGCAAAAGTTCATCTCATCTCTATGTCTTCCTTGGATCATTGTCTCCTTGCCCAGTTGTTAAGGAAAGATCAGCGCAGAACAGAAGGGAAGAAACGCTTTTTTTTCAAAGCTATATGGTCTCAGGAGGAGGAGTGCAAGGAGTTGATCGAACTTGCTTAGGATCCATATAGGGATGATTCAGCCCTGCCCATCCAAGAAAGGTTAGGAAGGTGCCAAAAAAATCTTCAAGACTGGAATAAAAATAGATTCGGTAACATTTATAAAGGCCTAAGGCAGAAACAGACTTGGCTTCAAAATCTTGAGTCTTTGAACCTACTCCATGACACGGCAGAGGAAATTTAGGCACTTAAAAGGGAGATAAATGAATTGCATACCAGAGAAGAGATTATGTGGAATCAGAGGTCAAGGGTCATGTGGCTTCAACATGGTGACAAAAACACAAAATTCTTCCACGCTACAGCTAGTCAAAGGCGATGAAGGAATAGAATTGGAGGACTGTTTGACGACACAAGTATTTGGCATGAAGATGAGGTGACAAGAGAGAAAATAATCCTAGATTATTTCAAGTCCATATTCAGCTCCAATCAACTATCCAATTTTGGTGAAAGTTTGAATGCTATGGAAGAAAGAGTGTCACCCAAGATGAATGAGGAGCTCCAGAGGGAGTTCAGGGTAGAGGAAGTGTGGACGGCTCTCAAACAAATGCACCCTACAAAGGCACCGGGTCTGGATGGTATGTCACCTATCTTTTACCAAACTTATTGGGATATTGTTGGCCCCTCTGTTACAAGTTATGTACTGCTGGCCCTTAATTCAGGATTATGCCGAAGGAAATTAATAAAACATTTATCTGCCTAATTCCCAAGACAAAAAACCCCCAAAGGATAACAAAATATAGACCTATCAGTTTGTGCAACGTGCTGTACAAAATCATATCCAAGGTCCTTGCAAATAGATTGAAGCATGTCCTCCATGGTGTCATAAATGAAGCCCAAAGAGCATTCGTTCCAGGTAGATTGATTACGGATAACGTGATGGTTGCTTTTGAAACCATGCACTCCATTGACAAGAAAAGGAAAGGAAAGGAGGGCCTTATGGCAGTAAAATTAGATATGAGCAAGGAGTATGATTGAGTGGAGTGGGCTTATCTGAAGAAAATGGGCTTTGGGGAAAGATCAATATCTCTCATTATGATGTGTGTAACTTCCATGTCTTTCTTAATTCTAATTAATGGCGAACCAAAAGGTGCAATTACTCCTTCAAGGGGCCTTCGCCAAGGGGACCCACTTTCCCCATACTTGTTCTTGCTATGTGGGGAAGGTTTGTTGGCAATGCTAAAAAAGAAAGAGAGGGAGGGGCTGATTAGAGGGGTATCGGCTGCAAGACATGCGCCAAGAGTCTCCCACTTGTTCTTTGCGGATGATAGTGTCATTTTCTGTAGAGCAACAAAGGAAGAGTGCATGCAAGTAGCTAAGGTGTTGGAAGTGTATGAGGAAGAATCCAGGCAAAAGCTGAATAGAGAAAAGACTTCCTTGTTTTTTAGCAAAAACACAAAGGAAGAGATAAAAGAGTTTGTAAAAGGGACCTTTGGCGCCTCAATTATACAACACCATGAAAAGTACTTGGGACTTCCCCCTTTGGTGGGAAGAGCAAAGAAAAAGGCCTTCAAACGCATCAAGGATCAAGTGGGGAGGAAAATAGCAACTTGGAAGGGAAAGTTTTCATCTAATGAGGGAAGGGAAGTCTTAATTAAAGTAGTTGCACAGGCCATTCCTATATACACAATGAATGTTTTCAAGCTCCTAGACTTTTTATGCTCAAAATTAAATTCTATGATGAGTGGCTTTTGGTGGGGTCAACATGGAAGTGAGAGGAAGGTAGCATGGGTTTCTTGGAAAAAATTATGTAGTCCTAAGGGGGAGGGCAGGATAGGGTTTCGAGACCTTAAAGCATTTAATCTAGCCCTCCTCACCAAGTAAGGATGGAGAATACAACAAAACCCCAACTCACTGGTTCATAGGGTCATGAAAGTAAAATATTTCTCTGATACTTCATTCTTGGAGGCGTATATGGGGAGGAAGCCATCATATATATGGAGGAGTATCATGGCGGTAAAAAATATTATCATTGAGGGGGCTCGGTGGGCTGTTGGAAATGGAAGAAGTATTGAGACATGGAAGGCGAGGTGGTTGCCTACATCAGAATCAGGTAACATTATTACTTCGAAGCCAGCTGAGGGGCAGTGTGAAATGGTTGCTGACCTCATTAATGCTGAAAAAGGGGAGTGGAGAACCTTGCTGGTTAAAGATACCTTCTTACACCATGAAGCTGAGGCAATACTGAGCATCCCCCTTGGTCCCCTGACCCAAGCAGACTCTCTTGTTTGGGGAAAAACTCCTAATGGATGCTTCTTGGTGAAAAGTGCCTATAGGGTAGTGGTGAAATGCCTTGCTGATCTGGGAAGAGTTGAGAATGTTACTGCGTGCTTGGATAGCTCTAGGATGACTCAAATCTAGAAGTCCATATGGAGCATCCAATGCCCAAGTAAGGTAAAGCATTTCCTTTGGAGAGCTAGCAGAAACATACTCCCTACAAAATAGTGTTTAATGCGTAGAAAGATTATAACGGTGGACTGTTGTGATTTCTGTGGTGAATGTGAATCTTCGGGCCATATACTTTGGAGCTGCATGATTGCGAAAGAAACATGGAAGGAATTGAGGATCAATTCAACCTTTTACCCCAAACCCCAACAGAATTTTTAGATGTGGTGTGGTTTATGAAGAATACCGAAGGGCAAAAAGATTGGGAACTCTTTGCTACTGTGGCATGGTGTCTATGGAAAAACAGGAATAAGGTGTGGCATGGTGAGGATGGAAAAAATGGTAAATCTATTGCAGAAGAGGCAAGGAATTATTAGGCAGAGGTTCGGGCTGTTAAGCCTTCCTTTGGCAAACCCTCAACGCCAAAAATCACTCACAAACACTGGTCCCCACCTCCATATGGCTGGTATAAAGTAAATGTTGACGCTACGGTGTTTAAGGATCAAAGTTAGTGTGGGATAGGTGTAGTCATAAGAAATAACCAAGGGCTGATTATGGGTGCTATGTGTAAACTTATGGAGTTCCCACTGGGGGCCTTGGAAGCCGAAGCAAAAGCAATGGAGGCTAGTATCAGTCTTGCATGGGACTTGGGGCTGAAGTACATTATCTTGGAAGGTGATGCTCAATTGATCATCCATGCCTTGAAAGGCCATACGGCACTTGCTAAAACAATACTAAAGATAATTGAAGGCTCAAGGAATTTTCTGCAGAAGTTTAGCTCGTGGAAGGCTGTTCACACGAATAGAATCAACAACTTGGCAGCACATGTACTGGCTAGAGAGGCAAAGATTGTGGACAAGTGTATAGTTTGGGTTGAAGATGTGAGAGACTGTGCCCCTGGCCCGTTTTAATGAATGTTGGGCCAAACCCACGTGAATGGGTGGAGTCGTGTTATTGCCTCTCAAAATGGAGGTTCGACTAGTTATATTTTCCCCTTTAGATTAAGAGTTTTACAATGGAGTCGCCACTTATTTAATTTTTGGAATAAAAAAGAAAACCATAATTGAAAAATTTGTCATTTTATTAATTTGAAATTGAATTTGCATTGAACATAGGAAATTACATGGCTTTGGTCCTAGATACAATCTAAGATAAAGTACATGACTTTGTTTCCTAGTTACAATCTAGAAATTGAAAATTACAAGGATAAGCACTTGATCCACTAACCCTTGATCTAAGTTCGGAGGCTATATTACAAGGTGGGAAGGTGTTAGGCACCCACCTTGCCCGGTGAAACCGGTCTTCTAGACTATGGTGGCCAACAATCATATCATATCATCCAATATGTCAATCAATTTACATATTGAATTTAAAGTGTGTGCATGTGATAAACCCTAATTCAATTTATTAAACATTGCATTTGGATTGAAAAATAAAATTCTAGTGAATGTGTGTGGATGGTGATAACCTAGATTCAAGGATTTGAAAGAATTATGAAAGAAACATGTTTTTCATATTTTTGATGTAGATTTAAGATTAAAACTAATGTTATGCATGAACATGTGATGAATAACTAAGAACATATGAAGAACATATAAGAACAATTAAGAACATTCAAACATATTCGAGGAAATTTAAATAATTACTATCATGCTTTAATCTTAAACTCTCATCATGGCAATACAAAAAAACAAGTTAGGGAAAGAGATTATACCTTCATGCAAGATCCATACGGTGGAGGAGGAGATTCTTGGTGGAGGTCCTAAGGGTGGAGGAAAGAAGAAGAACTAGGAGAGGGAGAGTGAGTCTCACTCAATACCTTGAGTCTCAGGAAGACCAAGATATGACAAGACTACTCTACTTCATTAGAACTCAAGAGAGGAGAAGAAAGGGGATTTTTTGGTGTCTTGGAATGAAGGAGGGGGAGGGTTTATATAGTGGTAGTGGAAGGAATATGAATGGAAGGCCATTTAATGAGGGTTGACAAGGATTATGAATCTAGACCTCATTTTAGCCTTGAGGAAACTCTGGTGCATTAAATGGAGAGTTTGGTGGGAGTGGGGAACAAGTCAAAATTCGGTTTTCTCGTAGCTGCTGTAATAGCTTGTAAAGCTAACTTCGAAAATTCATATCTGACCCAATTCTGATCGGAATTATCTCGTTCTTGTGCTCATATTGAAGCCCCGGATGTCTAGTTTCTGGGAAAATTAACCTCATTCACAGATTCAAAATATTCTGAGAAATATTGATGAAATGGTGAGCAGAGGTCATTTGTTAGAAAATGGTTTCAGCATAATTAACATTAATAGGTTCTAAATTAGCTCCCAATTAACATTAAATGGCTCTAATCACTCCCATTTCAGAATTAATTGGTTCCAAATTTACCCTAATTAAAAGATAATTACACAAATTACTCATTGAATAATTAATGTTTAACTATCTAATTAATTAGGTGTATGCAACCTCACCATAAAATGTAGTCCTAATCAATCAAATTATGACATGTCATTAACTTTAAATTGATTATACTTATAACCAATTGAAATCAATTGTTCATAATCACATATAGTCGGACTAAATTTGTGATAGTGCATCTCAGCCATTAAAACTTGATTTGATGATAATTTTCAATCTGGTGGTCCGATTAGGGCTTATGACCAATCAATTTGATCGTTACAACATCAAGATCATTTTAGTGAAATGAGATTAAGGATCTAATGGCTAGAATCAAGATGCATATTTTCAAGGCAAAATTACCCTTTTACCCTCCATGTGAGATTAAATATGGGTTGCAAAATGGGGTGTCAACAAAAGATTCCCCACCTTGTATTGAGAATCAACTTATAAGTGATGTAATTGCAATGGACTTTAGTCCTCATCAATGAAAGTTCTGATACAGATTGACAATCAAAAAATAAATAAATAAATGTATATATTTTAGCTTCTCAGCTACAATATAGTGTGCAGCCAAAGAGGACTGTGCATTGTAGCATAAAGAAGGCTGTGCAGTAAAAAAATAATAATATTCTATTTTGCATTCACATTGATAAAGATTATTTAAATAATTTTTTTTTTCCTTTTCACTTCTATTCCTGTTGCAACTCAATTCTCTCATCCTTAATCTCATATTTTTTTTCCTCAGATTTCTCTCTTCCTCAGCCTTGTTTGCCCAGCCGTCGACTGCCCAGCTCCGGCCATCTCTTCCTTCACTCGCCGTCGACCTTGCCTGTACTCTTCTCCATTTAATTTTTTTTTTCATTCTTTTCGATTTTTTTTTTCCAGATTAGCGTGTTAGTGAGTGGGTTATGGGTACAGATCGGTTTGTTGGGTTTTATGGGTCAGATCCAGTTGCTGGGTTTTGTGGGTCAGATCGGCGTGTGGTTTGTGGCTAGTTGTGGGTTGTAGCTTGTGATGTGTTGGTTGTGGCCTGTGATGGGTGTTGTGGATGACCATTGTTAATGTGGGTGGGTTTGTGGTGGTGATAATTTTTTTTTTTTTTTTTAATCTAAGTTGTGGTGGGCTAGTTGTGGTGATGGAGGTGGCTTGGTTTATTGGTGGTGCCGTGAGTGCTTGAGTACAGTGAAGAATTGAGAAAATAATAATAAATAAATAAATTGTTAATCGTAGTATATAGGGATAATTACACTTTATCCACCTGTGGTTTGCCACTAATTCTATGTGCCCACCCGTAGTTTCATTTTTGACACTTTACCCATCTGTAATTCCCTTCGTTTAGTCTCTGTTACCCACCTATGTTAAAAAAGAAGGGTAAATATGTCTTTTTACTCTCATTTTATGTCTCTCTCATCCAAAAACAAGAAAAGCAAAAAAAGCAAAAGAAAACAAGATCAAACTAAGAAATAAACCCAAATTTCCTCAAACTAAGAAACCCATCATACAGACAAACCATTAAATCGACTTGCCCCTCGAGCCAAAAAGCCAATTCAATCTATCTAGCCCCCTAAAATAGAAATATTCAAAGTAAACCTAGCCATTCATACCAACAAATAACAAAAACCCAGTAAAAACCATGCAACAAAATCAAACAATTTTTGCTCCCAGGGCCTACTAATGAGAGCATAGTAAGGACTCCAAATAATAATATATACCATGCACAGAGCATCTATAGTTTCCGTGTTAAGGCATGGAAAACCACATCAAAGTGAAAAGAGAAAATGGGTAAAGGATTCTAATTTGCCCAAACAAGCTCTGTAGCAACTGAAGAAGACACCACGACATTGGGAGACAATTACACAATAGAAAGCAACATTTTAATAGCAAAGAAAATGTCCAAAGAGTTAGGAAAGTTGTTTGATAAGATGATTTTTGTTAATTGATAAATAATTTTGAACACAAAAATTTCAAAATAGCCGAAGAAAACTTAGAAGGGGAAGATGAGTTAGACATAAAGGTAGAAGCACAACTATAACTAGATCCACGAACAGTAGGAAGGCAAACCCAGATCCTCTCTTGATGTCTGGTCCTCTCTCCTCTCTCTCTCTCTCTAACTTAGATTTCTCGGTTCAAGCTCTTGATGTCTCGATTCAAGCTCTTTCTCAGATCCACGAACAATCTGAAGGCAAACCCAGATCCACTCTTGATGTCTCGGTTCAAGCTCTTTCTCTCTCTAATAAACCCAAATTTCTCGGTTCAAGCTCTTGATGTTTGGTCCTCTCTCCTCTCTCTCTCTCTAACTCAGATTTCTCGGTTCAAGCTCTTTCTCAGGATCCACGAATAGTCTGAAGGTAAACCCAGACTATTTGTAAACCACTTCAAGCTCTTAATGTCTCGGTTCAAGCTCAGATTTTGACTTAAATTAAAAACCACTTCAAATGGTTTGTAAATTGTGCAGGAGGATTAATAACCTGAAGTTTCTTTTTTTATTTTTTGTGGGTATTTTCTTAAATTAGAAAATCAATTTGAAATTCAGAAATTTGGATTTTTTTCATTTCTGGGTTTGATTCTCACTGGTTGGTTCTTTTTTTTTTTTCTTTTTTTTTTTCTTGGATTTAATTTGGTTTTGTTGCTTCAGATATACTAAGTTGTTTGAAGAAGCACTTGACACGTACTAGCATTGCATTGCATTGTGTAGGATCTTTGTTGGGCTGGATGAGAGTGAGTGAGTTTTGGGAGAGAGTGAGTTTTGATCCGTGTGAGGTTCTGTTTTTTAGCTTTTCTGTGTTAGAGTAATGGAAATGAGAAAGGTGGGTTACGGCTGGGTAACGGTGAGAATTACAGGTGGGCAAAGTGTCAAAATTTAAATCACAGGTAGACACATAGAATTAGAGGCAAACCACAAGTGAGTAAAGTGTAATTATCCCTATTTTTTTTTTATTGTGTTGTTTATGTTATTTTATTGTGTTAAAACAATGTTTTGTAAAATGAAAATGATAAAAGTAATTTTTAGTGTAGCTAAAATCAGGGACGGAGCCAAGACTTGGAGTTAGAGGAGGCAGAAGTATAAACAAAAAAAAAAAAAAAAAAAATTGAAACTCTAAATAAACATTCATTTAATAAACCATCAACAAAGAAAAATACACAAAATTATTGTTTTTAAGATATTAAAATGCAGTTATTTATGAAAATGGAACTCGCCATCTTTTTAAATCTTCGAAATCATCTATGATTGAATCCGTACTAATTGTCGCAGCAATGTCCCTTTCAATGAATAACATCATAGCGTCTGACAAAAACTCATCTTCCATTTTGTTGCAAAGGTTAGTTTTGATGACATTCATAACTAAAAATGCTCACTCTGTAGCTGCAGTAGAAATGGGAAGAGTAAGCACAAGCTTGACCACTTTATAAATAAGCGAATAATATTCTGATTTTCTAGTTCTCATCATCCATTGGCACAATTCAGAAATATTTTTCAAATTCTTGAATCCTGAATGCTGAACTACATCATACTTATAAAGATCAAATCCCTTTTTCAAATCATTCTTTTCATCATCTGTGAAGTCTATTGGATAAAAATTATCTACCAATGAACAAATATCACTGACTCAAAAAGATTCATATGGCTCTCGAGGGTCTAGAGCAGAGCTAAGCGTAAGTAACTCCATGGCATGCTCACTAAACCGATGATTTAGTTCTTGTAATTGAGAATCTATTCTTGCATTAAAAATATCTACTTTATAATAATGCTCATTTCTAAAGTCCTCTTGTTGATGACGAGATCAACCAAATGCAACTTAACGAGCATTCATATCAGGGACATCTAAACCACGTTCCTTACAAAATGATGTCATAGTAGCTAGTAAGTCATCCCATTTCTCATCTCTAAATTGTTGAATAAGTTTTTTAGTGGATGAAACTAAATGCATAGCATTTAAAATGTCTTGCAATTGGTTTTGTAAAGCTTGACAAAGTTTATCCGTAATCCCCATAGTTTCATTAACAAAATGCAAAATGAAGACAAATTCAAATGAAATGAATACCTCATAAGCGAACTCTGCTTCTACTTTTTGTGAAGAATTTCCTTCATCCATAATTTTCAGTAGAACTTCACATGTTGGACTAAACAACTTTATCAAGTTAGAAACTGATTTATAATGCAAACCCCAACGAGTATCTCCAGGTTGCTGTAAAGTGACCATCTAATTAAGTCCTTTCCCAGTCTCAAACTATTCAATATCAATCAAATATGCAATATCAGAAGCTCTAGCAATTTTTAATTGCTTAATACGTTTACATGAAGCACAAATATTATTGATAGCCAAAATCAATTTAGTGAAAAATCTATTAAGAGGGACAACTGCTTTTGATGCTCCTACTAATTCCAATTGTAAGCGATGTGCAAAACAATGAATGTAGTAAGCATATGGACAATCATTCAAAATCAAAGCTTGTAATCCATTCCACTCACCCCGCATGTTGCTTGCACCATCATATTCTTGTCCCTGAATGTTTTGGATAGCTAAGCAATAATTAGAAAACAAATCATATACCTCCTTTTTAAGGGTTACTGCTGTAGTGTCAACAACATGAACAATCCCATAAAATCGTTCTCGCACAAAGCCATTTGTATCAACATATCTTAAAACCACAACCATTTGCTCTTTCATGGACTCATCACGAGCTTTATCAACCAATATGCAAAACTTTGCATCATCAATTTCTTCCCTAATTTCCTTCTTCACTTTGGTTGAAATAACATGTAGAATTTTTTTTTGAATCTGAGGTGATGTGTAGGTGGCATTTTTTGGAGCTTTTGCCGTTATTTCAACAATATTATTATTATAGCCCACCATCAAATTCAATGTCGTAAGAAAGTTTCCCTGATTGGTTGAGGTAGAGTTGTCATCTCAACCTCTAAAAGCAATAGCTTGCAAGGCAAGACGCCGAACAACATCAATTGAAGCCTTCAATCGTACTCGATTATTTGCAATTTGTTCTGAAGTGAAATTGCTCACTACCTTGTCTATGTGTTGAGACTGGTTCATCAAATCTAGACATGCTTTATGGGAAATTCTATGAGTGGAGTTAAGATCTTTCCCCATATGAAGACTAAAAGAACAACTTTCACCATTTCTAACTTTCTTCCAACTCTTAAATCCATTAATTGTGAATGCATTTTGTTCGTCATGCCCAGTTGGCTTATGAAAGAGAAAGCATGGTAGACAAAAAGTGGCATTTTTTTAAGAGAATATTCAAGCCATGACTTAAAGCGATCATCTTCATGCCAAGAACCTTGAAAGTTTCGACCTTTCTCAGATTTTTAAAATTTTTTAAAACGAGGTTGGTATGGACTCAACTTAATGTAACGTCGTCGGATCTCATCTCGTTGATCAACATGATAAGTATATATTTGTCTACGCAATCCAGGATCAAGTTCTAATTGCAACGAACTCATATCAACCTTTTGAAATTTTGTTTAAGAATTTTGCTCAATAGGGACATCAAGATTTTCCTCAACAGGTTCAACAGGATTTTCCTCAATTGGGACGTTGAGATTTTCCTCAATTGGAACATCAGGATTTTCCTCAACATTAGTGGTTGGCAATGTTGCACCACTAATATTAGCTTCTAGATCATTTGAAACTTTTCTGTTGAAAAAATCAAATATAGTAGTTGACTTTTTCATAATCTACAAATAAAATATAATTTGAAATTATTATGTTGTTATATGGTCAATAATCTACAATCATTACACACAATAGATAAATACTATGCACACAAACATTCAACAACTAACCAATAAATTTCAAAGTTACAAATAATCTCTTTAATTATTTATTCAACTTTAATGTTTTAAAAGACACTAATTAATTGACAAAAACACTAAAGACAAAACTAAAAAAAAAAAAAAAAAAAATCACAAAATATCACAGCCTATTCACTATTGCTAAAGACAAAATTACAAAATTACAAAAAAAAAAAAAAAAAATTACAAAACTTCAAATGCAATAAGTGTTGGACTGTGGCGTGTGGTGTTGTGTTTGTGACTTGTCAAATGCAACTTTTTCATTTATAGAAGAATGTTAAAGACAAGTCTTGAATCAGATTTTTACCTTTCTTTTATTCTTTCTTTCTACTATATTCTGTATTTGAGTCTCAGACTCTCGGTCTCTCCGTAAATTATGGCTGTGTGTGGATGCTATTACTGGACTTGTCCCCCACCAAACTATAGCCGCGTGAAAACTAATTAAACAAAGAAAAATATGCCTAGAGTAAAAGTCTTTGACTAGAAACCGTGTGATGACTCAAGGTCTGAGTCAAACATATGAAAAATCACTACTGGAGCTGGAATTGCTCTTATAACAAGTTGATGCTTGAACAAGCTCTGGTGACCTTGCATGGATTGCTTGTGAGTAGCATGGATATTTTAACTTGTAAGTCTACTCATCTTGTTTTCCTGCTGATGCTATTAGTATTTTGCCCCTTCTTTCACTCCTCTCATGCTGCCAGAGATGCTATATCGCGAGGACAATCTATTACAATTACGGAAACTATAGTATCAGCTGACGCAAAATTTGAACTAGGATTCTTTCGTCCTGGAAACTCCACAAATCAATACGTGGGAATATGGTTCAAAAAGGTATCACCGCGAACTGTCACATGGGTAGCCAACCGAGATTACCCAATTACCAGTTCTTCTGCAGTTCTCACTATTAGTAATGATGGGAATCTCGTGATTGCGGATGGTCAGTTGTCTTACTCAGTATCCAACATGTCGTCTACTGGCAACGCAAGTGCCACGCTATTGGATACGGGAAACCTTGTTTTAAGATATGAAAACTCAAATTTCTTGTGGCAGAGCTTCGATTTTCCTTCCCATATCTTTTTACCTGGAATGAAGCTTGGGTTTAAAAACAATAGCGGAAAGACTTGGTCATTGGTGTCTTGGAGAAATCTTCATGACCCTAGTCCTGGAGTTTTTTCATTGGAGCTCGATCCTAAGGGAATAACTCAGTTTTTAATCACGCGGAAGCCTGACACGTTGTATTGGACAAGCGGGCCTTGGGATGGGAAGATCTTCAGCTTTCTTCCTGAAATGAGAGCTGATTATATATATAATTTTAGCTACACTTCCAATCAGGAAGAGACTTATTTTACATATGATCTGTATGATCCTGGTATCACTAGTATGCTTGTAATGGACGTATCGGGGCAGATACAGCAACTGTCTTGGCTGGAATCCACTAAGCAGTGGTATATATTCTGGGCACAACCGAGAATCCAATGTGAAGTTTATGCTTTTTGTGGGGCTTTTGGACTCTGTAACCAGGAAGCATTGCCGTTGTGTTCATGCATTCGGGGATTTGAACCCCGATCTTCTGGAAATTGGGAACTGAATGATTACTCTGCAGGATGTGCAAGGAAAACCCCTTTGCAATGTGAGAACCATAACCAGACTACAGGTGACCCAGATGAGTTTGTTATTTTGTCTAATGTACAACTACCAGTGAATCCAGAAAGTTTTGAAAGTGGGAGCATTGAAGAGTGCAAATCAGCTTGCTTGAATAGCTGCTCCTGCACTGGTTATGCTCTCAATGATTCTAGATGTTCAATATGGAATGGCGATCTCATGAATCTGCGACAGCTTGCTGATTATAACCTTACTGCAAGAGATATCTATGTCAAAGTTGCTGCCTCTGTGTTAAACCCTAAAAGTGAGCAAATTTAAGTCTCCAGCAATCATTACATCTTTATGATCTTGTTTCCATATTACTTTATTTCAATCTTTCCTAACTGAATCTTTTTCATTTATTAGTGGTTAAAAAAATTACTGGTCTCAATATATGTGTCTTTTATTTCTCACATGCTTGCTTCAGGAAGTAAGAGACGACTGTGGATTATTTTAGTACTGGCTGTTTCTCTGACAGCCATTTCTTCAGCGGCCTTCATCTGGTGGATGTGGGTGAGAAAACTCAAAAGAAAAGGTATGAATTTTCATTAGCAACATAAAACTGACTAGTGGCAGGGCATCTATGTTAGTGACACCAAAAAAAAAAAAAAAAACTTCCCCACACGCAGAGATTAATAACGTGGAAAGAAGAGGGGGAGGGGGGTGATTAAAATATTTTGAACTATTGCTTGTTTACGAAAAATAGTTGTGTGAGTCCATTGTACGCATAATTGCCACTATTGCATTTGTTTTAGTTAAAGAGATCCTTCTTGCAAATTCACATTAAATTATCCTTTCTTTCTTTATTATTATTAAAATAAAACGAAAAAAACTGCCCAACTCTTGTCAGGTGCCAAATTTACAGTCCAATTCCACATTTTCTAAAATTATTTTGCTGAATTTCAATAGGGTCTAAATTGCCAGTTTTGAACCTAAGCTATATTGATTAAAATATAGAACCGTCTAAACTTTCCATACATTTCCTCTTTTGATTATTTATTTGAGTTAAAATTTCAATTTTAACCAAACATTTAAACTTGATCTGCTCCAACAAAAACCAGTCCTCTTACCTGAAACAGCATCCTAGATTTTCTCATAGATAAAACTCTTCTAGGATTTCAATTAAACAATCAAAAGCTTTTGAAATTATATGCATAAAAATTCCTCAGATACCATGTGACAGAACTTAGTTATCTGCTGAGCCATGGCTGTTTTTCTGAATCTTTTAGGATTAGATTATAGAAACCGTCTTCTTGATCAAGTAGGGGAGGACTTTTTGTCATTTGATTTCAGAAATAGAACTACCCACCATGAACTAATCAAAGCTATCTTTTTGATCAAGCAGGGGAGGACTTGATATCATTTGATTTCAACAACAGGTCTACACAACAAGGATTAGTCCTCAAGAAGGGGGCTGAGAAAGGCAGAAATAAGGAAATGGAGCTTCCTCTCTTCAGTTTTTCTAGTGTATCTGCTGCTACTAATAACTTCACGGCCTCGAATAAACTTGGAGAGGGTGGTTTTGGACCTGTTTACAAAGTAAGTTTCAAAAACAAAGCACATTAATCTTGGAATAGAAATTCTAAAGTAATATATGATATTCCACAATCTAACCTTCAACATAAATACTGAAGTCTCAGTATTTGCATAAAAGTTCTGCTAGGATACAACTTATAAAAATTATTTTGATGTGGATTCTTCTCAAGGATTAATCAGAAACTAAGTTAAAAGAATTATTTTCAGGGATCCTTGCTTAATGGACAGTTAGTAGCAGTAAAAAGACTTTCAAGAAAATCTGGACAAGGATGGGAGGAGCTAAAAAATGAGGCTGTTCTTATAGCCAAACTCCAACACAAGAATCTTGTGAAACTTCTTGGATGCTGCATTGAAGGAGATGAAAAGATTTTGATCTATGAGTATTTGCCCAATAAAAGCTTAGATAATTTCATTTTTGGTATGTAGTTCCACACTATCTCAATCACTTACAAAGTACTCTGCCTATATTATGCTTGTTCATTGCTCAAAATCTTGTTGTAACTAAAAGTTTTGTACACATAATGCCCTCCAGTTCTTTCCTACCTTCTATCTTATTATCTATATGTGGTATTGAGACAGATTCGGTTGCACATGGGATGATAGATTGGACAACTCGCATTCACATCATTGAAGGGATTGTTCAAGGGCTTCTTTACCTCCATCAATATTCTAGGTTGCAAATTATTCATAGAGATTTGAAGGCCAGCAACATCTTGTTGGATAAAGACATGAATCCAAAAATATCAGATTTTGGAATGGCAAGAATTTTTGGTGGGAATGGGTCACAAGCAACCAACCGAATAGTAGGGACATAGTAAGTATAATCCATAAGTACTTATGCTCTACAGAAAATATTAGTAATATAAAAATTATTAACCATGAAGCTATTGAATAGTTTGTTTAACAATGAAATACAGTGGTTATATGTCTCCAGAATATGCTTTGTAAGGCCTCTTCTCGATTAAATCTGACGTCTTTAGTTTTGGAGTATTGTTGTTAGAGATATTGAGTGGCAAGAAGAATACTGGTTTCTATCATAGTGACTCTCTCAATCTTATTGGATATGTGAGTAATGGACCATCTTACTTTAATGTTAACAAGAACTTAGAAACTCTGTGTGTGTTTGGATTTGAGTGCTTGTGTGTATTCTTATTACACCATGTGATTGACTTTTCAAATGATTAATCTTCTTTACCAGTTATGTTGATTTCAAATTATATATTCATTGTTAAATTGAATTTTATTCATACTAACAAAGCCACCAAGAAGGTAGAAAGTGTTACACTAGATCATTTTAAAATTTTCCTTTAAGTATCTTAAATATCTTTGCAATTCTACTAATTTCATTTGTGACTTATACCTCAATAAAATATGAGGAACTTAATCGGAATTTGTGATTGATTTTTATCATAAATTTTCTTCAGGCATGGGATTTGTGGAAAAGTAATAGAGCCTTAGAATTGATGGATCCAATCCTCAGAGATATTCCTCCTGCCAATATCCTATTGGGATATATAAACATAGCACTCCTCTGTGTCCAAGAAAGTGCAGCTGATAGGCCTACTATGCTTGATGTGGTCTCAATGTTCAACAAGGAAATTGCACTTCTGCCTTCACCAAAAAGACCAGCGTTTTCTTTTGTCAGAGGTATGGAGAATTTGGGTTCATCTGATAGAAAGCCGGAAATTTGTTCTGTAAATGACATAACAATCTCGATTTTGGAAGCTCGGTAACAATTTTGATTTCGATGATTATTACTCAATCGTTAATCTTGTTATCTAAGTATTTTTTTTTAAATGAACAACAATATTATTAAACTTAGAAACCAAAATGTACCATTAGTCATTGCTATTTTGATGGCTGTCAAGTCCTACATAAAAAGCTTCTCCTCCTTTTTCTAGTTCTACTTTCAGTATTCCACTATTCCTCCTTTTCCAGCATCATTGATACTCATGTACTGATATGATGGAGGGCCTTAGGGCCACAATTGACAGTTTACACCCAAAAGAAGCTCAAGGCCCAGGCAGATTTTTATGGAGGGTAAAAAAACAAATTAGCTTGAAAAAGTGAAAATCTTAGATATTGTTCTTTAATTAAATTCAAGCATAAACAATCATTTTAAAGGGGAATAAATTTAACGAGAAGGTTAATTGAAAAAACTAAGATATAGCCCCTAAGAAGAAGTAACTAAGGGTCTGATATGTTGGGGAGAAAAGTTGGGTGAAAAAAAAAAGGGTAAACTACATAATTGGTCCCTATCCTATACATTATATTTCAATTTGATCCTTGACTTTTTAATTGTGTCAATTTGGTCCCTAACCTTTTAGTATCGTGTCAATTTGGTCCCTACCGTTATCTTTTGGATGAAAATTTATGACGTGTTTAATGGTCAAAACAAAAAATTAGCTTACGTTGATGAGACAATAAACTTAAATTTTATTTTTGGCCATTTGTCATGTTAGCAATTTTCATCTAAGATATAACACGAGGGACTAAATTGACACGACATTAAAAGGTTAGGGATCAAATTGATACAATTGAAAGGTTAGGGACTAAATTGAAATATGGTGTAAAAGTTAGGGACCAAATATGTAGTTTACCCAAAAAAAAATATGGGAGAATAGTGTATTTGATTGGGGATAGGATGGTGAGTGAAAATGGTGGGACCTAAGGGTGTTCTTCCAGCCCATCATTTGGGGTGAGATGATTTTCTCATTAATTTGGGGAGAAAATGGAAGGGAAGGGAGTGGGTTCGATGGGAAATTACCCATTTGCCCTTCGTCTATTCAATTTTTTTTTTTCTCACCTTATAATACCTTGAATTTTTTTAAACTTTTATTCTTTTTCCCTTATATTGTTATTAAATTTTTATCTTAGTATTAGGGGCATAGGAATAAATTTATACAATCTGCATTTTCTATAGACTCATTTTTCTTCTCAACTAAACAAAATAGTTCTCTACTCCTTTACTTTTCCACCATCCCTCAACAAAACACAATGAGAGAAAAATAAAATATCTTTCATCTCCACTTTTCCATTTCTTTCCCCTTTTCTTTTCCTCACTTTTCAACCCCAACCAAATGGACCCTAAGTTTTGCACCAAAGAATTTCTTTATTATTATTATTTTTGAAGGTTTAGGAACAACAATACTAGGGAAGCTATTAGGTCTAATTTACACCTTGGAAGAGAAAAACAACAAGAAGCTATAATTATCCTTCACCCTGACTCCCTGAGTGATTTTATTACAGAAAATATATCCTAGTACTTAATTGAAGCAAGTTATCATCCATAAGTAGAGCTTGGAAGCAAAAAAAAAAAAAAAAAAAACCTTTATTTGATTTGGTTGTGATCACTATCACTTACAACTTTTCTACACAAAATATAATTGGAGAGGGAGGGAGGCTTTAGTCTTGTTTAGAAATTTCAATTTCTTAATAAGAGAAGAGAAAACTTGGTAACATATATATATATATATATATATATATATTGAATGTTACATATTTAAGATCCGTGAAAATAATAAATCTAAATAAGTAAATGGATCCTCTCTATTAGACAAAAAACAGATAACATTGATGATAAGTTGCAAGGGCAAACCAACTTTACAAAGTCTATGACTAAAGAGCAATCCGTGGGGTTAGTTGGAGACACTTTGAAGATTAAGTTTACAAAGAAATTATAGGAAGTGTATTGAATAAATCCCATCCTCACACCCCCCACCCCCTCAACATATCAATGGCAGTTGCTAGGCCACTAGCTAGGCTTTGGGCTTGTTGGGGTTTGTACTAGGCCAATAATTTTGGGCCCACAAGTTTTTTTCCCTCCAAGATGAAAGATTAACCGCATAGAACTTGATAAGAAAATCCGCATTTTATTTTATGGTGTTTTTGATATGTATAGGATCGTAACTCTGTGTCCATGGCAAGATTAGAGCTAACAAATGAAGATGATTAGGAGTATATGCTCATAATATTTTGTTTTTTGTTTTTAAATCCTATCCCTAGTACTAGATTAGGAGTCCACATTAGTGTGATATATGTTGCAATGTACAATCCTATGCGCCATTGGGGTTTTTTTTTTTTTTTTTTTTTTTTTTTTTTTTAATAAATAAAGATTAATTATCAACAAGCTGACTGTCAAGGATGTTATGCGACAAGGGCCGAAAATGTGAGAATGGTCCAAATCTCCCATTGGGTTCTTTAGAAGTGTTTATTGTGGAGAATCAAGCCCAAAATTCCAAATGTATAATAAACAAATGGCTAATGGTGCTTTGACAAGAGAGAATCAAAATGCTATTAACAAAAGTGTAGAAAAAGTATAAAAACATAACAGGTCTGAAACTTCGACCCACAGTCACTGAGAAGAGGAAATTAAGAGAGGTTGTAAGAAAGAGAGGGAAGGTTCCCCTGTACCCATATTTCCACTCCTAAGGTTCGGAATTGTGAGAATGTTTCCTAGTTTGGTGGGTTTTTGCTCTCAAGTTTCAGCTCTATGGAGAAAACGGGGTTCAACAAGTCTGAAACTTCGACCCACAGTCACCGAGAAGAGAAAATTGAGAGAGGTTGTGAGAAAGAGAGAAAAGGTTCTCCTGTATTCATATTTTCACCCCTAAGGTTTGGATTTGTGAGATTGTTAACTAGCTGAATGAGTTTTTGCTCTGAAGTTTTAGGTCTCTAGGTAAAACATGGTTGGTCCTTTTTTGAGCTGAAGAGAGAGTTTTATATAGAGTTTGGGGTGTTGCTAATCACTGGTTTTTGAGTAGTGGAAGAGGCTTTTATCTCCCATGATACTAATTTGGTGTTTTGGCTTGGGTTGCTTTTGTTTAGGGAAGAGTTTAGCATGATTTTGGAAATAAAGTGGCTAACTCCATTAGCTATTGTTTCCTTGTCATTGTAGGCTTTTGATTGCTACATTTGGTGGCTACAATCAAGGTTTTGAAACCCGGACCGGACCGTACGGTCCGACCGGAAAAACCTTGAACCGTTCAATTTTACGGTCTGTTTAGGATGAAAAACCGTTCCATGCAAAAAAAGCAGGGACCCGCACGGACCGCGGTCCGACCGCCCGGTTCTGTGAACCGTGACCGGTTTTTGAGGTTTGAACGGTGATTTTTGGCCAATACACTGGTAAGAAGTTATGATCAGATCTAGAAGAAATGAAAGAACATGAAGAAGAACAAAGATCAGAAGGAGATCTGATAATTTCAGATCTTGAACAAAAGGATTTGTAAGGAAAAAAAAAAAAAGAACCAGAGAAGAAGAAGACAAGTTCCTCAAAAAAAAAAAAATAAATAAAAAAAGGGAAGAAGAAGAACACAACTAAACAAAGTCTGCGCCCAGTTGAAGCAGCAGCCAGTAGACTGCCAACACATTCGCCGATCACGCCTCCGTCGTCTGCTGCTGCTGCTTCTTTTTTTTTTTTTTTTTTTTTCTTCTTCTCTTTCTTTTTTCCGTTGATGGAGATCACTCTTTTTCGCTGAATACTACTGCTATCAGTGCTATCAATGTGCTCTCTTTCTTTCTTGTGTAACTTTGTTACTTCTTTTGAGTTTTGAATTCCAAAGCCCCTCACGTGGCTAACATTGGAATGATGGAAGGTTTTAAATTTTTAATAAAAGCAAAAAAACTTCAACCATTCAATTGAGATATTTTTTTCGGCTGCCAGCATGATGTGATATGCATCTCTCACGTGGCTAACATTGAATGATGAAAGGGTTTAATTTTTTAATAAAAGCAAAAAATTTCAGCCATTAGATTCAAGGTTTTTTCATCTGCTTCAGCATGATGTGACATGTATAGTTGGTTGCATTAAATATTTTAAGTATTTTTAAGGAAAGTAATGCTCTGGCACACATTATTTTGTAACATTTTTTTAAAGAGTCATGTTAACGAGTGTCGTAGAGCATTGATTAACAATTCAATTAAAGAATTTGTATCACATTTAGGCATACCATTAATATCACATTTTTATTTACCTATAATCACTCACCACATCAGTAGTTTGTAAAAAAATTTGTAAAATAATTTGTATCTTTAGCATTATTCTTTTAAGAGTAACGTAGTATCACAATATTTTACACAATTTTTTGCTATAATTTGACACATGGCAAAGTGTGAGTAATGAAAAAAAAATTATGAGTTTACATCTCTACCACTCACATGGCAAATTGTGGCAAAATTTGTATAAAATGTCATGGTACTATTATTGCTCTAATTTTAATTAATATTTACAGTTAAGTGTATAATAATTATTAAATAATTATTTCAATTTAAAATTATTAAATATTTTATTTTATTTTATTTGAGTGTCTTTCTAATTCTTATATAATTATTATTATTATTACAAGTTTAACTAATCAATATATAAATAAATAAATAAATAGGTATTATATTTAAATTTACTTAGGATTTGATATTTCTTATTTGTCTTGTAAAAGTTATGATATGAAAATATACAATTTATATTTAATTGGATCATTTTAGTTAAATTTTCTATTTATATTAATTTAATATATTTATTTATATTAAATTAATTATTAAATTAATTATGACGTCATTACGGTTCGACCCCGGTTCAACCTCGGTTCAACCTTAAAAACCTTGAACCTCTCCCTTTTACGGTTCAATGAACGGTCCGGGTCTGAAAACCATGGCTACAATAGGCTAGCTAATTCGTTTAGGGCTAGCTGTGTTTTGGTGTGAAAAATGGAGCTAGATTGAAAATTAGGAGCATAGAAAGCTCTTTTGAGGTGAAAATTTCAGGTACAAAACCTCTTCCATGAGTCTAAGGTGCTACCAGTGTCCCTTGCCCACTTGGTAGTATGCATGGGTTGGGCTCATGCAAAAGGTTCGAAAGGATCCAAGTTTCCAACCCATACCCTCCAAACCACACTTTCTCAATTTTCCCAATAAGTCGCATGGGCTTGGGTCATGCTGAAAAGAATATAATAAAATATAATACATGAATTGAGCCCACAAGGAAGTCAGGCTTTGTTGAATCGGGCTTGTACAAAATATGTCGCAAAAATGGGTATCAACACTGACACAATAAATTAATTATTCAATTGTTGATGGGGTTTATCATTAAGAAGGGTGCACATTGCAATGAAATAAGGAGGTAGTAGCTCTATTTTTTCTCTTGAGAAACAAAAGAGGTAGTAGCGTAACTTACAAATTTGAATTCGGATTGCAAATGTTAGAAGAATAGAAGTGTTGTTAGAAATATCAAGTCATTTGATGAATATCGTCCGCATTACTCTAACATCATCACCATTCGCAACCACATAAGACTTGAATTTCCAACCATGCATTTAAGTCCTCCAATAACAAATCTTTGTTTCTAAAATTGTTATGAAAGAGCGAAATAGACTGTAAATTTAAGTCCTTATTCACGCAATTCTATTACTTTGCAGTTGCTAAGTGCTAATATTTTTTATCTCTGCTGGAAGCAGCAGTTAGCTACTTTTATAATTGGGACTAAATAAGGTTCTTTCATTCAACCAAAAAAAAAAAATGAGGGGGATTGCTAATGGAGATATGTGCTCTTCCCACTCTCTTTTATTGTCTCATTGCTTTCTCAACTTTCTTGAAATTCTGCATTGCAGTTGACACATAAACCAAACCCTCAGGCAATTGATTAGGGATGTCCAAACTTTGCTTTCCACAGGTCAAGTTTTTGAGCTAGGCTTCTTCTCTTAAGGCAACAAGAGCAGTTATTTGGGCAGATGGTACAAGAAGACCCCAGGGACACGTGTGTATGGCCAACTAGAACAACCTACTCACATATCCATCTGAACTGAAGTATTCACCATCAGCAACAATCAAACACTTAATTCTTCTCAACAAAAGAAACCTCACTATCTGGTATTTGGATTCACCCAGGGCAGCTCAGAAGGCAGTTGCTCCTCTTTTGGGTGTAACATGTAATCAATCCTGCCTATCATCTTAAATGTACATATCCTAAAATTAAAACACAGATTTATATAATTTTTCCATAGATACCTTTACAACCATTGGATAGATGTAACTACTATCTAATTCACTGAAAAAGGATAAATTTAACACACATAATGAAAGCATGGCAGACAATATAGTAAACACATTAAAACCAAACTTCACATCATCCAGAAAAACTAACATAAGAGTGGTGTAGCCCAAATTAGTTTAAAAAAATAAACTCCTCTAAAGTTATAACTACAATCTATTTTGATATAATAAACTAATGCCTATACTAAGAAATTACACAACACCAAGAAACTTTGTTGACTCTTTTCTTTCATTGAGTTAAAGTTTGTTACTTATGTACAGCTCATCAGCATCCATGATTCCACAGCATCCTGCAAGAATTTAAAATTAGTTTAGTATTAATGTAGAAAAAACATACGCCAAGATATGTGGTTTTCAGAATGAAATTAAGAAATACTCCAAGCCTTTAACAAATGACATTTCCACAAAGGTGAATGGGGTTCTAAGCAGGTTACCAAGCCAGAAATTATATAATAAGAAGATATTTTTCTACTTAACAAAAGACAATTGTAAACAGAAGACACCCTGCTCCCAAATAAAATCAGAGAATAGAAATATTGCACAACCAAAACAAAAATTTCTAAGTACAGCCAAAGCCCACTAGACCACCAAAAAACACAAGTTTTGAGTACAAGTTTGTATCATCCCTCGACATGCTTTCAAAAATACATCCCTGGTTGTTAGTTAAGGGTTTTTTTTTTTTTTTTTTTTTTTTTTTTTTTTTTTTTTTTTTTTTTTTTCCTATTAAAAAAAAAAAAAATCTCTAAGTGCTGAATGTGTCTTGTGTGTAGGCTGCTGTCCCTTGCTCAACAATAATTGATCACCCATATACTCTTTTCATTCATAACACCCTCATTCTTAAATTGTTTTAGAGAAATATTTAAATCTCCTCAAAAATGTAAATTTGATCTAAAGAACAAACTAAGAACATTAACTTGTTTATAATAGAGAAGGAAAAAAAAAAAAAAAAAACAGAACATCAACTTGTTTTAAAATGAAAATAAATTTCAGTAATACATATCACAGAGAAAAAGGTGCTAGCTTAGCTTTTTGGTAAATTTTTTTTTCGGGATTGAATTTGACCATCACCAGGTTAATTGGTATGGATGAGAAGGATGTCTAATTAAAAAAGGCTTCACAAGACTACAGCCTATTACTGTCTCCAAACCAGGAAAAGTTACAAAGTAGAGGCACAACCACCTAAATGGGGGTACAGTGAAAGAAACTCGATGCAAATGTTACCATACTCCATGATAAGAAAAATATATCCAAAAACCACAAACAGAACCACCATCTCTTGCCAAGAAACAATCACAATTATCACAGATCTCATTGCTTTCTTTTGATATGAACCAAGGATTGATTTGTCCATCAACACATTTTCGAAAGGAGGTTTAAAAACAAGTCTCTTTTTTTTTTTGAGGAACTGTTCTTAACCACACAAAGGAAGCAAGCAATAGTCATTTTCAATTCTTTTTGCATCTGTTTAGAAGTAATAAGAAATCTTGCAAAATAACAAAGGGCGATCATAAATAGAAGACACGTGTTCCAAAAGAAACTAAGAGAGTAGAAATATAAAAAACTCTTTGTAAAAAAATAAAAAATAAAAAAACACAAATACAATATCAACTCTATAAGATGAAATAATTTTCAGTATTATAAATCATTGAGAAAAGTTTCCAACTTGGCTTCTTAGCAGATTTTTATTTATTTATTTATTTTTTGGGACTTGTGTTTGGATTATGGATTGAGTTTCACCTTCACAAGGTTGGTGTGGGGTTAGACGAATGACAAAAAGGAAAGGCTTCTAATGCCTACAGCCTGTTGCTGCCACCAAATCAGGAAAAGTTACATCGCACAGAAACAACAACCAAAATAGGTGAAACATGAAACATAATGCAGTAGGGGAACGACCACCTAAATTGGGGATTTGTTTGGGGGGGGGGGGGGGGGGGGTGCAGTTGGATGTGGGGCAAAAACCAAAATCTGTCTGACAATTTCTGGCCAAGCAACAATCACAAATTATCATAAATCTCATTGCTTTCTTTTTTATTATTGACACTAATCTCATTGCTACATTAAGAAATTGCTCTTATGAACCAAGGATTGATTTGTCCACCAACACATTTTCAATTACAAGAAAATAAAAGGCTAAAAGGATACTATCTATAAACTTCTAGAATTTTCCTTTCCAAATAAGGTAATATATTCATTAGTGAACTACAACAGGCAATAATAACAGTAGTAAGCAAATATCGTAAGTTTAAGATAAGATTCTCCCAAAGTGAACACATCCCATTAAAACTATCATGCTTGCAAAGAAATTGAACTACATCCCAATAAAGCCAAAGTGAAACCCAAATTCTTGTATAAGGGTCTATTCTGTTTGGCTTTAACTTACAATTGTGTAATAAAAAAAATACAAACTCATTCACAGAAGATTAAAAGAGGGAAAAAGAAGAACAATGGAATAAAATGGAGTCAACAAAACAATACATCTAAGCATAACTATTTTATTCGGACAAAAATATTCAATTTGTGCTATGGAACAAAAGATAACAAAAATAGTTTCAAAACAAGGTCTATAAGCAAGTCATTTTCATTTCTTAACTACCCAAACCAAGCAATAATTGATGATGAACTGCTTTGTCCATGAGCATCGCTCTATGGGAATCTTTCAGTAAGAAGAAAGGCATATGAGGCAATTAAAATTTTCAAAATGTACAAGCAACATCGTTAGCATACTAAGATCACAATTGACAGGTAAAAAAAAAAAAAAATTAACAATCCAAGTAGAGCATGAAGAACATTTAACGCAAGTATAAAAACATGAAGTTAAGAGAGGTCACCATAACATTATCAAGAAAGAAAAAGTTGAGTAGATCTATCTATGTAATGTAAATTACAAGTGACAGGAAACATGATATTCAGTGTCCATTTATTTTCAACCGCTTAGTAAATAAATGTCCTAAAAGTTGATGATCAACACAAACAACTTTTTTTTTTTTTTTTCATAGTTGAGTATACATGCTATTGACAGCAAGCACGACCTTCATAAGTTATCTATCCTAAATTAAAATCCACTCAATTAAGGTAATCAATCAGCAATAATACTTTATAGCATTTAAATTCATATCTAACTCATGATGAATGCCAAGTAAATGCCAAGCATACTCCATAATAAGAAAAGTATATCCAAAAACCACAAACAGTACCACCATCTCTTGCCAAGAAACAATCACAATTATCACAGATCTCATTGCATTCTTTTGATATGAACCAAGGATTGATTTGTCCATCAGCATGTTTTCAAAAAGAGGTTTATAAACAAGTCTTTTTTTTTTTTTTTTTTTTTGAGGAACTGTCATTTTCAACTCTTATCTGCACAAACCAAGCAAGCAATAGTCATTTTCAATTCTTTTTGCATCTTTTTAGAAGTAATAAGAAATTTTGCAAAATAACAAAGGGCGATCATAAATAGAAGACTTGTGTTCCAAAAGAAACTAAGAGAGTAGAAATATACAAAATTCTTTGTAAAAGAAACAACACAAAAACAAAATATGTCATCAACTATATAAGATGAAATAATTTTCAGTATTATAAATCATTGAGAAAAGTTTCCAACTTAGCTTCTTGGCAGTTTTTTTTTTTTTTTTGGGGGGGGGGGGGGGGGGGAGGTGGGGAGGAGGAGTTGTGTTTGGATTATGAATTGAGTTTCACCTTCACAAGGTTGGTGTGGGGTTTGAGGAATGACTATAAGGAAAGTTGAAACATCGCACAGCTTGTTGCTGCCACCAAATCAGGAAAAGTTACATCGCACAGAAACAACCACCAAAAGCATAATGCAGTAGGGAAACAACCACCGAAATTGGCCAAGTGTTGAATGTGTCTTATGTGCAGGCTAGTGTCCCTTACTCAACAATAATTGATCACCCATATACTCTTTATGTTTATAATACCAATGTCTTCATTCTTAAGAGAAATATTTATCCCCCCTCTAAGATTTAACTTTGAACTAAATAACAAACTAAGAACATTAACTTGTTTTGTAATAAAATAAAAAACTGAACATTAACTTGGTATGAGATGAAAATAAATTTCAGCAAAACATATCACAAAGAAAAAAGTGCTAGCTTAGCTTTTGGTATTGAATTCCACCATCACCGGGTTAGTGTGGATGAGAGGGATGTCTAAATAAAAAAGGCTTCGCATGACTACAGCCTATTGCTGCCTCCAAACCAGGAAAAGTTTCAAAGTAGAGGCACAACCACCTAAATGGGGGAACGGTGAAATAAGCTAGATGCAAAATTTAGCATACTCCATAATAATAAAAATATATCCAAAAACCACAAAGTGATCCAGTATCTCTTGCAAAGAAACAACCATATATTATCACATATCTCATTGCTACAGTCAGAAATCACTCTTATGAACCAAGGATTGATTTGTCGATCAACATGTTTTCAACTACCGAAAAATAAAAGCCTAGAAAGATGCTAACAACCTATCAACTTCCAAAATTATAGAAACCTTAGTAACCAAATGTTGTCAAGTCAAAGACAATACACGCACACAAAGAGCATTGGCAAGCATCTTCATCCCAATGCAAGCATGAAGCATGGCAGACACAATTAAGCACTCCATCATTTTTGTAAACACAATGAAACCAAACTGCAAATCATCCAGAAATGCTAAGAACGGTGTAAATAAAATGGATTTTAACGTTATAAAAACTACAACACAATTTCACAAAATAAAATCAAGTCAATAATAAGAAAATAAACACCATCAAAAAGTTTTGTTGAATCTTTTCTGGATACATATTAAGAAACACTCCAAAGCTTTACCACAAAAACAAGTGTACCAAGGGGGATCAGGGACCAGGGTAAATGATCTAAGTAGGTTCCAAAGCCAGCAATTATTTAATAATAAGAAATCTAGCAAAATAGCAAAGGGCAATCATAAAGAGAAGACGTGTTTCAGAAGAAACTAAGAGAGTACAAATATACAAAATTCTTACTCTCTTGACCATATATGTCTTCACTATCCGGTTGCTATGGATTTGTGGTCTATGGTTTTGGGTTTATTTGGAGTAAGCTGAGTTATGCCATAGTGGAAACACAGATTTGGTCGTCATATATGGTTAATTGTTCCCGATTGCTTAATGTGGTGTCTTTGGAGGGAAAAGAATAGTAGGTGTTTTGAAGATAATGAGAGATCCACACCAGACCTCAAGCTTTTTTTTCTTTAGGACTTTATTAGATTGGTTGGCTACTTTGCGAAACCAATCATTCTCTTCCTTTCTTGATTCTTGTAATTTTTTTTGATCCCTTTGTACACTCCCTGTGTACTAAGGTGTCCCATTTTGATATCAATAAAATTTATTACTTATCAAAATATATATATATATATATATATATACACACACACAAAATTCTTAGTAAAAGAAACAACACAAATACAATATATGTCATCAACTGTAAAAGATGAAATAAATTTCAGCATTATAAATCATTGAGAAAAAGTTTCCAACTTAGCTTCTTGGGAGTTTTTTTTTTTTTTTTTTTTTTTTTGGGGGGGGGGGGGGGGGGGTGGGGGGGAGTGGTGTTACGATTATGGATTGAGATTCACCTTCACCAGGTTGGTATGGGGTGAGAGGAATGACTATAGGGAAAGGCTTCTAAAGCCTACAGCCTGTTGCTGCATCCAATCAGCAAAAGTTACATGGCAGAGAAACAACCACCCAAACAGGCAAAACACCTAAATTTTGGGGGGTTGTAACTTTTGATTTTTGACACCAACCTTACTGCTACATTAATAAATCACTCTTATGAATCAAGGATTGATTTGTCCACCAACACATTTTCAATTACATAAAATTAAAAGGCTAAAAAGATGCTAACTATCTATGGACTTCTAGGATTTTCCATTCCAAATAAGTGAATATATTCATTAGTGAGCTACAATAGGGGCAAAACCAATTACCAAACACAAGTGCTTATACTTTTATAGAAACAGTAGTAACCAAATCTTGTAAGTTTGAGACGACATTCTGACAAAGAAAAAACATCCCATTAAAACTACCATACTTGCAAAGACATTGAACTACATCCCATTAAAGCCAATGTGAAACCCCAATTCTTGCATAAGGGTCTATACTAGTTGGTTTGTACTTCTACTTTAAACAATTGTGTAAAAAAAATTTACTAACTCATTCACAAAATATTAAAAGAGGGAAAAAGACGAACAAAGGAATAAAATGGAGTCAACCAAAAAAAAAAATACATCTAAGCATAACCACTTTACTGGGATAAAAATATTCAAACAATGCTAAGGAAAAAGTGATAACAAAGTAAGCTCAAAAAGAGGTTTGTAAACAACTTATATTCAATTCTTAACCACCCAAAGCAAGAAATAATTATTGATGAGCTACTTTGCCCATGAATATGGTGCTATGGGAATCCTTTCAGTAAGAAGAATGTCATACGAGGCAATTAAAGATTTAAAATGTACAAGCAATATCTTTAGCATACTATGATCACAATTGACAGATTAAGAAAAATGTATTAATAATACATTTTTTTAATAATTCAGGGAGATCATGAAGAACATTTATGCAATTGTGAAAACATGAAGTTAAAAGAGGTCATCAGAGCATTATCAAGAAAGAAAAAGTTGAGTAGATCTATCAATTATATAATATAAATTATAAGTGGCAAGAAACATGAAATTCACAGTCCCATTTATTTTCAACCAGTTAATAAATAAATGTGCTAAAAGTTGATAATCAACACAAACAACTTGGTTTTTTCATAGTTGAGTATACATGCTATTGACAGCAAGCACGACCTTGATAGGCTATCTATCATAAATATAAATCCACTCAATTAAGGTAATCAATCAGCAATATATTCATCTCTAACTCATAAGGAATGCCAAGTATATATGAAGAACAAAACAAAAAATCATGAAAATAAGCATGAAAATAAAATGCACCTTGCCTGTTGTTGTTCCTATTACTTTCCCTTAGTAAGTAACTGCAAGGTCGGGTTTGTCTAGCAAAACTAGACTCTCAACATAAGGATCAACAAAACTATACTTAGATCCAGTAATCCCAAGGTCTTTAACCTCTTGGGTCTCAAGGTTTTGCGAGACGAGCATTTTTTTATATGTTTCCAATATAACCTCGCCACTCTTCCTAAAAGCTTTTGCACTAGGTATTTTCTCTCTGTAATGAAATGGCCTTGATATGTCCTGTGGGGGAGCTTGAGCATTCAAACTTATAATTTTGGTCCATGATGATGCATCCGCATAGTTTTTCAACACCCATATATCGAGAGTGTGAAGAACATACCCAGGTTCAATCACGGCAATGGAATTCCCAAATGCCAAAATAGATACCCACTCCCAATAGAACATATCGGAATGCTTAGGCAGCGGTATCTCACGGAAGACCTCATCCTCCAAATCAAACACCAAAACAAAGTAGAGAAATCTGATTTCTTGAGTTCTCTTGTAACAGACCAAATGCAAAGCCCCATTGACAAAAGCCTGTAGGCGTAGGCAGACCAACACTGTATCACGAACAGCACATTTGGGACATTGAGCAGTAACCACTCTCCATTTCCTAGTGGCAAGTGAGTAGACCTCAACCTTGGGTGTAGATTTACCCTCATCGAAGTCATCATCCTCAGGAGTGACAAACCTGACCACCTTATAGTCATTGGTTTTGGAATCAAACCCAAACCCAACAGCCGCGGTGTAAGGACCAGTAGTCATGAAGGAGAAATTGGGGTGAGGAAGTCGCACATATTTTTTAACACAAGGGTTCCAGAGAATGAAATTATAAGCGTAAGTGTATAAATCATCAGCTAGGCAAATCAAGCCATTACAAGTACCAACCACGCGGAATACTCCAGTAGCGCTTTCGCCGTGAAAAGGGAAGTCGTCAAACCTGGTGTATTGATCGAAATTGATGTTGTCGTCCCAATGTAAAGCGTAGACTTCTTTTTTGTCTCCGATTCGTTTCAATTGTTTGACTGCTTTGGCGAGAGGCTTAGGGCAGAGTCTGAAGAGGAGGAGGTTGTTGTTGGAGGAGGAGTGGTGAAGATGAATGGAAATGAAAAAGGGGTTTTGGATGAGGGATTTCCATGTTTTGGAGACAGAGGTGCAAGTGATGATGGATTTGATGGGTAGGCGTAGGAAAACGTGGGTTAGGATTTCATGAGGAAGAGAGTCCCACATTGCTTCTTCGGCGATAGATTTGGAAACTTCAGGTAACTTGTCTGACATTGCTGCTACCTTCAAAGTAGTAGTAACTGTAAAAGGAAAGAGAGAGTGAGAGCAAGTAGACCACCAGCCGGGTTGGAGCTAAATCCCTAACTAACTCATCGGAGGAGCTGTGAAAGTGAGAGAGAAACCTAGAAAAGAATCAACGCATAGTAAACTTCTGTACTAAAACGATGTCGTATTCATATTACTATGTATGGATGCTTTTTCTTTTTCCTTTTTTATTAGAATCAATACGGAATTACGGATGCAATTTTGTTGTTGTGGAGTTGTGGGCTTGTCAATTGTGGCATTGCGATTTACGCCGTGGTCTTTCGGTAATTTTCTTTTTGTTTCTCATTCGGTCATTCACTCATTCCTCACTAGTAACTAGACTCACTACCACACCGTTCCTGATCACCAATAATCAAGGAGTGATTCATTGCATTCTTTGTCTTTAATTTATCCCTTAAGGAAGAAATATTTTATGGCATTATGAAAGTTTAATATGGTGAAGCATTATAATTTTCTAACTTAACTTGTTTTCATTTGTTTTCTTGATCCGGTGAAAAAATTAGATTTAACACTATAAAATTTAAATACAGTTGCTAAGGATTTTGTAACTAAATTAACACCTCCAATACACAAAATGCTTGGAGTGCGGAGTTGTTATTTTCTTTTCCAAGATGCATGTTCAAAAAATAATGGTAGATTAAAAAGACTATCAACATATAAAACAAAATTTAGCTAAAACCTGCACTTAATATATTTATATTAGATATGAATTGTGACAAATCCACTATCTCAATATATTTTTATTGGATATGAAATTTGTCAAATCCATCAATAGATTATATTTTCTTATTAATTGCTTCCAAAATTCAAGAAAATCAACTATTAATAACTATGTCATCAATCAAATATTTAAATTTTAAGTTTTTATATGCATAAAAATTATATTCTTGGATCAAATAGTAAATATGTGGGGATAAAAGTCCAAGTTCATATATTGGGCCTTAGGCCCTATATGAGGATGGGAGTCCGTCCGAGAATGAGTAAATAATTGAGAAAGATCTCGGAGCGGAAAATCACGTAAGAAAGTGATAAAGAAATATAGTCTGAGGAGATTATCCTTCTTGGATATGAAGAATACTGGTCAAGCAAATACCTGAGCGGCTTGGGCAATCTTCCAGGAAGTTCCAACGATAAGGATGAACTTCATACACATATAAAGGTGATAAGAGTAGAGAAATATCTAAGGAAAATGTTGCTACCACCGCATTAAATGTACTGCAACAACTTTTCTAGCACATTTATGTGGAGAAGACCCCTGAACAGTGCAGTCTCAGCTACCACCACTTATGGAGAACCAAAGAAGATACCTGATGGGACATATACTCAAGTGAATGCTTAGATGAAGAACAAGTGTACGATCAAGATAGACGAAAAGAAAACTATATAAATGTGAAGGGCCTCTCATGAGAGGGGGATCGGAAAAATTGAAAGTGATAAAAAAGGAAGATTGACTATAGCTTTGAGAATTGTACTAACTTTTAATCTCCTCGACATCAATATATTGAAGTTTGAAGTTTATTTTTGCGTTTATTAATCTTTTTAAAATCTTGATTAACTGTTATTTAGTTCACAAACAGCCCAGTTTTTTCACCTACTCTCTACAAATTTATTGTATTGGGCTTATTGGGCTTACATCCCATATCTTTTGGGCTTGAGCTACAAATCAAGACCCTACAAAATAATATCCGATTAACATAAAAATTGATACGTATATTAGAACATCAAAAAAATTCAATTCAACTATTAGATTTTTAAAATATGTGATCATATTAATCTTTTAGTAAGTGTTCATTGTCTTCAGCATCATATTGGTTGTCTTTAGGGATTGGAAGTAAATCCCTAGCTAGCTCATCAGGAGAGAGAGAGAGAGAGAGAGAGAGAGAGAGAGAGAGAGAGAGAGAGAGAGAGAGAGAGAGAGAGAGAGAGAGAGAGAGGAAAAGAATCAAGATATGAGCAAATAGAAAGAATTTTTTTTTTTTTAAATCAACGCATATTAAACTTGAGACCAAAAATGATGTCGAGTCTATATTAATATGTATGGATGCAATTTTGTTGTTGTGGCATTGTGATTTGTGCCATGGTCTTTTTGTAATTTTGTTTTTTATTTTTTATTTTTCTCATTCCTCATTAGTCAAGTCACTATCACACTGTTTCTGATCACCAATATATATATATATATATATATATATATATTTCTTTTTGAGCAAATGATCACCAATAATTAGTGAATAATTTATTGCATTCTTTAATTTCTCCCTTAAATAAGAAATATTTTATGGCATTATGAAAGTTTAATATAGTAAAGCACTATAATTTTCTAACTTAACTTTAACTTAACTTGACTTCATTTGTTTTCTTGATCTAGTGAAAAAATTAAATTTAACACTATAAAATTTAAGTACAATTGCCAAGGGCCACATTTACTACTACTCACTCGTCTAAGGTTGGAGCAGACATCAGGGAGTCTAGGGTTAACTTTGCATAGGATGTAGGGGGTACGGGAGATGATTTATGAGTGTGACTCCCTGATTTCGTCCAAAGCCTTGAATGGGTCAAGTGAACCCCCAGTGGCTATTAGCGATTTAGTTGAAGGAATTCAACATCAGATGAGAGATTTTTGCGGCATTCAAGTAACACATGTTCGAAGAGAGGGAAATTGTTCATCATATATCTTGGCTTAGTATGCCAAGAGCATTGATGGTTATATAACCTGGATAAAGGAAAATTCTACTTTTATTGAAATAGCTTTGATTCATGATGTAACGTATTTATCTTCTCTTTAATAAAATGATGATCTTCTTATTATTAAAAATAAAAAATAAAAAAAAAATTATCAAGAGCCTTGTAATTGAATTAGCACTTCTAATGCACAAAGTGCTTGGAGTCTAGAGGGGCTATTTTCTTGTCCAAGATGAATGTACGAAAAGCAATGGTAGATTAAAGTAATTGTTACCTACTCATGGCATTCAAGTAATTGTTTGTGGTTTTTTTTTAATGCTTAATCAATCACTTCATTTTGTTTTTTTGTTTTTTTTTGTTTTTCCTTTAATTTTTATTATGTAACTTTGATTCCTAACTACAAAATTGGTCAAATTAGAAAACCCAACTTTTTACGAGAGAATAGATAATATTAATAAATCTACAAAATAAATCTAAATCACTGAATGGATCCTCAATTAAAGACAAATAGATAATATTAATGTTAGTTTACGAGAGCAACCCAACTTTTTTGAAAAAAATGTTCTTAGTCATAGTAATGAGTTTTCCCTACTCCTACTGAATAGCTTAAGTCTAATTACTTTTTAATACTTCAAATATATTTTTGGTGAGGAAAAATTAAAGCAAAGTGATATACACAGAGAGAATTAGGGAACAATGCACGATTCCTGCTATAAGAAAATCCTTCAGTTTATACGGAAAAAAAAATTCGAACTTTTTAAACCGATCACAAAGAGTTTATTGCTTTATGATGGCCTTGCTATGGATGCTAGTATTCAAAACATGAGTGTGGGAATGGGATTGCGAAGCGGCTGATTCGAGATAGCCAAGCCTCCTTGAGAAAAAGAGGGAGAGTTGAGAGAAAAACAGAGAGGTTAAGAGACTAAGAAAAAGTATTATTCATCTTGTCATTGCTTACAATGACTGTTAGGAGTACAAATCAATATTTTCCCTAACCATTTCTCAAACTAACTACTAGCTAGCATCTAACAGTATGTTAACACTCTAGCAACCTCTAATTGTGCTATAGTTATGCAAATGGACCAATAACTAACTGATTACATGCACTTTTGATATGATTACATGCATTTACCTAACCAAGTACTTAATCTCAGGATCTATTAGCACTGCTAAATAGCATATAAGGTAGCATACTGAACATAATGCAGCACAGGCATTAGAATGCATTATAACCCAGCACGCAGATGCAATAGGCACCACAACATAACAGACAAGCATCAAGCACAGTAAGCAACAGGCCAATCAACACGACAATAGTAGGCATATATATTAGCATATGCAGCTCACTATTAGATAATACAGCAGCAAAACCCACATAGACGCAAACACAGCATGCAGTAGGCAGTAGATGGTTTGCAAACTAGAAGGTAGTAGGCAGTATGTACTTGATCGTGCATTGACTACACACCACTTTCAATAACTAGCAGGACACGGAATGTAGCTTTATAGCATCGCTAGACATGGCACGATAGCAACAGCATACATAATGCAACATTAGCCTACACAGCACACACCATATATACCCCCTAATACCAAGGCAGGTTCCTAATAGTTAGCTAGTTGTTGTAGTTATTGGCATTTTTTTTTTTTAAACTTTTTCTCTCTTCTTTTTATTTTATTACCTGAACTCCGGCCCCTTCTAACAAGAAAAAAAGAAAAAAGAAGAAGTAGTCATATACTCCACGAATTATCCCCCTCCTTTTAAAAAAATTAATATATTTAGCAGAAGCCCATTTAAGGATAGAACCAATAATTTGTCTTTAGGGGCCAAACATGAATAAAAAAATTCAGATAATTCATGAAGAAGAAATCCTCTAAAATTCAAAAATAAATTAATACTTGAAAATAAAACTGTAGGGGCTCCTTTTTCGGAAGTGAGCCCCCGACAATGAATTTGTAGAGAGTGGGGCAAAGGGTTTGGTTTCGACCGGCCTCTCGCCGGTTATTCCTTGCATTTTTCCTTTGTCGCTCTTCGTCTGGGGTTGCTCCTCGGCTGGCGTTCGAGGAGGCCCCCCTTCACAAGGGGGGTTCTTTGCCTTATATACGCCCTTTAGCTCGATCCTGGCCTTACAATTGTTGGCCATCCGGGCTACTGGTCTTGGACTTGTCCCATCAGACAGGTTCCTCACCATATTGGGGGTTGCGGCCTCCAAGGTTTCGCTAGTGAAGGGTCTTGTCATCATTAATGTAGCCTGGAGGGTCAGACAGACTCATTAAGTGTGGATGTGACCACCTATTCTGGGTTTGCCCCCTACCTGGATCAAACTAGGTGTGCCGAGGAGGGGTGTGTCCTCGGCTCGGGTCTGAGAAGGGCTAAAACCCTTTGGCCGACTATCTGGGATGATTGTCCTCCTCGGCTTGGACCTTGGGCCAGCCTAAAGGTGGGCCGGGGGTTCTGGGCCCTCGGGCCCCACAATAGCCCCTCAAAACCCTACTGCACGTCTCCTTGGACGGGGAGGAGGGTTTTGCAAACCTCGGCCCTTATGTTCTGGAAGGCCTTCAGCCGGCTGGTTCTTCCTTGAGTGGCCGGATCGACCCTTAGACTCTTCAATAGGTAGTTAGTTTCTCCACAGGAATAGGTCTTCGGACCATGCAGTACCTTGGCTCCGTCGTAAATAGCTAGCTCCCCGTAGGCTTGAGTCCGTAGACCATACAAGTCCTAGGTACAATTGCTGCATTCAGAACGAGTGGCCAGCTCCCCGTAGGCTTGGGTCCGAGGACCATGCAAGTCCTAGGTACAGTTGCTGCCATCGTTTGGTAAGTGGCTAGCTCCCTATAGGCTTGAGTCCGTAGACCATGCAAGACCTAGGTACAGTTGCTGCCTTCAGTACGAGTGGCCAGCTCCTCGTAGGCTTGGGTCCGAGGACCATGCAAGTCCTAGGTACAGTTACTGCCATCGTTTGGTAAGTGGCTAGCTCCCCATAGGCTTGAGTCCGTAGACCATGCAAGACCTAGGTACAGTTGCTGCCTTTAGTACGAGTGGCCAGCTCCCCGTAGGCTTGGGTCCGAGGACCATGCAAGTCCTAGGTACAGTTGCTGCCATCGTTTGGTAAGTGGCTAGCTCCCCATAGGCTTGAGTCCGTAGACCATGCAAGACCTAGGTACAGTTGCTGCCTTCAGTACGAGTGGCCAGCTCCCCGTAGGCTTGGGTCCGAGGACCATGCAAGTCTTAGGTACAGTTGCTGCCATCGTTTGGTAAGTGGCTAGCTCCCCATAGGCTTGAGTCCGTAGACCATGCAAGACCTAGGTACAGTTGCTGCCTTCAGTACGAGTGGCCAGCTCCCTGTAGGATTGGGTCCGAGGACTATGCAAGTCCTAGGTACAGTTGCTGCCATCGTTTGGTAAGTGGCTAGCTCCCCATAGGCTTGAGTCCGTAGACCACGCAAGGCCTAGGTACAGTTGCTGCCTTTAGTACGAGTGGCCAACTCCCCGTAGGCTTGGGTCCGAGGACCATGCAAGTCCTAGGTACAATTGCTGTCATCGTTTGGTAAGTGGCTAGCTCCCCATAGGCTTGAGTCCGTAGACCATGCAAGGCCTAGGTACAGTTGCTGCCTTCAGTACGAGTGGCCAGCTCCTCGTAGGCTTGGGTCCGAGGACCATGCAAGTCCTAGGTACAGTTGCTGCCATCGTTTGGTAAATGGCTAGCTTCCCATAGGCTTGAATCCGTAGACCATGCAAGACCTAGGTACAGTTGCTGCCTTCAGTACGAGTGGCCAGCTCCCTGTAGGCTTAGGTCCGAGGACCATGCAAGTCCTAGGTACAGTTGCTGCCATCGTTTGGTAAGTGGTTAGCTCCCCATAGGCTTGAGTCCGTAGACCATACAAGGCCTAGGTACAGTTGCTGCCTTCAGTACGAGTGGCCAGCTCCCCGTAGGCTCGGGTCCGAGGACCATGCAAGTCCTAGGTACAGTTGCTGCCATCGTTTGGTAAGTGGCTAGCTCCCCATAGGCTTGAGTCCGTAGACCATGCAAGATCTAGGTACAGTTGCTGCCTTCAGTACGAGTGGCTAGTTCCCCGTAGGCTTGGATCCGAGGACCATGCAAGTCTTAGGTACAGTTGCTGCCATCGTTTGGTAAGTGGCTTTGTCCCCGAGTATGAGGACACAGTGTTCACCTCTTTGGGCAACTCAGTCTCACGTCGGGTAGAAGTCCCTCCCATTAGCCCCTTGCAGGCTGCTGGAGCAAGAGGTAGTGTACCGCTACTGCACAGTTGCCTTCAACAGGAGTTCGTCCTCGGATCCGAGAACTTTGCTTTGGTGTGAAGACGTCCACGGGTCATTTCCTGTGAGCTATTTTTCCTCGGGTCGGATTGTGACTTCACACATGGGGCTGATCTTGCTTCTGGTTCGTGTTCCTCGTCTTTCTGGTTTACGAGGCGTTGCTTGGCCTTCCGCGCTCCGTGTTTGACGCTTCGGTGCCCGTAACGCGCCTCCATTAATGCCTTCGTGAATTAACATGAATCAGGCAGCTGGCAATCCCCTTGGAATTGGGTGGGAATTAATTCCCCTTGACAATTCTCCCTTTGAATTCCCCTTTGAATTCCGCGCGGCTCAACTCCCACCAGTTTTTGCCTTCCATAAAAGGCGTTCTGGGGGGAGTGTTTCTCCTCATTCCATGAATCTTCCACCACGAACAGAAATGTACACTTTCACCTTCCTGAGCCCCTTTGACACCGCCACCAGGATCGTGCCCACAGTTAGGAGATCTGGAGTTAAGGGCCGCCGTGGCCACAGCCCCCCACTGGGCTGCCGGCGCGGCAGAATTTAGGTGTAACACTGGCAGGGCCTTGTACGGTGGCCAGGGGGGACGTCGTTGAAGTACCTAACGTCTTTCCCCAGAGCGCACCTCCGACGAAGGTGGCATGCGAACTCTCGTCATGGCTGGTGCCCGAGTATTGCCGTCTCCGACGGTCAATACTCGTGCAGTTCGGAGGGGGTCGAGGAAGCATCACGAGGGAGGGTGTTCCGGGGTCCCTGGGTCGGCTCCTCACTTTGTTCAAGCTTTGGTTTCAAGGTGAGCCAGCCCCCAGCCCCCCTTCCCGTGCTTTTACTGTCCAGTTCTCCCATTCTCTGGACGCCGGTAAAAGCACGGGTTGATACTTCCCTCATTCCTGATATTAATTCTTTGCGAGCCTCTTGCCCGGCCAGTTCCAAGACCGATCCGCCTGGGCCTCTGATTATAGGATTAGTTGGTAGGATTTTTTGTAAAACATGCCTATCTGAGCCTCTGATTGTATTTGTAACTTTTCTTTTATGAAATAATAAAGATTGTTGTACTTGTAATTTTTTCTGAAATAATAAAGAATTTTTCCTTTATTTGCTGTTGAATTCTCTTTTTGTACTGCAACTCTTCTCTTCTTCTCCTCTTTTTTTTCTCTTTTTTTTTTGCACCGCCAACTTTTGGGTAGTAACTGCTTTGGAACGACCGCCGGTTGCGCCGGCCGGCGCACTAACCCTTCCCACAGACGGCGCCAATTGTAGGGGCTCCTTTTTCGAAAGTGGGCCCCTGACAATGAATTTGTAGAGAGTGGGGCAAAGGGTTTGGCTCCGGCCGGCCTCTCGCCGGTTATTCCTTGCGTTTTTCCTTTGTCGCTCTTCGTCTGGGGTTGCTCCTCGGCTGGCGTTCGAGGAGGCCCCCCTTCACAAGGGGGGTTCTTTGCCTTAAATACGTCATTTAGCTCGATCCTAGCCTTATAGCTGTTGGCCATCCGGGCTACTGGTCCTGGACTTGTCCCATCAGACAGGTTCCTCACCATACTGGAGGTTGCGGCCTCCAAGGTTTCGCTAGTGAAGGGTCTTGTCATCATTAATGTAGCCTGGAGGGTCAGGCAGACTCATTAAGTGTGGATGTGACCACCTATTCTGGGTTTGCCCCCTACCTGGATCAGACTAGGTGTGCCGAGGAGGGGTGTGTCCTCGGCTCGGATCTGAGAAGGGCTAAAACCCTTTGGCCGACTATCTGGGATGATTGTCCTCCTCGGCTTGGGCCTTGGGCCAGCCTAAAGGTGGGCCAGGGGTTCTGGGCTCTCGGGCCCCACAAAAACCAATATCTATTCAATATTAACAATATAATTATTAAAATGGATTATTAAAATCATCTATAATTAATTATTTACTGAATTTCGCAATAATTTACTTTTCATGTATAAAATTAAATAGTCTGTTAGAATATCATTTTTCAATTTGTTATAAAACCTAATTTTGACATTATTTATAATTGAAAATACTTGTTCCATAGCTGTAATAAAATTTAGAAGAATTAGTAAAAGTGCAATCAAGTTATAAACAATTTGGTAGTGTCAATTTTCTAATCATTACTAGCTATTAGTACCATATAAAAGTGTTTAACAAATTTTTGAAGTCTAGACATTGAACTACGTTATGCTATTAATGCTAAAGTTCCATCACCAACTGTAGGTTTTGTTTTTTTTTATTTTTTTTTTTTGGGGGGGGGGGGGGGGGATTTGTGAATTTTTGCAAATAAAAATTGTTTACCAAAAAACACATATCATAAATTCTAAAATGATTCACGTGTCTCTCAAACATAGCGATAAAAAAAAGCTTACTAAAAATGAACTCTAGACCGAGTAGAAATGTCCTAGGCTTCATCGGTCAAGGATTTGCAAGAAGTAAATAATCTAATGACTATGCCAAAGAGCAATAATAGTAACACGACTAAGGTTTTTTCCTCGGCCTGATAGAGGGATGGCCCATGTTCAATTGCATTTGATAGGCGATGCTTTTAATTTGGGGGAGGAAAGCCATCGACTTTTGATGTGGGTCGCTCTCAGCCCATAGCTTGGCCACTTTTAAGTGAAGCTCAGTTCGATAACTTCGGGATCGAAAAAGTGTTAAAAAGTTACTTGGGTCAATCAGGCTGAGATACGCTTTGGGCTTCTGGGAGTAGTAGTGGGCACAATTATTTTGGGCCCATAAGGTTTTTTCCCCCTTGGGGATTAAAGATTAATCGAATACAACCTGATAAGAAAATCCACATTTTATTTGATGGTCTTTTACTCTTTTTGATATGTGTGGGATTGTAACTCTGCCTATAGCCATATTGTTATTTGAGGTGCCAACTGACAGATTATTAAAATTAGATAATGTGATTTTGGTTTGGTAAAAAATGGAACAAAACCCAATAAAAGGTAAAAGCAAATTTTAGTAAAACAAAATCAAGAATATTGAAAATAATAATAATAATAATTGTGCGCTTAAGCTATTGAAAATAATTAAATATCAGTCAATTCACCTTTTTTTTTTTTTAAATTTTTAATTTTAATAGTTAAAAACCTAAATATGGTTACGTAACGCTAATGTGACAATTTTGATGCAACTTGTTTAACTACATACTATGAAGGCAAGTGGCATTGAAAGAGGCAACCTTGAAGCGGTTACTTCAAAGTTGGTGAATTGCACCATTGCTTGGAAGGAACAACGGATTATCAATGAATTGTATTGTTGTACCCTAGAGCATTTCAAAATTGTATTTTTCTACCACTTTTTCTCTTAATTGATTTGTCTACCCTGGCGCCTGGCCATCTTATTCTATGCTGAAAAGTTGTGCAAAAGTATGAATTATAAAGGTGCACAAGTTGGTTAAAAGAAGCAAGCACGAATCCTTCTCTAAACACAATTAGATTTCTGTTTTGCACAATCTAGCTTGAGTGAGTGACATGCCAAGCCTCAGATTCCTTAATGTTACACTCTATTTAAATCGATTTCGCTTGATCAAAATCTACACTGCTTCAATTCATTGATCAGCCTCATAGTATTTGAATAAAAATGTGTCATGGAATTAGTGAACACTAAAAAACGTAACAGATAAAAATATTAAACTTGTTGAGAAAAACTGTAATGAGAGAGAACTTTTTCATACAAAGTATTATCGGTTAATGTTTAGGTGTTCTTTATTCAGTTAGGGGTTGCTTTCTTAATGAAATATCATTGCTCCATTCAGGGGTGTAGCTAAAAATTTTTGTTTGAGAGGGCTAGCTTATGATACTAATTTATTAGCTTATACAAACTTTTATAAATATACATAAACTTTAATTCTTATGATACAGCCATATTTTTATTATTCTTCATAGTGAATTCTTAAATTTTTTATTTTTAATATAAGTTACCAAATTGTTCACTAGAGTGAGTAAAATAATTTTAATTGAACTAATGAAATATTGAAAGACATAAATCACCCAAAATTTTAACAAACATAATAACACATTTTATAATAAAAAATAAACGTGAGAAAAAAAATTCTCCATAACTACCGTATCACAGTTTTTTAAGGAGCATTTGGCTTAAATATTTGGGGAGTCGGGTCCATTTTTATGGACTAATAATTAAAATGTTAGATATTTATATGTAGTATTAAAATATTTTTAAAATTTGGGGAGGGCATGGCCCCACTCATACATGTAGCTCCGCCCTGGCTCCACCACTGTCAAGGTCAAGAAAGGTGGAAATCTTGTGAGCAATAGTACTTGTAGATATTAATACCATTGTACGAGACAATGACTTTTGTGGAATGCTTGTTGCTAACCTCGCGGTAGCCACTAAAAAAACAAACAAAGAAGCTTGATGGAAGCCTCAGGGTACCACCTTCATCTAAGTAATAAATCATTATTAGATTACAAAAGAAAATATCTTCCTGAACCAAACAATGTTAGGTAAACCAAAAATTAAAACTTATTTTTTGTTGAGTAAATTAAAACCTGATTGGTAAGTTTACAAACAATGTCATGTCATATTATGTTCACTTGGGATATAAATCATATAACATTAAATATGATTGTTTCCTGCAAAATTTAAAATTGTATCACCATGGTGATGCTCCAGTGTAATTAGGTATTGGACTTAAGCCTACCTTGTTTTAGGCGGTAAAAGTTATTAGACAGATAACTTATGTCTTTTTAATCACAAATTTCACAGTATTCATAAATGGGCGAAAAGCACTGTTGACTAGTTGCATCCTGGTTGACCTCTAAGTCTCCTCTCTCAATCCAACATGACTTTAGAGTCTCCTTCCTGGTTGCAAATTGCAGAGCTGCCTGATACAAACATGATTAGTATAATCTCCCCTCTTATTGCTTTCCTGCTTCTTTTTTTATGCCTGGGTTTTCAATCCACCCATACTACCACCAATGTTACTGTCGCGAATACTATCCAACCTGGCCAATCCCTGACTACCTCGGATACCATTGTATCGCCTAATGGAAACTTCCAACTTTGTTTCTACTCTCCAAAAAATTCGACAAAGTATTACTTGGTAATACGATACAAGAAAGTTTCTGAGCAGAATGTAGTTTGGGTTGCAAACAGAGAGTACGGATTCATAGATTCCTCTGTTGTTCTTAAAATTAATCAGGATGGAGATCTTGTAATATCCGATAGCAGAATATATTCCCCGTTGACCAACACTTCAGCTGGCAACGGTACCTATGCCATGCTATTGAATACAGGTAATTTTGTACTCACAGACAGGGGCTTTGAGGTTTTGTGGCAGAGCTTTGACCATCCTACTGATACTTTTTTGCCCGGAATGACTCTTGGAGGAAATGATTGGTCATTAAAATCATGGAAAAGTAAAGAAGACCCTGCTCCAGGTAATTTCTCCCTAAAGTTGGAATATTGGAATCGGCTGACATTGATGGAGGGGTCTAAAGTATATTGGTCTATTTCAATCGATAGTTTTGATGTTTTATCTTATGATTCGTTTTTGGGGTATGTTACTTGGCCTGTTAATAACACTTCTCAGACTCAAATTTCGAGAATCGTGTTGGATGAATACGGGAAGCTTAAACTGCAGTCATGGTCAGAAGAAGAGCAAAAGTGGAATTCCTCGTTACAGTCATATGGGTGCGGGGATTATGTTGCTTGCGGTACTTTCAGCATATGCGATGAGACAGCCCAGGATCCATGTGGCTGTTTGCCAGGCTTCAAACCCGTTTCTGCCGATGTTTGGAGGAAAGGAAACATGTCCAGGGACTGTGTGAGGAAAACTGCTCTGCACTGCAGTAATAATAGTGATGTTCAGAACGATGGGTTTCTTCCCATGTCTAGAATTGATTGGCTTGATAGTCCGCTGTCTTTCGACATTGGGAGTGGTAAGGAGTGCGAATCAGCTTGCTTGAACAATTGTTCTTGTATTGCTTATGCCTATGAAGATAATTACCGTTCCCAGAAGAACAAATCTAAGTGCTCAGTATGGACTGGTTCTTTGTCATATCTGAAACAACTACCAGACGATGATATATATGGGCATGATTTCTATCTCAAACTATTCCCCTCGGATTTGCTCACCAATGGTAAGAAATATGAAGGACTTCTCCTTATTAGTACTGTGGATGTTGTTGTTTCTTCTTAATTTTTTTGTGTTAGAAAAATTGTCAAATGCTATCAAATTCACTCATTCATTTCAAGAATCTTACACCTCAATTAGTTGACACTTATTAATAGAGATATTCATGGTTTAAATCACACATTCTCCCAACTATTGAATTATCAAAATATATATGTCACTCTTTCCTAACTGTTTAGAATTTTAGGCAAGTGGCAAATGATCATGTTATGAAACTAAAGGTAAAAATCGGGTACACTATCTTGGGTGCACTACATTAGTTTTCCCAATTAATTTTAATGACCAATAAATCACAAAAACTTAGAAAATATACTCTTAAAATTTAATTAGGTAACCTAAGGTAAGGACAATTAAATTCATTGCAAACAAGTGTTAAATTTTAATTGGATAATCTAATGTGTTATATGTAAGATACTATAACGCAAACAAGTGTTAAAATCTTCTTTAATTCTAGGTCGGTCACTACTTTACATTTACACTTGTTGAGTTTCAAAGTTTTTACCGGATAATTCTTGGCTTTGCCATATTATTATTATGAGAAATAATATATCTACAACATTTTTACAACAAATCCTAAGTGGCAAGTTGTTACTGGTTGTTATTGTTAGAGCAAAAAAATAATCTTAGTGGGCATTGCCAATTTGTAATGCAAGTACAATGCATATATTTATTTATTTCTCTGATTTTCTTCGACAGTCCCAATCTCAAGGAATGAATCTAGCCCAGCAGTAACGCCTGGAGCAACTGAAGGAGTAATGCTTGTACGAGCTAAGCAATTAGTCACCATTCTGGCTATATCTCTGCCTCTTGCAACGCTTATGTTGGGCCTCTTTGTCTATTGCGTATGGAGAAAACTCAGGATGACAAGCAAGGGTGAGAAAAGAATTGCTGATAAGGCTATTTAAGCAATCAAAATGTAAATCCTTAGTTATTGCCATAAATATATGTGTTGTAATTGTTCACTGTTCAGGTGAGGATTTGGTACAGTTAGATTTGGGCATGACCATAAAGTCTGAAAATTCGGAGCTGCTGGAAGAAAGTAAGCGTGGAGATATCAGGAAAAAGGAAGTCAAAATGCCATTATTCAGTTTTGCAAGTGTTTCTGCTGCAACTGATAATTTCTCAGATGCAAATAAACTTGGAGAGGGTGGTTTTGGACCTGTTTACAAGGTATGATTATTCATAAACGCAATGCTTAGGATGAGGAATGTATACAAAGGTTTAACTCTTATCAACTTTACACTTGCCATGTTAACGAGAACAAACAGGCACTGCCAGTTTGTTACTGCGTCTGTTATAATCCCTACTCTGTATATTCTAATTTTTTCATGGTGGCCACAAAACTAAGCTTAAGGAAAACAATTTCAGGGAATATTACTGAAAGGGGATTTGGTAGCTGTGAAAAGGCTTTCAAGAAGATCGGGCCAAGGATGGGAGGAGCTAAAAAATGAAGCAATGCTCATAGCCAGGCTCCAACACAACAATCTTGTTAGACTTTTGGGCTGCTGCATTGAACGAGATGAAAAGATACTAATATATGAGTATATGCCAAATAAAAGTTTGGACTTCTTCATTTTTGGTTAGTAATGTTTCATATATATATATATATATATAATTGTGATTGATTTCATAGTCAATCTTTGCATATGATCTTTTAATTGTGTATAACTAATTTCTCATGATTGTAAAATAGATCCAGAGAAACGCAAGATTTTAGATTGGCAAACACGGATTCAAGTGATTGAAGGTGTTGCACAAGGGCTTCTTGACCTTCATCAATATTCTAGGTTGAGGATTATTCATAGAGATTTAAAGGCTAGCAACATTTTGCTAGATAGCGAAATGAATCCGAAGATATCAGATTTTGGAATGGCAAGAATATTTGGAGGAAACGAATCACAAGCAAATACAAATAGAATTGTTGGCACTTAGTAAGTACAAACCAACATGATACGTGCTCAAACAGTTTGAGAGACAAAACATGGCTACTAATATTTTAACTTGATTATGGTTTCAGTGGTTATATGTCCCCTGAATATGCTTTGGAAGGCCTCTTTTCCATCAAGTCAGATGTTTTCAGTTTTGGTGTCTTGCTGTTAGAGATTGTGAGTGGTAGGAAGAACACTGGGTTTTATCAAACTGATTCTTTCCATCTTCTTGAATATGTGAGTATCCTATTTGCCACTTTTTTTGGCATAAGTTCAATATACTTTTTACTTCTTATTAACAATGGCTGCTTTTTTATTTATTTATTTATTATTATTTTCAACAATCCCCCCATCTCACTTCCCCACCCCCCCCCCCCCAACACACACGTGCACAATATTTCAGATCCTTATGAATATTTTCATTCCAAAAACACACAATAATAATATATTAATTTATTTGTGTTTTACTATGAAGGGTTTTTCACATGAATCAGTTATTATTATAATTAATTCATAGTTAGAATTTCATTTAGCATTCATATGAAATAATTTTTAGTTGTTAAATGGACCCCAACTTATAAAAAATTTAAAATTATACTCGGAACATTTATGAACCTAAACTCAAAGTTTTAAACTTAAATAATATTGAACTCTAGATTTTATTATGTAATTATTCCAAGATCTGTGATACCCTTTAGGGCTTTAGTCGAGGCAATATAGGCTTTTTGCTTGTATAACTTGATCCAACTCAAGTTAAGATGGAGATTTGTTGATGTGTCACCTGAAAGTTGGCAAACCTCTAGCTAAATTCGACTTGCGCAAGGGGTTCCAGGTTCCCTTGTGTCCACCATGTGCTGAACATATATTCAACCTTTTAACTAATACTCCTACGTGCGTGTTATAATCAGGTATCTTATCGTGTGCTAATGTTTAATAGAGAGAGTGTTCTTTAGGTGTATTTGGACTTTGAATTTCTTAAGAGAGCATTTATGCCAATATTGTAATCTTCCCATCTTCATAGAGAAGTTTTCTCCTTGTTGCCGCCTGTGAACGTAAATATCATGCATGCCTACCATGTAACTCCACGTGATCTTTGTGTGTACTTACTGATTTATTTGTTCTCCTTCTTATTAGTAGTTTGAAACTTGACTATATTATTACACAACATTTATTTTTTTTTCTTTCCCCAATATTTAAGGCATGGGAGTTATGGACAAGTGATAGGGGATCGGACTTGGTGGATCCACTACTTGATGATGTATCCTCTATCCATGTGGCATTGAAATATGTTAACATAGGTCTCCTCTGTGTTCAAGAAAGTGCAGCGGATAGACCTACAATGTCTGATGTTGTTGCGATGCTTAGCAATGAAAGCACAGCTCTACCTTATCCTAAACAACCTGCTTTCTTGAATATGAAAAGTGTGATGAAGGCAAAAACAGAAAATAGCAGGGCAGAAATCTGTTCTGTGAGTGATGCAACTGTTTCAATTATGGAAGGCCGGTAACATTTTTGAATTAAAGCCATAAGCATAAGTATATCCTAGTAAATCATCCAAAAGCTTTCAATTTCTTTGCCTATGGCCTAACAACATTATTCAAATGTATTATGGTTCTGATATGTATCATCAAAAGATCCGTTGGTACTTGACATTCAAGAGATTAGCTTCTCGCATTGCTCTGATGGAGACAAGCATGTCTGAAATGAAAGTCAAGGTCTTTCTGTCACTTCAAAGTGGCAATGCTAAAATATAGTAAGCTATATTATGCTGGAGAATGTATATTTTAGTTTTAGTTACAGCCCTACAACAAACTATTGTAGAGTGATTTTGAGTGACAGGACAATGCATTTGAGTAATAAATTTTGTCTCATAAATGAATGTTGATAATCTAGAAGCTTTGCAATAATATTCAGGAGAAATGTTGTGAATAAGAATATTTTAGATTTGCAAGTTTTTATGTAACTCCTTGCCGGAAAGCTCTCCTGGGGGATAATAGTTGGGAGACTCCAAAGGAGGCCTTAACATAACATACGGAACAATTTAACCCAAAAGTTTGAGACTCTGTTATGGTCAAATAATGTTATATTATTTCACTAGGTTTTTCTTTCTTTCTATTTTCATGTGGGACTTTCACACACGCATTTGTAGACCAAAATGGCCAAATACCACAATTTTTTGAGATTTTTAGCAAAAAATCACTGTTTCGGAAATAAATGGCAATCTACCACTTTTTTAGTACTCGAGTTTGGTGAACTCAAGTACCCTATTTTATAGTTCCACCGTGGTTGTTGAGCTGGAAATTGGCGATTAAAAAAAAAATAAAGTGGTACTTGAGCTTGGTAAACTTGAGTACCATGCAACACAGTACTCGAGTATAGTAGGATCGAGTACCATTTATAAAAAAAATACAGAAAACTTTTTTTCTACAGTACTCGAGTTTACCAAACTCAAGTACTGTGTAATTTTGTTTTTTTTTTTTTGTTTTTTTTGCTTGAGGATAATTGACAAATAAACAGAAAGATAAAAATAAGTAGCTTTTCTATGTTTTTATTTATTTAAATAAAAGCATTGTAAGATATAGATATTTTAATTTCGAAATACAAATTTTAATTTCTACAAATTTATGTAGAAATAGTTTATACAAAAAATAGTGAATAATTTTTATGAGAAAACAATAAACAATTTTAATCAATGTAGAAATTAAATTCGTATTTCGAAATTAAAATCTCTATATCTTACAATGCTTCTATTTAAATAAATAAAAACATAGGAAAGCTACTTAGTTTTATCTTTATTTTTATTTTTCAATTATCCTCAAGCAAAAAAAAAAAAAAAAAAAAAAAAAAATTTACACAGCACTCGAGTTTGGTAAAATCGAGTACTGTAGAAAAAAAAAAATTATGTATTTTTTTTTTTTATAAAAGGTACTTGAGCCTGGTATACTTGAGTATTGTGTTGCATGGTACTCAAGTTTACCAAGCTTGAGTACCACTTTATTTTTTTTAATTACCAATTTCCAGCTCAGCAGCCACGGTAGAACTATAAAATAGAGTACTCGAGTTCACCAAACTTGAGTACTAGAAAAAGTGGCAGATTACCATTTATTTTCGAAACAGTAGTTTTTTGCTAAAATTTTCAAAAAATTGTGGTATTTGGCCATTTTGGCCTGATAGTAACTACTACTTACTGTTAAGTCTTTTACCTGAGCTATACAATTTGGTTCTGCATGTAGTTGTTTCCATAAGCTAGTAAAAGGTTAAAAAATTAGTATATCTTCTAGGCTAGTGGTTTACAACTTGCTCACACTTGACTTAAAAGTTAAAAGTAATAGAAACATTAATGTTTACCTTTTTGTTTGTTTCGTTTGAAGTGGCCAAATAAAACAAAAATGTATTAAAGTGTCATTGACAAGTAATGCAAATTAATCAATTATACAGTTATTTTATATCAATTCTTTGTGCTAAACCTAGAATCGGATGTTTTTATCTAAATTTTGCCAGTGATTCAGTTCGAAACTTTGGGTACTTTTTTTTGGTTGCTTCTATCATGCCTGTGACCAATTATTTGATATCGTGTGTGTGATTTTTTTTTTCCTAATAAATTGGTCTAATAATTAAAAAAAATCATACCATCACTTTGTTTGGTCACAATAAAAATAAGAAGAGATAAGATCACTTTGTTAGTATTTATTAATTAAATATATTTTATCAAATTTTCTAGTATGTTGCACAGGCCGGTTAACACAACAAACTTTATGGCATTATTACTCTCTTTAGTAAACCATACATTACCATTGGAATGTTGAAAAAATAAATAGGTATTATCATTATCATTCCAAATTACTACGGCATGCAACTTTGTTCCACCAAGTGGGCCATCATGAGTTAGTGATTTGCCATTGTCTAAAATGTCAAACACCACCTCTTTGTAATTTCTCTCAACATTTTTTAAAAGTGATTACGTAAAATAAGAAATATAAGTTTTATATTAAATTAGACAAAAAAAATTTGCATTGGGTGATGTGAATGATTTAAGAGACTTAAACAAGATGTCACTCTACCCCATTTTGATATTTTTAAAGAGAGTAAAGATACTTGGATTAGGTGATACTTGATAGTAGTTAGGTCCATGCACTTCTCTTTCTGTGCATATGAGATGTCATGTTCAAATGCTTATCTACGTTAAAATATGTGGTAACAATAACCTTTGCCAGATGCTTGATCAGCTTCATACAAAGTGGAGGAATCCATTCTTTATTGTGGCTCTGATATGTCTCTCTCTAAAACATATGGTCCTTGGATGAAATGGAAGTTCCAACTTCCTATTTGTCATTTTATACTAACTTAACCTCATTTTGATGTTTTTGAGGGATAAGAGAGACCGAGGGAGAGAAGATGAAGGCAACTTACATGTCACGGCAAAGGGGTTTAAAAATATGAGAAGCCAATTAAACCATGAGACATTCAAAATCTTACGTATCCATATATTTCTGTCTATCCATAAATCTTACACCAAATTTCACATGACATGTTTATGTGTCAATTTGTGATTGGAGTTCAACACTTACATAAGAGATCATCACAGGTACTTGCTGAAAAAAAGAAAAATAAAAAAGAGCACCAATCACGATATAATACTTAAGCATATTTTGAATTTGAGGGGAGACATTCTTAGCATTTCTTATTTAATATTCAATGTTTCAAGTTGATTCACCAGTGAAAAGTATCTCGTATATTCAATCAAATTTATATCACTCATTCACTTGTGGAATAATGACAAATGCACGTTACAAAGACAATTCTATATACAAAGTCGCAAGTCGCAAGTTGCAATTCAATAATCAATAAGTATAGAGTAGTTATAGGCTAGAAAAAATGTGTTCTTAATGCTGGAATTAAGTCAAAACTAATTCTTTCTCAAAAAAAAAAAAAAAGTAATTATTATTTTTAATAACATTTTATATTTTTCATAAAAGTAGTAAAATGGTTTATTAACGAATGTCCTAAGGGTATCTGTTAATCGGACCTATAATATTTTTATTCATTACAAAAAAGGGGAAATGTTAATTTAGGTCATTGGTTTAGGAACTCTTTTAAGAAACATCTTATTGGGAGAATAATAAAATAATAAATCTTGTTGACAGCTTTTTATATTTCTTATAAAAGCAATGTCAAAACTTTCTTATTATTCTTTATTAACAATTGTTCTAAGAGCATCCGTTAACATGACAAAAAAAAAAAAAAAAAATGCAAACCATACATATATATCCAAAAAACTCAATATTGTGCATGTAAGCCAATGAATCATTAATATGTATATTTGGTTTAAAAAAAATGTGCATTACAATTCATAATTAAGCATTTATTAATCTTTAACCTGTGCCCTTATGACACTCATTAATAGGAACCTTCATAATAAGGCAAACGCTCTTATGGCATCCATATGACATCATTCATGGTCAATCAATAGATAGCTTGGTTGCCATGAATTCCATAAGGGTAAATAATCACACTTAGTGTTTTCATAAACTGAAATCATGACTTGAAATCACAAAGGTTTTGTAGCTAAATTGACACCTCCCCATGTACAAAGTGCTTGGGGGTTTAGGGGGGAAAGAATTCGAGCTACGGGGTTAGCAGCATGTTGTAATTATCTCTCAAATTTGTATATTTATTTTTTACAAAATACCCTATGTGTGTATCACACCTGTTTGAACTAAACATAATCCAATCCCAAAACCTAACATCCACTGCCAAGTGCCAACCTCTAACTCCAACTCCACTACCACCTTAAAACCTACGCATAGGAAACTGGCTTGAAAATTTTTAATTATTCTACTAAATCCATTATAGTCCGTGGATGAATAATTAGATTTGTTTATGTTGTTTTGATATTCCTCTTATTTTACAACACATTATTGGATGGAACTCCAATCAATTCAAAAATATTTGTGCTAATTTGTCCTGCAACCTTAAGGTTATGACTTATGTGTGTGATACTTAACCCAACATAAATTTCCCTTAAGAATTAGTAATCTTACTATATAATTTAGTTTTGATTTGATGGACTAAAAAATTTATGAATTTTAGGCTAGACATATTATATACATATGTTTTATATATGTTTTAGGTAGGTTAATTTATGATTCTTATAAAAAGTTAAAGTTTCAAGAATTTAGATTAAATATAGCATTACTTAATTATATTTCACATGATATAAATATATGTCCAATTAATCTCTCAAAACTTGAATTCATCACTTTAGATATTTCGGGCTACTATTAAAGATGGCAACCAAAACTCCCTACAGAATTGCTTAAAAGCAATGATTTATATTCATTATCACCTCCATGAAGAATTAAAAATTGAGTACCTTAAAATAAAAGATCTCAATGATCTTATTGAATAATTTAAAAAAGAAAGATATGAGCATCAAAATGCCATAATCCTCACCCTAGATAAGATGCTTTGATCAGTAGCTTAAACGAACAGGTGGAATCCATTCTCTCTCAGTGTCTCTAATATTTCTCTCTTTAAACAATGGGAAATGTTAATGAATGCCCTAAAGGCATCGATTTAGAATTATTTTTAAAATATTTTATAGGGAAATGATAAAATAATTAAATTTTTAGTCAAATTTTTATATTTCCCATAAAAGTGGTGTTTAAAACTTTCTTAATATGATTATTAAATATTGTTTTAAGGGCACTCGTTAACATGACCCTTAAATAATATGTCACTCTACCTCATTTTGATATTTTTAAAGAGAGTAAAGAAACCTAGATCATGTGATACTTGATAGTAGCTATGTCCATACACTTATCTTTCGGTGCATATGAGATGCCATGTTCAAATGCTTATCTACATTAAAATGTGGTAACAACTACCTTTGCCAGATGCTTGATCAACTTCAAACAAAGTGGAGGCATCCATTCTTTATTATGGCTTTGATATGTCTCTCTCTAAAACATATGGTCTTTGGATGAAATGGAAGTTCCAACTTTCTATTTGTCATTTTATACTCACTTAACCTCGTTTTGATGTTTTTGAGGGATAGGAGAGACCGAGGGAGAGCAGATGAAGGCAACTTACATGTCACGACAAAGGGACTTAAAAATATGAGAAGCCAATTAAACCATGCCATGTTCAAAATCTTATCTATCCATATATTTCGATCTATCCATAAATCTTACACCGAATTTCACATAACATGTCTATGTGTCAATTTGCAATTGGAGTTCAACACTTACATAAGAGATCATCATAGGTACTTGCTGAAAAAATAAAAATATAAAAGAGCACCAATCACGATATAATACTTAAGCACTAGTAATAGGCCCGTGTATTGCATGGTTTGATGAAAAAGCTTATAAAATAAATGTTTAAATAATTATATATTTTAATAGATTCAATAAAGATAAAAGAAAAAATTATCAAGTGTAAATAATTATTTCACTAAAATAAGGGGTAAGATTTCTTCCTAAAACTAAATTAAATTGATAATTCCAAATTGAATTTTAAATTGATAATTATTTAAAAAAAATGTACTAAACAATTGATAAATCTAAAATTAATATAATCTTGATAATATTATAAATTAAAATTAAAGTTGATAATTAAAGAATACACGTGTAGAACATCTTGATAATTTGATATAACATAAAAATCAGATAAGAAAATTGTTAAAATTAATCTATTAATTCTAACCATATTTAATCATTGATTCTAAGAATTGAATTTTAAATTGATAACTATTTAAAAAAACGTACTAAATAATTGATAAATCTAAAATTAATATAATCTTGATAATATTATAAATTAAAATTAAAGTTGATAATTCAAAAATACACATGTAGAACATCTTGATAATTTGATGTAAAATAGAAATCAAATAAGAAAATTGTTAAAAATAATCTATTAATTCTAACCATATTTAGTCATTAATTCTAAGATGCTAACCCTAAGCATATAAAATCAAAGCTAAGAAAATTAGTTTAAACAAAAGGCAACCAATACACAAAACCTAATCAGTTTAATAAAAACAAAATACAAAAACAAAGAAGGAGCCTTTAGAAACTTGACAATGTTTTCGAATGTTTTGAATTCATTAACTAAAATCACACGAAGACAAAAAAACCAATAATAACAATAAAGAAAATAAACAAAATGAAAATAATAATAATAAAAGAAGAAAGAATGCATACTTGCATTGTCATGGGATTTAGGCATTCACATATTGAAATAAGTTTCACTCCAAAAAGAATATATAGGGTTATATATATTGGTAGAGTTCCATTGAAATATAATTCATTTAAATCTTATTGAAATTAAAGATATCTAATCAATGCGTTTCTTTTTATCCCATAAAAATTGGAATTAAAAAAGGTCATATGAATAGAATGAAAAAAAGAAAAAAAGAAAAAGGAAAAAAGAAAAAAGAGTTGATTCAACATAACGTAACATGTAAAATATTTAAAATTAAAAAAATAAAAAAAGAAAGAGAACGTGGTTGATAGCTATAAGGAATTTTGATATATATATATATATATATATATTTAAATGTTATCAACGTAAAAATTATCAAATTAATGGAGATATATACTATTTTTTGGAATAGATAGATGTAGGGACTGGGTTTGAGCACTTCTACTGTTGAGTGAGTGGACTCAAGCCCAGCTAGCCCAATACAATGAATTTGTAAAGAGTGGGTTCAAGAACTAGGCCCTAGTAAGCGGACAGTGCTCAGTGAACAATTTTTTTAAATAGTGAACAGAAAATAATTTACGCAGAAAAGAGAGTGAACAATTTTTTAAATAATGCTGAACAGAAAATAATTTTATGTAAAATCGTAGAAATAGTTTATATAGAAAATAGTGAACAATTTTTATGAGAAAACAATGAACAATTTTAATCAATGTAGAAATTAAATTCATATTTCGAAATTAAAATCTCTATATCTTACAATGCTTCTATTTAAATATATAAAAACATATAAAAGCTACTTATTTTTATCTTTATGTTTATTTGTCAATTATCCTCAAGCAAAAAAAAAAAAAAAAATTTACACAGTACTCGATTTTGGTAAACTCGAGTACTGTAAAAAAAAAAAAAATCTTTATTTTTTTTATAAAAGGTACTCGAGCCTGGTATACTCGAGTATTGTGTTGCATGGTACTCAAGTTTACCAAGCTCGAGTACCACTTTATTTTTTTTAATCGCCAATTTCCAGCGCAGCAGCCACGGTAGAACTATAAAATAGGGTACTTGAGTTCACCAAACTCGAGTACTGGAAAAAGTGGTAGATTGCCATTTATTTCTGAAACAGTGGTTTTTTGCTAAAAATTTCAAAAAATTGTGGTATTTGGCCATTTTGGCCCGCATTTGTATCTAACAATCTTCTCCTCACATGTCATTATCTCTTTGTTGTATTCCAGATTTCTTGATGGGTCACACATAAGTTCAAATAGCACAACTTGGTTTTGGATTTTTTCCTTCGCCGTGTTTTTTACTTCACCTGCATAGCCTCTCATATGAGATCCATGAGAACCACATAAAAACCGAAGTTGAGAATTTCATTAATAAAATTTCAGTGTGATTTTTCTCTTTTCAGGTGGATTCAAGTAATAGCTCCTACTGGACTTAAGGGTTTCATTAAAGTTAAAATAAGATCTAGCATCTATCATACTTTCCACTCTACATCACAATCTCTAAGTAGTAAAACCAATCTTTGATATACTATTTGTAACTTTTGGTCGAAGGAGATAAGGTAAGGAAGGAGTGGCCCAGGTAGGTTCATAAATTCCGAAGGGTTTGAAAAAAATGCCCTCATATTTTTCCCTTTCTATATTTAAATTTCCTTTTACATTTTATTTTTTGATGATAGATAGGCACCCTTTCAATATATATATATATATATTTAAAGTTAGAGAGAGTTAATGGACACAAGTTTTATGCCCCAACTCAATGAGTCTACGTGAAAATAATAGTTTACCAATTACAATTACATATATTATCAAGTTAAAACAATATACGTAGTCCTAGAAGAACTAGAAAAGCTATCACTAATAATTATAATATATTAGATATGGATTAGAGTTTGATTACCTTTGTTTTACAAAATAATATCAAATCAATTCATTTAAATTTTCTTATTTAGTTAATAGAGTTTACCGCAGTTGTGGAGAAATCAAATATAGCTTTGTCTCTGTCAGCGTCAGGGTCCCAGGGAAGACAATGGTGAGGAGAAAAATACAATTTTGGTTGTGGAAAGTTTGAGTATATAATCAGTTAAATAGACATTTTCTTGGTAGTTTCTGAGACAAAAACTCATGATTTGGGTTATGATAGAAAAAGCAGGTTCATGTCATTTTCACTTCACTGGAAAAGCTCCCAATGACTTGGAAATTGGAATTATGATTACTTAGTTCAGTTGACTATTATTTTCCTGTCAAATTAATACTACAGATAATTTCTTCGTATAAATCCGTGGTTCCGTCGCTTTTCCATAAAAAAGAGACGTATATAATAGGTTTTTCAAGTGAGAAGGCAATGAAAGTGTAGGATTTATTTTATTTTATTTTATTTATTTATTTTTTTTTTTTGAGAATTGCAAGTCGGAAAATCAAACGACCGACACACGTTGGCTGAGCCATATATGGTATAGAATTTTCATTAAAATATCAGCTTTATATATATATATATATAGGAAAATTATAGGGATAATTACAGTAAATCCACTTGAGGTTGGGCCCGTTTGCACGATACCTACCCGTAGTTCAAAACTTATCACTTTACCCACCTGAGGTCCCTTCCGTTAGAGATCTGTTACCCACCTCTTCCTTTGCCATTAGAAGAACACATTTTTAGAGAAAAACAAATATAACACGAATCAAAAAGTTAGGGTTTGATATTAAAAACAAATGTACATGAATGTAACAAATAAAAGTCCAAACAACTACAAATCAAATTGTTTGAAATTAAAACAAGTACTACACCGGTGGTGGCTCTTTTGTACTTCAACATGATCTTCCCCTTCCACAAATTCATCAACAACCCAATCACCCAGGTCTGAGAGAGGAGAAAAATGATTATGAACCACCCATGGATACCGACCAAGGATCGGCGACACCACTGTTAGACTTGGAGCCTCAATCTCCACCGTCGTCGAGCTACCCACCATAACATCAATGGACCCAAAGTCACGATAGCCTCGTCCATGAGTAACCTCAGCATCGGAGACTGAGCCCAACGAGAAACCCACCTTAACAGACCTGAGAACCACCGCGTCGGAGTTACTACAAGCCGCCAAGGCTTTTCTGGCCACTGGATGTCCAAGAACTCTCGACGGGATGGGTGTGAGAAGCCCCGATCATATCGACGAAAAGCCCCTGTTCTGGGTTTGAAAATTTTTTGATCATGTTTTCTGGGTTGGGTCGCTACTGTTGTTTGGTTGTTTGGTCGTTTGGCTGTTGGTGTTCTGGGTTGGGTTGTTGTTTGAAGATCATGTTGAAGGGGAAGATCATGTTGATGAGTGAAGAGTGTTTTGGGTTGGGTCGTTGAAGGGGAAAAATGATTATGAACGACCCATGTGTTCTGGGTTGGGTTGTTGTTTGAAGAGTGAAGAGTGTTCATACCTCTTTTTTTTATTTTGGTTTGGCCATTTATTTGACAACAAAGATCATTACACAGAACCATACCCTTGAACTCAACTCTAAAAATGTGTTGCTGTCTTTGTCCTTGTTACGCAAAACCCTCCAAGCTCTTTCAAAAAAATTCAAACCCTAAATTTTTGATTCGTGTTATGTTTGTTTTTCTCTAAAAATGTGTTCTTCTAACGGCAAAAGGAGAGGTGGGTAACAGATCTCTAACGGAAGGGACCTCAAGTGGGTAAAGTGATAAGTTTTAAACCACGGGTAGGCAATGTGCAAACGGGCCCAACCTCAGGTGGGTTTACTGTAATTATCCCAAAATTAAAATATCAGCCAAATGATGACTAACTATTACCTTTACATAGAGCTCTCCTCGCAGTTGGTATATTTAGTATTTATATATTTTAAGTTACACATACATGTTAATACCAACTTTATCCGCTTCCTATAGAAAAAAGAAGAGTTTTTTTTTTTTTTTTTTTTTTGGTGGTTCAAAATATGTTAAAAAGAAAATTTATTTTTTATTAAAAAAAAAATCAGTCTTGACTGCGAACTATTTTACATTTCAAATTTGATTATCAAAGCACGTACGAGATCATTAAAAACAGCCTAGATTTCTCAATTGTAAACCAAACACACATATCAGTGATATCACCACAATCCATATAACAATAAAAGCAAATATTAAAAGACACAGTATTTGGTGAAAAAATACCAAATCTTTTGAAGGATTTCTTCAGAAGAAAAACTACTCCGAGGTAAACTACACCAAGAGAAAATCCACCATAAAAAAATTGTTACAAGTCTTACTTTCAAAACTTATAGCTCGCTTACATATAATCAAGCAAACAACTTGCATACTTAGAGGTTAGAGCACAACTATTTCTGGACTTTTCCACCAAACGACTCATCCGTGACAATCTGGAACTCCAAAAAGAAAATTCAATAGCCATTTGGAGTTAGTAGAACTCACAAATTGGTGAAATTAAATTTTCATTTGACTTGTCCCCTTGAGGATTCAACATGTCAACTGAATCTTCGCATGGCTTAAGCTAACTTTGCCTAAATAACTTGGCCCAAAACTCCGAAAAATAAAAAAATAAAAACTTTTTTTTTGGCTCAAACCTTCTCAAATATGCATCTATTTATATGTACATCAGTTTGATATATCATTATAAATATGATATTATTATGTTTGGTCTTGTTGCAAGATGTGTATTATAAGTTCACATGTCTTACTCAAAATTTATGGGAATTATAACTCATTCACACACACACACACACACACACACACATATATATATATATATATATATCATTCTCATATGAAAATTATACAATGGTATATTAATGTCCTCTCACATGAATAATGGATTACACTGAATTTAATTAGTAAGAAATATTATTATGTGAGAATATTATATACATACCCTATTGTTATGACTTATATTTGAATGGTAAATTATGGGAAACCTAGCTATATTGTTTGATATTTTTTAAAAGAAAAATGCAAAGTATTCAATATATATATATATATATATATTTATGTATTTTGGGCCTTTTTATTGATAGGCCAAAGGAATTTATTTAGAATGATGACTATACACTATTATAAATTTGATTACAGAAGCATTACAAATTGATGTATCAATGTTAAAACACAACAAATTAGTAATTAAGAAATTTATTTATTATATTGTTGATGTGTTACCAATCACATTCATTGGTAAATCAGTTTGTAAATATTTTGTAATAAAATTTGTATTTTTTTGGTTTTTTTTTTTTTTTATATTTATTATGCTATTAATGTGACACTAATCACATTCAGTTTATTGTCAAATTAGTCTGTAAACTTTTAGTAAAACTAGTCGATATCCTGCGTGTAAGAAATTATTTATGACCCATTAATTTTATGAATACTATTATTGTTAGCCACACTTAATCTATGGAATTTTCTACTAAAACTAAATTCAAATTAAATACATTGGGGGGGGGGGGGGGGAATTCCTCTAAGAAATGTCACTAGATCACATTTCACATTGCCACCTACAAATCCTATTGGTTCCTAGGTGTCTTTCTTGTATGATATATGCTTTATATATCAATTAGCTATAACAACTTCTAGAATTAATTTCATGATACCAAAAAAAAAAAAAAAAAGAAGGAGAAGAAGAAGAAGAAGAAGCTATAGTGAAGCAATAATATCACAATTTAACCTCCAAATTTAAATTGAACTAAAAGCAACCAAAAACATATCCTTACCAAGTATATGCATCATATGGAAAACCAAAAATATAAATTGGCATATAATATGAAAAAAATAAGCCTAAATACATTACAATGCTACATAAGTGAAAACGTATATAAAAAATCTAAACAAAGTATTTAAAATGAAAATAATATTTTGAAAATTAACATACCTCTCAAAAAGAAAAAAAAGGATATTGTGAGAAAAATTATGGAAGTTTAATTTTTAAGTCCAATGGAAATAAGGATTTATATTGGACCAATGTGAAGACAAATAATATTTACCCAATTCTTTGAATCTGACTCTTGCAATTCTACATTGAATTTAGTCTTATGTAGAAAATTGAAAAGTTTTCTGAATTCCTACATTTCTCATGACTTTTTCGATTCATCCGTATCTATTCAAAGCATGTAAAGTTATAAATGTATACAAATTCTTCGAATTTTATTAATAAATTTAAATAAATGCATTTTCCATTACTTAATAGTTTGACATAAATGCTAAATTTAGATAAGGTGAAAGTCTAAATGAAAAGAATGTCATACAATGTGCCACTTGGTAGAACCTCGTGCTTTCTCACATGAGATCTCTGCTTTTATATGTAATATATATTGGTTGATTAGTGGCAATTTTAGCATTTTTGTTGTTGATATTGTGATAATACTAAATAAATACTTGTTTGCATTAAAAAAAAAAAAATTGTTTATACTTTGGCCCCCTAATGGTAATATGCTCTCTCTCTCTCTCTCTCTCTCTCTCTCTCTCTCTCTCTCTCTCTCTCAAGTTTTGTGAATTGTGCTTTTATTCTTCTAATCTTAGTAGTCCAAGGGTATAACATGTGATGCATTCTTAGAATGTAAAGAAAATAATTATGTTGTTAAGTTAAAAAAAGAATTAAATATAGTTGTCAATTTACGCAAACAATATTACAACATGTTCATATTCTAAATTACATTAATCTTAAAATTTTACATTTTTTTTTAATTCCTGAAATATTATAATAGAAATAAAAATAAAATTTTATTAAATATTTCAAAATAAGTTTATAGCATACATGAGCCTCGCGTAGGACATCGGTTAGTCATGATATAATAGAAAATTGTACCACCAACGTACAGATAGAATTTAAATGAACCTAGCTAGAAATCATCTAATTGTATTTGCATTTCCCACTCCAGGAAAATACAAAGAATGAAATTTAGGTCTAAGAGGAAGCCTGTAGGAAGCCAGTCATACAGGTCCAGCAAAATATGGGGCTCTAGTCCTCTTATGTACAATTTTACATGAGCCTAATATATAATGCCGCCATGCTTTATGGTAAGTTAGCTGAAAATAACCATTCCCAAGACAAGAAAGAGCCATCATTATAGACTTTATAGTCAATTCAAATGAATGATTACAATACAAAACAATATACTAGGAGAAATGTTGTTTCCTATATAAAGTCCATAATATCAACCTTGTCACCGTTAGATGTGGATTAAAATAAATGAAGTTGGACAAATAATGAAATCCGAGAAACTTTAGAAAGATGAGGAAAATAGGTTTGGAAACTAAGTACCGTCAAGAGAACATTAGAGCATTAGTATTTGAGAATGAAAAAAAGTTTTATTTTACATCCTCAAAACCTACTTTATCTATTATATCATCTCATTCTACAACTCACCCAACATCTCAGTTTCTATTTTTACCTACAACTTCTAAAAGTAACATAAACCAATCAATTATCTCTTTCTCCTTTTATCTATTTTTTTATTCTCTCTCTCTCTCTCTCTCTCTTTACCACACCACCGAAAGACAAAACCAGCCCCAATCGATTCAACCCAGTCCCAACCAACTCAAGCCACGACTCCACCACTCTCCATACCGACCGCCACCAAAACTAAGACGCAAGAACTGAGATCGAGAAACAACCAAATACCAAAAACCCAATCTCAAACTGATCTCCACTGTGACCCATAACCTGATCTCCACCATGACTTAAACCAGATCTCCACCGTGAAACCTAGCCAACACCCAAATGACCACCACTAATTCGAACCAAGCAACCACTGAAACAACCCACCACTTTAAACCTAATAACCACTGATTCAAACCATCCAAAAATAGCTGAGAAAGAAACAAAGAAGAGAGAAAAAAAATAAATACAGATTGAAGACGGGAGAGACAGAGAAAGCTGAGAAAGAAGTAGAGAAGAGAGGAAAAAAAATCAAATATAGAGTGAAGGGGGAAGAGACAAAGAAAGAGAGATAGACAGTGAATTTTGATAGAAAAAAGGGAGAGTTAGAGAAGAGAGAAAGGAGGGAGAGAGAATAAAATAATGGATTTTAAGTATACAACTTGTGAACAGTAGATTGTATAAGTAGAAACTTATTGTTCATGGGTGGCATAATTTTTCACATATGCCAACTTGGATGGAGCATGTTTTTTGGAATTTTGGTTGTAAAATAGCAATTAACAGTTCTAAAGCCTAAAGGTTAGGAGCAAGGTCTCTCCGTGGACTGTTCTGAACATGGGGTCCTGTCTCAAAATACTCTCAATTTAATCATCCAAGTCAAATAATATATATTATTTTATACTCAGGTTTTTAGAGATAAATACTACTTAAAATTAAAAGATAAATGACTCCTTATTTTCTTGGATTTACCATTTCAGGTCTTTCTTTAAATACCACATTAGCGATAGATAATGACTAATTAAGATTTAAAAGATAATAACTCTATATTTTTTTGGATTCACCATTTTAGAACTTTCCCCTTTTTCACAGGCACAAAACTTTTCGTGTTTCCAGTAACTCTTTTCGTCTCTTGCACTTCTATTACTTTATGTATACATATTCATAACCCTTCATCTTTATGCCATCTCATCTCAAATATACCTAGACAAAGAACAATGTCCTTTAGCTTCAATCCTTCAAGTACACCATCTTAGCCCCAACATCCGTCTAATCCTAACCTAAACCCCAAATTCACCCAAAGAGTTCTATCTAACCAGAAACATGTGACAAGCAAGGTAGTTAGGATTGAGATCTCACATAGGATTGATGAGAGGGTTTAATGAATCAGATAAAGAATTGGAAGATTATAATTTCCTTTAAAGAACATGATGACAAATCATCAGAAATAATAATATATATTAAAGAATCATAAAAAAAGAAGAAGTAAAATTGACACAAATTACTCAAAAAATGCACTAACTACTTAGTACCAAATTACAAATACAAGAATAAATAACAAACTTCAAATTTCAAACTTACAAGTTCCGGGTTCTAACACCAAAAATATATATAAAGTTTAAAATTAACAAATTTGTCATTGGCTACAAAAAGAAATCATCCCAGTTCCAAAGTTACAAAGACTTTGCAAATGTTTCAATTGTATTAAAATAATGAGAAATTTCAAACCTCTAAAACCATTACAAAAAAATAATTCACATCAGACACAAGAATAGGCATTTTTTTTTTGGGTAAAGTAGAGGCATATCAAATATTAGAGTAGGTAAGTTTGTTTCCAAAGTCCTACTATCTAGAACGGTGAAGTATGGGCGAAAAGACTAGGCTTCCCTAGTTTAAATTTAAATCAATTTACAAAAAAAATGTGGGCGGCAAAAAATAATATAAGATAGCATGGCTCCACTCATTAGAGCATCCTCATCAAAGATTTTAAAAAATTTTGCATTTATCATTTCAAAAACCTACTTTATCAATTTTAATATCTCACTTTATAATACACCCAACATCAAAGATTTTATATTTTTTGCCACTTCAATAAAATATTAATTTGTTATCATTTTTTATTCTCATTCTCATCTCTTTCACTACCAACAAACCCATTGCCACTGCCAACACCCATTGCCACCACCGCCCATAGCTACAGCCACAGCCACAGCCACCACCACCAACCACAACCTCAACCTCAACCCCTAACCACCCAAAAAAAAAAAAAACTTCAACTTTGTAGCACACACCCACACACACGAAAACTCACCCCGATCTGAACTCACCATAAAACCGCACCTAAGCCACTGCAAAACCGAAACCCACTGCCACTGCCACTGCCACTGCCATTGCCACCAGCCACCACAACCCACACCCACACCCATTGCCACAACCACCGCCGCCCACAACCTCAAATTGGCCACCAAAGCCATAAACAAGTCACAAGCCCAAAATCAAACCACAAACAAATCACAAATCACAAACAAGTCACAAACTCTAACCCACAACTTCTGAACCACCAAGAACAAATTTCACAAACCCAAACCCACGATGAATGGAAAATTTTCACAAACTTAGACCCATGAAGAACATACTCATCAATGGCACCACTACATCACCAACGACACCGCCAGATCACCGATGGCACCGCCACCATGCTCCAAGCCACCAGCTCTGTCCCTAGCTCTTTCGTCTTTGTCAACATCACCGACCTCAAGGGCAGAAAGATTAGCTTTTCACTGAGGACAACAACAACCAGATCAACACCATCAACCCAACAGTGGAGAGAGGCATAGAGAAGGAGAAAGAGAGAGAGAGAGGAAAGTAGTGGAGAGGCATGACACAGGAGAGAGTGAGACAGAGAAAAAGAAAAAAAAATAATAAAAACCTCTAACTTCTTGATACAGTAGGGTGTCAAAGATGAGACTCTACTGTAACTGAATGCTAAAATATTTAGCATTTAACATCTTTATTGTGAGTATGTTTTTATGATTTGAGGTGCTAAAAATGCTAAAAAAATATCATTTAGCATTTTTAGCATCTTTGATGAGAATGCTCTAAGTAGTTGACACAAGAAGTGTAAAGGAAAAGAGCCTTTTATTATTATTATTATTATTATTATTATTATTATTATTATTTTACGAAAAGAGCCTAATTATGTTAATGGAAACACTTGCTCTTCCCTCACTCTTTTATTGTCTCATTGCTTTCTCATCAACCTTGTTGCAATTTTGCGTTGCAGCTGACACCATTAGTCTAGGGCAATCAATTAGCGGTATCTAGACTCTAGTTTCCTCAGGCCATGTTTTTTAGCTAGGCTTCTTCTCTTCAAGCTACAACAAGAGCAGGTACTTGGGCATATGGTACAAGAAGACCCTAGGGATATTTGTGTGAATAGCCAACCAAAACAATCCACTCACAGCTGCATATGGAGTTTTCATCATCACCAGCAATGGAACATTTCTTCTTCTCAACCAAAGAAACCACACTATCTGGTATTTGAATTCATCCAGGTCTGCTCAGACTCTAGTTGCTCAGCTTTTAGATTCTAGTAACCTTGTTCTTATAGATGTTAATGATACATCGAACAGCTCTGAAAGCTATCTATGGAAAAGCTTTGATTACCCATTTAACACATGGTTACCAGGCATGATGATAGGAAAGGACATGAGTAATGGTCTAGACCGATTTTTGACATCTTGCAGTAAATCAGATATTGCATCTCCTAGAGACTCTACATACAAATTTGATTATTGGGGGTTGCTTCAAATAATTCTTAGAAGAGGATCAACAAGAAAATACTGCACTGGACTATGGAATGGAGTTTGATTCAGCGGTCTTCCTATCCCTGTAAATCAATATTTCGTTTCTGTATTTGGATTGAACAAGGAACTGTTAGGACGAACATATAATTTTACATGTTAGAAATACTGAAGTCAATAGTATTGTATTTCTTAATAAAAGAATATACACGAGTGCCTTTATATAGGAGGCATGTGAGTGTAATACAAGTAAGAGTATAGTACAAGAATGTGTGTTATACAAGTAATCTAATTAGGCCTAAAGCCCACAACATTCTACACGTTAACAGCCCCCCTAAAACTCAAGGTGGATGTAAGACCAGCTTGAGGTTGTCAACCAAAGTACAAAGACGTCTCTTAGGATGTGACTTGGTGAAAATATTTGCAAGTTGATCTTTAGAAGAGACTGAGATCAACTTGAGAGCACCATGGACAAGATGATAACGGATAAAATGACAATCGATCTCGATGTGTTTAGTCCGTTCATGGAAGACATCAATGTGAGCAATATGAATGGCACTCTGGTTGTCACAATAAAGAGGAGTAGCAGAGGATGTAGACACACCCAAGTCTTTGAGAAGTCATCGTAGTCAAAGGAGCTCAGATGTGGTATCAGTAAGGGCAGGATATTCTGCTTCAGTACTCGAGCAGGCCATATGAGTTTATTTCTTGCTTCGCCAAGAAATTAGAGAAGAACCAAGAAGAAAGTAATAACCAATGGTGGACCTGCGATCAGTGGGATCTCCTGCCCAATCAACATTAGAAAATGCATGGAGAATAAAAGGAGACTGGGCAGAGTAGAAAAGACCATGGAATAGAGTGCCCTTTAGGTATCGAAGAATATACAGAACAGCAGCATAGTAAGTTGATCGTGGAGCAGATAGATACTGGCTCACCTGGTGAACAACATAGGAAATGTCTAGACAAGTGACAGTGAGATAAACTAGGCTGCTAACCAAATGTCTGTAAAGAGAGGGATTAGATAATGGTTTCCCTCTTGAGGGAGTCAGATGCACATTAAGCTTAATTGGAGTGTTAACAGTCTTGCTATTAGTGAGTCCAGCTCGAGACAAGAGTTCAGAAGCATACTTAGCTTGAGTAATATAAAGTCCATTTGTAGAATGAGTGATTTCAAGACCCAAGAAGTAGCTGAGATGTCCAAGATCTTTCATCTCAAACTGTTGACTAAGAAAATTTTTGAGTTCTTGAATGCCACTGAGGTCATCACCAGTTATGATCATATTATCCACATACAAGAGAAGTAAAATAATGCATTTGTCAGTGCGATGGAGAAATAAGGCAGAATCATAATGACTGGCCATGTAACCTAAGCGAGAGATGATAGAGCTGAGTTTGGCAAACCAAGCTCTTGGAGCTTGTTTAAGGCCATAAAGTGCATGTCGAAAGTGATAAACCTTGTTTGAGTCAACTGAGAGACCAGGAGGAGGTTGCATATAAAATTATTCACTTAAATCCCCATTAAGGAATGCATTTTTTACATCCATCTGAAAAAGGTCACATTTACTGACAGTAGCAACAGCTAAGAGGACACGAACAGATGAGATACGAGCAACCAGAGCAAAGGTCTCTTCATATCAATCCCATACTCCTGTGTAAAACCTTTGCAACAAGACGAGGTTTGTAGCGCTCAATGGACCCATCCGATCGAGTCTTAATCTTGTAAATCCACTTACAACCAACTACAGATTTCCCAGGGGGGAGTGTCACCAAATCCCAAGTATGGTTTTTAGGTAATGCATCAAGTTCTTCTTTCATTGCAATCTGCCATAAAGGGTCAGTGGAAGCCTTATGATAGGTGTGAGGCTCGTGTAGTGTAGCAAGGGTAGTGTAATAATGATAGTTAAGTAAATGTGCAAGAATAGATCTTACCCGAGTTGAGTGATGAGGTGGAATGTCTTGTGCAAGATCTTCAGCCGGAGCAGGAGCAGGAGACCCAAGCTCAGGGTTGGGGTTGGGTAGCTTGTCTTCAACCTGTTCATCTTCCACCTATTCATTAAAGGGTGAACTAGGAAAAGGATCAGTGATATCTGGTGGTTGGATAGAGAAGTTTACAGGAGAATCAAGAGCAACTATTGGAGGATTTGGAGCAGCTACAGAAGGAATATGTACCTCATCTGGAAGAAGATCTAAGACAGAGGAGGAAGATAGGGAGGCACGGAAGTGAGAGAGCTCGACAAAGAGGCGGTGTTCCTAAAAGACAACATTGCGGGAGAAATGAAGATGATGAGAGACAGGATCATAACACCGATACCCCTTTTGAGTTTCGCCATAGCCAAGAAAACAACAAAGCCTTGACCGAGGCTCATTGTTAAGCTTATATGGCTGAAGAAGAATGAAACAAGCAGAACCGAAGGAGTGAAGGTGGTGATAGTCTAGAGGTAACCCAAAAAGGCGCTCATATAGAGTTTGATTTTGGATAATAGGATTTGGAATGCGATTAATAGTATGAATAGCATGAAGAGCAGCTTCACCCCCAAAAAGGAGCAGGAACTTTAGCAGAGAGAAGGAGAGCACGAACAATGTCAAGAATATGACAAAGTTTTCGTTCGGCTCTTCCATTTTGTTGAGAGGTACTTGGATAAGTTAGTTGATGAACAGTGCCATAGGAATGCAAAACAACTTGGAAAGCATATTGAGTGTATTCAAGAGCATTATTAAATCGAAAAATTTTGATGTGTTTGGAAAGCTGAGTTTCAACCATTTTTGCAAAATTAGAATATACTTCCAATAATTCAGAATGATGTTTCATATTAAAAATCCAGCTGTAGCGAGAGTAATCATCAACAAAGACAACAAAATATCGAGACCCACCAATACTAGAGATAGAGGAAGGCCCCCAAACATCAGAATGAATAAAGTCAAAGATATCAGCGGATATTGATTCATTAGTGTTGAAAGGCAAAACTAGTTGTTTTCCTAACTGACATGAAACACAATCAAAATTTTCTGTAGACACTGAACCTAACAAACCTCTAGAAGCCAATTGTTGTACCCGAGAGGAAGATGCGTGATCAAGTCGAGCATGCCAAAGTGTAAGGGAAGGAATTGAAGAAACAGTAGCAGCTGCGGCAACATAAATAGGAGCAAAAAGTGAAAAACGAAGGTTGTCCACGGAAACATACGCCCAACTCTGGGATTAGTCATAAGCTCCTATCCCGTTCTTGGATCCTGCACAATACACCCAGAATAATCAAAGATAATGCGATAACCCAACTCAGCTAATTGTCCCACAGAAAATAAATTATAAGAATGGTCAGGAACATTAAAGACTCTAGGAATTAAGACATTGGAGGTTGAAACGGAACCTATATTATGACCAGACATTGTTGAACCATTTGCTATGCGAATATTAAGAAGGTGCAGTGCAGGTTTAAGGTCAGAAAATAAGGATGTGTGAGGTGTCATGTGATTACAACAAGCAGAATTCATAAGCCAAGAGGTAGGAGACATACCAGATAAAACTGAGAGAGAAGAGGAATAAGATGCATTACCAACCATACGAATGACATTGGCGATGATATTTATAAGGTCACCTCTAGAAATGGTGAAAGTGGATCCAAAAGACTAAGACTGTGCAAAGATGGGAGCCATGGGTTGGACACTCTTAGTGTTAGTAACTGTAGCAGCAGAAATGGAAACAGCTGATTTGTTGCGTTGATAGCAAGTCTCAATATTATGGCCAGAACGTTTACAAAAATTGCAAAAACATTTGTTGGATTGTTGGTGACGATTGTTGCAAAAGGAAGAAGACTTGTCCTTATTCTTCATTTAGAAGAAAAATATGCAAAAATGGACTGCAAAAATGAAATCTACGTGAAAAACTGGGTAAGGAGCACCTGGACTGCAAAAGTCAACAATGGAAAAAGTCAACGGTCAACCCTCTAGAAGTCAAAGTCAACACTTTAAAGAGTCAACTGCCTGAGGTCAAAGTCAAGCTGGAGATGACGCGAGATTATGACATCAGCGTGATGTGGTAGATATGACATTAGCGGATGACGTAACTTGGGCTGATGTGGCAGGATGACGTCAGTAGGTGCGTGAAAGCGTGTGAGGGCGAAGGGCGGCACGTGTAGCGCGTGGCAAAACTCACTGAAACTGTTATTGGCGCATGAGGGCGTGTGGAACGTTGGATGGTGACCAGTCTGGCGTGGCTAAGTAGATCATTTGACAACCTACACGCTTATACGATTTTTGTCTTAGTCAGAGTTCAAAAATGATAGATCTGACTAAGGTAGTAGTCTTGGCGGCGAAGATTGAGTTTCTGGCGACGGAGATTCAACCTTGAGACCTCTAACAGTGGCAAGGCAGTCTGGAGAGGCATTGAAGAGGCTTACTGACCGAAGAAGCTGAGGCTACGAAAATTACCAACAAAGACAAGACTGCAGAATACAAGAAAGTTAAAGCAATGGCTTTGATACCATGTTAGAAATACTAAAGTCAATAGTATTGTATTTCTCAATAAAAGAATATACACAAGTGCCTTTCTATAGAAGGCATGTGAATGCAGTACAAGTAAAAGTGTAGTACAAGAATGTGTGCTATACAAGTAATCTAATTGGGCCTAAAGCCCACAACATTATACACGTTAACACTACAAACAAGTTTCATAATACGAGGATAGCACTGAGTCAATCATGCATTCTTCAAGGCCTTCTATTAATGAAGGGAAGCAGTGAATGGACTATTATGAATGCAATGCCAAATGACTTGTATGACAATTATTGGCAGTGTGGCTCTAATAGTGTTTGCAAAAGTTACAAAGCATCAATCTGCGAGTGTTTGTAAGGTTTCATCCCCAAATCAACAAAAGAATGGAAACAACTCATTTGGTTCGGTGGATGTGTAAGGAGAATCGAGTTGGATTGCCAGAGGATAAATGGTTTCATGAAGCTTGCACAGGTGAAATTGCCTGACTTGCTAGAGTTTTGGTTAAACAAGAGTATGAGCACCAAGGAATGTGAAGCAAAGTGCTTGAAGAATTGTTCTTGTACAGCACATGCAAATTTAGATATTACTGGGAAAGGCGATGGCTGTTTGATCTGGTTTGGAGATTTGATTGATATTAGATGGTACAGTGAAGAAAATGATAATAGCGGGTAATCCGAAGAAAATCCCGAGCAAGACATTTATATACGCTTGCATTCTTTGGAACTGTGAAACTATAAGTTCACTAAAATGAAAAGTTAGTAGGTAAAAAAAAAAAAAAAAAAAAAATTGTGGATGAGCCCAACTCATCAAATTCAATTTGAAGTTGTGGCCGTACACACTATATTTATTACACTTTAGATCTATTTAGGAATAACTTATTTAGTTGAAATTGAAAAGTTTTTGTTGAAAATACTATAGAAAAAAAAAAGCTAAAAACTAGCTAAATAGTACAATGAGACCTATAAATAATACTAAAAAGTATAATGAAGCCCATAAATAAGCTGAAACTTGCATCACATCCTAAATAGGTTCTTCATATACAAATACCTAGATAGACATCATATCTAGGGACAGACCCAAGGGGGGCCCGACCCTATGGCCCAAATATATATATATATATATATATATATTTTTTTTTCTAGTTATATTTTTCATTTTTGTAGTTAGCCCCTTTTCTAAAACTTTAGGACCCTCCTATTCAGTTAGCCTAGTCTAGCCTAATTAATAACCATCTAACCCAAAAACTTTACAAAATTTCAAGAAACAATAACTTCAAAAAATTAAATAAATAATCCTAGCTAGCCTAATATTAAAAAACAATATTATCTTCTTCTTCCTTTTTTTTTTTTTTTTTTTTTTTTTTTTTTTTTTTTTTTATTGTGTGTGTGTGTCTTTGTTGGTAGGTAATTGCATTTTAATGTATTAATAAACAATGATTTTGTGTATTTATAGTTTGTTAATTCTATACTAGAGGTTTTTTTTTTTTTTTTTTTTTTCATATACTTTGCCCCCTATCCTTAAAAAAAAAAAAAAAAAAAAAAAAAAAAGCCTCAAATCTCACTAAGATATTCTCAACTAATGAAAAAAAATACTTAATTGTTGTCTGATGTGGGATCAATCCACAAATTAAACACAAAGGAAAGGCTGATGGTTGTCTTACTGGTATCAATCATTTCTAGATTGCTTACTTTGGGGTTGCTTTGGCGTTTAACTTGGAGGGCAACAAATAGAAGATGTAAGTATACTCATCAATTTTTCCAATATATATTTGTTCTCATCCATCCTTGCTTATATTTAGGAGTGGCAAAATTGGACATGACCCGCTAACCCGACATAACACGACACGACACAAAATTAGCAGGTTATGTGTTGAGTCTTAATGGGTTTGTGTCATATTTGGGTTGACACCATTGACCCGTTTAATAAATGGGTTAGGTTAGTGTTCAACATATGGAACCCGTTTAATTAAATGATATTTTACCAATATACCCTTCAAACCCTAGATATATAAACTTATTAGTTGTTGTGGTTTATTTTCTTAGACATATTGTGATTGATTATTTGTGATATTGAGATATACTTTAGTTTTGAATGACTATTTGTAATGCAATTACTCGTTAGTTCTGAATTTTATATTAAAAATATTTTTTGTTTTTTTGTTTTTATAAATTTTTTCTTTTCATTTTGATAATATATAATAAATAGGTCGACACGATTGACCCGTTTAATAAATGGATCGGGTTAGTGTTGACCCATATAGTTGGATACTCATGAGTTGACACGACACGAATCCGACAATCGAACACAAATTGCCACCCCTACCCATATGAAAGCTAGATTTTATTGTGAGCATGATAAACTATACTAAGACTAAAATTAAAAGCAGTTCCTAAGAAGGTTACATAATGGTTCAATAGGTGTGCATTTGGATGGCAAGTTTCTCCCCCAAGTCTGCGTTTGCGTTTTTTTAATGGGTCCTATGGGTACTGTTCACGGACCACTAAGAATTGAAAAATGCAGCCATGGATTTTGCTACAGTGTTTTGCCTTTAAAAAAAATATTTTGTTACAATATTTTCAGTAATAAATTTTCAGTTTTTAGTAAAATAAGAGGTATCCAAACACACCCAGGTGAAAGAAAAAAAGAAGATGTAGACGTACCTTTGATTTCACAGCAGTTGCTACAGCAACAAACAAATTCTCTCCAGCAAATGTGATTGGGGCAGGGGGATTTGGTCCTGTTTATAAGGTGAAAAGGATTCTTTCTAGGAAGGTGAAAAGGATTCTGATTTAATTACATATCAACAAATTTATGGTGATATTATATATGCAAATTGAGATGGATAGTATTTATCTTTAATTGATGATTTGCAGGGACATCTATGTAACGGACAAGACATTGTAGTGAAGAGGCTGTCAAAGTAATCAAGACAAAGCCATGAAGAGTTCAAGAATGAAGTTGTTCTCACTGCCAAACTTCAACATAGGAATCTTGTTAGCCTTTTAGGCTATTGCGTTCAAGGAGATGAAAAGTTGTTATCTATGAGTACATGCCCAACAAAAGCTTGAATAAATTCATTTTTGGTATGATTTCCTGACCCTTTATGTATTATAATTACTTTCTATCTTTTAAATGTTGTGTACATAAGTGTATTGCCTATTATTTATCTTATTAATCCCCCAATTGATTTGTTAAAAAAATTTCACAAAAAGAACTAAAAATATTCATAAATGTAATTATAGTAACAAGGGCAAAAATTGCTTGCATAACAAATTGAAAGTACTCTTATGGCATCGCCAAAGCGTTATGACATTGTTGTTGGGATTGTGCGAGGACTTCTCTATCTCCACCAAGACTCTAGACTTCAAGTCATCCATAGGGATTTGAAAGTAGGAAATATTTTATTAGATATCAACTTAAACCCAAAAATATTAGACTTTGGCCTAGCTAGAACTTTTGGAGGGGGTGAAAGTGAAGTGAAGATAGAAAGAGTTGTTGGAACATAGTAAGTAATATAAAAATGGAACTAGATTTTTGTTCTTCAAACGGTAGAAAATATTTCATCAATGTGGTCTAACGCAAATGACCCCTCATTCCCTGATAAATATGGTCTAAAGGGTGAGGTGATGAATTAAAGACTTATTTGACATTTAAGGTATCTATATAAACAAGAACAACAATAATAAGGCTTATTTGATGGTTTCATACAGTGGCTACAAGTCTCCTGAGTATGCAGTTGATGGAAGATTTTGGGACACGTAAGTTCAAAATTCTCTCTTTCTCTCTCTCCCTCACAACCCCCCCTCCTTTTGGTGAATTATGTGAGTATTTGTATTGTAACTGTTCCAGGCATGGTTGTTGTGGAAGGAGGGCAGGGCCTTGGAACTGTCGTATACATGTTTGGAGGATTCACATTCAAGATCTCAAATCTTGAGATGCATTCAAGTTGCTTTACTATGTGTTCAAAAGTTGCCTGAAGACAGGTCGATAATGTCTACTGTGTCTTCTATGTTAACAAATGAGGAAGCAATTCTGCCTTAGCCTAAACAGCTTGGTTTCTTCACAGAAAGAAGTCTCAATGATTCAGGTGCAATATCTAGAATTGAAGAATCCAGTACAGAAAATGCAGTAACTATAACTATGCCAGAAGCAAGATAGGAAATTCATAAATAGATTGCCTGAGAAATTATATATGAAAATTTTTTAGTATTTAGCAGGGTGTTTGGGATTAGATTCTTTGGTATCTTTACGCTTTTAGAAGTAAATTCTATCAATTGGGAGGTTCATAGCTGCTACTTGCTTGGGTGTGTAAAATTAATTAGCTTTTCTGTATTTCCTTTAATGGAATGGATGGACCATCATAGCCAATTTTTATCTAAAATCAAAATTATTAAGACATCTACATATGGGATTCTCTGGCATTTTATTGACATATAAACCATGAATCCTATTGAAAGCGTACAGAGGTTTAAATCACAAACGCAGAAAGTACAGTACCAGAAGAAGAAGAAAACAAAGATAAAAATGAAGAGAGGATTAAGTGAAGAAGAATGATTCTATTCACTGATAATATGATCTGTACACTGTTGGTACATAAACACATTTTAATATAATACATTGGAGAAAAAGCCATAATTAGTTATAGAACTGTTTTTAAACAGTTACATCTTAACTGACCAATGCAACTAATAGCAGCCTACTGTAACCCCTGATATCTTAACCTTGCAACTGCTACAATCTTGACTGAGTGGTGAGTGTCGACTGGCTGAGTGGTGCGAGTGTCATCAGTAATGCTGACATCTCCCCTCAAACTAATGAGCATATAAGTAAGCATCAGTTGGTTCTTTAACTGAATAAAAGGTTGAGAAGATAAGCCTTGGTAAAAGTATCAAACAGCTAATCAGTGCTAGAATAAATTTAAACTTCCAAATTATTTAGAACAACTTTTTTCACTGACTGTTAAAACAGCTCAGCAAAATGCTTCATTGCATCAAGAAGAAATCTATCTTGATAATCAAATCAGCTCACAACTTCAAGTTGATAAAGGCATTGATCAAACAGATGTTATGGTTATGATTGAAGCAATGCCTCACCATGATCAAGTACTGGACTCAATGCAGTAGATGATGCCACGTATGCAAGGATATTGGGAAGATGATTGAACACGTGAGCATGAGCTGGAATGTAGCTACAACAGATTCTCCTTTATTTTAGGAAGTTAGTTATTTGACAGTTATACTTAATTGCTCTTAGTCTTTGTATATAAGTATAGAATCAGGGCTTGTATATCATTCAGTTGTATTCATTCAATCTTTGATCAATAAAGGTTCAGTTTCTATTTAGATTGAGAGTACAAAACTTGTTACTGACAAAATGAAAGTCAACATCAATGTGTTTAGTGCAAGACTACAAGCATGAAAACCATGATCAGGGAGAAATCACACGGAAGGTTTGGGGCGATGCTCCCCCACACTTCTCGAAGTGTTAGTACATTGTACACATAATTGCCACTACTGCTTTTGTAGCTAAGAAGATCCTACTTGCAAATTGACTTATTTATATTTAGTAATTCCTATCATCTGCCAAATTTACAGTCCAGTTCATCATTTTTAAATCATCACACAGAATTTCACTAGGGTCTAAATTGCTTGTCTTGAACCTTATATTTGATTAAAATATAGAACTGCATGTCTAAACTTTCTTACATTTCCTCTTTAATTGTTTATTTAGACCTAACTTTGAAATTTTTCCTGCTAGAAAGGAAATAATCCTCTCTCCTGAAATAACATCCTAGATTTTCTCTTGGATAAAAATTTCCAGGATTTCAACAAAACAATCAAAAGCTTTTGAAATTAAACACATAAAAATTCCTCTGCTACCATATGACAGAAATCAGTTATCCACTGAGCTATAGGGGCTTTTTATTAATCCTATTAGTATTAGATAAGAGGAAGCAATGATGTTTAGAACTAGAAATAAATTAGCACACTTTTCTTATATGTTTATTGTTGATCAAGGTCTCCACTAGTACTTCACAAAATTGGCGCGTTAGTTTATTAGTCTCTAGCTTAATTACCATTATATGTGGAAAATTCGGTGGTAATTAAATTAAGAGGGGATATGCAAAGAGTATTCTACACCAATGAGGAGATAAACTAGATAGAGAGTATATTCTGGAGAGCCTTGGAACAAATTCCATCATAGAGAAGCAGGGGTGGATATAAGATTTTTTTTTTCCACAATAAATGTACTCTTGTCTATTGGCTTGGATCAATTTGCCCACTAAATCGAAGTTCCTACTAGCCTAGCTCCCATCAAAAAGAAATAAATTTGGCTCCCATTTAAATATGTGACAACGCACATTTTTTTTAACCATTTTAATAAAATAATTAATTTTTTAATAATTCTACAGTTGGGAGGTGTATTAAAATCATGTATGTCTCTCTTGAAAATACTATAATATGCAACTTGAGCTATAAATCTCTTAGTAAAAAAATTAAAATAAATAAATAAATAAAGTCAATTTTTTTTAAAGAAATCAAGAAATGTAAGTAATCCTACGACATAATTCCAAATCCTGGTGCTCACCTTTCCATTCCCTTGTCGACCTTTCACATCCTTGTGGATAAATAGCCGGGACTCGGGACCATGGTGAACTACAAAAAAATGTGACATCTGCAACAGGGAACATGCAGGAAATTCTTGTTCACAAAAAAAATGAAAATTTTTCTAACAAGTTTGTTATTTTTGAAGTGATTGAGTCAATGTATGACCTTCTATGTTATAATGGGTCTAACTTTTACATATTGGCTAATTAAGAGCTCCAAGAACAGAAAAGCAATGGACATCTTTGCTTCTGTGCTTTTGAGTTCCAATTTGCTTCTTTTCTACTTTGTATTCTCGGATGCTGCTGACAACATTACTCAATCCCAATCCCTCAGGGACATTGAGGGCACAACCTTGGTCTCTAAAGATGGTGTCTTTGCCCTGGGGTTCTTCAGTCCAGGTAATTCCACAAACCGTTACTTGGGAATTTGGTACAACAAAATCCTAGGTACAACGGTTGTTTGGGTAGCAAATCGGGACACTCCAGTCACAGACTCGTCTAGCGTGTTGATGGTAAACAGTTCAGGTAGTCTTGTTCTTCTCGGCTAGAATTCGACTGTTGCTTGGTCAGCAAATTCAACAAAAGAAGCCAGGAATCCAATATTACAGCTTTTAGATTCAGGAAATCTAGTATTAACAGAAGAGAATGAAGGAAACTATTTGTGGCAAAGCTTTGACTATCCTTCTGATACGTGGCTAGCAGGGATGAAGCTTGGATGGGACCGAAGGATTGGGCTGGATAGGCGCCTAACTGCATGGAAGAGTCCAGATGACCCCTCTCTAGGAGAACTGAGTTGGGGGATTGAACTTCATAATTACCCAGAAATAGTCATGATGAAAGGCTCCCAGAAGTACTTCTGGTCCGGCCCATGGAATGGCCATTTTTTCAGTGGTATGGCAGAGTTACAGGACACCCCGCTTTACAACTTTAAGTTTGTCTCCAACAAGGACGAGGTATACTTCATGTTCGAAATGATTGAAAAGCCTGTAATCACAAGAGCAGTTTTGAATCAATCATAATCACAGTATGAGCGCTACATGTGGGTCAAAGAACAAAACGAATGGAGCCTGTTCTTGAATTTGCCAAAAGACAAATGCGACACTTATAAATTATGTGGTCCTTATGAAAATTGTATCATGGGTGAGTCACCTGTCTGTCAATGTGTAGAAGGATTCAAGCCTAAATCACTACAAACGTGGAACCCAGAAGAGTGGCATAAGGGATGTGAACGTAGTACGCAATTGAGCTACCAGGATAAAGAGAAAATTCGGTTTGATAAATTGGCTGGTCTAAAAATGCCAGATACCACGAATTCTTGGTTGAACGAAAGTGTGAATCTTGAGGAATGCAAAGTCAAATGTTTGAACAACTGTAACTGTACGGCTTATTCAAATACAGATATTAGATATGGAGGAAGTGGTTGCGCCATCTGGTTTGGAGATCTAACTGATATTAGACAGATGGAAGATAATAGTCAGGATCTATATATTCGAATGCCTGCTTCAGAGCAAAGTATGGGCCTAGAGTCTTCACTGCTCTCTTATTCATATTTTGATGTACCATCAAAGCTAAAATATTTTTTCCCATCTGTTTTATTGCATTACTAAAATATTTTTTCTTTTCTATTGCAGATTCAAAAAAAAAAAAAAAAAAAGAGGTGAAAAACAAGCAAAAGACAAAGGTGGTAGTGATAGTTGTGGTTGCCATTGCCGTAGTATTTGGGGTGCTCATGATTCCCTATTGCATTTGGAAAAGGTCAAACTTTAGAGGTAATATTACGCAAGTCATTTTACCAAGGTTATTTGATATAACTTCTATAAATGTATAGAGTAGCTAATAAGATAGTTGAACAAGAAAAGCTGTGATGTATAGCCAATTAATTTTTTGTTGGGAGAGTCAAACTGTCACTAGACCAGGATTTTGTGCAAAATTGAATCACTTGTAGTACTTGCAGCAAGTGTGTTTATTTGATGAAAATTTTACACTTCGAGGCTACGTTTCATTCGATCCTCGAGGGCTAAGTTATTTTCAATACAATAACTAGGATTAAGTGAAGAACTTAAAACAAGCATTTTCAAGGCTAAGTCAGTATGCTCTATTCTACTTCGAAGTATTCATAGTTGCTACGAAAATAAACTCAAGACTACAATTAACTAATTGCATGAGAAGTAAAACATTGGAAGGAAACTTACTTTCATTAACATAATGAGGCATATACAATGGAGTCTAATTCCAATCTAAAAGATAAATTTAAAGCATAACAAGCAAATATGAGTGTTGGTAAATCTCTTGATAAATTAATGTACTTGTGGTTGTTCAAAGTATTGCAGACTAAAGAGACTCACTCAAGCAAGTAAATATATGCGATCTCAAGCAGCTCATTAAGCCTGCTAATTGACCGCCCTAACACTTGCTTGAGTAAGAATTGTAGAAACGGAATCTAGATCCTATTATGATTAGAATTCTAACCCTACATGTAACACCCACATATGCAAGATTTTTAGTGAGGTTAGAGAGGAACAAACTCAAAGCTTTTAGAGAGAAACCCCATCTTTTCATCTTGTGAGCTTTCATGAGAAAATCCCTTTAGTTCTATAAAAAGCTTGCACTCCAAATTGCCCTTAAAACTTAAAAAATAATTAAAAATAAAATAAAACTAAGATTGACTTCCTGCTGCCTGCATAAGAACTCTTTAAGAATTTCAACAAAACAATTAAACACTTTTGAAATTAGATGCATATATTCCTCTGCAACCATGTGACAGAACCCAGTTATTAGTTGAGCCATGATGACTTTTATGAATCATTTAAGAATTAGAATAGAGGAACCATCTTTATGATCAAGTAAGGGAGCACTTGTTATAATTTGATTTGAGAAACAGGACCACCATCTTCATGATCAAGTTGGGGAGGACTTGTTACAATTTGATTTGAGAAATAGGACCACACAGGTTGGACTAATTGGGACTATCTTCTTGATCAAGCAGGGGAGGACTTGATATCATTTGATTTCAGCAACATGGCTACACAACGAGGACTAATCAACAAGAAGAGGACTGGGAAAGGTAGAAATATGGAAATGGAGCTTCCACTCTTTAGTTTTTCTAGTGTATCTACTGCTACTAATTACTTCAATGCCTCAAATAAGCTTGGAGAGGGTGGTTTTGGACCTGTTTACAAAGTAAGTTTCAATAACTAACCACATTGATCTTAGAAGAGAAATTCTGAAGTAATATATAATATTCCACAATCTAACCTCTAACACAAATGTTGAAGTCCTAATACTTGCATGAAACTGATGCTAGGTGTTAGAGGTATTAGGTATACATGGGCGAGGCCTAATTATATTGTAAGCCTAATACCTCTAACACTAGGATCCAACCTATAGTAATTGTTTGATGTGGATTCTTCCTAAGGTTTAATAAAAAACTAAGTTAAAAGAATTATTTACAGGGATCCTTGCTGAATGGACAATTAGTAGCAGTAAAAAGACTTTCGAGAAAATTTGGACAAGGATGGGAAGAGCTAAAAAATGAGGCAATGCTTATAGCCAAACTCCAACACAAGAATCTTGTGAAACTGCTAGGCTGCTGCATTGAAAGAGATTAAAAGATTTTGATCTATGAATATTTGCCCAATAAAAGCTTAGATTATTTCCTTTTTGGTATGTAGTTTTACACAATCTTAATTACTTTCAAAGTCATCTGCTTACATTATGCTTATTCATAGTTCAAAATCTGGTTGTAAGTAAGGTATCATACATATAATGTCCACCAATTTTTTCCTATCTTCTATCTAACTATCTATATGTGGTATTGAGACAGATCCAATTAGACATAGGATAATAGATTGGGCAACCTGAACTCACATCATTGAAGGGATTGTTCAAGGGCTTCTTTACCTCCATCAGTATTCCAGGTTACAAATCATTCATAGAGATTTGAAGGCCAGCAACATCTTGTTGGATAAAGATATGAATCCTAAAATATCAGATTTTGGATTGGCAAGAATTTTTTGTGGGAATAGGTCACAAGCAACCAACCGAATAGTGGGGACTTAGTAAGTATAATCTATAAGTATGTATGCTTTATAGCAAACATCAGTAATAAATACAAAGTGTTCTCAATGAAGCTACTAACTAGTTTGTTTAACAATGAAATACAGTGGCTATATGTCCCCGGAATATGCCATGGAAGGCCTCTTCTCAATTAAATCTGATGTCTTTAGTTTTGGAGTATTATTGTTAGAGATCTTGAGTGGTAAGAAGAATATTAGTTTCTATCAGAGTGACTCTATCAATCTTATTGGATATGTGAGTAATGGACCCTTTTACTTTTAAGTTAACAAAAGCTTAGAAAATGTGTTTGCATTTGGCCATTTGAGTCCGTGTGTGTGAATTATACCATCTCTTGGCCTTTTAAAGGATTATATTCTGAGTCAGTAATGTTGATTTAAAATTTATATAATAGTGTCAAATTAAGTTCCCTCTAAACTTATGTAGCTACTTTTCGGTATTTTTCCCAAGATCATTTCTAATGCTCCTTTAATTCAGTTTGCAATTCTTCTTATTTGTGATGTATGCTATGCTAAAAGCATCATGAATGGCACTTTTAATTCTAGTGCTAAATTTTCTTCAGGCGTGGGATTTGTGGAAAAGCAATAGGTCGTTGGAGTTGATGGACCCAATCCTTGGAGATACTCCTCCTACAAATGTCCTTCTGAGTTACATAAACATAGCACTCCTTTGCATCCAAGAAAATGCAGCTGATAGGCCTACCATATCAAATGTGATCTCGATGTTCAACAAGGAATCTGCACTTCTACCTTCACCAAAAAAACCAGCGTTTTCATTTGGCAAAGGAATGGAGGATTTGGGTTCATCTAAGAGAAAGCCAGAAATTTGTTCTCTAAATGACATGACAGTCTCAATTTTGGAAGCTCGATGACAATTTAGACTTTGGTGATCATACCTCAATTGTTTATCTTGTTACCTAAGCATGTTTTAAATAAAAAATAATATTATTGAACTTGAGAAACCAAAATTTACCATTAGTCATTTACTCATTGCCATGTTGATGTCTGTCAAGTCCTACATTAAAAGCTTTTTCTTCTTGTTTGTGCTACTTTCATTATATACTTCTTGTTCTTCTTCTGTTTTTAGCATTACTGCATAAAGATATTCATGGACTGATATCAAGGAGGGAATTAGGGCCACTTCTGAAAGCCTACACTCAAAAAAAGGCCAAGGCCCAAGCAAATTTCATTTTTTGGAATAAATATAATAGTATAATAATTTAGCCTGAAAAACTTTGAAATCATGATTAAGGTTTAAATAATTATATTGACTATTGTAACAAACAATGTTATCCTTTTTAAAAGAGAATAAATTCAACCAAGTAGTTCACTGGTCAATGCAACTATGTGGTTGAATTTGATTGAGAAACTAAGTTATAGTAGCATTTAAGAAATTGTATCTAAGTTTTTCCCAAAAGAAATATATTTGGGAGGAATTTAAACTATTAGTTTTACTCCACACCTTGGAAGAGAAGAACAAACAAAAGTTGTTATCATCCACCCACTACAAGAAAATGTATTTTTATTGACAAAAAAATTCGTCACTAAAAGTCCAGTTTTTCGTCACTAAGAACCTTTAGTGACGAAATTAGACTTTTAGTGAAGAAATTCGTTTCGTTGCTGTAGCCCTGTCGCTAAAAGTCCTAGTGACGAAAATTTTCGTCACTAAAAGTCCGATTTGTTTTTTTTTTTTTTTTTTTTTTTTTTTTTTTTTTTTTTTTTTTTAACTTTTAGCGACGAAAACGTTTCGTCACTAAATATTTTCCTCACTAAAAACAGTATTTAGTGACGAAACTATTTCGTCACTAAAACCATTTCAGTTTATTAAATCATATTTAGTGACGAACAATTTTGTCACTAAAACTATTTTCGGATACATATAGTGACGAAAAAATTCGTCACTAAAACTATTTTTAAGAAAATCCATGCACATATAGTGACGAAAATTTTCGACACTAAAACCATTTCTTACAAAATTCCACTGCATTTAGTGACGAAATATTTCGTCTCTAAAACAATTTTTTGTTACTATATTTGTGATGAAAAAATTCGTCACTAAAACTTATTTTCAGTTTTTATTATTTTCATGACTTTGATATTAACCTGTAACCTGTCATTACATTATTAAAACCTCACATTTGATTAACACATTTATTTCAACAACACATTTATAAAAAATCGATCCATACATTCCATAAATTAAAATTAAAACAAGTATCAAATTCAAATTCCTTCCATACAATAATTGTTTACAACACATACAATAACTTAAGATGTTTTATAACAATACAAAAAATGTAGCATAATATAATTAGAACCCCCTAAAGCCAAAAGATGTCCTAATATGTCTTCAAATAATGCCAAAAGTAAATCCCCTAAAGCCACCAATAAGAAATCTGCACAAATATAAAAACACTACTACATTAAAATCGTAAAGTAAAAACATTAACTATGTTATAAAAAAAATTTCTAACAATTAGTTTCAAATGATACATAAAAAATGAAGTGTTACCAATAAGTGATTTAACTTGAAGATGAACCACCCCCATAGTTAAAATCGTCATCATAACCCAATTAATGTAAGATTGCATAATTCCACGATGAAGCAAATGGATTCGCACAGTTTGAGAAGATTGTCGATAGCGATTCACACAGTGAATACACGGGCACGGAATATTACCACTCAAGTCCACAACCGCTCTTGCGGAATTAATAAATGCATTAACCCCTTCAATATATGGATGACTTAATCTGCCATCGGGTGTTTTACCCATTGTCATCCAACTTTTATCCATGTTTGACTACAATTACAAAATGAATGCTACTTTAGTAAAATAAGGACAACTCATGCATAATGTATTCTAACATCTAAGTCTATAAACTACTTAGATAAAGTTCTATCCTATTCATGAATGCACAAGTTTATATTAATACTTAAAGAAATATACATTGCACACACAAATATACACTCACAATATGAATTTAAACCACTTTATAACATCATGCAAACTACTTGCTTGCTCCAACACAACAACCCACCACAAAACAAATTTCCAACATCACAACTATAATGCTTACAAGTATTGAAATTGAATAAAGGAACACTGTTGCTACTAATCAACAAGTTTTATTCACATTTTCAAGAAATTAAAAACACTTCCAATATGAATTTAAGCCATCTTATAACACCATGTAAGCCACCCGTTTGCTCCAACACAACAACTCACCACAAAACAAATTTCCAACATCACAACTATAATGTTTACAAGTGTTGAAATTGAATAAAGGAACACAGTTGCTACTAATCAACAAGTTTCATTCATATTTGCAAGAAATAAAAAACACTCCCAATATGAATTTAAGCCACCTTATAACACCATGCAAGCCATCAACTTGCTCCAACACAACCCACCACAAAACAAATTTCCAACATCACAACTATAATGCTTACAAGTATTGAAATTGAATAAAGGAACACAATTGCTACTAATCAATAAGTTTCGTTCACATTTGCAAAAAATTAAAAACACTCCCAATATGAATTTAAGCCACCTTATAACATCATGCAAGTCACCCGCTTGCTCCAACACAACAACTCACCACAAAACAAATTTCCAACATCACAACTATAATGCTTACAAATATTGAAATTGAATAAAGGAACATAATTGCTACTAATCAACAAGTTTCATTCACATTTGTAAGAAATTAAAAACACTCCCAATATGAATTTAAGCCACCTTATAACACCATACAAGCCACCCGCTTGCTCTAACACAACAACCCACCACAAAACAAATTTCCAACATCACAAGTATGTATAGAGTTTTATAAGTTTTTAACTAGAATATACTTACTTTGCTCAAGCTAAGTTTACAACTTTTAGAAAAAATCCAAAGTTAACTTGTGTTCTTCACCTTGTTCCTCATAATTTCTTCAACCACAAAAGAGAGAGCTGAAAATAAAAGAAAGATAGCTTTTAGTGAACAGTTCAATTGGGGAGGCAAACGTTTTGTACTGGTTTCAAAACCAATGCTCAAGATCTCAATCCAACAACTCCAGATGCAAGTTACCCTTCAAAAACCATCTGATGAAATATGATTGGATTTTTATTTGGTTTTCAAAAGAGAATTTTGAAGTAAATTGATTGGATTGTTAATTGTTTTTTGAAGATAAAAACATGGAGAAAAATGCTAAAGTTATTAATGATTAGTGTCTTTGAGTTGATGAGTTTTTTTGAAAAAAGAAAAAGTAATAGAGATAAGTTTATAAGATTTAAAAAAAAAAAAAGGAAAAAGAAAAGAAGAAGATAAAGTCTAGAAGTTGAACGGCATTTAGGATAGACATGAATGATTTTTTTGTGTTTTGATGATGTGGCAGCTGCTTGACCATTTAATTTAGAGGGAGGGTGATGATTTAAAAAACTCTATATTGCAAAGGACCCTAATAATTTAGAGGGAGAATCTGACTCCATCTTATTGGGTGTGTGTTTGCAAATTGTGCTTTTGTGCTACACAAACGCTATTTCCAGCCAAGATGGTGGAACCGTCGTTTAGTCACAAACATTCAAAATGGCTTGCCGTTTTGGACCCTGAGGTTTCTGCCGACCTTTAGGTCCATTAAAAATGCCACAGCCACAAGTTGTAGTATTAGAAGAATCTGGAATAGTAACCGATCATTGATTAATAGTAGTATTATTTTCTCAGCTAAAAGTAAATCTTCTCTTAGGGGTTTCCAAAAAAAAAAAAAAAAAAAAATTCTCTTAGGGTTTGGATTTGGGAGCTCTCTCTCTCTCTCTCTCTCTCTCTCTCTCTCTCTCTTTGTTTTCTGGGACAAAATGGGTGGGTCAGTGAAGGACGTGCAATCAAAGGCGGAGCTTGATAAAAGAAGGTCATTGGCTCATTTCACACAATATACTTGTTACTAAGTAAAAATGTGAATTCAAAACTTTAAGGAACACATTGATCAAAGCAAAATATCCCTTAATTTATTTATTTATTTATTTTAATTTTTACAATTCAATGGGAAGGCTCTTAGCAAAATAACCCTTAAGTATCTAAAATTAAACCATCTAAAAAAAAAAAAAAAAAAAAAATCTTCTCGTTTCATCATCTACCCACACAAGCATTTTCACTGATAAATACAAAAAAAAAAAAAAAAAAAAAAAAAAAAAAAAAAAAAAAACTCAAGTTTTTAACAAAACTAACAAACCCTCATATCAAATACTCAAAATTTCCCATCAACCAAACAGAACATAAATTATCAAAAGAAATCATACCATCCAAGCACAGGACCAGAAATCAATCGGAGAAGAAGATTAGCACTGGACTCAAAAAGAGAAAGAAAAAAAAAAAAAGTACCTGAATCGGTGAATGGAAGGCAAAGGGTCACCGAATCGTCGGCAATGGTCAAGGCCTCAACTTTGAGTTCGGCGGCGGCGCTTTGAATCGTCACCGGTGCGTCGCGACGCTGAGCGCGACGCTTGGACGTCGCTGGTGCGTCGCGACGCTGAGTGCGACGCCTGGATCGTCGCCGGTGTGTCCCAGGCGTTGTGCTCAGCGTCACGATGCACCAGCGACGCCTGGATCATCGCCGGTGCGTCCCATGCGTCACGCTAAGCATCGCGACGCACTGGCGACGCCTGGATCGTCGCCGGTGCGTCCCAGGCGCTAAGCGCGACGCCTGGATCGACGCCAGTGCGTCGTGTCGCCTTCGCGTCCAGCTGGGATCGTCGCCGGTGTGTTGCTGAATCAGCAACGACGACGACCAGAAAAGAGAAGGCTGAATGGGTTCTTTTGAGACGGCTGAATGGGTTTTAGCTGAATGTGTTTTCTTTTGGAACAAAGAAGGTTGAGGTAAAATGTATAAAAGGTGGGTTATGAAGGAATTGGAAAATAAAAGGCTGAGGTAGTTTTAGTGGGCTTTAGTGACGAAATATTTTCTGTCGCAAATGCTCATTTGGCCGTCGCTAAAGGTGTTTTTTAATGTTTTTTAGTGACGAATGTCAGTTTCGTAACTAAAGAACCCCAGCTTTAGAGATGAAATTCATATTTCGTCACTAAAGCATACTTTTAGTGACGAAATATGATTTCGTCGCTAAAAACATATAAGAGTAATACTATTATTGTTTTTAGTGACGAAATTCATATTTCGTCACTAAAGCATACTTTTAGTGACGAAATCAATTTCGTCACTAAAAACATATAAGTGCAAAACCTTTATTTTTTTTAGTGACGACTATTTTTCGTCACTAATTCTTACTTATAGTGACGAAAGTATTTTCGTCACTAAAACTATCCATAGCAATACCTACAGTGACGAAATATTTCGTCACTAGAAATTTCAACTTTTAGTGACGAAATATTTTGTCACTATAGATTAATTAAGTTGGCGCCAAAGTTTCCCTCCATTGGCGCTTATTTTTCAAATCACAATAGTGACGAAATTTATTTTTCGTTACTAAATATAATAATTTTTTTCATTATTAGTGACGAAATTCATATTTCGTCAGTAAAACTGTATTTTTAGTGACGAAAAATATTTCCTCACTAATTTTCGTCACTAAAAATACATTTTGTTGTAGTGATCTTTAGTGGTTTTGTTACTGAAAAATATAGCCAAGTACTTAATTGAAACAGGCTATCATCCATAAATAGGCCTTGAAAGCAAGAAAGAAGACAGAATTAGCTTTAATTAGTTTGACTACAATTGCTACTGCTTACAACTTTTTATCACGCGATTAGTATGATTAGAGTGAGACAGCAAAAGGCTTTACTCCTGTAAAGAAATATCAAGTTCTTTATTGAGTTTATCAAAAATAAATAAAAATTTCTTTATTGAGCACTAAAAGAAAAGGCTAGAGAAAATAAACAAATTTAAATGTTACTTCTTTTAGATTTTTGAAAAAAAAAATCCGAATGGATGTTATTAGAGACAAACAGATAAGATTAATGATAGTTCGTGAGGGCAAACCAACTTTTTTATAATTAAAAAAAAAAATCTGACATAGCAATAAATAAATAAATAATTCATAATTTTTAACCTGATCACAAAAAAATTTCATGTTAGCATTCAGAACCTGAGTTTGAGTGTGTGGGAATGTGATTGTGAAAGTGGCTGGTTCAAGTTAGCCAGGATAGGTAAAAAAAAATGAGGTTAAGACTTAAGAGAGTCACTACTTTGGGCTCTGTGCCTGTGGCCATGTTTGAGGTTCGGCCATCGACTTTTGATGTGGGTTGCTCGGTTCCATTACTTTGGGCTTGTGGGATTTGTATCAGCACGATCATTTTGGGCCCACAAGGTTTTTTCCTCCCCTCTTTGATTAAAAAAAAAAAAGTTTTTTCCTCTAAGGGTCCGTTTGGTTCCCGTAAAATATTTTCTGGAAAATACTTATTTTCCGGAAATGCTATTTTTTGGAAAAAGAAAATATTATCAAGTGTTTGGTTTTATTATGAAAATTGTTGTGGAAAATATTTTCATGTGTTTGGTTCTATTAGGAAAATGCTATTTTCCTACCATTTTTTCACAATTTCCGGCAACAAATTTCGGCAACAACACCACAACAACAACAACAACAACAACAAAAACAACAACACAAAACCCACAGAAAATCCACCATCCATACCACTGCAATGAAAAAAAAAAAAAAAAAAATCAGAGGAGGACGACGAGATCGGGAGGGCGGCGCGATCGAGACGACGATGAGATCGAAGATGATGATCTGACCCAGAGGAGGACGGCGCGATCTCGCAGGCACGAACTTGGTGCCGTGATTGCGATCTTGGTGCGATTGAGAGGGCGGCGCGATCTTGGCGCAATCGGTGACAAAGGAGGCGATGAGATCAGAGACGAAGGAGGCGACGAGATCAAGGACGAAGGAGGCGACGGCGACGAGGATGGCGATCTGACCAGCGAGGACGTGCTTCAGGTGGAGTGTGCTTGGGCTCTCTCTCACTCTCTCTCTTCAGGTGTATTTTCCGGAAATGCTTTGAAGGTAAAATAAGAGTGTAAATTGGTTTCCGTTCAAAATGCCTTATTTTCCGGTCAACGTGAATCATTTTTTCCGTTGACTGTATTTTCCATAAGAACCAAACACCGTATTTTCCGGAAAATCATTTCTGGAATCAGTTTGAAGCCAAAACAAACGGAGCCTAAGAGATCAAAGATTAGAGATTAACCGCATTGCACCTGATAAGAAAACCCACATTTTATTTTAATGGTCTTTTTCTTCTTCTTCTTTTTTTTTTTTTTTTTTTTTTTTTTTTTTTTTTTTTTTTTTTTTTTTTTCTGTGATAAGATTTTATGGACTTTTTTTTATATATGTGGGATTGTAACTCTGAGCCAGTGAGGTACCAAATGAAGATGATTAAAATTAAATAATGTGATTTTCGTTTGGTACATGGTATCATAGTTTTTTATTTTTTATTTCTTTAAAATGTATTCTTACTTGATTAGGAGTCCACATTGGTGATTAGTGAAACATACAATGCAATCCTATGAGCTTTTTTCCTTTTTCCCCTCTCTTTTAAGTAAAGATTAATTATCAACACAAGCTGACACTATATAATAATTATTCTATTAGTGGTGGGTTTATAGTTAAACTGTAAAAAAATGTAGTTTGTATGAATTTATTCTTATGTCTCAATTATATAGTATATAAGAAATAATTGGACACATTATGAAATTGAAACAATATAGTTATTAATTTATTTTAACTTATTTATCTCTTTTTATCTTTATATGTAAAAAATGTGATTAATTAAATTGGTTAAAACAAAATATTAAAAAATAAAGAAAAATAAATCTCAAATGAATTGTCGAGAATGTTAAAACGTTGGTAGTTTGCTCATTTAGATTTTGAATAAAGACCAATAATAATAATAATAATAATAATAATAATAATAAGTTAAAGACTTAAAAGTTAATTGTAATAGGATAGAAGCAACAGGTAGATAAAACAAGAAGAAGAAAGAAAAATAAAAAGTATGTGGCTGAAGTCTACTAAGAGTTCATTCAGGAGTTACCTCTCGGACTCCCCTCATCCGGTGAGGTAGGGGGATCCCTTGCGCTCATAAGTTCAATAATAATTTTTAAAAAAAAAAAATGACAATCTCATTTCTTGCTTTACTATGCTATTCGTCAAGAAGCCTAGAAAGACAAAACTAAGGGGAGGCGTCTTCACTTTAGGTTTAGAATAGGAAGGAGTTGAAGGAGTCTTTCTCTTAGAAACAGCGTCCTTTTCGCTTAAAAAAGGCTCTTTAAGCAATCCACAGGGAAATCTTGAATCTTGGCAGAGGTAGCCCAGTAAACTAGACAAGCTGGAGGGATTGCCTCACATACTAGATCGGGAAGCTCAAGAACGGGATTTTGGTATTTTATACTATACTAGAAGAAGATCGTGCAAACTCTAGACCTATAGTATGATTAGTCTGATAGTGCCATAGCACAGAGACTCCTGCTAGAAAATGGAAGTCGGTCTTTCCAATCCCAGGTTACTATTATCGGTCTTTCTGGATCGGGGTTATCGGGCTTGCCACTTTCTCTCTTATTGGTCATAAGAAGCAAACAAAATTAGCACTACTAGCTATTGAACTCCAAAAAGTGCCAAAAAGGAAGACATTTTTTACAGTAACCCTCAATATTTCCAAAAAATTAGATGGTTCCGAAAATAAAGTGTAAATATCTCTATCTCATGGAGGGGAAATGCCCATGATTCAGTGACACCAAAACCTTCGATTTGCTACACAGAGCTTGTTTGAGAGCCCCTTTTTTGCCATGGACTAAGCTTGCCCTTCCGCCTTACTATCCATGCACATAACACCAACTTTGCTCAGAAAGTGTACCTGGCGAGGTTTTTTTAACTCCCCTCCAAGCCTGTCTACTATGGAAAACAACAAAAACAACTCCCATCAAATCAATAGCCCCTTGTTGGCTGTTGGCCTGACCAGATTTGTTGATGGAAGGTCCTTGCTGCTTTGTCATCCAGAGCCTGGAGGTCCCGAGTGTTGATTAATAGGCCCCAATAGTCTTATTGGAAGAAAAAGGTCCTCCCAAAAAACCATGCAAGACAGTTGAATAAGGTGAGTGAAACATTTAAAATGGAGAAAAAAGCCTGGTTCGAAGGGATTTGAGGACGGTTTTCAATTCGCTACACACCACCCGAAGTTCAAACCTCATTGGAGAGAGAGAAGGCATGAAAGCTAGCCGAGAAAAGAGGTCTGACCGTGGATAGGCGTAACCTTTGGCATGAGATTTATCAACTAAGCCTGACTATTTGCACCCCTTGGCTTAAGGTGGCAATAAACTTACCCACCCCGTTTTCTTAGCATGAATAATTATTGATTCAGTTTCAGACAGGAATTAGCTTAACTCTCGTATAAGAAGGTAGCCTCCCCTAATCATTTGTTAAACTACCCATGGTGTTGGCTTTGATTGCCCCTACTCTTCTCTTGTCTTCAACCCTTGAAAGAAAAGATCAAACTCGTCGAATTGAAAGGGCAAGCTTATGTTCAAATAGTGTATAAAACATTATGAACGTTTAGATCCCCAATTTACAAATTATCAATTCAAGCTTAATGTCAAACAATATATGTGTGGAAAATGAACACAAGCTAATGACAAAATTGATAAACAATCTAAACCAATTAAAATCATATCCACAGCAGAAATTAAATGGCAAAGATTAGGAGAAGAGAGATGCAGACACCAGGACAACACAGCGACGTGTTATCAAAGAGAAAGCCGAAGTCCTCGGCGTAAAATCTCTCTATCGCCCTCCAAGCGATCAATAATCTACTAAAAAATGAAGTTGGGATACATCAACAGCAGAAGACCCTCCAAGCCTAATCTACCCAGTGTACTTAAGCCCTCCAAGATTCTTGCTCTAACGAGGTTATGCCGAACTTTTGTCTTCTTTAGCTTACCAGATTCCGCTATAGTCTATAGCATCAGCCAATAACAATTGGTCCCTTCCTAACTGCTTCCCAAAGTACCAAATAACCTTCTCATAGATGTGGGTATGGTGATAAAAGGATTTGGGTAAAAACCTCTCAAGGATGTAACAATGAAGAGGGTGAGAGTAGAGCAATTTAAAGAGTCTTTATGAAAAGATTATGGATGAGTCAATCTTCTTTTTCTCTAGGGTTTCTCTCTCAAAACTCTCTCTGGAAGCTCTTTACATTTCGTGGATATAAGGGTTTATATATACTGGTGTGTGTTCGGAATGCGAAGAGTCATTTTTTCCAAAATAAAGCTGACTGACAACTTGGCTTTGCAACTTGACTGAGTCGTGAGTTCAAGCCACGAGCTAACTATCTGGTCAATATGGACTTTTTTTTTCCTGTAATGCTACAGCTGGCACGATGGTTCAGCTTTTCTACACGCTTCACTCGTGTGCATATTCTGGCGGCTTGCCAATCGCGAGCCACCCGTGAGATCTAGTCACAAGTCCCTGCTTCACCGCACAATCTTGAGCAATTCTTCACACTCTCTCACACACTACCCTTACATGATTCCCACCTAAATACAGGGTTTCTAAATGCTGAATTACAAGCAAATTTAGTACGGAATAAAGCCAACTAGATGGTCGATTAAATTCAACCTTACAATCTCCCCCTTTAGCTATTTCGTGACAAAACTCTACAACAAACTCTAAACTTAACGCGTGAGTTAGGAACAGTTAATCAAAACTCACTCACACTTAACTCTAGAATCTGTGAAGCTCTTGAACCATAAGAACAAGTATCTCCTAAAACACAACAACATAGTATGATCATTGTATGTAAAAAACTTGTAATGCATATGAAGCAAGTACAATGCTATCAAGCAAAATGGAATAAAGCAGTAGACCATGGCTTGACCAAAAACGAACAATCACTATAAATAGTGATCACAATGCTCATTCACATACAGAATGGACATCCAAACATGCAAGCTAATAAGGTTAAAGCAAAGTATTATTTGCATGTCCAACACTCAACCAATGCAACAACACAAGGTAATTGCATTAAGGATAAAAAATTCAACAAAGGGCACAAGAGTGAAATATTTAAAGAAAATGCATGACATTTAACAACAAGTACTTAAGCTACAAAGCATAGGTACAAAGACCTTAAAAGCTTACAAAAGCAAAAGGTACAAAATATAAAGTACTTCCCTTATCATATCACTCCCCCTATCATGGATCATATGAGCTGTGATGAACTTGGAACATACATACTTGTAACCTAAAGCACTTGCACAAAACACGTAAGACCCTCAAGGTAAAGCAAGTAATAAACGGACAAGCATAATGTAACAAATAAATTGCGATCAAGTAAACATGTTGTGAAACATATGAGCAACTTGACCAAACACCAAAACAGTCATAAAGAAATGACAAACAAAACAAAGTTTTTCTTAGTAACACAATGTCTTTTCCCCTTTGGTATATGCATCTCCCCTATGGAATATCTCTCCCTTTACAAATGTTTACGAGAAATAAAATTTCTCCCCCTAAGAATGTGCACAAGAGTCATATAAAAATGACAAAAACTTTCCGATATACAACTCTAGAGTATTCTCTCCCCCTTTTTGACACGAATAGACAAAGGGTCAAAGAAAAAAGTTGGCAAGAGTGAAGGTACGACTAATGATAATGATGCATGAGGGGTGTAAGATGAATGAAAAAATGAAGCTTAAACCTCAAACAAAATAGAATGCTACAAAGCATAAAGTAAACATGACATGCTAGGATGAAGAAACATGGTATAGACCAATGCAGGACAAGGGCAGCAAGGTGTGTGCAAAAGGTGGCTTATGCAATGCATAACCAATGCATGGAAAATGCACATGTGGGGCAAGGTGTGTTAAAGAAACAACCAATGAATCAAACATGTTCCTAATGAGGAAACATGAGAAACCCCAAAGTTTGATACTAATTGAAGTCCAAACAAGTGAGAAAATGCTTAAGAGGCATTTTATCAAACACCTAGCATGCCCACTATGAACAACAATGTGAAAATATGCATGAATATCATGAAATCCACTCTTAATACATGATCTTTTTGTCGCAAGGGGCCAACATCCAAAGAAAATCATCAAAAGAAACCAATTTGTTGGATTCATTGAGCTTAACAATCAAATCATCCTTTTGACAAAATAACTTGCTCAAATTCTTTTGAAACTTCTTAAGCCTTTTTCTTCAAGAGTTTGTCATTTGGAATATCAACAACACCTAAAGATTTATGTAACATAGCATCACAATCATGAGGATTCACACTCATAGAGGCATTTTCACAAACACGTGACATGCTACATTTATCATCAACCAAATCATATAAAGAGGCATACAAAGCATAATCCATGACAAATAAACACAAGGGGTCAAGGATCACACTTATATATTTAAACCACAACAAGTGTACCCGCTCTGATACTAATTGAATGTTCAAATCATTGTTATTAAATCCGTTTCATTTCGGTCAGAATATTTCGTACCGGGATGCAATCCGGAATGGTAATACCACCCATTCCACCTTGGGTCCAATTCTGGCCGGTTTCAGGTCATTTTAGCCATTCTGGTCAATTTCGGCCAGTAGCAATTTTTAGCCAAAAAAAAAAAAAAAAAAACTTAAACTAACAAACCCATCAGCACAACATGTTTCACCTACCACTAATCGCCTGAAGAAGTTCAAAACAGATCTGCTACAAAGCTATCAAATGATTTGAAAAAAAAAAAAAAAAAAAAAAAAAAAAAGGAAGAGGAAGAGAACAGAAGAGGAAGAGAACAGAAATTTAGAGCCGTTGTGGAGGAAGCTCAAGTTTTAGCTGCGTGTGAAACTTTCTTCTTCAGTCCTCCACTTAAACTTTTTGTTTGGGTCTCTGAAACTTTCTAAGAAGTACCTCTGTAAGTAACCAATGGGAATATGAAATGAAGAAGAATAAGAGTGGATTGCATTTGCACGTGGGTGTTGGAGTGGGTTTAGGTGAAAAGGGAGCTTCCTAGAAGCTTCCTAGTTTATAAATATCCATCAATGTTTGTTTATTTACAAAAATACCTAAATTTGAATTTTAAAATAATCAATCTAATCACTTTATTATTATTATGGTAGTATTTCTTTTAAAACACTATATTACATTCATTAAATGATATTACATTTATAAAATTTGGCTTAAGAATAGCAATGAGTAATAACGTTTTTTTATTAATTACTAATATATATATATATATATAAAGTGTTAATTCCGAAACGGTCTAAAACGGTACGCCGAAATAGACCGGTACCAAAATATTCCGTTCCAATAGACAAACCGAAATGGGCACTGAAATGGTATTCATAACATTGGTTCAAATAGCGTATAAAACACTATGAACATTTAGACCCCCAATTTATAAATTACCAATTCGAGCTTAATGTCAAACAATATATGTGCGAAAAATTAACACAAGCTAATGACAGAATTGATAAACAATCTAAACCAATTAAAATCACACCTATAGTAGAAATTAAATAGCAAAGATTAAGGGAAGAGAGATGCAAAATAAGGACAACACCACGATGTGTTATTGAAGAGGAAACCGAAGTCCTTGGCATAAAACCTCTCCACCACCCTCCAAACGGTCAATAATCCACTAAAGAATGAAGTTGGGATATATGAACAGCAGAAGACCCTTTAAGCCTAATCTACCCAGTATACCTAAGCCCTCCAAGATTCTCGCTCCAACAAGGTTACGCTAAACCTTTGTCTTCTTTAATTTTCCGGATTCTGCTATAGCCCATAGCATCAACCAATAACCATTGGTCCATTCCTAATTGCTTCCTAAAGTACTAAATAGTCTTCTCACAGATTGGGTATGGTGAGAAAAGGATTTGGGTAAGAACCTTTCAAGGATGTAACAATGGAGATGGTGAAAATAGAAGAATTTGAAAAGTCTCTATGAAAAGATTATGGATGAGTCAATCTTGTTTTTCTCTAGGGTTTCTCTCTCAAAATTCTCTCTAGTAGCTCTCTACATTTTGTGGGTATACGAGTCTATATATACTAGTGTGTGTTTGGAATGTGAAGAGTCATTTTTTCCAAAATAGGGCTGGCTGGCGACTTGGCTTCGCAACTTAACTAAGTCGCGAGTTCAAGCCGCAAGTTAACTGAATGGCCAGTTTGGACTTTTTGTCTTGTAGTGCTACAGCTAGCATGACGGTTCAGCTTCTCTACACGCTTCACTCGAGTGCATATTCTGGTGACTTGCTAGTCGCGAGCCACCTGTGAGATCTAGTCGTAAGTCCCTGCTTCACTGCATAATTTTGAGCAATTCTTCATACTCTCTCACACATTACCCTTACATAATTCCTACCTAAATATAGGGTTTCTAAATGCTGAATTACAAGAAAATTTGGCACTGAATAAAGTCAACTAGATGGTTGATTAGATTAAATTCAACCTTATAGTCCATAACTCTAAGTTTCATCTAAGAGGAAACCAAATGCAGTCTCAGTTTGACTTCCCTTACAATTCTCCAAAACGACATTCTGCTTACTGCTTGAATTCCCTTCAAAAAACCTGGAATTTCTCTCATGCCAAATATACTATATGATTGTTGTAAAGCAGAGCTTTAGGATCAGGCCAATAAAGGCTATTTTTTTTTTTTTTTTAGTTTTGATCTTAATTAATTCATCGGTAAGCATCATGAAGGTTGGTTGCAGGCTGATCATATCCACATTTAGAACAGAGCGGAGCCAAAATCCGCCCTATATAGCTACACTAAAAACAGAGATGTTCGGCACTTTCGTCTTCAAGCATTCACAAGCCACAAAGAGTCACGATGTTGGGATAAAATCTGCTAACTCGATTTGCTATAAGAAGCCCAGAGTGGGGGGCCATCCAGGTGATAATACTGTGCTTGGGAGTATTCAATTTGTTCTAAGTGATGCCTCTACATAGTCGACCTTAAAATAGGTCTGCCTAATGAGGTTCTGAGTTGAGAGACCAAACGATCCTGTCTTCAACAGGGAGCTACGGGAGTTCATACAGGGCAATCTCTTGCATTAGACACTGTTCAGCCATTCTGTAGCTAAGTGGAAGGCTCCAATACCCATTTTTTATTAAATCGCTTACTAGAGCATGGGTCCGAGAGACCTGTTTCCATTAGAACAATGATTTCTTACCTGTAGTTGATCGGGCCATTTCTAAGCCACGGACAATGCCACAGCTTCGTGCTTTTTCGCCATTACAAATCTGACACTTGATATTAGCAATTGGATTTCACATTTTCCCTTACCGACACTCCTCCAAGACTAAGAGCAATTGGATGGAATATTAGCCACCCAAATAGAATGTCTCCTGAGATATCCAAAATGAACCCATTGAGTCCAAATGGACCCATTATCATGAATTACTCTCCGAAAAAGTTTTAACATAGCAGTCCTATTCTGGCCCTCAATAGTTCTTAAACCCAATCCACCTTCATCCTTCAGTCTACATTGGACTAGCTGATTGTATAGATCTTATAGGTGGGTTCAGGGCTCAACCAAAAGAAATCCCAAATGCCCAATGAAATGGATTTCAAGATCTTCTCCGGAAGCCTTAAAGCGGATGGCCAATAGATGTGAAGGATTGCAAGCACTGAGGAGATTAGCTCCATTCTTCCAACATATAGCCTTCTTTTCCAATTGCTAATTCGGCGATGGAACTTGTCCCAGAGGGGCAGACAGTCAAAGTGTCTCAATCTGGTAGATACTAGAGGCAGTCCCCCAGTATTTTAGAAGGAGCTGCCCCTCACAGAAGCCAAGAGTACGAATGATATCTCGTTTAACCCTACAACTGGTGGCCGAGAATGATAGGGACCATTTGGATTTATTTAATCCCAAGACCTGCCCAGACTGGGAAACTCATTCGGCACTTGGTTGATGGCCAACGCATTTTGCATGGAGCTATCTGCGAAAATGAGCACATCATCAGCATATATTATATGAGAAAGATAGAGTCTCTTAAATCTTCTTGAATGGGTTCTTTTTTGGTTGTTTACTTTCCTATTAAAAAGCTGGCTAAATATTTCAATGACTAAGGTGAAAAGATAGGCTCTAAGAGACATAGCTCAAACCGCAGCCCCACCCCTGAAGAAGCTAGATGGAGATCTGTTAATCATAGCTGCAAAGGACATATGGAGATACATTCTCTAATCCATCTTACCCAAATTTCAGGAAACTTCAAGGATTCAAGGGTATTGAAGACAGCATCCCAAGGAATGGAGTCGTACGCCTTGCGAATATCTAACTTGGCGCAAACTTAGGAGTTCCTTTGTCTCTATGAAAGTTACGGACTAGCTAGTAAGCCAGAAGAATGTTTGCACTGATGTTTCTCTATCTTTAATGAAAGCCGACTGATGGGGACCCACCAACTCATCAAGCACTTCCCTAAGCCGATGCCAAAAAATTTTCAAGATTTTCTTTACGAGCATGTTGCACAATGAAATAGGTCTGAACTCCTCAAAGACCTCCGGGTTATCCACCTTAGGGATCAGCTTAAGGAAAGTGGAGTTGACCTATTTTAACAGCTTTCCACTTCGAAAGAAGTTCGATATAGCCTTGCGATGATGTGTGCAAGGCTAAGTTTTGAGAGTCACTACTTTGGGCTCTGTGCCTGTGGCCATGTTTGAGGTGCGGCCATCGACTTTTGATGTGGGTTGCTCGGTTTGACTACTTTGAGCTTGCGGGATTCGTACCAACGCAATCATTTTGGTCCCACAAGGTTTTTTCCTCTCCGCGATCAAAGATTAGAGATTAACTGCATTGCACCTGATAATAAAACCCACATTTTATTTTGATGGTCTTTTTCTCTTTTTTTTTTTTAGGATAAGATTTTATGGTCTTCTTTTATATGTGTGGGATTGTAACTCTGAGCCAGTGAGGTACCAAATGAAGATGATTAAAATTAGATAATGTGATTTTCGTTTGGTACATGGTATCATAATTTTTTTTTTTTTGGGTTTTCCTTTAAATTGTATTCTTACTGGATTAGGAGTCCATATTAGTGAAATATACGATGCAATCCTATGAACTTTTTTTTTCCACTCTTTTAAGTAAAGATTAATTATCAACACAAGCGGACACTATGTAATAATTATTCAATTAGTGGTGGCTTTATAGTTAAACCATGAAAAAAATGTAGTTTGTATGAATTTATTTTTATGCCTAAATTATATAGTATATAAGAAATAATTGGACATGTTATGAAATTGACACTATAATTATTAATTTATTTTAACTTATTTATATATCTTTATTTTTATATATAAAAAATGTGATTAATTAAATTGGCTAAAACAAAATATTAAAAAATAAAGAAAAAAAAGTTTCAAATAAATTGTCGAGAACGTCAAAACATTGGTAGTTTGCTCATTTAGATTTTGGATAAAGACCAAATAATAATAATAATAATAAGTTAAAGACTAAAAGTTAATTATAATAGGATAGAAGCAATAGGTAGACAAAAGAGAGTCTTTTGGCTAAATATTACTAATTCTAAAACATATTTGCGTTATAGGTACTATTACAAGTTATTTGAGGATTTGAGGAGAGAGATTGAATTTCGGCAACAGTGTTGCCGAAATTCCAAGAAAAGTAGGAGAGAGAATGAGGGAAAAGGTGGAGAAAGAAAAATGGTGAATTACGACAACACTATTGCCGTAATTTGCTGCCCAAATATCTGCCCGGGCAATGTGAGACGAAGTGCTCTGAGTGGTGCCCCAAACAAACTAAAAAAAATTTGTCCCTATTGTGGCAATACCATTGCCGAAAATGGGAGTGGAAAAAAAAAAAGTGAATACCAAAATCTGGGAGGAATTTAAAAAAAAAAAAATATAATGTGCTACGTACACAATATTTTTACAATATTTTCCGACAAATCACAGGTAACTAGTTATTATTAATTCAAATTTAAATTTAACATTGAGATTACTATTTTAATCCAACAATAACAATAAGTAACAACCTGACACTTAAAATTTGTTGTAAAAATTATGTGCACTTCATTTCTAAAAAAAAAAAAAATTCCCAATTGTTGCAATGGTATTGCCGAAATGCCATTGCCACAATTGAAGAAAAAAAAAATTTCCCAATTGTGGCAATGGTATTGTCGAAATACCATTGCCACAATTGAAAAAAAAAAAATTTCCCAATTATGGCAATGGTATTGCCGAAATTGTGGGAAAAAAATTTTCCCCACACTTGTGGCAATGGTTTTTTCCCCCACACTTTCGGCAATACCATTGCCACAATTGGAAAAAAAAAGTTTTTATATTTTTTCCCAATTGTGGCAATGGCATTGCCGAAATTGTGGAGAATTTATTTTCCCCACAGTTTCGGCAATATCATTGCCACAATTGGAAAATTTTTTTTTTTTTGTTTTTTGTTTTTTTAGAAATGAAGTGCACACAAGTTTTACAATATTTTTACAACAAATTCTAAGTGTCAGGTTGTAACTTATTGTTAATGTTGGATTAAAATAGTAATCTTAATGTTAAATTTAAATTTAAATTTGAATTAATAATAACCAGTTACCTGTGATTTGTTGTGAAAATATTGTAAAAATATTGTGTACGTAGCACATTATATTTTTTAAAAATTCCTCTCAGATTTCAGTATTCACTTTTTTTGTTTCCACTCCCATTTTCGGCAATGGTATTACCACAATAGGGATAAATTTTTTTTTATAGTTTGTTTGGGGCACCACTTAGAGCACTTCGTCTCACAGTGCCCGGGCAGATATTTGGGCAACGAATTACGGCAACAGTGTTGCCGTAATTCACCATTTTTCTCTCTCCACATTTTCCTTTATTCTCTCTCCTACTTTTCTTAGAATTTCGGCAACACCATTGCCGAAATTCAATCTCTCCTCAAATCCCAAATAACTTGTAATAGTACCTATAACGCAAATATGTTTCAGAATTAGCAATATTTAGCTAAAAGACTCAGACAAAAGAAGAAAAAAAAATAAAAAAAAGTTGTGGCAGAAGTCTACTAACGTGAAAAGAGGTGGCAAAATTGTCCTGCTAAATAAAGCTCTATTTTCTCTCTCATTTTCTATTCAAATTGGACATCTTGGTTTTTGGTAGGCTCGGGATAAAACACCTGGTCACACTAGTTTTCCATCATCTCCTCTTTCCAACAAAATACTTACAAAAATAATTTTTTCCTTCGTTATTCTCATATATTTTTTCAGTCCTTCTTTACAGTCTATTTGTAGTTTTTCGTATTTTCTAGTATTTGGTACCATAAGAAAGAATGAATCAAAGAAAAACTATCTTTGATCAACATAAAATGTATGACTTATTTTTATAGATTATTTTTCACTATTTTTTTTTTTTGGAAAATAACTCTATAGTAAACTAAGGCTGCATTTGAATTAGGCGTAAACCATTTCAGGAAATCGTTTTCCACATTTTTCGCGTGTTTGGCTGTTACGGAAAATAGGATTTTCCGGAAAATCACTTCCAATTTTCCCTTAGACAACGGAAATGGTTTTCAATTCCTATTTTCACTTCAAAGTATTTCCACAGAGAGAGAGAGAGAGAGAGAGAGAGTCCAGATCGCAAAGAGAGAGCCCAGATCGCCGGTGCGAGTTTGCCAGCAAACCCATCTTCACGATCGCCACGAAACCCACAATCGCCACGGAACCCACGATCGCCACGATCGCCACGCAAAGAGAGAGCCTAGATCGCCACAAACCCATCGTCGATCGCCACCCCAATCGATCATCAATCGTCGATTGCCGATGCGACTCACGAACCTAGAAGCCACGACTTGTCGATCGCCAGTGCGACTCGCGAACCCAGAACCCACGATCTAATCGAATTTGATTTTTTTTTTCTTTGGTTTTGTTTCTGTTTTGATTGCCGGAGTTTGCTGTGATTTTGAAATATTTTGTAATAAATTTTGATTGGATGCTGAGAAAATAACTAAAAAAATGTGAAAAATATGTAGGAAAATAGCATTTTTAGAATAAAACCAAAAACATAAAAATATTTTCTACGACAATTTTTATTATACAACCAAACACTTAAAAAATTTTTCCTTTCCGAAAAATAGAATTTTTGAAAAATAGGCTATTTTCTGAAAAATATTTTACAGGAACCAAACACAGCCTAAATAAGAGAAGTTAAAAGATTGTTTTTAAACTTATTTAAGGTTACTATCAAACATATGAAATTGAGAAAGCCTAATAGAAAATATTTTTTGGAAAATGACTAAGGGGGTGTTTGGCATTGTTGTTTAAATAACAGTTTTCAGTATTTAAACAACATTACACGTATTTCCATACATTTTTTCACTCACACATACTTTCACAAAATAACAATAACGTTACAAGAAATCTCTTACCAAACAAGTCCTAATTTTCTAGAAAATATTATTGCTAAAACAAACAAAGCATTAAATCTTTCCAACCAAACAAATACTAAAAAAGGTCCCCCATGTTTTAACATAAATCATTTTTAAATTCGGGCTGCACATGTTGGAAAAATGGAAAGTTCTGTATGAATTAGAAGTCATTCACGAATATTGTAACATCATCACAATTCACAATCACATATGACTAGAATTTACAAACCCATTAAGTCCTCCATGTCTTTGTTTCTAGAATTGTGATGAATGGGCTAATAGATTATTTAAATTTAAGCCCTTCATCACGCAATTCTTTTGTTTTGATTTGCAGCTGCTAACTGCTAGTATTTTTGTTGTTCTCTGCTATTAGCAGCAATTAACTACTTTTATAGTTCGGACTGAATAAGGTTCTTTCATTCAACCGAAAAAAGAAAAAAAAAATGAGGGGGTTGTTAATGAAGACACTTGCTCTTCCCTCATTCTTTTATTGTCTCATTGCTTTCTCAGCAACCTTGTTGCAATTTTGCATTGCAGCTAACACCATAACTCCAGGGCAATCAATTAGCGGTATCCAGACTCTAGTTTCCTCAGACCAAGTTTTTGAGCTAGGCTTCTTCTCTTCAGGCAACAACAAGAGCTGGTACTTGGGCATATTATACAAGAAGACCCCAGGCGTACTTGTGTGGATAGCAAACCAGAACGGCCCAGTCACAGACCCTTCTGGAGTTTCCACCATCAGCAGCAATGGAACACTTGTTCTACTCAACCAAAGCCACCACACTATCTGGTATTCAAATCCATCCAGGCCAGCACAAATTCCAGTTGCTCAACTTTTAAGTTCTGGTAACCTTGTTCTTATAGACAATGTAACTTCAACCTCTGAAAGCTATCTGTGGAAGAGCTATGATTACCCAATAAACACGTGGTTACCAGGCATGATGATAGGAAATGACATGAGCAATGGTCTAAGCTGATTTTTGACATCTTGCAAAGACTCAGATATTGCATCTCCAGGAGACCCTACATACAAATTTGATTACCAGGGGTTGCCACAAATATATATAAAAAGGGGACCGATGAAAAAATTTCGCACTGGACCATGGAATGGAGTTCGATTCAGTGGTCTTCCTATGCCTATAAATCAATTTTTCTTTCCCATATTAGCATCCCAAAATGACATGGTGGGATATATGTATGAACCTAAAAACAAGTTGGTTTCTACAAGGATAACACTGAGTGAGTCAGGCATCCTCCAATGCTTTGTATTGATGGAGGGAAGCACTGAATGGACTACCATGGATGCAGTAAATGTGTGACAATTATGGGCAGTGTGGCGCTAATAGTGTTTGCAGAAGTTACAAAGAATCAACTTGCTAGTGTTTGGAACGTTTTATCCCCAAATCACCAGAAGAATGGAAACTACTCAATTCTTCAAGTGGATGTGTAAGGAGAACCCCACTGGAATGCCAGAGGAAAGATAGTTTCATGAAGCTTGAGTGGATGAAGTTGCCTGACTTGCTAGAGTTTTGGTTAAACAAGAGTATGAGCACCAAGGAATGCGAGGCAGAGTGCTTGAAGAACTGTTCATGTATAGCATATGTAAATTCAGATATTAATGGGGGAGGCAATGGCTGCTTGATCTGGTTTGGGAATTTGATTGATATTAGAGGGCATAACCAAGAAAATCCCAGGCAAGATCTCTATATACGACTGGCTGCTTCAGAACTAAGTGCACTTTCTGCTCTCTAATGCTCACTTCTAACATATTAGCATTTGCAGTCTTCATCTACGAAGACCTTGGCCAGCATGGTGCAGAGGGTCTTATAATCTATAGCAGGATAGAGTTCAGTATAAGTTCTCAAGCCATAGTTTTATTTATGCTTGTATTAGCATCCTTAACAAACTTATAATAAATCCCGACCAGCGGAAGCAAAGATCTAATACTATTACCCTAATGAACAAGGATTCAAGCAAAATGAACAAATATCTTAATTGTTGTATATTTTAGGATCAATCCGGGAATCAAACATGAAGGAAAGTCCGGTGGTTGTCCTGATCGTATCAGTCATTTGTGGAATGCTTACTTTGGGGTTTGTTTTCTGGTGTATAACTTGGAAGATAACAAGTAGAAGATGTAAGTATAGTTATCCATTTTATTAAAAAATAATATTAAAAAAAACGTATAAACTTCCATGCTTGGCAATAAGCTAGATCAATTGAAGTGATCATGATAAAGCTTAGTTAGACTAAAATCAAAAGCTGTTCCTGATAAGGTAATATATGCTTTCAGTAGGTCTTACAAGAAAGAAAGAAGATGTAGAGGTATCTTTATTTGATTTTACAACGGTTGCCATTGCAACAAACAAATTCTCTCAAGAAAATGTGATTGGGGCTGGTGGATTTGGTCCTGTTTGTAAGGTAAAAAGGATTCTGAATTTGTTATACAGGTCACAAATTGTATGGTGATATTATGCAAATTCAAAAGGAAAGATGCATCGTTATGTGATGATTTGCAGGGACATCTATGTAACGGACAAAATATTGCTGTGAAGATCTGTCAAAGGATTCAAGACAAGGTCTCAAAGAGTTTAGGAATGAAGTTGTTCTCATTGCCAAACTTCAACATAGGAATCTTGTCAGGCTCTTAGGCTACTGCATTCAAGGAGACGAAAAGATGTTAATCTATGAATACATGCCCAACAAAAGCTTGAATTATTTCATTTTTGGTACAATTCTAATGAGCTTTTATGTGTTATTATTGCTTTCTTTCTTTTATAGGTTGTGTACCGGAGTGTATTACCTATCATGTCTTTGAATAGAGTCCTCCAAATGATTTTCAAAACAAGTTCACAAAAGAACTAAAAATAATCATTGATCATGGTAATAAGGGCAAAAGTTATATGTAGAACAAAATGGGAGTGCACTAGTGACATGGCCAAAGCATCTTGACATTGTTTTGGGGATTGTGCGAGGACTTCTCTATCTGCACCAGGATTCTCAACTTCAAGTTGTCCACAGGGATCTGAAAGCGAGTAATATTTTATTAGATATCAATTTAAACCCAAAAATATCATATTTTGGCTTAGCAAGAATTTTTGGAGGAGATGAATCTGAAATGAAAACAGAAAGAGTTGTTGGAACACAGTAAGTATTATAAAATGGAACTATATTTTTGTTTGCCAAACAGTAGCAACATTTCATCAATGTGCTCTGAGTCTCTGACCCAAATGACCCTTCCTTTCCTCATAAACATGGTATGAAGGGTGATATCATGGGTTAAAGTTAAAGATGTACAGGTTCATGTAACTTACCTATAATGACAACAACAATAAGATTAATAAAACTAACATTTTATAGTTTCATGCAGTGGCTATATATCTCCTGAGTATGCAGTTGATGGAACAATTTTAGTGAAATCTGATGTCTTTAGCAGTGTGCTTATGTTAGAGATAGTGAGTGGCATGAAAAATCGAAACTTTTTTCATGCTAATCACCATCATAACCTACTAGGACATGTAAGTTCAAAATTCTCTCTCTCTCTCTCTCTCTCTCTCTCTCTCTCTCTATTCCCCCCTTTGGAAATTATGTAAGCATCTATATATAAATATATATATATATATATATATATATATATATTTTTAGGCATGGTTGCTGTGGAAGGAGGGCAGGGCCTTGGAACTATTGTATACATGTTTGGAGGATTCACATTTAAGATCTCAAGTACTAAGATGTATTCATGTTGGTTTACTATGCGTTCAAAAGTTCACTGAAGACAGGCTGATAATGTCTTGTGTGCTTTCTATGTTAACGAATGAGGAAGCAATTCTGCCTCAGCCTACACAGCCTAGTTTTTTCATAGAAGTTCCAGCAATGCAGGTGCATCATCAAGAAATGAAGAATCCAGCACAGAAAATGCAGTAACTATAACTATGCCAGAAGCTGGATAGGGAATTCATAAATAGCTTGCATGAGATGTTATATGTGAAAGTTTTGAAGTATTTAGGGGTGCATTTGGGACTAGATTCTTTGGCATCTTTTTTTTTTTTAAGATTTAAATTCTATCATTTGGGGGTTCATAGTTGCTACTTGCTTGGTTGTGTAAAACTAATGAACTTTTCTTTATTTTCTTTAATTGAATGGATGGACTATTATAGCCAGTTCTTATCTAAAATCTAAATAATTAGAACGTTTACTAATGGGCTTCTCTGGCATTTTATTGATATATAAACCTCGGATCCTATTTAAAGTGCACAGATTTTGAATCACAAAAGTAGTAAGTGCAGAACCAGAAGAAGCAGAAAACAAAGATAAAAATGAAGTGAGGATTAACTGCAGAAGAATGATTCTGTTCACATGAGCATGTGATCTGCACACTATTGGTATATAAACACATGGGATTAAAAGCCATTACTAATTGTTAGTTCCATGCAACTAATTTAACTCAGCAGCTGCAGCTGCTACAATCTTGACTGAGTTGTGAATGTCAACTGGCTGAGTGGTGCAAGTGTCATCAGTAATATTAACATCTCCCCTCAAACTAATGGACATATAAGTAAGCATTAGTTTGTTCTTTAATTGAAGAAAACGTGGAGAAGATAAGCCCTTATTAAAAATATCAGACATGATCAGTACTAGAATGTTATTAACTTTTCATATTTCTTGTATGACACTTTTAAATTGGTTCGAATTTTATACATGTTCCACCCCTGGACATGATTGTGGCAATGGCAAGCCGAAACATTGTCACACCAAATCCGAGGAATATGATAAATGAAAACACCCAAAGCCCTATAAAATCGTACAAAGCCAACATAACTAAAGTAGCAGTGGAAATAATGATTGGTATTCAACTTCAGTAGAGGAGTGAAATACAATGGATTTTTTTCTTGACAGACCAAGTGGTGGGATTATTAACAAGACAAGAAAAACAATTTAAGCTAATGTTGAGTATTTTTAGAAGGTATGAACACTCAACAGCCCAATCAACATCTATGTAAGCTGACAGAGACAAAATACTACTCTAAAAGAGAATACCATGATCAAGTGTGCTACAATGATAGCAGAAGCTAAGTTTGACAGCAACATATTGAAGGTCAGTGGAGGTGGAGATAAAAAAAATAACCAATTCAAATGAAGCTTTTCAATGTCGCCATTTAATTCTTCATTTCGAGAAAACCAGCACGACCCAGTCCTCCAAACCAGCCAAATTAAAAGAACCACCTCAAAATGCCACACTGCCGGCACAAACTCAGCCCTCAATTATTCAAAAGTCAAAACCCACCAAATCCAACAACATATAAAATTGAACCATTGTGGTTGTCAAACGCTGAATGCAAGAGAGAGAATCCAAGATGCGGCTCAAAGGGGAGAGGGAGAGAGAGGGAATGTGACGAGGCCAAATGAGGAGAAAGGTAAAGAAGGGAGCTCATGAATACAATCTGCTGCTGCCGTCCCTTTGGAAGTTTGGATGTTCTCTCCCAATTTATTACAGTATTTTACTATTTTTATTTCAATTTAAGAACAAATGTTTAGTGGGAATCCTATCCAAAAAAAAAAAAGTTTAATGGGAAACTACAAACTATAAAGTCTGGAATGGAGAGAATATAATGTGATGCAAAAAAGTTTTGTTCTTGTCCCTAAAAAAAAAAAAATGATTTTTTGCTCAATTTTTTTTTTTTTTTGGTATTTTACTTTATATTTTATCAATTACAATTTAATATGTATTTTTTAAAATTTTTCTCAAAAAATAACAAAATTAAAATTAAAAAAAAAATGTATTACAATCAGCTTAATTTAATATGTGTAGGGACTCAATTTGGATATGCCTTCTGAAATCGAAAGGAAAAACAGCCCAACAAGCCCAAACAATAAATTTTTAGAGAGTGAGTTCAAGGACTAAGCCTTAACAAACGGACAACGCCCAAAAGCCCAATCTTCACCCATTGAAGGTTGGTACATTAAGATTATTCACCAAGGCTCCTCCTCGGCATTCGTCCGAGGATCCTCCTTTTTTTCCGCCCCCCTACTGTTCTGTTTGGTTCCCCTTATATAGCCCTCCTCTCACCATTTCTTTATTCTATCTGTTGATCATCCATACGCTTCACTCTTGAACATCCGTCCCATCAGTTGTGTTATCAGTAATCATGTGATTTGTAGTGGCCAAGGTTACCCTGTCCAGGAGTCACATCTCCATTAGGGTGGTCAGGAGATTAGGTGAGCGCATTTATTGTGGAGATGACAACCTATACTGGGCTTGTTCTCCCACTTTGTGTTGTCCTCAGTCCGTCGAGGACAATGTCATCCTCGGCATGGTCCTTACAGCCCAGGCCTCAACACAACGTTCTCGGGCAATTCTCCATCCTTGGTATGGGCCTTGGGCCGGGTGCAAAATGGGCCGAGGCTATCAGACTTTCAAGCCCCACAATAGCCCCTTAAAACCCTATTACCCGCATCCTCAGACGGGGAGGAGGGTTTTGATATCCCTGGGCCTTTTTCGTGATTCACTCAACATCAGTTGACGTCAGCATTAGAGTCTTTTTGCTTGCCCAATGGACGTTTCTGGCACCTCAATATTCGGCGCACGATCGCATTAAATTTTCTACAGCTCCATGTTCCCCACGTCCAGCGATGTGATGGCAATCAATCGGTGGGGATTTCTTACCTTTATGGGCGGGAAGTTCCACCTGATTAATTTTGATTGAGAGTATAAATACTCATTTGAACTGCTTGGTCTCCTTATTTGTGCATTCAAGAGCTTCAACGCGCACACTTTGAATCTAGTCTAATCTCTACACCAACCAGTGCCCCTTTTTGGCATAAAGAGTTTGTCCGAGGAGAATCTCCCCACTTCTGTAAGTCTCCTTCTCTCTGTAGCACAAACCTCTCTTTACTTCCTTTTTCCCTTTTGTTCTCTCTCTTTTGGGTCTTTGAGTCGTTGCTAGGGATGGAAAAATTTAAGAAATTAGTTGAGTCTAAAGAGATGATAGAGAAATTCATGGCTGATTACGGGATACTCCGTAATGTTGGCTTAAGGTATTGCGAAGAAGGAGAGTGGTACACTAAAAGGAATGAGGATGAAGTTATGATTCCCATAGTAGCTTTCGTAGAGGGAGGCATGAGAATCCCTATGAGGCCAGTGATGAGAGATTACCTTAGGCATTTTTGGCTAGCTCCTACCCAGTGCGCCGTTAATATGTTTAGGATACTAGGGTGCGTAGATGTCCTGAATAAGAAAATGGGGTTGAGGTTAACCCACCATGATGTGAATTGGTGCTACAATCTTCAGCACCTGAAGGGTAAGTCATATTATATGAAGACGAGGGACGATAAGGTTCGGCTCATCCAGTACCTCCCCGATTTTAGTAAGGGTTTGACTCAAGATTTTCTCATAGTGTCGGGGGAGTGGCACGACGGTCTCTACTGCTCGACAGTAGAGGGGGAGCCAAGTAGGGAATTTGAAGTGGAAGATGGTCTAATTTCTTTTCTTTTTTCTTTGTCGTATATCTTATTTGCTTGATTGATTATAGGAGTTTTGTTCCTCTTTTCTCAGATTCGCATGCCTTCGCGCGTCATTTTCGCCTGGTCAACAAGCAGGACCTGGAAGCTGTTCTTAGAGCGGAGCTTTTTCTGAACGACACTGACAATCAAGTTAGAGTTGCCCATAAGATCCTCGGATATAATCTGGCCCAGAAGTTGTTTCCAGTCCCAAAGCACGTTATCAGGGCCCGAGATCCTCGGCTTAGGCAAATCACCGTGGTAGAGGACGAATTTTCATTTTCCGAAGGAACTTCTATTCTGAAGGGCATCTCATTAGCAGGTTCTTCCTCGTCCCATCAAGCAACACAGGCCGAAGAAGGGAGCTCGGAGAAGGGGGAAGAAGTGGTCGAACTGAGCTCATCTAAAGACGAATTTGGTGTATTTGGCCGAGCTAACCAGTCCGAGGATCCCTCTGGTGATTTGGGAGACCCTCAACTGTCCGAAGCCGACCTCTAGCCCCCAAGGGTTGGAATTCAAACGGAGATAGGTTCCAAGAGACAGCCCCAAACCAGCCTTCTCGACCTGGTTGAGGGCAAGTCCGGGAAAGGTGTACCGAGTAAGTCACAACCCAAACCCCCTCCACCTCTGCTTAAGCCCTCGCCTACGTAGGTCAGGTTGTCCTCCGTCCCTCCAATCTCAGACTCTCGGCCTGAGTCCTCCGATCCAAAAAGAAAGAGGCCCTCCAAGGGTAAAGACCCAGTGAACGAGGGTAAATCCTGCTCTTCTCCCGAGGAAGGTGAAGCCTGCCAACCTTCTAAACAGCTGAGGCTTGGTTGTTAGCGTAAAGGACAAGAAATCATTCAATTACCTGAGCCCTAGGCATGGTTGCCCGCTGCTATGCTTCATGGGCAACCTTTAATGGATAACGCTTCTCTTCGGGATTTTCGATGAGGCGAGGGGGCTCGCATAGCCGATGCCCTTGAGAGGTCCCTTCTACTCCCCGTCAACATGGCTGAGCTTAGGAGCATGGGAGGGCAAGAGGTTGCCTACGACCTTAAGAGATACCTAGGCATGGTAGGACCTTTGGTACTTGTCTATTTTATTTGAATTTTATCGCCTAGCACCTCCCTTCCCTTTAATGACATGCTTGTTTTGGTTGGCAGGCTATTTAGGCTGTTTTTAGGTTGGACGAGGAGGCTGACGTACAGAGTAGTGTTCTGGGGAAGGAACGCGACAAGTTCCTACAGGCTGTGCATACCCTTAAGAGATTTGAAGTGGATCTTAAGAAAGCGATTGACAGTTTGGAGGAGATGACAAAGGCTAGAGATAGCGTGGCTTCTGAGCTAGCCGCTGCTACGAAACAAGCCGAGGATAAGATGAAGCGTTTACAGGATGCCGAGGGCCAATTACGGGCTGCTCAAGAGGATATCGCCGACCTGAAGAGAAAGTTGGCCGAGGCGGTTGGGGCAAAAGGTATTGCCAAGTATGCTAGGGATGAGGCCGTGAGGGCCAAAGATGAAGCCGTGTTTGTGAGGATAGATGCCGAGCGTTTCGTAGAATATGCAAAGGAAGAGGCCTTTGTTGAAGGAGTGGCTAAAACTGAAGCTACCCTTAAGGCTCAAATTCCTAAAGTATGTAAGGGCTTTTACTCCCAGACCTACAATGAAGCCCTTAACCAAGCAGGGGTTGATGCCTCATTTGACCTTAGGAGAGCGGAGAGGGTGTATTACCCCCTTGCAATTTGCGAGGTTATCCCTGTTACTTCTGAGGTGGAGTCCACTTTGCCAGTGGTAGATGAAAGTCAAACTAAAACTACTGAAGATGCATCTTTCGCTAATAGACCTACCGAGGGGGCTGAGCTCCATGAAGCGATGAAGGCGGTGGGAACTGACGGTCAGGAGGTGCCCCAAGGAGTGGTAAAGCCTTCTGTTGATTCTCAAGCCACACTTGTTGCCCCTCAGATCCCTCTTGCCGGGGAAGGATCTTCCAAAGTAGCCCATCGGGAGTAGGGTCCCGAGGCATGAGTCAAAGTCGTCCGACAATCTCCTCGAAGCAAGCTACCTGCCGATTTGGGGAAGCAAGCCATCTTGGTGGACTACCCTGTTCTGATGGCGTGGACGTTCCTATTTGTTTTTGTTTTTCATTTCATTTCGCTTTTTGCCTTGGCGACATTGTAACAGAATTACACACTTTCTTATTTGAAATACACATTCAATAGTTCACTTTTATTTCTTGGATTGATACTCCCTTTTACTTGTTATATTTTAATGTTTCGCTTAATACCTTGATTCTGTCTAACACTTAGGATCTTTTTCAGAGTAGCTAGTTTCCCCATAGGCTTGAGTCCGAGGACCATGCAAGGCCTTGGTTCTGTTTACCATTTAGGATCTTTTTTGAAGTGGTTAGTTTCCCCATAGGCTTGAGTCTGAGGACCATGCAAGGCCTTGGTTCTGTCTACCACTTAGGATCTTTTTTGAAGTGGTTAGTTTCCCCATAAGCTTGAGTCCAAGGACCATGCAAGGCCTTGGTTCTGTCTAACACTTAGGATCTTTTTTGAAGTGGTTAGTTTTCCCATAGGCTTGAGTCCGAGGACCATGCAAGGCCTTGGTTCTGTCTAACACTTAAGATCCTTTTTGAAGTGGTTAGTTTCCCCATAGGCTTGAGTTCGAGGACCATCCAAGGCCTTGGTTCTGTCTAACACTTAAGATCTTTTTTGAAGTGGTTAGTTTCCTCATAGGCTTGAGTCCGAGGACCATGCAAGATCTTGGTTCTGTCTAACACTTAGGATTTTTTTGAAGTGGTTAGTTTCCCCATAGGCTTGAGTTCGAGGACCATCCATGGCCTTGGTTCTGTCTAACACTTAGGATCTTTTTTGAAGTGGTTAGTTTCTTCATAGGCTTGAGTCCGAGGATCATGCAAGGCCTTGGTCTTGTCTAACACTTAGGATCTCTTTTTTTTGCTAGAAGGAGGGCCTCGACCCTGCTTCATTGGAAGTGGGCCATCCTCGGGTCGGATTCTTGACCCCGCAGTGTCCCAGGCAGGGGTGGTTTGAATTTCTTACTTGACGCGTGGCAGTAGCCCCTTCTCCAGTTCAAGCTTTCGCCCTTCTCAATTACAAGGCGTCTACTGACTGCTCGCATTCTGCACCTAATGTTTCGATACACGAGATGCGCCCTCATGAATATCCTTGTGGATTGATGCAGATCCAACGGTTTACAGCCTCCTTGGAATTTGGTTAGGATTAATGCCGCTGATAACCCTTTTCTCTCGAATTTTATGTGGATCAAATCCCATCAACCTCTATATTCTATATAAGGCCTTTTGGGGGGGGGGGGGGGAGGGGGAGGAACATCCTTCCACACTCCATGAATCCCCTAATAAAATAGGAGACACGTCCCCTCAGCTCTCTGAGCCCCTTCAACAACCCTGCCAAGATTGTGACAAGAGTTTGAAGAAACGGGCAGCCTTGGATGGGAGTGAGGGCACACAAGCCAGAGGTCCTCCTTCCTCAGCCGAGAGCGTTATGGCTGTAGCCCGTGCTAGACTTCTGGCACGGCAGAGTTTGGGCGTCATCTCGATGGTGTTGTGCATGGCGGTTAGGAGGAAAGTCCCTGAAGTACGTAACGCCCTTCTCCGAGGCGCACCCATGCCTGTCCCTCAGACCAGCAGCAACCTGTGCCTGGCTCATCCATCGGTGGAAGCTCGCAAGATCACATTATGTCCGGTGCCCGGGTGTTGCCGTCTCCAACGGCCAACCAACGTGGGGCTGGGAGAGAATCAAGGGAACGTCATGGGGAAGGGTCGTTAGGTGTCCATGCATCTGCTCCTCTCTTCTCGCCAGCACCATCCGCACAGGCCCGAGGGTCGTTGGAAGCCTTAAAACAAGCCTGCCTCAGCCCCCTTCCTTGAAGTTAGTTTTAGAATAGGCTCGTATGGGCCTCTGTTTGTAGCCTTAGCTTTAAAACACGCTTGTCTGAGCCTCTGTTTGTATTTTGTATTTGCTTTTCGATTAATAAAATGTTGTTGTGTTTGTTTCCTTCTCCTCTCCGAATTTCTTACTTTCCTGCAACGATCGTATCTTGTGCAAAAGCATTCTTGTTAGTTGTTTCTTCGTTTTTTTTTTTTTTTTTTTTTTTTTTTTTTTTTTCCAGGGTAACTTGTGCAAGCTCCCAACGGTGGAAATTACTAGTTGTTGCGCCTGCTGATGCCCTAGTCCTTCCCACAGACGGCGCCAATTGTAGGGACTCAATTTGGATATGCCTTCTGAAATCGAAAGAAAAAACAGTCCAACAAGCCCAAACAATAAATTTTTAGAGAGTGGGTTCAAGGACTAGGCCTTAACAAACGTACAACGCCCAAAAATCCGATCTTCACCCATTGAAGGTTGGCACATTAAGATTATTCACCAAGGCTCCTCCTCGGCATTCGTCCGATGATTCTCCTTTTTTTCCACCCCCCTACTGTTCTGTTTGGCTCCCTTTATATAGCCCTCCTCTCACCATCTCTTTCTTCCATCTATTGATCATCCGCGCGCTTCACTCCTGAACATCCATCCCATCAGTTGTGTTATCAGTAATCATGTGATTTGTAGTGGCCAAGGTTACCCTGTCCAGGAGTCACATCTCCATTAGGGCGGTCAGGGGATTAGGTGAGCGCATTTATTGTGGAGATGACAACCTGTACTGGGCTTGTTCTCCCACTTTGTGTTGTCCTCGGTCCGTCGAGGACAGGGTCATCCTCGGCGTGGTCCTTACAACCCATGCCTCAACACAACGTCCTCGGACAATTCTCCATCCTCGGCATGGGCCTTGGGCTAGGTACAAAATGGGCTGAGGCTATCAGACTTTCAGGCCCCACAATCTGTATTTCTTAAATTTTTCTCAAAAAAATAAAAATAAAATAACGATTGGTTGTTTACTAAGTTATTCATAGTGAATTACAAGTTTCTTGTGATTTTTTTTTAGTATGACAATTAGCTTAATTGATAGTTGACAATGTGCAATGACAATTTTTTAAGTGACCTTTGAATAAACAAATTACTGACTTTTTTCTCACAAGTAGTTGTCTATTGTGATTGCAACATTAAATGTATTACATTTGATGATGATTGTTTTAAGGTTCCTGTTATACTTTGTTATAACTTAATATAGAACTCATTAATCATTATTATTGAGAGTGATGCCAAAAATTGTATTGATTCACTGTTATCTGATTGTTTCACGGCGGATTGGTCTATCAGTACCCAAGTTTTCAATAAAGAGTCTTTTTTGAGTTGTAGTTTTCACTAGGTTAAGAGAATTTGTATTTCTGTTGCATGCTCAGCAACAAAAATTGCCAATTAACTCCAATGATTGTCCTTCAATTTAGTTTTATCAATGAAATCATTCAAGCTCAAATAATCATTATGGTAATTGTAAATGTAATAAATTCGAATACAAGGGTGCCTTTTTTGAGGTTTGTTTTTCCTCACGTGGAACAAAATAGACCTAAGTGGTTACTGTTGGATATTTTAATAAAAAATATTATATTTATTTTGATACTCATTTATGTGTATCAATTATCCCTTAATGTCAGATACGTTGAATACTAAATTTTGAAATTCAAATTTAATTCAAAATTTGAATAGCTTTTGTCAATGGTTTTAATCAGGAAAATTTATGAACATTAATGTAATATTAATACCATAATTGCTAGTATATTTGGTTTTATTACAAATATATACTTTCCATTCTAAAGGCTTTGTAGTCAAACGTTCTTATTTAAATATGACATAATAAAGTCATATATGGAAGATATTTCAGCACTTAAATGTACAGTTATTGTTGAATTATTTTATGTTACCATATATACACAAATATTTACCATTTAATTTAATGGAAAGTGGTCAAAACAGCTAGCAATTTTTGTAATATTCTGGAACTTTCAAAAAGGCATTCTAATAAAGGTTAGCCACGTTAACTATGGGACATTAAATGCATAGCATCATGATTCTTTCTTTCTAGTCCTCAACGTACACTTTGGCAAAAAAAAGTTGACCGGTTTATATATATATATATATATATATATATATTAAGAAAGCCATTTATTATATTATTAATTTTAATATCTTTATGAGTATTTAATTGATATCAAATCTTTTGATTTTTTGGCTAAGGTGAAGTTAAAGGTCCGGCTATATATATATATATATATATGGAAAGAAGGAAAGTAGGAGACACACATTGTTCTTGAATTACAAAGCTGAAAATTTTTTCAAAAATAATTTTTATTGTCCTAAACACTTACCATCTATTGCTTTTTACAACTCACAAAAATATTCTATCTTTTACAAAATTTTCTGGGAAAAGAAAGTACTATAGAGAGCTTATATCCTACGAGCAGTGTAGGCTCGCAAGGATAATTAGCAAAGGTGGCTGGGCTGTTGTATCCTGGGGGCAACGTGCAGAAATTATTTGTCTAACTACATCGGATATACCGTAGACGGCACGATTTGTCTCAAGACAGTGACTTGGTCCACGCCTCATCTCTGCCACCTCTTTTTGGTAATATCAAATTGCATAATTTCCAAGGAAAATTCAGGTATTATCTCTCCTTTATTTCCAACAATTTGAGACAAATCGTTATGGAGAACACAAAATCATCCTTGGAAAATGGTAATGTTATGTCTAATTCCTCTGGAGCGGGTGATCTTAATAAGCCATTCCGCTTCCGTGGTGTTAACTTTAAGAGATGGAGACAAAAGACTTTGTTTTATCTTACTCTCTTGAATGTGGCTTATGTGTTAACTGAGAAAAAACCAAAGAAAAAGAAATCTGAACAATTGACTGAAGAAGAACTTTCTCAACATGAAAAAGATGTTAAGAAATGGGATAAGGATCATCTTTACTGTAGAAATTATTTACTTAATTGTCTTTCTGATGATTTGTATGATTATTATGATTAAGCTTACAAATCAGCCAAAAAGATATGGAAAGCATTGAATCAAAAATATGATACAGAGGAAGCTGGATCCAAGAAATATGCATGTAGCCGATTTTTCAGGTTTCAGATGGTTCAAGGCAAGTCCGTGGTGGAACAATCCTATGAACTCCAAATGATTTCACAAGATGTTCAATCTGAAGGCATTCGAGTAGATGAACAAATGCAAGTTTCAGCCATCATTGACAAGCTGCCTGAGTCTTGGAAGGAGTTTGCCAAAGTTCTGAGACACAAGCAAAAGGAACTCTCCATTGAATCCCTTATCACCTGTTTGAGAGTGGAGGAAGAGGCAAGGAACCAAGACAAAGCTGTTGAATTCCATGGAGCAAATGGTCCTAAGGTAAATTTCATCTCCTCAAATGAAAACATGTCAAAAGCCAATGCAAAAAATAATGACTATGTAAGGCCTAAGAAAAGAAACTTCAAACGTAGGCCAAATGGAAATCAACCTCAACATAAGACCCACTCTAATCAAAGAAAGAATCAAGCACACCATCCTAAGCATGCTCCAAATAATGGCAGCCACAATAATAATAACAATTATGCATGTTTTGTATGTGGAAAGCCTGGACATTCGGCTAGAAATTGTCGCTTTCGAAAACATGGGCCTATGGCTCAAGCCAATGTCGTTGAAGAGCCTCTTGTGGCTATGGTTACCGAGATTAATATTCTCGAAGGCTTAGGAGGGTGGTGGATTGATTCTGGGGCAACTAGACATATTTGCTTTCTAATGGTTTTAAAACAAATGAAAGTGACAAATGTATATATTATAAAACTTTTGATGATGCTCATGTTATAATTTGTTTATATGTTGATGATCTTCTAATTTTTGGTCCTAATATGGATATTATAAATGCTGTCAAAATGCTTCTTAAAAATAATTTTGATATGAAAGATTTAGGAGAAGCTAATGTGATTCTTGGCATGAAAATCTCTAGAACTTCATATGGCATATTTGTAGATCAATCTCATTATATGGAAAAAATTTTGAAAAAATATAATTACTTTGATTGTAAGCCTGCAAGTATTCCTTTTGACTCTAGTATGCATCTTTTTCCTACTAAAGATGAAAATGATATTTACAATCAAAAGGAATATGCTAGTATTATTGGTAGTCTTAGATATGCTACTGATTGTACTAGACCTGATATTGCTTATGCCGTAGGAGTTTTAGCAAGATTTACTAGCAAACCTAATTTTGAGCATTGGAATGCCATGACTCAATTAATGAGATATTTAAAAAGAACTGCGCACTATGGTTTGCTATATCAAAGATATCCTGCTGTTCTTGAAGGATATAGTGATGCTAGTTGGAACACCTTATCAGGTGATTCTTTGTCTACCACTGGCTATGTATTTACAATAGGTGGTGGAGCAATAAGTTGGAAATCTAAAAAACAACAGATTATTGCTAAATCCACCATGGAGGCAGAACTAATTGCCTTATCTTCAGCTAGTGAAGAAGCGGGTTGGTTACGAGATTTATTATCTGAAATTCCCATGTGGGAGAAACCTATTTCACCCGTCTTAATTCATTGTGATAGTACTGCCACAATTGGTAGAGTGCGCAATAAATACTATAATGGTAAATCCAGATCTATTAGAAGAAAACACAGTACTGTGAGATCATACATAAACAATGGTACCATAAATGTTGATTATGTTAGTACAAATGATAATATTGCGGATCCATTAACTAAAGCTCTAGCTAGAGAAAAGATCTGGATAGCATCGAGGGGGATGGGACTTAAGCCCAAAGAAGAATAAACTACCTATGAGGATACCCTACCTAGGGACTGGAGATCCCAAGAACTAGGTTCAAAGGGAAAAACTAATCATAGAGTAGTTTGATTAACATGCACGAAATATATGTATGAGTAATAATACTCATGTCCCTCCCTATGGTGTGCATGCATGTATCTTGTAACGTTATATAGGATGAGTTTTTATAAAAACTCTTAATGTGGACTATAGCTCTTATGAGTGGGATGTTAGAGTTACAAGAACATCCTTGATAGCCACACCTAAGTGAGCATGGAAGTGAGGCCGCTTCCTTTGAGAATGGGGCTAGTTCTCTAAATAGCTCATGGATGCTGGGATAAAGCACAAGGCCGTAATGTGCTGGCTTAAAAGCTCGTAGTAGAGTACTGGAATATTATGTGTGTGATGTAATGTTTTGTATCCATAGAAAAAGTTATAGTTCAAGACTTAGATCACTATTAACTTTGGAACAATGTTACTAAAACACTAAATGAGGGTTCAAGCCATTGGCACTCCCATTATGCATAATGTTCTACTTAACCCAGAAACTTTCTTATATATATTTACCTATTTATTTTTTATAAAAATAAGTGGGGGATTGTTGGATATTTTAATAAAAAATATTATATTTATTTTGATACTCATTTATGTGTATCAATTATCCCTTAATGTCAGATACGTTGAATACTAAATTTTGAAATTCAAATTTAATTCAAAATTTGAATAGCTTTTGTCAATGGTTTTAATCAGGAAAATTTATGAACATTAATGTAATATTAATACCATAATTGCTAGTATATTTGGTTTTATTACAAATATATACTTTCCATTCTAAAGGCTTTGTAGTCAAACGTTCTTATTTAAATATGACATAATAAAGTCATATATAGAAGATATTTCAGCACTTAAATGTACAGTTATTGTTGAATTATTTTACGTTACCATATATACACAAATATTTACCATTTAATTTAATGGAAAGTGGTCAAAACAGCTAGCAATTTTTGTAATATTCTGGAACTTTCAAAAAGGCATTCTAATAAAGGTTAGCCACGTTAACTATGGGACATTAAATGCATAGCATCATGATTCTTTCTTTGATTCTTTCTTTCTAGTCCTCAACGTACACTTTGGCAAAAAAAAGTTGACCGGTTTATATATATATATATATATATATTAAGAAAGCCATTTATTATATTATTAATTTTAATATCTTTATGAGTATTTAATTGATATCAAATCTTTTGACTTTTTGGCTAAGGTGAAGTTAAAGGTCCGGCTATATATATATATATATATGGAAAGAAGGAAAGTAGGAGACACACATTGTTCTTGAATTACAAAGCTGAAAATTTTTTCAAAAATAATTTTTATTGTCCTAAACACTTACCATCTATTGCTTTTTACAACTCACAAAAATATTCTATCTTTTACAAAATTTTCTGGGAAAAGAAAGTACTATAGAGAGATTATATCCTACGAGCAGTGTAGGCTCGCAAGGATAATCAGCAAAGGTGGCTGGGCTGTTGTATTCTGGGGGCAACGTGCAGAAATTATTTGTCTAACTACATCGGATATACCGTAGACGGCACGATTTGTCTCAAGACAGTGACTTGGTCCACGCCTCATCTCTGCCACCTCTTTTTGGTAATATCAAATTGCATAATTTTCAAGGAAAATTCAGGTATTATCTCTCCTTTATTTCCAACAGTTACATATGTTGGAAGTGATTTTAACACAGAAAGCACCATTTTACAAGGATGGAAGTATCGTCGGAGGCGGGCGAGGGGGGGGGGGGGGGGGAGGGGGCCCCTCATTTAAAAAAAAAAATTGGTATATATATAATATATTATTTTTAGCAATTTGTTTCAACAAAATTGCACTCCGCTCCCTCAACAATATTATTGATATTTTTAAAATCTATAAAATATATATATTAGCCCAATGCCCAAACAACACCCCAAAACACACACAAGCAAAAATAAAAGAGATAATTACAATTTATCCACTTGTGGTTTGCCTCAAATTTAACTTACCTACCTGTAATTTCATTTTTGACACTTTACTCACCCATGGTTTATTATGTTAATGCTTTGTTATCCACCTCTCAATCTGCCGTTACTAACACATTTGATCCCAAAATCAAAGAACAAATCAGATCAAACACTCCTTTCTGCTAGCAACACACAAACACACACACACACACACACACACTCTCTCTCTCTCTCTCTCTCTCTCTCTCTCTCTCTCTCTACCACACTTGCTCACTGATTGAGGATGCTACCCACCTAAGTTCTTAGACTCGTTTATGCTTGTGATCCTTTGGGTGATTTCTAGCAAGGAAACTGTGGAGTTACTGATTTTAAATGGGTCTAAGAACTCAAGTGAGTAACATCCTCTATCGGTGAGCAAGAGTGGCAGAGAGAGAGAGAGAGAGAGAGAGAGTGTGTGTGTGTGTGTGTGTTGCTAGGAGAGAGGAGTGTTTGATTTGATTTGTTCTTTGATTTTGGGATTAAATGTGTTAGAGTAATGGCAGATTGAGAGGTGGGTAACAGAGCATTGACAAAATAAACCATGGGTGGGTAAAGTGTCAAAAATGAAACCACAGGTCGGTAAGTTAAATTTGAGGCAAACCACATTTGAGTAAGTTATAATTATCCAAAAAAAAAAAAAATCAAAACCGATTCTAACTGGAAGTAGGAGAACACCCAACGGCAAGACACACATATAAAAGGGAAAAAGAGGTGGATTTCTAAACCACTCAAAAAAAAATAAATAAATAAGAAAATAAAACCTAACTTAAGGCAGAACGTAGAAGACCTCAGACTAAGGAGTTGGGCAGCCACAAGGAGAATAGTAGAAGCAGAGGTTGACTAGCACATCACGCCTGACGCCACCGGCCACCACCAGTCCACCATAGCACTACCCAAACCTGGTAATTTTTTTGGATGAGAATATTGTATCCCTCTCATATCTGAATCTCTAATGCTTGTTTGATTAACTTAGATTGTGATTTGTGAAGAAAATTTAAAGAGAGGCAAAGATGAGAGACAGAAGAGAGTCAAGAGACTAGAAGACACTAGAGAGAGAGAGAGAGAGAGAGAGAGAGTGAAAGAGAAAGATAACAAAATTTAATAAAAAATTTGTCCAGTGACTCTAGTCCTCTCTTTTGAAAATCAAACCCACCAAATCCATTTATCTCTTCTCAACCCAACAAACCCACACAAGCACCACCAGAATATAAATAAAAAAATAAAAAATCAGCCACTCCACCAAAACCCAAACTACCATTAGCCACCACACCAAAAACCCAAACCCACAACCCAAAATCAACATCCACCACCACCACAACTACCAAACCAACCATCCCATGCCACCAATGATCTATATATATATATATATATATATGAGAGAGTTTGAGCTAGAGGAGAAGAAGAGAGAGAAAATAAAGAAAGAAGTGAGAAAGAAAGTGGTAGATACGGAAATGGGTGGAGGAGAAGAAGAAAGAGCATTGAGAAAAAAGAGACAAAAAGAGAAATAAGTTTTTTTTTTTTCTTTTTAAGAAAAGAAGAGAGAGAATGGAATAAAAAAATTAATATTTTTTATAAGGTTGCGGCGACATTAAGCTGTTACTTTTGATAGCTTACTGTAGCTTAGATGCTAAAACTTTTAAGTTCTCTTTGATGTATCATGCTTTTGTTGTTTGTGTTGCTAAAATATAACTTTTTAGCATTTTAACAACTTTGCTATGAATGCCCTAATACTAGTGGTGCAACATTGCATTGTATGCTTCGTTTGTTTCAATGTAAAAAATTTTACATACAAACATTTTCAGGAAAAAAATTTCAAGTGTTTAGATTGACCTCAATGCTAGAAAATGCAAATACAAACCAAAAACCACTGACCACCACAAACCCAATCACCACAGTCACCACCAGCCACCTAAATCACAAATTGGAGAGAAAATTTCAACAAAAGCCAGCCAGCCACCACTACCCACAAACCCACCCAACCACCCACCGCAACCCCCAAGCCATCCCAGAAACCCAGATCGTGAAGGAATGAAAAAAGGGGCCAAGATCTAATGGTGGTGCCACCAGAATGGAGGTTTGATGGCTTCTCATAGCTCTTGCTCTCATATTCCCGAAATTGACCATGTAAAGTGGACGCCATCATTTTTAAAATGAATCTTACTAATAATGTAAAATAGCCAAAAATTAAGACCTTACCGATGCTAATAAGGTCTCAACTGATTCCATGGCAACTTCTATCACAATTCTAAAACCAGTCTCAATGAATGCACAGACGGATACAATGTCCATAAATTCTAATCTCCAGTATCTATGCATCCAAAGAGACAAACATTTCTGCACTAATAGAGCTGATTTGACAATAACTAATCAAACTTTAAAACATTTATGCATTAAAAACACCAAAGATAAATCCAAACTTTTCAAACATTAAATAATGCAAACCGTTCCAAAAACAGTTTCCCCAATTTTTCTTGCATTTTTCATCAATTTTTTAATGGTTACTGAGGCACCAATATGCCAAAGACTACATTTTTGCTCCTTACATTCCATCTGATGACCCCCACAATTTTGCCATTGTTCATAAGGTCTTTGGTGCTAGCAATGTTAGCAAAATGCCCACTCTCAGCAATTCCAGATCAAAGATCTTAGTGGTGGCATTTCTAGATTTGAAACCAGATCTGAGCAACAAGCAACAAAGCAGTGGTGATAAGGCTCACCTCGGGCCTCTCACAGGGACTTCTTCGACGATAAAACAGGCTGAGATTTGATTGTGGTGCCACCAAAATAAACGCAAAGAGCAACGAATGGGTGCTGACGAAGTGGAGGTGAAGATTGGCATGCCGGTGGGTGTTGACAACACCGTGTTGTCATTGGTTTGAGCAAGTGTAGGGGTGGCAAAATCAGCCCAGACCCATTTGCCTACCCAAACCCGCCCACTCTAATTAAGCCCAAACTTACCCAATTATTAGTTGGGTTAAATGGGCATCAACCCAATTAGACTCAACAACAATTGGGTTTTAATTAAAACCCCATTGAACCCCATTTAACCCAAAAATAGTAACCCAACAAACTCAACCCAACCCATCCCACAAAAAAAAAAAAAAAAAGACCCAGCCCACACCTCAAAGTCTCAGATGTTTCTAGGTTAGGTTTTCATTTTCCCTCATTTTCTTGCCCTCCAATCACGGCTTCAACAGCTTCAAAGCTTCGAACACATCAAAACTCTTCAAAGCTTCAGCAGATTTCTGAGTTGTTCGCCGGAATATTTACGTTATCTCTTTCCAGTCACTCCAGCACTCATTGGTAAGCTTCAAATCTCGGATTTGGTTCCTCTCTTTAGTTACTCAAAAGTCTTCTTTTGCTTTCCTTCGCTTTCTCAGTTACCAAACAGTTTACATCTTCTAATTTTATCTTTTCAGTAAGCATCGGTAATGCTTTGTTGAGTATGTTTGTGAGGTTTGGTGATCTGGGTAATGCTTGGTATGTGTTTGGGAAGATGGAGGAGAGGGATGTGTTTTCTTGGAATGTGTTGGTGGGTGGGTAAGCAAAAGCAGAGTTGGGCTTGAGTCAGATGTGGATGTGGTGAATGCATTGATTACCATGTATGTGAAATGTGGTGATGTTCAAAGTGCATGGTTAGTGTTTGATAGAATGCCAAGGGGAGATAGGATATCATGGAATGCAATGATTTTGCTTTACATTTTTTTTTTTCCTTCTTATCATTAAATTTATAATTGATATCTTTTGTGATATCAAAAGATATCAATTAAATGCAGAGCTACCCATTACATGGCCTTCTAAGATATCATTCAAATTAGATGATCCAACATGTCTACAACAATCAGAGCACTGAATGGGTGGGTTTTGACAAAAAAAAAATTATTAAAATTACCAAAATTAATTAAAAATTTAAAACAAATCAGATTATCACAGGGTGGTTGTTGGCCTAAGTATGTCTATAACTCTTACAACTGATTAAGAACTGCATATGTAAGCTTCTAAATGAAGAATAACCCAATCCGACTTCACAGTCCATAAAAAGTGAATAGTCATATGTGCATAGTCCATGCTCATGGTAAGAGCAAAGTGAAGCACTGATGAAAGTGTAGTGGTTGGCAGTACCACTAATTCTGTGCGTGATTCTAAATGTGTAATAGAGTCTATATCATTAGTATCTATAGGAATTTGGTTGCACTAGGGGAAAATGAACATTAATAAGGAAAGAAGAAGATGCATGACTATACATACCTTGTTATTCTTTCTTTCATGCTGGTGATCTTTTCCACTGGGGTGGAGATGTTAATACAGAAATCAATTGCATCTCCCATGTCTGGACTACAATGATAGTTATAAATGGGCTTAGTAGCTAGAATTTTTAGGGTATATGATCTTTTGGTTATCATATCTCAGAAAAACTGTAGTTAGAATGTATATGTATATCTTTTGGATATTACTCGTACAAAGAAGATATATTTTGAGCTTGTGATTTTAACCATTTTATGATATCACCAAGCTTTTCTCTAAGACAAACTACCCCACAATCAACTTGTATTTCCATTGTGTTTGGAAGATTCAGTTGCGTATTATTGAACAGTTGGAAGATGATGATGTGATAATTAGAGCAATGGCAAAAGAAATGAAAGAAAAGTTTGATAAATACTGGGAGTATTATAGTCCTGTGCTATCATTTGCTGTCATTTTGGATCCTAAATACAAGTTGCAATGTGTAGAATTTTGTTATAGCAAGTTGTATAAGCAGGAAGCAATATCTATGGTAGTGAATCTTCGTGATACATTGTATGGCATCTTTGAGGAATATAAGAATTCTACTAGTGATATCTGCAATATGGTTGAAGTAGCGTCAAGTAGTGGTGGAGTGCATTGTCATTATGTTAGGCATGATGATTTCTCTGGTTTTAAGACATATAAGAGTCAACTTATTGGTTCAGATTCAAGCAAGTCACAATTGGATTTATACTTGGAAGAGGCTCGATTTGACCATAAGTTGCACGAGGATTTGAATGTTATGGGGTATTGGAAGTCTCAAAGTAATCGTTTCCCAGAACTTTCCTTGATGGCACGTGATATTTTGAGCATTCCCATTACTACTATTGCCTCGAAGTTTGCATTCAGTATTGGTGGCCGTATTCTTGATAAGTTTCGCAGTTCTCTTTTGCCACAAACTGCAGAAGCTTTGTTATGTGCTCGTGATTGGCTATATGGCGTACCAGGTATATCATATTTTTTTTTATCACTTATGTGCTTGCAATATTCATTAATCTGTATTTGATGTACTAATAAATGCTTTACTTTCCTTTTTCAGCTGTACATGATTTTGAGGAAGAAAGCCTTGTGGAGGATTTTGGCAACTTGTGCATATCTCAATCTAGTTCATATGTTGATGAGGATTAGGTGAAAGGAAGCTATTTTAAGGTAAATTTTTCTGTTGTTTGTGTAATTTTTCTATAGGTTTTGGTAGTGGGAGCTAATTGTTCTTGTTTTAATTATTATGCCTTTTGAGATTTCTTAAATATAAGTCCATTATGTGTGATTTTGTGAATTTTGAATGCAGATGGCCATTGCTTCCATTGTTCACCTCTATGTGTTTCCGGCAAAACCTTATGAGCTAATAGGGGACTGCTTCACTGAAAATATTTCAGTTCTTGGAGACTATTTTGCTAACTGTCCTTTTGAGTTTGATGTGATGTTTAAGTTATTTATTTTTCATCAAGTTAGTGTTTTGCATGGTGGGAGCTTTGTTTGTTGAGTATGCTACTTCATTGTTATTTTTCTTAACTTCTTGCTTTTTATTTTTTGGATGAAGTTCTTAACTTCTTGCTGCTACTGCTATAACTAGCTATCTGCATATTTTTGAGCATTAATACTAGGATTGCCACAATGCCATGTGCTCCATTATATCAGTTATTCCAATGAAAGACCTTCATAGTTCCACGTCCTTTGTGGTGTAGGTTTTTTGTATTGAAATTATATATATATATATATATATATATATATTGTGTGTATGTGGCTCTGTAACTCTCATGATATTAAAAATAATCCAAGACTGTCATGCGAAGTTTGGCTAAAACTTCCACTGTATCTTTCTGGGGTCAATAGATTCAAGGCCTGCAAGTTAATGTCCAAGGATCTTGAAATTTCTGATGATGAGTGTGGCAAATGGGCATGTTAATTGATTCAAGTTGGAAATATTTATACTAGGATAAATCTAGCTGAAGTTCCCTATGCCTGGCATTGCCACACCTCCAAAACTAGGACAATTTGTCAATTTGTCATTAAAGAAATTTGTGAAAAGCTGTCATATTTGATATTCCTATTAAAAAAAAAAACTGTGATGTTGGTCTTCCTAATTTGCCCTAAATATCATGTCAATTTCTTTGGATTTTTGTAAATTACACAGCTGTCACCAATCAAAGAAATTTATCTTATTATTGCCCAGGATGGCCCCCCGATTTTCTAAGCTTAGAAAAGAAAAGGAATATACTAATAACTAGTAGAAAATGCTATTGCACTATGTTTTTTTCTAGCCATATTTTTTTAGTAGTGGGATGAATATTTATCTTTTAATAAAATAAAGGTAAAATATCAAATTTTTTAGTAGTGGGGGATGAATATTTTGGTAATTTTTTGGGGTTCAGGGGTATTTTGGTTATTTTATGGGTTCGGGGGTATTTTGTTCATTTTTTGGAGTTCGGAGGTATTTTGGTCATTTTATGGGTTTTGGGGTATTTTGGTCATTTTTTGGATTCAAGGGTATTTTGGTAATTTTTTTAGGGTTTGGGGGGTATTTTGGTCATTTTTTGGAGTTCGGGGGTATTTTGGTCATTTTATGGGTTTTTGGGGTATTTTGGTAATTTTTAGGTTTTGGGGTATTTTGGTCATTTTTGAATATTTTAGAATACTTTGGTCATTTTCACTTTAGTGGCATTTTGGTAATTTTAATAATTGGATAATTTGGTGGGTTGGGGTTTATTCATAATAATTGGGTTGGGTTGGATTTGAGTTAAAAGCAATTAGTTAAATGGGTTTTAAATGGGTAAATGGGTTTTGTATGCCCAACCCAATTATGCTCACTCCAAACCCGCCCATTTGCCACCCGCAAGTGTGAGAGAGGATGAGTAAAGTATGAGAAAAGGGGAGAGAGTCGGGTGGGAGGCTGTGAGATTTTTGTAAAATGTTTTACACTTGTTTTTTTGGTAAAACATTTTACAAGTTTTTATGCACAAAGCTTTAGTGAAAGGAAAATATTTTACAACTTTAACTATATTTTACATGCAATCAAACACTTGAAAATAGGAAAATATTTTATAACGAAACAAACGGAGTGGTAATATCTTAAAAACAATAATTTTATGTATTTTTTTTGTTGATGGTTTATTAAATAAATGTTTATTTGGAGTTTCAAAAAAAAAAAATGTTTATATTTCTGTCCCCCTAACTCTAAGTCCTGACTCGTGCTTGCCCTTTTACATGAGCTCTCTAGCTACCAACAGGCAACTGCCTTGTTTCTCTCTTTCCTTCTCCGTAGCTAGTATCAAAAAATCAAAATAAATGGTTCATTGGTCACATCATAAAACATCACAAACATGTGCTTCTTAATACAGAAAAGCACAACTTGCGGACACCTCCATAGCTTTGAAAAATTCTATGGGTCTATCAATTATCAACATTTTAATTACATTATTTTTTGGCAGATAAAGAACTTAAAATTGAATTTCGTCAAACTTTTCATTTTGTAATATTTGACTACCCACAGACTGTGGTGGTTTCCTTGTTGACTTTTGATAAAACCGAACTATTTTGGAATAGATTGACTTGTTGTTACCTTTTAATATAACTCGGTGATCATACCTCAGTCATTCATCTTGTTATCTAAAAAGCTTGTGGATTGATATGAAAGAGGTGTTGGGGAGATAAACGTCTTGGGAAGACTATTAAGTACTTAATATAACATACAGAGGCAAACTTAACCCAAAAAGCCAAAGCCTAACAAGTATGAATTCAACTATATTATATTAACCATTCATTCTTTTCATCTTTGATAACCTTGCCACCTTTAGCACACACCATTATAAACTCTAATACCACTTGTTGGAGAGACTATTTAAGTAATTAATTTAACTTATAAAGATACATTCAATCCAAAAGGTTTAAGCCCAATGAGTATGAACTCAACTATATTATATCAACCACTCATTCTTCTCATTATTATTCAATATAAAACTTCACTCACGTGTATATATCCAACAGGGAGTACATAGAGCCACAATTGACAATCTACACCCAAGGCCTAGGCAAATGCCATTTTTATGAACTAGCCGATATCCCGCACGATGGGCGGTGCAATTTGATAAGTTTTGTAAGAAATTATTTATGACCTATTGATTTCATGAATACTATTATTGTTAGTCACACTTAGTCTATGAGGTTTTCTACTAAAACTAAATTCAAACTAAATATATTGGGGGGGAAATTCCTCTAATTCATGCAACCAAGAAATGTCACCATATCATAGTGAAATTGTCACCTACAAACCTATTGGTTCCTAGGTGTCTTTTTTGTATTATTTATGCTTTATATATCAATTAGCTATAAAAACTTCTAGAATTTCATGATACAACAATAGAAAAAATAATGCCATAGTGATGCAATAATATCACAATTTAACCTCCAAATTTTAATTGAACTAAAAGTAGCCAAAAATAGATCCTTATCAAGTATACGCATCATACAGAAAACCAAAAATATAAATTGGCACATAATATGAAAAAATAAGTCTAAATAAATTACAATGCTACATAAGTAAAACTGTATACATAAAATCTAAATAAAATATCTAAGACGAATGTAATATTTTGAAAATTAACATATCTCTCAGAAAGAAAAACAAAGATATTGTGAGAAAATTATGGAAAGTTTAATTTTTATGTCTAATGGAAATGGTAGAGGTGTCAATGTTCAACCTAACCCACGAATACAACACAAACCCAACACGGGTTTTTGTGGGTTAGGGTTAGGCCTTAGCGGGTTAGAGTCATAAACGGGTCAACCTAAAAGCAACACGATAAGAAACGTGTCATAAGTGGGTCAACCCGCGTATCCCGCAGTAGACACATTTGACATGCCAATTTATTTGTGTCAACCTGAAATGACTCATTTAACACAACCTTTTTAACTCGTATAACAAATAAATATTCATTTTATTTTAGATTTGTCAAATATCTTTTATATCCAACCTATATTTTAAATTTAAAAAGAAAAGTGAGTGATTACAAAAACTAACAAGGGATGTAATTGAAAATTGAAACTTTACAAACCCTAAATCTCTAAACTTTCTTATAAATATCTAATACCCTAGTTCTATAAATATTTTTTTAGCATAGAACTTGCACAAATGAAATTGGATGAGCTTGTGGGAGATGTTATGAATTTAGACATCAACAAAGAATCTATGGATGATAATTGTAGTCATAATCGGGATTAGTCTACTATTTGCTCCAACTTTTTCAATATTGATACTTAGCATTTGGCAAGTTTTGAGGATATTATATTTTGTTGAACTATGTTATTTTGAATTAGGTTGAAGTGTATACACTTCTTTTGGAGTGGAAAGAACTTATTTCTATATGGATGCTATATTTTTGTTGAACTATATTATTTTTAATATGGGTTGAAGACTTGAAGTGTATGCATTACTTTTGGAATGTAATAAAAAAAAAAAAAACTATTTCTAGATGAATGTTATATTTAATATTATGCAGATTAAAATGGGTTATGTTACATTCATGTCAACCCAACACGGCCCGTTTATTAAGTGTGTCAAGTGGGTTGGGTCAGGCCAACTTGCCTTATTAACTAGGTCGGGTTAGGGTTGAAAGATCACGACATGATTATTAAATGGGTTGGGTTCAGGTTGACCCATTTAGTTGAATACCCCTCCTCGACATAACACGAATCCGACACGCTAACCATAATTAACATCCCTAGGAAATTGGGATTTATATTGGACAAATGTGGAGGCAAATAATATTTGCCCAATTCATTGAATTCAACTCTTGCAATTCTACATTGAATTTAGTCTTATTTAGAAAATTAAAAAGTTTTTTTGATTCCTACATTTCCCATGACTTTTTAGATCCATCCATATCAATTCAAAGCATGTAAAGTTATAAATATATACAAATTCTTTGAATTTTATTCCTACATTTCCCATGACTTTTTAAATCCATCCGTATCAATTCAAAGCATGTAAAGTTATAAAAGTATACAAATTCTTTGAATTTTATTAATATGTTGAAATAAATGCATTTGCAATTACTTAATAGTTTGACATAAATGCTAAATTTATGCTCCTTCTTTGAATGATGCTAAAGACATTACAAATTCAACTACATAGGTTTTACTAATTGACATATCACCAATTAAAAAAAAAAAATGATCCAAACATCATATATTGTTTAAGTGTCACCAATCATATTCTTGCCACATTAGTTTGTAAGTTTTTTTTTTTTTTAAAATAAAATTTGTTGTAACTTCAACATTTTTCATTCACTCAATGATGATTTGGTTAAATTACTATTAATATAAATATGCATACATATTTATTTTTATTTTAGAAAATGCTAAAACTACTACAAGAAGTTTACAAACTAATGTGGAAAGGAATGTGTTTGATGGCGCTTCAACAACTACAAAATAATAACTAAGTAATTGAATTACTTATTGTGATTGGTGACAACAATTTGTAAAACTTATGCCACAAAATTAGAATTTTTAGCATCACTCAATTTTTTAGATGCTTTTTAACAACAAAGGCACCTGTTAACATCACTCACTTGTTCAACCCTTTGAGGGCCTTCCTCTATTAGGGGGTCCTAGATAATGGCCAAAATGGCCTAGGTCGGCTGGCCTTGATTACCGTGCAAGGCAAAATGGACCCTAATCAAAACTTAGAAATGCTCCCGAATTTTGAAAAAATATATACTTTTAGAGTTGCACAATCTAAATGCACTAATATAAATTGATGGTAGAGAGACAATAAGAGAGATTTTTTCTGAGGAGTGTTCTCTACAACGCCAATGAAAATGGTGTATAAAAAGATAATGATACTTTGCCTCCTTAAATTTATACATTTTCAAACGATTACCTGTATGAAATCAAGAAAACGTAGTGATATACCGGATTGGCTCTAGTAGTCTGTTGTATTAAATGGACTTGTCCCCCAACGAAACTTCCGATGGCCACGTGAAAACTAATCAAACAAAGAAAAATATGCCTAGAGTTAGTCTTTGGCTAGAAACCGTGTGACGACTCAAGGTCTGAGTCAAACATTTGAAAAGTCACTACCGGAGCTGGAATTGTTCTTATAACAAGTTGAAGCTTGAACAAGCTCTGGTGACCTTACATGGATTGCTTGTGAGTAGCATGGATATTTTAACTTGTAAGTCTACTCATCTTGTTTTCCTGCTGATGCTATTAGTATTATGCCCCTTCCTTCACTCCTCTCATGCTGCCAGAGATGCTATATCGCGAGGACAATCTATTACAATTACGGAAACTATAGTATCAGCTGACGCAAAATTTGAACTAGGATTCTTTCGTCCTGGAAACTCCACAAATCAGTACGTGGGAATATGGTTCAAAAAGGTATCACAACGAACTGTCACATGGGTAGCCAACCGAGATTACCCAATTACCAGTTCTTCTGCAGTTCTCACTATTAGTAATGATGGGAATCTTGTGATTGCGGATGGTCAGTTGTCTTACTCAGTATCCAACATGTCGTCTACTGGCAACGCAAGTGCCACGCTATTGGATTCGGGAAACCTTGTTTTAAGAGATGAAAACTCAAATATCTTGTGGCAGAGCTTCGATTTTCCTTCCCATATCTTTTCACCTGGAATGAAGCTTGGGTTTAAAAACTATTAGCGGAAAGACTTGGTCATTGGTGTCTTGGAGAAATCTTCATGACCCTAGTCCTGGAGTTTTTTCATTGGAGCACGATCCTAAGGGAATAGCTCAGTTTTTAATCACGCGGAAGCCTGACACGTTGTATTGGACAAGCGGGCCTTGGGATGGGAAGATCTTCAGCTTTGTTCCTGAAATAATTTTAGCTGATTATATATATAATTTTAGCTATACTTCCAATCAGGAAGAGACTTATTTTACATATGATCTGTATGATCCTAGTCTCACTAGTATGCTTGTAATGGACGTATCGGGGCAGATACAGCAACTGTCTTGGCTGGAATCCACCAAGCATGGAATTTATTCTGGGCACGACCGCAAATCCAATGTGAAGTTTATGCTTTACTGAATGATTACTCTGCAGGATGTGCAAGGAAAACCCCTTCGCAATGTGAGAAACATAACCAGACTACAGGTGACCCAGATGAGTTTGTTAAGTTGTCTAATGTACAACTACCGGTGAATCCAGAAAGTTTTATGGTAAGAGAGAGCATTGAAGAGTGCAAAACAGCTTGCTTGAATAAATGTTCCTGCACTGGTTATGCTCTCAATGATTATCGTTGTTCAATATGGATTGGAGATCTTATTAACCTGCGACAGCTTGCTGATTATAACTCTAATGCAAGAGATTTGTATGTCAAAGTTGCTGCCTCTGAGTTAAACCCTAAAAGTGAGCAAATTTAAGCCTCCAGCAATCATTACATCTTTATGATCTTGTTTCCATATTACTTTATTTCAATCTTTCCTAACTAATCTTTTTCATTTATTAGTGGTTAAAAAAATTACTGGTCTCAATATATGTCTCTTTTATTTCACACATGCTTGCTTCAGGAAGTAAGAGACGGCTATGGATTATTTTAGTACTGGCTGTTTCTCTGACAGCCATTTCTTCAGCGGCCTTCATCCGGTGGATGTGGGTGAGAAAACCCAAAAGAAAAGGTATGAATTTTCATTAGCAACATAAAACTGACTAATGGCAGGGCATCTATGTTAGTGACACCCAAAAAAAAAAAAAAAAAATCCCCACACGCAGAGATTAATAAGGTGGAAAGAAGAGAAGGAGGGGGGTGATTAAGATATTTTGAACTATTACTTGTTTACGAAAAATAGTTGTGTGAGTCCATCGTACGCATAATTCCCACTATTGCATTTGCTTTAGTTAAAGAGATCCGTCTTGCAAATTCACATAAAATTATCCTTTCTTTCTTTATTATTATTAAAATAAAAATGAAAAAAACTGCCCAACTCTTGTCGGGTGCCAAATTTACAGTCCAATTCCACATTTTCTAAAATTATTTTGCTGAATTTCAATAGGGTCTAAATTGCTAGTTTTGAACCTAAGCTATATTGATTAAAATATAGAACCGTCTAAACTTTCCATACATTTCCTCTTTTGATTATTTATTTGAGTTAAAATTTCAATTTTAACCAAACATTTAAACTTGATCTGCTCCAACAAAAACCAGTCCTCTTACCTGAAACAGCATCCTAGATTTTCTCATAGATAAAACTCTTCTAGGATTTCAATTAAACAATCAAAAGCTTTTGAAATTATATGCATAAAAATTCCTCAGATACCATGTGACAGAACTTAGTTATCTGCCGAGCCATGGCTGTTTTTCTGAATCTTTTAGGATTAGATTATAGAAACCGTCTTCTTGATCAAGTAGGGGAGGACTTTTTGTCATTTTATTTCAGAAATAGAACTACCCACCATGAACTAATCAAAACTATCTTTTTGATCAAGCAGGGGAGGACTTGATATCATTTGATTTCAACAACAGGTCTACACAACAAGGATTAGTCCTCAAGAAGGGGGCTGAGAAAGGCAGAAATAAGGAAATGGAGCTTCCTCTCTTTAGTTTTTCTAGTGTATCTGCTGCTACTAATAACTTCACGGCCTCGAATAAACTTGGAGAGGGTGGTTTTGGACCTGTTTACAAAGTAAGTTTCAAAAACAAAGCACATTAATCCTGGCATAGAAATTCTAAAGCAATATATGATATTCCACAATCTAACCTTCAACATAAATATTGAAGTCTCAGTATTTGCATAAAAGTTCTGCTAGGATACAACTTATAAAAATTATTTGATGTGGATTCTTCTCAAGGATTAATCAGAAACTAAGTTAAAAGAATTATTTTCAGGGATCCTTGCTTAATGGACAGTTAGTGGCAGTAAAAAGACTTTCAAGAAAATCTGGACAAGGATGGGAGGAGCTAAAAAATGAGGCTGTTCTTATAGCCAAACTCCAACACAAGAATCTTGTGAAACTTCTTGGATGCTGCATTGAAGGAGATGAAAAGATTTTGATATATGAGTATTTGCCCAATAAAAGCTTAGATAATTTCCTTTTTGGTATGTAGTTCCACACTATCTCAATCACTTACATAGTACCCTGCCTATATTATGCTTGTTCATTGCTCAAAATCTTGTTGTAACTAAAAGTTTTTGCACACATAATGCCCTCCCGTTCTTTCCTACCTTCTATCTTATTATCTATATGTGGTATTGAGACAGATTCGGTTGCACATGGGATGATAGACTGGACAACTCGCATTCACATCATTGAAGGGATTGTTCAAGGGCTTCTTTACCTCCATCAGTATTCTAGGTTACAAATTATTCACAGAGATTTGAAGGCCAGCAACATCTTGTTGGATAAAGACATAAATCCAAAAATATCAGATTTTGGAATGGCAAGAATTTTTGGTGGGAATGGGTCACAAGCAACCAACCGAATAGTAGGGACTTAGTAAGTATAATCCATAAGTACTTATGCTCTACAGAAAATATTAGTAATATAAAATTATTAACCATGAAGCTATTGAACAGTTTGTTTAACAATGAAATACAGTGGTTATATGTCTCCAGAATATGCTTTGGAAGGCCTCTTCTCGATTAAATCTGACGTCTTTAGTTTTGGAGTATTGTTGTTAGAGATATTGAGTGGCAAGAAGAATATTGGTTTCTATCATTGTGACTCTCTCAATCTTATTGGATATGTGAGTAATGGACCATCTTACTTTAATGTTAACAAGAACTTAGAAACTCTGTGTGTGTTTGGATTTTAGTGCTTGTGTGTATTCTTATTACACTAGGTGATTGACTTTTCAAATGATTAATCTTCTTTATCAGTTATGTTGATTTCAAATTATATATTCATTGTTAAATTGAATTTTATTCATACTAACAAAGCCACCAAGAAGGTACAAAGTGTTACACTAGATCATTTTAAAATTTTCCTTTAAGTATCTTAAATATCTTTGCAATTCTACTAATTTCATTTGTAACTAATACCTCAATAAAATATGAGGAATTTAATCGGAATTTGTGATTGATTTTTATCATAAATTTTCTTCAGGCATGGGATTTGTGGAAAAGTAATAGAGCCTTAGAATTGATGGATCCAATCCTCAGAGATATTCCTCCTGCCAATATCCTATTGGGATACATAAACATAGCACTCCTCTGTGTCCAAGAAAGTGCAGCTGATAGGCCTACTATGCTTGATGTGGTCTCAATGTTCAACAAGGAAATTGCACTTCTTCCTTCACCAAAAAGACTAGTGTTTTCTTTTGTCAGAGGTATGGAGAATTTGGGTTCATCTAATAGAAAGCCAGAAATTTGTTCTGTAAATGATATGACAGTCTCGATTTTGGAAGCTCGGTAACAATTTAGATTTCGATGATCATTACTCAATCGTTAATCTTGTTATCTAAGTATTTTTTTTAAATGAACAACAATATTATTGAACATAGAAACCAAAATGTACCATTAGTCATTGCTATTTTGATGGCTGTCAAGTCCTACATAAAATGCTTCTCCTCCTTTTTCTAGTTCTACTTTCAGTATTCCACTATTCCTCCCTTTCCAGTATCATTGATACTCATGTGCTGATATGATGGAGGGCCTTAGGGCCACAATTGATAGCTTACACCCAAAAGAAGCCCAAGGCCCAAGCAGATTTTTATGGAGGGGAAAAAAACAAATTAGCTTGAAAAAGTGAAAATTTTAGATATTGTTCTTTAATTAAATTCAAGCATAAACAATCATTTTAAAGGGGAATAAATTTAACAAGAAGTTTAATTGAAAAAACTAAGATATAGCCCCTAAGAAGAAGTAACTAAGGGTCTGATTTGTTGGGGAGAAAAGTTGGGTGAAAAAAAAATATGGGAGAATAGTGTATTTGATTGGGGATGGGATGCTGAGTGAAAATGGTAGGACCTAAGGGTGTTCTTCCAACCCATCATTTGGGTTGAAATGATTTTCTCATTAATTTGGGGAGAAAATGGAAGGGAAGGAAATGGGTTTGATGGAAAATTACCCATTTGCCCTTCGTCTATTCAATTTTGCTTCTTTTTCCTTTTCTTTTCTTTTTCTTTTTTTTTTTTTTAAGTTTTCACCTTATAATACCTTCAATTTTTTTAAACTTTTATTCTTTTTCCCTTATATTATTATTAAATTTTTATCTTAGTATTAGGGGCATAGGAATAAATTTATACAATCTGCGTTTTCTATATACTCATTTTTCTTCTCAACTAAACAAAATAGTTCTCTACTCCTTTACTTTTCCACCATCCCTCAACAAAACACTATGAGAGAAAAATAAAATATCTTTCGTCTCCACTTTTCCATTTCTTTCCCCTTTTCTTTTCCTCACTTTTCAACCCCAACCAAATGGACCCTAAGTTTTGCACCAAAGAATTTCTTTATTATTATTATTATTATTATTTTTGAAGGTTTAGGAACAACAATACTAGGGAAGCTATTAGGTCTAATTCACACCTTGGAAGAGAAAAACAACGACAAGCTATAATTATCCATTCACCTAACTCCCTGAGTGATTTTATTACAGAAAATATATCCTAGTACTTAATTGAAACAAGTTATCATCCATAAGTAGAGCTTGGAAGCAACCAAAAAAAAAAAAAAAAAAAAGAATAACCTTTATTTGGTTTGGCTGTGATCACTATCACTTACAACTTTTCTACACAAAATATAATAGGAGAGGGAGGGAGGCTTTAGTCTTGTTTAGAAATTTCAATTTCTTAATAAGAGAAGAGAAAACTTGGTAACATATATATATATATATATATATATATATATATATTGAATGTTACATATTTAAGATTCGTGAAAATAATAAATCTAAATAAGTAAATGGATCCTCTCTATTAGACAAAAAACAGATAACATTGATGTTAAGTTGCAAGGGCAAACCAACTTTACAAAGTCTAATGACTAAAGAGCAATCCGTGGGGTTAGTTGGAGACGCTTTGAAACTTTGACCCACAGTCATTGAGAAGAGGAAATTGAAAAAGGTTGTGAGAAAGAGAGGGAAGATTTCCCTGTACTCATATTTCCACCCCTAAGGTTCGGAATTGTGAGAATGTTTCCTAGTTCGATGGGTTTTTGCTCTCAAGTTTCAGCTTTATGGGGAAAACGTGGTTCAACAGGTCTAAAACTTCGACCCACAGTCACCGAGAAGAGGAAATTAAGAGAGGTTGTGAGGAAGAGAGAAAATGTTCTCCTATATCCATACTTCCACCCCTAAGGTTCGGATTTGTGAGATTGTTAACTAGCTGAATGGGTTTTTGCTTTGAAGTTTTAGGTCTCTAGGTAAAACGTGGTTAGTCCTTTTTTGAGTTGAAGAGAGAGTTTTATATAGAGTTTGGGGTGTTGCTAATGACTGGTTTTTGAGTGGTGGAAGAGGTTTTTATCTCCCATGATACTAATTTGGTGTTTTGGCTTGGGTTGCTTTTGTTTAGGGAAGAGTTTAGCATGCTTTTAGCATGATTTTGGAAATAAAGTGACTGACTCCATTAGCTATTGTTTCCTTGTCATTGTAGGCTTTTGATTGCTGCATTTGGTGGCTACAATAGGCTAGCTAATTAGTTTAGGGTCAGCTATATTTTGGTGTGGAAAATGGAGCTAGGCTAAAAATTAGAGGCACAGTTACCCAGAGCATAAAAACTGTTTTGAGGTGAAAATTTTGGGTATAAGACCTCCTCCATGAGTCTGAGGTACTACCAGTGTCTCTTGCCTACTTGGTAGCACGCATGGGTTGGGCTCATGCAAAAGGTTCGAAAAGATCCAACCCATACCCTCCAAACCACACTTTCTCAATTTTCCCAATAAGTCGTATGGTCTTGGGTCATGCTTAAAAGAATAAAATAAAATATAATACCTGAATTGAGCTCATAAGGAAGTTAGGCTTGGTTGAATCGGGCTTGTACAAAGCAAAAATGTGTATCAACACTGACACAATAAATTAATTATTCAATTGTTAATGGGGTTTATCGTCAAGAAGGGTGCACGTTGCAATGAAATAAGGAGGTAGTAGCTCTATTTTTTCTCTTGAGAAACAAAAGAGGTAGTAGCGTAACTTACAAATTTGAATTCGGACTGCAAATGTTAGAAAAATAGGAAGTGTCGTTAGAAATATGAAGTCATTTGATGAATATCGTCCGCATGCATTACTCTAACATCATCACCATTCGCAACCACATAAAACTTGAATTTCCAACCATGCATTTAAGTCCTCCAATAACAAGTTTTTGTTTCTAAAATTGTTATGAAAGAGCGAAATAGACTGTAAATTTAAGTCCTTATTCACGCAATTCTATTACTTTGCAGTTGCTAAGTGCTAATATTTTTTTTATCTCTGCTGGAAGCAGCAGTTAGCTACTTTTATAATTGGAACTAAATAAGGTTCTTTCATTCAACCAAAAAAAAAAAAAATGAGGGTGATTGCTAATGGAGATATTTGCTCTTCCCACTCTCTTTTATTGTCTCATTGCTTTCTCAACTTTCTTGAAATTCTGCATTGCAGTAGACACTTAAACCAAACCCCCGGGCAATCGATTAGGGATGTCCAAACTTTGCTTTTCTCAGGCCAAGCTTTTGAGCTAGGCTTCTTCTCTTAAGGCAACAAGAGCAGTTATTTGGGCAGATGGTACAAGAAGACCCCCGGGACACGTGTGTATAGCCAACTAGAACAACCTACTCACATATCCATCTGAACTGAAGTATTCACCATCAGCAACAATCAAACATTTAATTCTTCTCAACAAAAGAAACCTCACTATCTGGTATTTGGATTCACCCACGGCAGCTCAGAAGGCAGTTGCTCCGCTTTTGGGGGTAACGTGTAATCAACCCTGCCTATCATCTTAAATGTACATATCCTAAAATTAAAAGACAGATTTATATAATTTTTCCATAGATACCTTTACAACCATTGGATAGATGTAACTACTATCTAATTCACTGAAAACGGAGAAATTTAACACACATAATGAAAGCATGGCAGACAATATAGTAAACACATTGAAACCAAACTTCACATCATCCAGAAAAACTAACATAAGAGTGGTGTAGCCAAATTAGTTGAACAAAATAAACTCCTCTAAAGTTATAACTACAATCCATTTTGATATAATAAACTAATGCCTATACTAAGAAATTACACAACACCAAGAAACTTTGTTGACCCTTTTCTTTCACTGAGTTAAAGTTTGTTACTTATGTACAGCTCATCAGCATCCATGATTCCACAACGTCCTGCAAGAATTTAAAATTAGTTTAGTAACAATGTAGAAAAAACATACGCCGAGATATGTGGGTTTTCAGAATGAAATTAAGAAATACTCCAAGCCTTTAACAAATGAACGTGTCCACAAAGGTGAATGGGGTTCTAAGCAGGTTACCAAGCCAGAAATTATATAATAAGAAGATATTTTTCTACTTAACACAAGACAATTGTAAACAGAAGACACCCTGCTCCCAAATAAAATCAGAGAATAGAAATATCGCACAACCAAACCAAAAATTTCAAAGTACAGCCAAAGCCCACTAGACCACCAAAAAACACAAGTTTTGAGTACAAGTTTGTATCATCCCTCGACATGCTTTCAAAAATACATCCCTGGTTGTTAGTTAAGGTTTTTTTTTTTTTTTTAATTAAAAAAAACAAAATATGTCTAAGTGTTGAATGTGTCTTATGTGTAGGCTGCTGTCCCTTGCTCAACAATAATTGATCACCCATATACTCTTTTCATTCATAACACCCACATTCTTAAATTGTTTAAGAGAAATATTTAAATCTCCTCAAAAATGTAAATTTGACCTAAAGAACAAACTAAGAACATTAACTTGTTTATAATAGAAAAAAAAAAAAAAAAAAAAAAAAAAAAAAAAAAAAAAAACACATTAACTTGTCTTAAAATGAAAATAAATTTCAGCAATACATATTACAGAGAAAAAGGTGCTAGCTTAGCTTTTTGGTAAATTTTTTTGGGGATTGAATTTGACCATCACCAGGTTAATTGGTATGGATGAGAGGGATGTCTAATTAAAAAAGGCTTCACAAGACTACAGCCTATTACTGTCTCCAAACCAGGAAAAGTTACAAAGTAGAGGCACAACCACCTAAATGGGGGTACAGTGAAAGAAACTAGATGCATATGTTACCATACTCCATGATAAGAAAAATATATCCAAAAACCACAAACAGAACCACCATCTCTTGCCAAGAAACAATCACAATTATCACAGATCTCATTGCTTTCTTTTGATATGAACCAAGGATTGATTTGTCCATCAACACATTTTCAAAAGGAGGTTTAAAAAAAGTCTTTTTTTTTTTTTTTTTTTTTTTTTGAGGAACTGTTCTTAACCACACAAAGGAAGCAAGCAATAGTCATTTTCAATTCTTTTTGAATCTGTTTAGAAGTAATAAGAAATCTTGCAAAATAACAAAGGGCGATCATAAATAGAAGACACGTGTTCCAAAAGAAACTAAGAGAGTAGAAATATAAAAAACTCTTTGTAAAAAAATAAAAAATAAAAAAACACAAATACAATATCAACTCTATAAGATGAAATAATTTTCAGTATTATAAATCATTGAGAAAAGTTTCCAACTTAGCTTCTTAGCAGATTTTTATTTTATTTTATTTTTTTTGGGAGTTGTGTTTGGATTATGAATTGAGTTTCACCTTCACAAGGTTGGCGTGGGGTTAGAGGAATGACAAAAAAGAAAGGCTTCTAATGCCTACAGCCTGTTGCTGCCACCAAATCAGGAAAAGTCACATTGCATAGAAACAACAACCAAAACAGGTGAAACATGAAACATAATGTAGTAGGGGAACGACCACCTAAATTGGGGATTTGTTGTGTTTTGGGAGGGGGGGGTGGGGTTGCGGTTGGATGTGGGGCAAAAACCAAAATCTGTCCGACAATTTCTGGCCAAGCAACAATCACAAATTATCATAAATCTCATTGCTTTCTTTTTTATTATTGACACTAATCTCATTGCTACATTAAGAAATTGCTCTTATGAACCAAGGATTGATTTGTCCACCAACACATTTTCAATTACAGAAAAATAAAAGGCTAAAAGGATACTATCTATAAACTTCTAGAATTTTCCTTTCCAAATAAGGTAATATATTCATTAGTGAACTACAACAGGCGATAATAACAGTAGTGAGTAGTAAGCAAATCTCGTAAGTTTAAGATAAGATTCTCCCAAAGTGAACACATCGCATTAAAGCTATCATACTAGCAAAGAAATTGAACTACATCCCAATAAAGCCAAAGTGAAACCCAAATTCTTGTATAAGGGTCTATTCTGTTTGGCTTTAACTTACAATTGTGTAATAAAAAAAATACAAACTCATTCACAGAAGATTAAAAGAGGGAAAAAGAAGAACAATGGAATAAAATGGAGTCAACAAAACAATACATCTAAGCATAACTATTTTATTCGGACAAAAATATTCAATTTGTGCTATGGAACAAAAGATAACAAAAATAGTTCAAAACAAGGTCTATAAGCAAGTCATTTTCATTTCTTAACCACCCAAACCAAGCAATAATTGTTCATGAACTGCTTTGTCCATGAGCATGGCTCTATGGGAATCTTTCAGTAAGAAGAAAGGCATATGAGGCAATTAAAAATTTCAAGATGTACAAGCAACATCGTTAGCATACTAAGATCACAATTGACAGGTAAAAAAAAAATTAACAATCCAAGGAGAGCATGAAGAACATTTAACGCAAGTGTGAAAACATGAAGTTAAGAGAGGTCACCATAACATTATCAAGAAAGAAAAAGTTGAGTAGATCTATCTATATAATGTAAATTATAAGTGACATGAAACATGATATTCAGTGTCCATTTATTTTCGACCAGTTAGTAAATAAACGTCCTAAAAGCTGATAATCAACACAAACAACTTTTTTTTTTCATAGTTGAGTATACATGCTATTGACAGCAAGCACGACCTTGATAAGCAATCTATCCTAAATAAAAATCCACTCAACTAAGGTAATCAATCAGCAATAATACTTTATAGCATTTAAATTCATATCTAACTCATAATGAATGCCAAGTATATGTAAAGAACAAAACGGAAAACTATAAAAAGAAGCATGAAAATAAAATGCACCTTGCCTGCTGTTGTTCCTCTTACTTTCCCTTAGTAAGTAACTGCAACGTCAGATTTGTCTAGCAAAACTAGACTCTCAACATAAGGATCAACAAAACTATACTTAGATCCAGTAATCCCAAGGTCTTTAACCTCTTGGGTCTCAAGGTTTCGCGAGACAAGCCGTTTTTTATATGTTTCCAATATAACCTCGCCACTCTTCCTAAAAGCTTTTGCACAAGGTATTTTCAATATGTAAAAACCATGAAATGGCCTTGGTATGTCCTGTGGGGGCGCTTGAGCATCCAAACTTATAAGTTTGGTCCATGATGACGCATCTGCATAGTTTTTCAACACCCATATATCGAGAGTGTGAAGAACATACCCAGTTTCGAGCAGCGCAATGGAATTCCCAAATGCCAAAATAGATACCCACTTCCAATAGAACATATCGGAATGCTTAGGCAGCGGTATCTCACGGAAAACCTCATCCTCCAAATCAAACACCAAAACAAAGTAGAGAAATCTGATTTCTTGAGTTCTCTTATAACAGACCAAATGCAAAGCCCCATTGACAAAAGCCTGTAGGCGTAGGCAGAGCAACATTGTATCACGAACAGCACATTTGGGACATTGAGCAGTAACCACTCTCCATTTCCCAGTGGCAAGTGAGTAGACCTCAACCTTGGGAGTAGATTTACCCTCTTCGAAGTCGCCATCCTCAGGAGTGACAAACCTGACCACCTTATAGTCATTGGTTTTGGAATCAAACCCAAACCCAACAGCCGCGGTGTAGGGACCAGTAGTCATGAAGGAGAAATTGGGGTTAGGAAGTTTCACGTATTTTTTAACACAAGGGTTCCAGAGAATGAAATTATAAGCGTAAGTGTATAAATCATCAGCCAGGCAAATCAAGCCATTACAAGTACCAACCACGCGGAATACTCCAGTAGCGCTTTCGCCATGGAAAGGGAAGTCGTCAAAGCTGGTGTATTGATGGAAATTAGTATTGTCGTCCCAATGTAAAGCGTAGACTTCTTTTTCGTCTCCGATTCGTTTCAATCGTTTGACTGCTTTGGCGAGAGGCTTAGAGCAGAGTCTGAAGAGGAGGAGGTTGTTGTTGGAGGAGCGGTGAAGATGAGTGGAAATGAAAGAGGGGTTTTGGATGAGGGATTTCCATGTTTTGGAGACAGAGGTGCAAGTGATGATGGATTTGATGGGTAGGCGAAGGAAAACGTGGGTTAGGATTTCATGAGGAAGAGAGTCCCACATTGCTTCTTCGGTGATGGATTTGGAAACTTCAGGTAAGTTGTCTGACATTGCTACTACCTTCAAAAGAGAGAGATTAGGGGTTTAAAGAAGTAGTAACTGTAAAAGGAAAGAGAGAGTGAGGGCGAGTAGACCACCGGGCGGGTTGGGTCGGAGCTAAATCCCTAGCTTAACTCATCAGAGGAGCTGTGAAAGTGAGACTCAGAGCGAGAGAGAGAGAGAGAGAGAGAGAAACCTAGAAAAGAATCAACGTATAGTAAACTTGTGTGCTAAAACGATGTCGTATTCATATTAATATGTATGGATTCTTTTTCTTTTTCTTTTTCTTTTTTTATTAGAATCAATACGGATGCAATTTTGTTGTTGCGGAGTTGCGGGCTTGTCACCTGTGGCATTGCGATTTGTGCCGTGGTCTTTCTATAATTTTATTTTGTTTCTCATTCGGTCATTCCTCACCAGTCATTAGACTCACTCCTACACCGTTCCTGATCACCAATAATCAATCACGGAGTAATTCGTTGCATTCTTTTTCGTTTAATATGGTAAAGCATTATAATTTTCTAACTTAACTTGCTTTCATTTGCTTTCTTGATCCGGTGAAAAAAAGTAGATTTAACACTATAAAATTTAAGTACAATCGTTAAGAACTTTGTAACTGAATTGACACCTCCAATACACAATGCTTGGAGTTTAGAGGTGTTATTTTCTTGTCCAAGATGCATGTCCGAAAAACAATAGTAAATTAAAAAGACTATCAACATATAAAACAAAATTTAGCTAAAACTTGCACTCAATATATTTATATTAGATATGAATTATGATAAATCCACTATCTCAATATATTTTTATTGGATATGAAATTTATCAAATTCATCATCAGATTATATTTTCTTATTATATTTTCATTGCTTGCAAAATTCAAGAAAATCAAATATTAATAGATATGTCTGATAGGCCATAAACTGAATGACCCCTTTATGATTAAACCAATTAATTAATTAGCCAAGTTATTAATTAATCAATTTATCATGTAAACACGTGGAAGCACAAACAAATCACCAATAAATAAATTAAGCAGCAGAAATTAAATAACAAGGTGATTTGTTTACGAATGGGGAAAACCCTAACGGCAAAAACTCTACTGTGTGATTTTCAGGTCACCACTCTCGAAACTCTACTATTATCAAATCAAGCGGTTACAAGTAAAGGAATTCCAAGCACCTTACTAACCTGCAGTTGAACCCTTACCCCAATATCCAATTGGACTTGATCTGTAGTGACAGTTCCCCCTTTTAATACACAGCTCCCAAGTACGTGACTAACCAATGCGCGGATTCCAGTACGTGACTTCAAACACCAACTTAGAAGAAGATGTTAGCTGGAAAGTTCTTCAGTTCATCCTACACGATGAAGATCAAGAAGATGCTTGGTCACAAAACCCTTTGGTGCAAATACACAGCAACTTCTTCAGAGAAGACGAACTAGGTCAAAAACTTCGTCTTTGATCACAATTTGCTTAAACAGAGTTTACTCAATGCTTTTGCAACTTGTGTATATTTTGACGACTCTTAAAACAATCCTTTTATATGTTTAGAATTAGGAGAAAAGAATGCCCAAAAGCATATTCACGGATCCCAAGAAATCAGATCAGAAAATTTGATTTTATAATTCTCAACAAATAGCAGGTGTCGAGGAGCTATCGAGCAAGTGTCGAGATTTAATGATTTTGCACTTCAACTTGTTTTTCTTGGACAGACTTGATGACTTCAACACTTGATCTTGAAATCTTATTTCTTAAAGTATTAAAAACTCCCAAAACTACCCAATTACAAGCAGAGTCCGTTTTGTCAAAGGATTAGCCAATTTATATAAATAAGTAACATATGTTCTTAACAAGTGAGAACACATATGTCCTAACAATGTCATCAATCAAATATTTAAATTTTAAGTTTTTATATGCATAAAAATTATGTTCTTGGATCAAATAGTAAATAATATCCAATTAACATAAAAATTGACATATATTAGAACATCAAAAAAATTCAATTTAACTATTAGATTTTTAAAATATGTAATCATGTTAATCTTTTAATGAGTGTTCATTGTCTTTAGCATCATACTGGTTGTCTTTAGGGTTCAAAAGTAAATCCCTAGCTAGCTCATAAGAGAGAGAGAGAGAGAGAGAGAGAGAGAGTAGAAAAGAATCAAGATATAAGCATATAGAAAGAAATTTTTAATTTTTTTTTTTTAAATCAACGCATATTAAACTTGAGTCCAAAAACGATGTCGTATCTATATTAATATGTACGGATGCAATTTTGTTATTGTGGCATTGTGATTTGTGCCGTGGTCTTTTTGTAATTTTATTTTATTTTTTTCTAATTCCTCTATCAAGCTATCACAGATTCTTCTAATTAGAACTCTCCTCAAGCAAGCACAATGGACAAAGTTAAGAAGAAGAAGAACGATAGTAGCAAAAATACAAAGGAGAAGAAGAAGAAAGTATTAGAGGCAAACGACAAGTAGGCTTAGGTGTATTAGTGCCAAAACTACATGTAGCTTAGTAATGTATTTAAGTGTCTTTGAGTAGCATGTGTGGGAGTTAGTTTTTCTCACCTGCCTAGGGCAGTTAGAAGGATCTTTTTACTTTCTGGTTTTTTGTTAGTTTGTTAGCACCTTTTTCACTTCCAGAGACTTTGATTCTTAGCTATATATATAGTTTATTGTAATTAGTTTCTTAATTAATCAAATCATTTCTCTCATTTAGATTTCATATGGTATCAGAGCTATTTGCTTCCGTTTAGAGCTTTTCCCCTTTTTCTCTGTTCTCAATCCCTAGAAACTTCGATAAAGTTCTCAAAGCTTTAAAGCTTCTCTAATGGCTTCCATTGAATCCTCTGCCTCTGCTTCTTTAAGCACCATTGATGAATCTCATCATTTCTTTCTACATCATGCTGAAAGTCCAGGAGCAATCTTGATTTCACAACCTTTAGTTGGAGGAGAAAATTACTTTTCTTGGGCTAGATCAATGTAGAGGGCACTTAGTGTTAAGAACAAGCTTGGCTTCATTGATGGAACTTCAATTCTCACTCCTTCCATGGCAAAAGAGCCTCTGATCGCTTAAGCATGGACTCGCTGCAACAACATAGTTGTTGGATTCCTAATTGTGTATCACCTAGAATTGCTACAAGTGTGATATATCGCAACACAACTTTAGATGTTTGGAATAATCTTTGAGAAAGGTTTTCTCAGGGTAATGGACCTAGGGATTTCCAGTTACAGAAAGATCTTGCTCTGTTAGTGACTATTTCACTCAATTGACAATTCTTTGGGATGAAATTTAGAATTTTTGTCCTTTTCCTTGTTGCACATGTGCTAAGTGCACATGCAATGTTAATTGAAAGATTGAAGATCTTCAGCACAAAGATTCAGTCATGCAGTTGCTAATGGGGCTGAATGAATCATTTGCCCAAGTCCGAGGATAGATTCTGCTAATGGATCCACTACCTCCTCTCAACAAAGTTTACTCTTTGTTGATTCAAGAGGAGAGGCAAAGATCAATTAGAGTTGGTAACTCTAATGGACTTTTTGTTGAGTCCACTGCCCTTGTTGCAAAGGTCAATTCTAGATCTGGTTCTTCCTCAACTGGTGGTTATAAGAATCACAAGAAAGGCAAGGAATGACCTGTATGTAGTCATTGTGGTGTGGTTAGGCACACTTTGGACAAGTGCTATAAAATCCATGGCTATCCACCAAGGTATAAGCCCAAGTCAAGGAATGCTCAAGTTAATCAAGTTTCAAGCACTGAGTAGTGCCAAAAGCTCTTTACAATGATTGGTGGACAGGAAGCACCTTCAACATCTCTAGGAATGGCAAATAATGTCTTTCTCCTTGCACAATAGACTACTCCTTTGGCAGGTATCTTCTCTCAACCCAATGTTGGTCTTAAACATTCAGTTTTTGCTACCAAGATTGTGAATGGAACTGCTTTTGGTTATAAGACCTAGGTTATTGACATAGGAGCTAGTGATCATATTGTATGCTCAATAACTTTATTACATTCTATCACTTTAGTTACCAATTGCATTGTTGAATTACCCAATGGAGAGTCTGCTCAGGTCACACACATTGGATCTATCCAATTATCAGCCACTTTAATCATTCATAACGTCCTTTGTGTCCCTTCTTTCTCTTTCAACCTTTTATCTGTTAGTAAACTAACTCAAAAGTTGTCATTGCCTTGTTCTCTTGGCTCAATATTGTTTTATTCAGGACTTTACCTATTGGAGGATGATTTGAGTGGGTGAAATGAACAATGGACTTTACTTGCTGCAGCATTCTCTGTTTGCAACAATAAGACTACCTTTCTCTCTTCATGATTGTGTTATTAGCAAAAGCTTCTACTCTAGATATGTCTACTATTTGGCATTTTAGGTTAGGTCACCCTTCATTGAACAAAATGTTACCCCTTAAATCTGTTTTACCTTCTTTCTCTAGTGAATGCATAGAAACCTGTACTGTTTGTCCTTTGGCAGAACAGAAACATTTATCATTTCATTCAATAATAATATGTGCTCTTCTGCCTTTGATTTGACTCATATGGATGTTTGGGGGCCTTATTCTATTCCTACTCATGATGGTTATAGGTATTTTTTAACTGTAGTGGATGATGCAACCAGGTCTACCTAGGCTTTTCTAATGAAGTCTAAGTCTGAAGTTAGACCTCTCATTGTTTCTTTTCATAAGATTATTTATACTCATTTTGGTGTTGGTTTTAAAGCTATTTGTTTTGATAATGCTTTTGAGTTTTGTATGGTTGACTTCTTTAGTGCTCATGGTATTATTCATTAGAAGAGTTGTGTTTATACTCCACAACAGAATTCTGTTATGGAAAGAAAGCATTAACATATTTTAGCTATTGCTAGAGCTTTAAAGATTCAATCCCATATCCCTATTGCATATTGGGGTGAATGCATTCTCACTGCAGTTCATCTCATTAATAGGCTCCCTTCTCCTTTACTTAACAATTTAACTCCTTTTGAAAAGCTTTTCAACAAACCACCAACATATGCTCATCTCAAAGTCTTTGGTTGCCTTTATTACACATCCACTATTCCCCTAGAGCTTCTCTTTGTGTCTTTTTAGGTTATCCTTTCAATACCAAAGGTTATAAGGCTCTTAATCTCAAAACTAGAACTATTTCTGTTTTTAGGTAAGTCATTTTTTATGAACAAATTTTTCCTTTCTCTCCCATGTTTTCAAAATCTGATTCTTTGCTTCCTTCCATTCCTTTACCTAATACAACTTTTGATTTTCATGACTATTCCATGCCCATTTCAACTAGCACAACTACCAGTCCCGTTGATGTGTCTCATTCTGCAGGCCCTATTTTTTCTGTTGATGCCTCAGGTCCAACTTCTTCATCACCTTCACCATTCGAGCCTGTCCCAGATGGTTCTGTCCCTGACCTTGTGCCTGTTCCAATTGCTTCTACTCCTATAGTTAACCCCATACCTATCCTTGAGCCTATCATTGAACTTGTCGTCGTTGTTCCCATACCTGAGCCTGTGTTTGCTCTTCCTCTAGCATAGGTTGTTCCACTAAGGAGGTCCTCTAGGCCTACTCATAAGCCTTCTTATATGGCTTCTTATCATTGCAATCAAGTCCAAGTGCCTTCACCTGCCATTTCTTCCACCACAGGTACTCCTTTTCGTCTTTCTTCTTTCTTATCATATGACAAATTGTCGCGTAGTCATAGGCATTTCTGCAATATGATTTCTACTGCTGTTGAACCTAAGTCCTATGGCCAAGCTGTTCTAGACCGTAGGTGGAGGAATGCCATGGTTGTTGAGATTGCAGCCTTGGAGGCCAACCACACTTGGTCTTTGACACCTTTGCCTTCCCATAAGAAACCTATTGGTTGTAAATGGGTCTATAGATCAAGCATAGATCTAATGTTTCAATTGAAAGGTATAAAACTTGTTTGGTTTCCAAGGGCTCTACACAAAAGGAAGGGTTCGACTACATTGAGACTTATTCTCCAGTGGCCAAAATGGTTTCAGTTAAGTGTATTCTTGTTGTGGCTGCTATGAAAGGTTGGTTTATGTGCCAATTGGACGTGAATAATGCCTTTTTGCATGGTGATCTCAAGGAGGAGGTTTACATGGCTCTTCCCCTAGGCTTTCACAACAAGGGGGAGTTGGTTTGCAAGCTCAATAAGTCACTTTATGGGTTGAAGCAAGCATCTAGGTAGTGGTTTTCTAAATTTTGCACAGCCTTGGTGTCTCACTTAGGTTTTTAGCAATCTAAATCTGACTATTCACTCTTTACTAAGAAGACCAAAGATGCTTTCATTACTTTATTAGTTTATGTAGATGATATTCTCATTGCAAGTGATAACAAGGTAGCTGTGGAAGAATTGAAAGTGATGTTACATTAGACGTTCAAGTTGAAGGATCTTGGAGAGCTGAAGTACTTCTTGGGATTAGAGGTGGCTAGATCTGCTCAAGGCATTAATCTTTGCCAAAGAAAGTACACATTGGAGCTGTTAAGTGACATTGGTATGCTTGGCAGCAAACTTGTGAAGACTCCTATGGAGCAAAATTTGAGACTTAGCAAGTATGAAGGGCAGAAATTAGAAGATCCCAGTTCATATAGGAGGTTGATTGGCAAATTATTGTATCTTACCATCACTAGACCAATTTCACCTATGTTGTACATAGGTTAAGTCAATTTATGTCACAACCAAGAAAGCCTTACCTTCTTGCAACAAACAAAGTACTACAGTACCTGAAAGCTACTCCAAGACAAGGAATTTTGTTCTCAGCTACTTTAGAATTTGCAAATGCAAATTAGGCATCATGACTTGATACCAGGAGATCACTAACAGGGTTCTATGTTTTCCTTGGGGATTCGTTGGTTTCATGGAAGTCTAAGAAACAACAAATTGTCTCTAGGTCCTCTACAAAGGTAGAGTACAGGTCCATGGCAGTGGCAATGTGTGAAGTAGTTTGGTTGCTTTATCTTCTTAGAGATTTTCAAGTGGCACATCCTAGAGCAGCTTTGTTGTTTTGTGATAGTCAAGCAGCCTTACATATTGGTGCTAATCCTATGGTTTCATGATAGGACTAAGCTCATTGAGATTAATTGCCATGTTGTCAAAGATAAGGTGTTAGAGGGAGTCATTAAGCTGCTCCATATCAGAACTAAATCACAACTTGCAGATTTGCTTATCAAAGCACACAGTGCTTCACAATTCAGTTTTCTTTTGTCCAAGATGAACCTTATCAACATACACAAGAAGCTTCATCTTGTGGGGGAGTATCAAGTTATCACAGATTCCTCTAATCAGAACTCTCCTCAAGCAAGCACACTGGACAAAGTTAAGAAGAAGAAGAAGGATGACAGAAGAAGAAGAAGAAGAAAGTATCAAAGGCAAATGACAAGTAGGCTTAGGTGTATTAGTTCCAAAACTACATGTAGCTTAGTAATGTATTTAAGTGTCTTTGAGTAGCACAAGTGGGTGTTAGTTTTTCTCATGTACCTAGTGCAGTTAGGAGGGTCTTTTTACTTTCTGGTTTTCTGTTAGTTTGTTAGCACATTTTTCGCTTCTAGAGACTTTGATTCTTAGCTATATATATAGCACATTGTAATTAGTTTCTTAATTAATGAAATCATTTCTCTCATTCAAATTTCATATCCTCATTAGTCAAGTCACTACCACACCAATTCTGATCACCAATAATTAGCTAATAATTTATTGCATTCTTTAATTTCTCCCTTAAATAAGAAATATTTTATGGTATGAAAGTTTAATACTGTAAAGCATTATAATTTTCTAACTTAACTTTAACTTAACTTGACTTCTTTTGTGTTTTCTTGATCTAGTGAAAAAATTATTTAACACTATAAAATTTAAGTTGAATTGCCAAGGGCCACATTTACTGCTACTCACTTGTCTGGGGTTGGAGTAGACATCAGGGACAGCAACAGTTGTGTAACGGCAACAATGAGCATGAAGATTCCTTGTCCTCTAGGACCTTTGGAATGCAAAGCTAAGGCAATGGAGACTGGGGTTAACTTTGCATGGGATGTAGGGCTACTGGAGATGATTTTTGAGAGTGGCTCCCTAATTTCGTCTGAAGCCTTGAATGGATCAAGTGAATCCCCAGTGGCTATTAGTGATTTAGTTGAAGGAATCCAACATCAGATGAGAGATTCTTGCGGCATTCAAGTAACACATGTTAGAAGAGAGGGAAATCGTTCAAAACATATCTTAGCTTAGTATGCCAAGGGTGTTGATGGTTATGTAACCTAGATAGAGAAAAATTCTACTTTTATTGAAATAGCTTTGGTTTGTGATGTAATGCATTTATCTTCTCTTTAATAAAATGATGATCTTCTTATTATTAAAATAAAAAAAAAAAAAACAATTGCCAAGGGCCTTGTAACTGAATTGGCACTTCCAATGCACAAAGTACTTGGAGTCTAGAGGAGCTATTTTCTTGTCCAAAGATGAATGTATGAAAAGCAATGGTAGATTAAAGTAATTGTTATTTACTCATGGCATTCAAGTAACTGTCTGGGGGAATTTTTTTTTTTTTTTTTTAATGCTTAATCACTCCATTTTGTTTTTTGTTTTTTCTTTAATTTTTATTATGCAACTTTGATTCCTAACTACAAAATTGGTCAAATTAGAATACCCACAATGTGTTTGATGAAATTTCTTATATAAGTGCATTTCTTCGAATTCAATTTTAGCTTCACATTTCGCTATTGATTGTATGTCTATATTACCATTTTAAGTATTTACCAGATGTTATATATATATATATATATATATATATGATATAGTCTATTTGGCAAAGTTCAATGCTTCTATTTAATGAGATTTATCATGATAGGTGCTCAAAGGATAAAATGTTAAATCACCTACATTTCCAAACACTCATTAGAGTAGCTGGTTCTTATTATTCTTAGTGAATTACAAGTTTCTTGTGATTTTTTTAGTATGACAATTAGCTTAATAGTGACTTTGTTCTCATAAGAAATGCGCTTCAAAAAATGTTAAAGCCATATGCACATTGCTAAGCATTATCATGTTTATGGTAGTTGTATATTGTGATGGCTACATTAAATGTACTACATTTGACTATGATTGTTATAAGGTGACCGTTATCGTTTGATATAGAAACTTAAATGGTGCTTGCTTTTCATTTTATTTAGGCGTGGGATTTGTGGAAAAGCAATAGGTCGTTAGAGTTGATGGATCCCATTCTTAGAGATGCTACACCTGCCAATGTCTTGTTGAGATACATAAACATATATAGAACTCCTTTGTGTCCAAAAAAATGCAGCTGATAGGCCTACCATATATGATGTGGTCTTGAATCTTGATGTTCAACATGAATCTTGCATGTTTACCTTTAATTAAGAAAATAGCCAGCGTTTTCAGTTGTCAAAGATATGGAGAATTTGGGTTCATCTAAGAGAATGCCGCAAATTTGTTCTGTAATAAATGATGTGATAATCTCCATTTTAATTTGGAAGTTCAATAACAATTTAGAAATTTGTGATCACACCTCAATCATCTTCTCTTTTGTCTAAGTTTTTTATTTATTTATTTATTTATTTATTTTTTAAATAAACAATAATATGTCATAAACTCCACAACTTATACGGTGCTGCGGGTGCTATGATTTTTAATTTAATTGTTTAACGATATTGCTAAATATAGTTTAATTGTTTAACAATGTTGCCAAGGAGATTTGTTTTAATTTTTTCTTTGTTCCCATTATTTTATATTATCTTTGTTGGAGAAATATAGTTTGTCCATTACTAAGTTGCTAAATTAATATCAGGAAAAAAATGACTTCAAATGAAAACATTGGTAGCTCCAATCTATCTGGCAACAATCAATTTCCTTTGATAGTAGATGAAGATAATGCAACCCCATCATCACCTCTATTGAATATGCCAAACGATGTCCAAGCAGTCCAGCCTAGCAATGAAATAATTCAAGAAGAGGGGAAGTACAAATCAATTGTTTGGAATCATTTTAAGAGAAAGAGAGTTGATGAGAAAGACAAGGCTGAGTGCAATTATTGTAAGAAATTGCTAGTGAGGGGATCCAATTATGGCACTAAACATTTGCATGATCACATTAAAATATGTCTAAGGAGAAAGTTTCAAGACATTAGGGATATGAATCAAAAAATTTTGGCCAGGGATCAAAATAAAGTGGATTCAATGGTGGGTGTGAATGCTTATAATTTTGATCAAAATGGATCAAGAAATGAACTTGCTCGTATGATCATCTTGCATGAGTATCCCCTCTCTATAGTTGACCACATTGGTTTTAGAAAATATTCAACTTCTCTTCAACCATTGTTCAGGATGGTTTCTAGGAACACAATCAAGAAGGACATTTTGAGCATCTATGAGAAAGAAAGGGAGAAATCAAAGCATGAAATTGATAAGAATCTGGGTAGAATTTCTATTACCACTGATATGTGGACTTCACAAAACAAAAAGCGAGGGTTTATGGTTGTAACAGCACACTTCATTAATGGTTTGTGGAGATTACAAAGCCGAGTTATGAGGTACTTTTTTTAAAGTATATATTCATTTTTATGTTTCAATTAAATTCTTTTCAAATGTTTTATGAACTTATATCATTGTTGGTTCTAATTATTTAAATTTCTCATTTAAGGTTTATTTATGTGCCATCTCCACATACGAAAGAAGTGCTTTCTAATGTCCTTCTAGATACTTTGTTGGAGTGGAATATTGATAGGAAGTTATCTACTGTGACTATGGATAATTGCAATACCAATGATGCAGTTATAAAAATTATCTTAGATAAGCTTCAACGTGGTGCACTTATTATGCGTGGATCAATGTTGCATATGCGTTGTGCAGCACATGTTCTTAATTTGATTGTTCAGGATGGTTTGGATGCAATTGGATCATGCATTGAAAAGATTCGAGAAAGTGTGGGATTTTGGACTGCATCAACAAAGAGAAGGCAGAAGTTTGAAAAGACAGCCCGACAAGCACATGTTGAATGTACCAAAGAACTAGCCCTTGATTGTAAGACTCGTTGGAACTCTACCTATCTCATGCTTTCTATTGCTATAAAGTATCAAAATGTCTTTTATCGATTGAACATATGTGAGTCATCTTATAAGTGCATTCCAATGGGGGAAGAATGGGAGATGGCAAGTAATATATGTGAGAGATTAGCAGTGTTTCACAAGGTTATAGAGCTATTTTCAGGTACCTCATACCCTACAGCTAATCTTTTCTTTCCTAAGGTGTGTGAAATAAAAATAGCTTTGAATTCTTGGTTTAGAAGTGCAAATGATGTGATTAGGAGCATGGCATTTAAAATGTTGGAAAAATTTGATTTGTTATTGGAATGTGATTTATGGTGTTATGGCCGTGGCAACCATTTTAGACCCAAGATATAAGATTGAATTGTTAGAATATTATTTTCCAATAATTTATGGTGATGAAGCTGATAATGAAATTCAAAGGGTTAGAGATATTTGTTATGAAATGATTCGTGACTATAGTTCTGGGAGAATGGGTAGGGAAGGTACTTGTGGCCCTTGTGTGGGAGACGATCTACAAGTTGATGACTCCCTTATGGACTTTGAAAGATATCTTAGTCAGAAAAAAAGAGGTGGGAATATTAAATTGGAGTTGGACCATTACCTTGAGGATGATTTAATGCCAAGAACTGTGGATTTTGATATTTTGGCATGGTGGAAATCTAATGGGCCAAAGTATCCTACTTTGCAACGTATTGCAAGGGATATCCTTGCCATTCCAGTGTCAACTGTTGCCTCAGAGTCATCATTTAGCACAAGTGGTCGATTGTTAAGTCCACATCACAGTAAACTTCATCAAAAGACTGTGGAGGCATTAATGTGTGCTCAAAATTGGTTATGGGCTGAAATTAATGGTAATTAAATTTACTAGTCTAATTATGCAATGATTTATTTTGCTACATTCTTTATTATTTTTTTCAATTGTTTGATTGAATTTATTTTATCTTTTTTTTAGGTTCTTCATCTACCACAGATGGAATTGAAGATACATTCCAAAATATCCTGGATGATTATGATGATGAAGAAGAAAGTGGTGTCACAATGATGGAAGAAAGTGGAGATTCTTTTTGAAGAACTAGGCACTTTTTATTTTGTTATGTATTAGGAGTTTGGATTATTTTATTGTGTCATACTATGAGATTTTTGTTGTGATATTGTCTTGTTAAAAATTTGGATAATATTATTTAGTTTTTGCTAAAAATTAGTTTGATTTGATAGGATAAATTTATTTATAATTTCAAGTATATTTTTATTATTGAAACATGTCATTTTATTTGAAAAAATGGTAATAGTTGTAGGAAAAATTAACAAGAAATAAAGTTTTACAGTATAAGGCAGGGATTCGCGGGTCTTCGCGGGGCCTTAAGGGGCAGGGATGGGGCAAGAAATTTTCCCCGTCAGGCGGGGCGGGGCTAGGATGGGGCAAGAAAAATCCATGCGGGGCGGGGGCGAAGATCCCATGCTTCAGCCCCGCCCCACCCCATTGCCATCCCTAATTATACCCCTTCTTTTTAGAGATAAGTTTGTTTAGGGATGGGAGCAAGAATTTGCCTTAGCAACCAAACATGAAGGAAAAAAAAAAAAGGAAACAAGAAGAAGATAATTCATAAATAAGAAACTCTCTAAAATTCAAAAATAAATTAATACATGAAAAACAAAACTAAAATCTATTCAAAACTAATATCTAACAATATAAACAAAATAAAAGACAAATAATTTTCTCCTCAAACAGTCAATTCAACCATTTATGATATATTAAAACATAAAAATAATCTATGATGAATTATGAATTGAATTTCACAAAAATTTACATTTCATGTACAAAATCAAAAAGTCTGTTAATATCATCGTCCATTTTGTTATTAAACCTACTTCTCATAATTGAAAATATTAAGAACTAGTCTATAAACAAATTAATAGACTATTGAATTTCAAATTCTCACTAGTCATTGGTACACAATTCCAAACTATTTAACAATTTCTTAAGGTCAAAATGTCGAACTACATCATGCTAATAAAACTTGTTCATCAACAAACAAATATTATAACTTCTAAAAAGATTCACATGCCTCTCAAACATCTAGAGACGAGATAAATATAGGAAACTCATTTATGCGTTTGCTAAACAGGAAGTCCACGGGGTTAGTTGCTCGGTTGGACAACTTTGGGCTCCATAAAGCATGTAGAGGTTACCTGAAAATTGCTGTCTTGGGTCAATCAAGCATAGTTAGGCTTTGGGCTTGTGCGATGTTGCCAAATCATTTTGGGCCTACAATTTTTTTCCCCCAAAAATGAAAGATTAACCGCATATAACCTGATGAGAAATTCCACATCTTATTTAATGGCCGTTTTGATGTGTGTGGGATTGTAACTCTGTGCCTGTGGCCATATTTAAGCTACAAAATTGAAGATGATTAATATTAGATAGTGTAATTTTTTCTTTTGTTTTTTAAATTTTATTCCTACTGAATTAGGAGTCCACATTAGTGAAATATATGATGCAATGCAATAGGCGCCATTGTTTGTTTTTTATTTTTTAGCTATAAATATAGATTAATTATCAACAAGCTGACATGATAATAAACTAATTATTCAATTGCTGATGGGGTTTGTAGTAAAATAGGGTGCACATTACAGCAAAAGGGCAGTAGCTTTTTTTTTTTTTTTTTCTCTCTCTCTCTTGAGAAATAAAAGAGGTAGTAACTGTCGACGTCGTAACTTACAAATCGAGTGAGTTTTTAATTCGAACTGCAAGTGTTAGAAAAATAGAAAGTGCAGTTTGAAATATAGTCATTGATGAATATCGTCCGGGTTACTCTTAAGTCTGAACATCATCACCATTCACAAACACACATGACTATTAAGTCTATAATTTACAACCCATTTAAGTCATCCAACTCCAAGTCTTGTTTCTAAAATTGAGTTGAAACTTGAAAGGGCTAATAGACTTGGCCTATTATGTAAATCTAAGTCCTTGTTCACGCAATTCTCCTGCTTTGCAGCTGCTAAGCGATAACATTTTTGTTCTCTGCGGGAAGCAGCGGTAAACCACTTTTATAATTCAGACCAAATAAGGTTATTTCATTCAACCAAAAAAGGGAAAAACAGAAAAGAAAAAAGTAGTGTATTGTTAATGTATATACATGCTCTTCACACTCTTTTATTGTCTCATTGCTTTCTCAACCTTCTTGAGATTCTAAATTGCTGTTAACACCATAATCTTTGGGCAATCGATTAGGGGTGTCCAATCTTTGGTTTCCTCAGAACAACCTACTCACAGATCCTTATGGAGTCTTCAGCATCAGCAACAATCAAACACTTATTCTTCTCAACCAAAGAAACCTCACTATTTGGTATTTGGATTCACCCAGGGCAGCACAGACACTAGTTGCTCAGCTTTTGGGTGTAATAAGTAATCAATCCTTCCTATCATCTTAAATGCACACATCCTAAATTTAAAAGACAGATTTATAGAATTTTTTCGTACATACCTTTACACTGATAGATGCAACTGCTATCTAATTCACTGAAAAAGTAGAAATTTAACACACATGATGCAAGCATGGCAAACAATATAGTGCTTAATCATTTTTGTATACACATTGAAACCAAACTTCAAATCCTCCAGAAATACTAACATAAGTGGTTCAGCCGAAATTAGTTTAACAAAATAAACTCCTTTAAAGTTATAACTACAATCCATTTTGACAGAATAAACTAATGCAAATAATAAGAAACTACACAACAACAAGAAACTTTGTTTTGAGTAAAAGTTTATCACTTATGTACAGCTCATCAGCATCCATGATTGCACAAGGTCCTGCAAGAATTTAAAAACTGTAAGTGCATACTTTTTTGTGATTTAATACCATAAGAAGATGAAAATATACTAATCAGTTTAGTAACAATGCAGAAAAAAACCTACACCAAGATTTGTGGGTTTTCAAAATGTACAAATTAAGAAATACTCCAAGCCAGCAATTATATAATATGAAGATATTTTGCTACATAACACAAGAAAACTGCAAAGAGAAGACAGCATGCTCCCAAAGAAAATCAGATAAAAAAAATATCACACAACCAAAACAAACATTTCAAAGTAAAGCCAAAGCCAACTAGACCACTGCATCACACATGTTTGAGTCAAGGTTTGTATCATCCCTTGACATGATCATAAATACATCCCTGGTTGTTTGCTCAACAATAATTGATCACCCATATACTCATTTATTTTATAACACCAAAGTCCTCGTTCTTAAATTGTTTACGAATAATATTTAACCCTCCTCTAAAAACATAACTTTGACCTAAAGAACAAACTTAGTACATTAACTGGTTTTTTCAACCCAAAAAAAAAAAAAAAAAAAACTGAACATTAACTTGGTATGAGATGAAAATAAATTTCAGCAAATACATATCACAAAGAAAAAGGTGCTAGCTTAACTTTTGGTAAATTTTATTGGGATTGAATCCACCAACCACCGTCACCAGGTTGGTGCGAATGAGAGGGATGTCTAAAGAAAAAATGCTTCGCATGACTACAGCCTATTGCTGCCTCCAAACCAGGAAAAGTTTCAAAGTAGAGGCACAACCACATAAATGGAGGAACAATGAAACAAACTAGTCGTAAAATTTAGCATACTCCATAGTCCATAAAAAGAAAAATATATCCAAAAACCAAAAAATTGAACCACTATCTCTTGCAAAGCAACAATCATATATCATCACAGATATCATTGATAAGTCAAAAATCACTCTTATGAACCAAGAATTTATTTGTCGATCAACATGTTTTCAACAACCAAAAAATAAATAGGCTAGAAAGATGCTAACAACCTAAGAACTTCCAGAGTTATAGAAACTATAGTAACCAAATGTTGTTAAGTTAAAGACAATACACACACAGCGCATTGGTGAGCATCTTCATCCAATGCAAGCATGAAGCATGGCAGACACAGTTAAGCACTTAATTGTTTCTGTAAACACACTGAAACCAAACTGCAAATCATCCAGAAATACTAAGAATGGTGTAGACACAATGGAGTATAACATAGTTCATTGAGTATACATTTAATATTATAACAACTACAATCCAATTTGCCAATAAACTCATGCCAATATTATGAAATAAATACCATCAAAAAGTTTTGTTGAATCTTTACTTTAGCTGAGTTAAAACCAATTACTTATCTATAGCTCATTACCAACTGTGATTGTTTGTGATTATATAGCAGAATTAGATTTATTTTTTAGTAAGTAATTGAACCATTTCAAGATTTTTGCTAAAATAAAAAGGAGATAAAATAACACAAATCAGTGTAGTATCATATGGAAAAAAAGCCTACTCTGATATTTGAAGGTTTTCTGGATACATATTAAGAGACACTCCAAGCCTATACCACAAGAACATGTGTACCATGGGGGATTGGGGGCCAGGGTAAATGATCTAAGCAGGTTCCAATGCCGGCAATTATTTAATAATAAAAAATCTTGCAAAATAACAAAGGACGATCATAAAGAGAAGACATAAGTTGCAAAGAAACTAAGAGAGTAGATATATACAAAATTCTAAGTAAAAGAAACTACGCAAATACAATATATGTCATCAACTGTATAAGATGAAATTACTTCCATCATTATAAATCATTGAAAAATTTCCAACTTAGATTCTTGGCAGATTTTTTTTTTTTTTTTTTTTTTTGGGAGTTGTATTAGGATTATGGATGCAAAAACCAAAATCTTTACTATGATTTTTGACCAAGTCAAAATCACAAATTATCATAGATCTCATTGCTTTCTTTTGATTATTGACACCAATCTCACTGCTACATTAAGAAATCACTCTTATGAACCAAGGATTGATTTGTCCACCAACACATTTTCAATTACAGAAAAATAACTGGCTAAAAAGATCCTAACACTATGAACTTCTACAATTTTTCTTTCCAAATAAGGGTATATATTTTCATCGGTGAGATACAACAGGGGAAAAACCAATTACCATGAGTGCTTATACACATTTATAGTAGCAGCAGTAACCAAATCTTGTAAGTTTCCAATGTCAAACCCCAAATTCTTGTATAAGGGTCTATTCTGTTTGGCTTTTACTTCTAGTTTGTACAATTGTGTAATATAAAAATACGAACTCATTCACAAAAGATTAAAAGAGGGAAAAAGAAGAAAATGGAATTAAATGGAGTCAACAAAACAATACGTCTAAGCATAACTATTTTATTTGGACAAAAATATTCAATTTGTGCTAAGGAACAAAAAATAACAAAAATAGTTCAAAACGAGGTTTATAGACAAGTCATTTTCATTTCTTAACCACCCAAACCAAGCAATAATTATTGATGAACTGCTTTGTCCATGAACATGGCTCTATGGGAATCTTTCAGTAAGAAGAAAGGCATACGAGGCAATTAAAAATTTCAAATGTAAGGGCAACATCATTAGCATACTAAGATCACAACTGACAGAGTCAGAAAAAAATAATAATAATCCAAGGAGAGCACGAAGAACATTTAACGCAAGTGTGAAAACATGAAGTTAAGAGAGGTCCCCATAACATTATCAAGAAAGAAAAAGTAGAGTAGATCTATCCATATAATGTAAATTATAAGTGGCAAGAAACATGATATTCAGTGTCCATCCATTTTCAACCAATTAATAAATAAACGTGCTAAAAGTTGATAATCAACACAAACAACCTTTTTTTTTTTTCATAGTTGAGTATACATGCTATTGACAGCAAGCACGACCTTCATAAGCTATCTATCCTAAATATAAATCCACTCAATTAAGGTAATCAATCAGCAATAATCTTATAGTATTTAATTCATATCTAACTCATAATGAATGCCAAATATATAAGAAGATCAAAACAGAAAATCATAAAAATAAGACTGAAAATAAAACGCACCTTGCCTGTTGTTGTTCCTATTACTTTCCCTTAGTAAGTAACTGCAAGGTCGGGTTTGTCTAGCAAAACTAGACTCTCAATGTAAGGATCAACAAAACTATACTTAGATCCAATAATCCCAAGATCTTTAACCTCTTGGGTCTCAAGGTTCCGCAAGACGAGCCGTTTTTTATATGTTTCCAATATAGCCTCACCACTCTTTCTAAAAGCTTTTAGGCTAGGTATTTTCACTCTGTAAAAACCTGAATGTGGCCTTGGTATGTCCTGTGGGGGCGCTTGAGCATCCAAACTTATAATTTTGGTCCATGATGATGCATCCGCATAATTTTTCAACACCCATATATCTAGAGTGTCAACAGAATACCCAGGTTCGATCACGGCAATGGAATCCCCATATGCCAAAATAGATACCCACTTCCAATAGAACATATCGGAATGCTTAGGCAGTGGTATCTCACGGAAGACCTCATCCTCCAAATCGAACACCAAAACAAAGTGGAGAAATCTGATTTCTGGAGTTGTCTTGTAACAAACCAAATGCAAAGCCCCATTGACAAAAGCCTGTAGGCGTAGGTAGACCAACATTGTATCACGAACAGCACAATTGGGACATTGAGCAGTAACCACTCTCCATTTCCCAGTGGCAAGTGAGTAGACCTCAACCTTGGGAGTAGATTTACCCTCTTCGAAATCGCCATCCTCAGGAGTGACAAACCTGACCACCTTATAGTCATTGGTTTTGGAATCAAACCCAAACCCAACAGCCGCGGTGTAGGGACCGGTAGTCATGAAGGAGAAATTGGGGTCAGGAAGTCGCACGTATTTTTTAACACAAGGGTTCCAGAGAATGAAATTATAAGCGTAAGTGTTTAAATCATCAGATAGGCAAATCAAGCCATTACAAGTACCAACCACGCGAAATACTCCAGTAGCGCTTTCGCCGTGAAAAGGGAAGTCGTCAAAGCTGGTGTATTGGTCGAAATTGGTGTTGTCGTCCCAATGTAAAGCATAGACTTCTTTTTCGTCTCCGATTCGGTTCCCTTTTTTGATAGCTTTGGCGAGAGGCTTAGGGCAGAGCCTGAAGAGAAGGAGGTTGTTGGAGAAGTGGTGGAGATGGTTGGAAATGAAGGTGGGGTTTTGGATGAGGGATTTCCATGTTTTGCAAACGGAGGTGAACTTGATGATGGATTTGACAGGTAGGCGTATGAGAATATGGGGTAGGAGTTCAGGAGGAAGAGAAGCCCACATTGCTTCTTCGATTAAGGATTTCGAAACTTCAGGTAAGTTGTCTGACATTGCTATTTCCTTCAAACAGAGAGAGAGAGAAACTCACTTTGAGACTGCAACAGGAGAGGAGAGCGAGTCGACCAGGTGGGTTGGATTTGATGTTAAACCCGAGGGCAGCGCAGCCAGCGAAAGCAAGAGACTGTGAGAAAGAAAACCAATACAGAGTCGAGGAATAGATTCGTTTAAAAAAAAAAAAAAAAAATCATCGCATATTAAATTGGAGTTCAAAGTCAAAACTACGTCGTGTGTATATATATATATATATATTTTTTTTTTTTTTTTTGAGAAACTATATAGTTAGTATCTAGTATCCAGAGAAAATAGAATATAGATTTTTTTTTTTTTTTTTGAGAAGATGGAGAATATAGAAATTGGTTATAAAAAAAATAGAATATAGAAATTAAATATGTGCTATTGAATTGTTGCCTTATTGTAGATTTCAGTTAGCTCAACTGATAGTTTTTTATGGTTGAATAAGATATTTAAGATTCAATCTCCTTTTACACCAAAAACTGATTAGTGTTCTTGATTTAATATAAAATGATATTTATTAAAAAAGATAAAAAAAAATGGAATGGAAAAAAGAGAGAATATGGAATGGTAAAGCGTTATGATTTTCTAACTTAACTTGATTTCATTTATTGAGGAACTTGACTTTAGAGAATGGCAACTTATTACCAAGATTGGCAGTAAAAAGGGACAAGATTCAGGAAGACTAAAAAGGAGTGGATACGCTTTTGAAGCCATTAACAAGGAAGGAAACAAGATTTTCAAGGGAGGCAGCTTTGGCCTTGACAGGGCGGTGCTCTGACCACTCATGTCATGGCAGCCACAAAAATGCCTATTCACCACACATGGGTTCATGAGCATCTAGATTTTTGTAATACTTAACCCTGTAACTCTATGCTTTGTATTCTAAGTTGTTCTTAATGTTAATGGAAGTATGTTGTTCTTAAAGTTAATGGAAGTATCGAAAAATTTGATTTCAATTGTTTTTTTTTTTTTTAATAATTGCTTTTTTGATCTGGTGGGAAAAATAAATTAAATTAAATTATAAAAACTATTTAACAAGATAAAATCCAAGTACAGCTCTTTGTGTGTGTCTTGATTAAATTCAAAGTTTAATTGAATATTTTACTTGAAATTGTTTTCCTATTTTGGTGAAGTCAGAGTTTCCCATTGTTTTCCAAAGTCTTAAAAAAAAGGTTATTTTAATGTTTAGGATGCCTGCACACAAGCAATGGCAGATTCAAGGGCTATTAACATAACCTTTGCACACAATTGGTGCGATGGTTACTCCACAAGTATAAATACTTATAGTGTGTACGGGGACAAGAACTAGAGTTCAAGTCTTTAGTAAAAAACTTCACACACGTGTAAGCCAATGGGGAAAAGAAAAAATTATCAAACCTAATCAATCATTTCCCTTTGTTAAATAGAAATTTCAACTAAAAGCCTTCCAACCTTTCATCCAAGCATGATGAGAACACTATTAATTACTCCAAGCATGAACGTTAACTTAATCATTCATTTCATTTTTTTTCCTTTAATTTTTATTGTGTAACTTCGATTCCTAACTAAAAAATTGGCCAAATTAGAAAGCCCACAATATGTTTGATGAAATTTCTTATAGAAATACATTTCTTTGAATTCAATTGTAGCTTCACATTTTCCCCCTATTACAGATTGCATTGTAACTTTCTAATTATAATAATAAGAAGAAAACATTATGGGGCATTCGATTTTTGTGCAATGGCTATATGTGCAATTGAGGGAACATTTCTGTGAAATCTAATATCTTGGGTGTGCTTAAATTTAAGATAGTAGTAAGTGGCATAAGAAATAGAGGGTTCTCTCACCCAAATCACCATCATAACCTTCTGGGACATGTAAGTGGAAAATATCCTTATGGGTGATTTGGTAGCATCTAGATTGTAAATTGTAATTATCCTAGGCATGGTTGATGCGGAAGGACCAGGCCTTTGGAATTGTTGGATACATGTTTGGGGGATTCATGTTCAAGATTTCAAGTACTAAGATCTAATTAAGTTGGTTTACCATGTGTCCAAAAGTTTCCTGAAGGCAGATCAACAGGCCAACGATATAATGTGTGCTATCTATGTTGGTGAACGAGGGTGCAATTCTGCCTCAAACTAAATAGCCTGGTTTCTTCATAGAGAGAATTTCCAACAATGCAAATGCAACTTTAAAGAACAAAGTATCATAGAAAATTTAGTGACTATAACTATGCCAGAAGATAGATAGACCAAGCAGTAAGTAAAATCTTCACTTGTGGTTTATTGGGTGTGTGTGGGTCAAGAAAAGTTAAAGGAGAATGGGCCTAGGTTGGACTCAAGAAGGGCCGAACGATACGATCCTATGGAAGAAATGGGCTCAAGTAGTTCGAGGTAAATTTGAATTCAAGGAAGGAGATGAGTTAGGAATCATGTGAAGAGGACAGGGAATTGTCAAGCCATGCCGGAGATGACTACTGATGAAAGTAACAGTAATTAGTTTGAGAAAAGGTTGGAAGAAACTTCCTGAAAAAGCTAGCGTCTCCTCCACATTAAATGCACTATACCAACCAAGCATGTCACATTAATGGCTAAATGACCCCTCTGAACATTGTCCCAACAGCTTATTACCTATTCAGCACTGTCTCAAAAGGAGGGGAGAAGGAAGATGGGACAAGTATCTTACCTGAAGGATTATTCACTCTACAGGTGGATGGCTGAGATGGAGGCACTAAGACTATAAATAGGAAAAGATCTTCCTTATACATGGATCAATTTTTTTTAGAGAGAGAAAGAAAGAAAATCCAGACCTTTGTAATTTCCAAGAGAGACATATCTTGTATTCCTTTCCTAACAAAAACACTCCTTGGACATTTCGAGGAAAGCATAATAAACCACGAAATATTTGTTCCTTATAAGTTTGGTCCAAGTTTTTTTTTTTTTTTTTTTTTTTCATTCTCTTGATTAGGGCCCTATTCTTACTTAACAGTTAGTCCAAATTCTCATCTCTTACAAAATTGTCTCAGAGAAAGTCCCAACCCAAACTAGGGTCCTCGGTTTTTTACCCCAAACAAGGTGCATTTAGGATTTGCTTCCTTGACCTTCTTTTGTGTTTCTAGAAGTAATTTTCTTTTCTTTGGAGGTCCAAGTTGTTAGTTGATTGAGTATGTAAAACTAATTAGCTTTTTGTTAGGAAAAAAAAATGAGCTTTTTTGTATGATTTTTATTAGCACATATAAATCCACCATCACATAGCTAGAATAAACAATATAGGCTTATCCAACATATTAGTTGTGAATTTAACATGTAAGGTACAAACACATGGATTTTATTGTATTCATGTTTGGCGATTATGAAGTTGTGCTTCTTTGGTTATCCCTTGACATATGTAGTTGTGGTGGTGTCTTCCCAGCAACCTTAGGCCCCTCAATTAATTTGTATTATTGGGCCCGTTGGGCCTAAACCCCTCAATTAATTTGTATTATGTTTTGGATTTGGCCCACAATGGGAGGTCCTAGAAGAAGTTTGGCTAGTAGTTGATGGTTTAAGAAAGTGGTGCAGTGTTTTTTTTTTTGCTGGAAATGTGACTATCCGAGATGAATATCAGACAGCTGAGGTCCCCTTTTTAGTCTCCGAGCTGGATCACCTTACCCAAGTATTGTGCTCTAATCTCTCATTTTTCTCTAGTGTTTCTTTCCCCAAAGTTCTGTTCCAACCCCTTTTTCTTTACCCCTCCCTTTGTTTTTATACCCTTGCCTTAATGGACTTGTCATGATGAGAGAATATCTTACATATATGTGGGTCTCTCCACTCATGGAGTTTGGGAGTCTTGGTTACTATTCCAGAATGACTAATAGTATATTAGGAATAGGACCCATAGCCATGCTATTGAAATGATTTTCTAGTAACTTGTGCTTGACCCGAATCTTGTGTTCAGCCGACGGATTCCCCTAAGGCACTACTTTGTGTCCTCAGCTGCAATAGACATTTATTGGAGTGCTCTGCTGAGGTAGGGTCCTTCTCTTAAAATATCTCAATATTTACCTAGTTAGAGTGGATCAATCTTGGGCCGATCTAACCTTAGATGGGCTTGAATTGGTCTGGGAACGGGCTGGCCTTTTTGCCCACCTACAATAGTGATTATCTATATGGTTCGTTCAAATAGAGTAAAAAGCAAAATAAATTTAAATAATTTTGTCTTACGAACCATGTACAAAGCTTCATTTCTTTTATCTGATATCCTAGATTTTGATTACTGATAGCTGAATCTAAATTATGGTAATGTATCTATGTACATTTTATCATTTATCATTTTAATTTCATTTTAACTTGATGGAATTTAATGATGCATGTTGAGATAGCAAGGGTCTTAGCAATCAGCAGCTGGCAGAGCAGAATATTGGTAACCAAATGTAGTATAGGCTCATCCAAAGCTAATATTTTACATATGAAAAACAGAAAAGAAAAAGGGAAAAGAAAAGAAAAAAAGACAAATTGTTTTCACTTTTCAAGAGAGATCACCCTGTTTGGGTGCCGTGAGTATTTCTCTCATTGTTTTCAGTTTAATCCAATATATTTGTTTTTGGATAAAAGTAACGCTATAATTATAATTTTGCCACAACTACTCATATTATATGACAAGTAATAGTGAAGTAAAAATAATAAGTCTATAATTTTACCAGTATGACTTATTTTGCTAGTTTTTTCAAAGATCAAGTCAATAAAGTTAGGGGTGGAAAAAGTTAAAGTCAACAAAGGTTGGCTAAAACAGTATCAAAAATATGAGTAGTTAATAGCGTACGCGTTAGCGCAATGTTATAATATTACACCATCAATGTTAAAGCTGCCTGCAAGTTCCAAGAGTCCACTTCTTGTCAAAAACCAATGCGGAGCTTTTCATTCATCTTCTTTCTCTCTCTAGTCTTATTAGAGTTCTCCTCTGGAGCTGATATCATAGCTTCAATGCAATTCATCATCAAGGGGGAGACCTTAGTTTCCCCCGGTCAAAGGTTTGAGTTGGGTTTCTTCTCTCCTGGTGATTCCCGGAACCTATATCTGGGAGTATGGTATAAAAAATTTCCCCGTACCATTGTATGGGTTGCCAACAGAGAAATTCCACTTCCAGATTCATACGGAGCTTTGACTTTGGCTGAAGATGGAAATCTCATCATTACAGACCAAAATAATCACACTGCTTGGTCCTCCAATTCTTCAGGGGCAGAAATGCCCATCGCCCAGCTTTTAGAGTCTGGAAACTTTGTGGTTCGAGAGAAGGCTAATACTAATACTGAAAGCTATATATGGCAAAGTTTCGATTTCCCATCAGACACACAGTTACCGGGCATGAAGATGGGTTGGAATTTTAAGACTGGTCTTAACCGATTCTTGACGTCTTGGAAAAATGCTACTGACCCTTCTAGAGGGGAATTTACTTACACATTTGACAATCTGGGGTTGCCTCAACTTGTTTTTCGCAAGGGATCAGAGAAGAAGTTTCGCAGTGGTCTGTGGAATGGACAACGATTTAGTGGTGCTGTTACGAACATAAACGCAGTTTTTAAGCCCAATATTGTGTATAATAAGGATGAATTGTATTACATGTACGAGGCTAATGACAATTCTATTGTTACAAGAGTTACTTTGACTGAGTCGGGTTCAGTCCAACGTCTTTTGTTGAATGAAGGGAGTGGCGAATGGGGTGTAATGTATACAACACCGAATGATCTGTGTGATGTTTATGCACAGTGTGGAGTTAATGGAATTTGTAAGATAAGCAAAAGACCAATTTGTGAGTGTTTGAAGGGATTTGTTCCAAAACATCAGGAGGAGTGGGAAGTGCTTAATTGGACTGGTGGTTGCGTGAGAAGGCTACCACTGACTTGCCAGAAGGGAGAAGGGTTTCTGAAACTTGAAGGAGTGAAATCGCCAGACTTGGTCCAGTTTTGGTTGAACACAAGCACGAGCCTTAAAGAATGTGAGTCAGAGTGCTTGAAGAACTGCTCTTGTACGGCTTATGCTAACTCAGATATTAGAAATGGAGGCACTGGTTGTTTGATGTGGTTTGGTGATTTAATTGACATAAGAGAGTTCGATGAAAAAGGGGAACAGGCTATTTATATTAGAGAGGCAGCTTCAGAACTAGGTATGTGAAAACTCATTATCATATTACTTTTATAGTTCTTTTCAAATCTAAAGTTCATTACACCAGCCCCCAAAAACCTTAATGTGCAGTAATTTAGATCAGAAAGTTAGATCCCTTACCCTTGAATCATACATTTGAATGCTCAAAACGAAATGGCTAGAGAATTTGCTTATTTCACTTTAGGTATCCCCTGCATATGAAAAATCATCCAAACCAATAGTAAATTTACTTGTGGACTGCCACGCATGCACCTGAAATGAACTAGAGAAATTGGGTTATTTTGAATTTTGTGTTTCATTATTTAATATTTGATTGCCATCTATTCTAGACAAATTAGGTTATTCCAGTCTGAAGGAGAAGAAACTACTGATCATATCAATAACTTGTGGGGTGCTTGTTTTTGGTCTGGCGTGCTGCTTCATAATTTGGAAGAATAGAACGAGGAAAAGAGGTACACCCTTCTGTATATATACATACTGTTGACAAAGAGGCTAGTAAATTCCTTGTCCTGCCTAAAGCCTTTATCAAAATTACTCTGCTGTCTTGTTCAATTTCCTTTCTGGTTATGCTTGATCAAATCTTAATCCCATACATTCTGTATTTTCATTTGGCGTTTGCTACATATACTTTGGAAATTAAACACCCACTTTCAATAGTTTTAAATCCTAAAGTCTTCCAATTTTATAGGAAAAAGAACAAAGGAAGATTTGGACGTGCCTTTGTTTGATTTTGTTACCATTTTGAGGTCAACAAATAACTTCTCCGGCACAAATAAGATAGGAGAGGGCGGTTTTGGTCCTGTTTACAAGGTAATATAATCTTGGCGCTATTGTTCTTTTTTTTTTAGTGAGATATCTAGATCTAACTCTCTCTCTTGAAAATATTTCCATATCATCAAAACTTGAAGGGTGAGCTACTATTAGGACAAGAAATAGCAGTGAAGAGGCTCTCAAACAGTTCCAGCCAAGGTCTTGAAGAGTTTATGAATGAAGTTATTATGATCTCCAAACTTCAGCATCGGAATCTAGTTAAGCTTCTGGGTTGTTGCATTGAAGGAGAAGAAAGGATGCTAATCTATGAGTATATGCCCAACAAAAGTTTGGACAATTTTATTTTTGGTCTGACTCTAACTCAGATTTTTCCATTGTAACACACTAAATACAAAGCAGAGGCCCCTGTTTCATTTCTATAACAAGTAACCCTATTTGTTTTGGTGGTGAAATGAATGGCAGATCAGAATGGAAGAGCATCATTGGATTGGCAGAAGCGCTTTCAAATTGTCATGGGAATTGCAAGGGGACTACTTTATCTCCATCAAGACTCCAGATTAAGAATTATTCATAGGGATCTCAAAACTAGCAACATTTTACTTGATCATGAATTGAACCCCAAAATTTCAGACTTTGGTATAGCAAGAATTTTTGGAGGGGATCAAATGGAAGCAAAAACAAAGCGAGTAATTGGGACATAGTAAGTTTTATAAACAATTGCCTATAAAGTGTTTCTTCATTTTCCAGTAATGAGTTTTGAATATTTTGTACAGTGGATACATGTCAGTAATGAGTTTTGAATATTTTGTACAGTGGATACATGTCTCCAGAGTATGCAATTGATGGAAAATTTTCAGTTAAATCAGACGTCTTTAGTCTTGGTGTACTAATGTTAGAGATACTCAGTGGCAAAAAGAACAGGGGGTTTTCCCATCCAGATCATCACCATAATCTTTTGGGGCATGTAGGTACATCTAATTAGAAATCACACTGTTCTTTCTCTTGCTTAGATTATGCATCTTTAGCTTTTATGATTCACACTCAGCCCATGCAAATTGTAATCCTTTAGGCTTGGCTTCTGTGGAATGAAAACAAAGCTTTGGAGTTAATGGATCCATGTTTGAAGGAATCATATGTTAAATCTCAAGTGCTAGGATGCATTCAAGTGGGTCTACTATGTGTTCAGAAACTTCCAGAAGATAGACCAGCAATGTCATCAGTGGTTTCCATGATGGGAAATGAGGGGCCACCACTTCCTCAGCCTAAACAGCCTGGTTTCTTCATAGAAAGGAGTTCCAATGATGCAGATGTGTCAACAAGTGTAGAAGGATGCCATACTGAAAGTGCACTCACTATAACAGTGATGGAAGCGAGATAAAGGAAACATTTGCCGTTGCAATTGGGATGAGTTGATGTTCATCAAGAAATGAGATGTAAGATTCAGAAGTTCAAAGTTTGTGGCATCTTGAGTTGATCATGGGGGGTGAAGTTGGGGTGTGCATTAGAATTCTAGTAGATAAGAGAGAGGGAGAAACGAGAGCCTCGATTGCCGTTCCGATAAGTAGGAATTTATGTCATTTATTTTTGCCAATGGTTGGACAAAATTTTGGCCAAGGGAAAAGGCAGGTAAAGGTACCATTCTTGAGAAAAAGTTTCAATGGCTATGGTTAAGCAGAGTTCCTTCTGAGCTCTTTTTTTGTGTGGATTAATTTCTATATATATATATATATATATAACAGTATCCTCCTTCAACTCAAACTTTATGTTACTAGTTATCTTATTGGTAGATAATTTTTCTTTTATACATATTTAATTTAGAGGTGGTGCCTTGGTGCGATGCCAAGTGTTTTACCAAAAAAGTGTAAAAATGCATACCAATTACCTCTCCTAGACGGCTGGATCCTATGGAGCATAAATACTCTATTGGTATTAGTAATGATACCTCTGCATGTGTATCCTAGCTTTTTATTTATTTATTTATTTATTTATTTTTTAATGTTAAAAAGAAGTGCCCATATGTCCGGGATATGATCATTACTCAATTCCTAAGAGTGAGAGATAGCCCTAATTTTTGAAGATTTTTATTTATATGTTGGTTTAAATGTTAAACACTTATTGTGAGAGACTGGGAAACTTGGGTGCTCCTAGAAAAGGGGATTTAGGCATCAACACTTTCCCTTTTCAGGATCATATGGAGTCGCCACTTATTTTATAAGTAAATAAGAAAACTATACAAATTACAACATATCTTGAATAATACACATTCTCATTAACTGGAAATAATTACAATTTGCTAGAAAGAACTTTACATGGCTTTGTTTCCTAATTACTAGCTAGTAAAAAATTACAAGACCTTGTTTCCAAGTTACAATCTACAAAAAAATAAGACACTAGTTCTACCAACCTAAGATTCTAATGCTTGGGGGTTAGGTTATAGGATGGGAAGGTGTTAGACACCCACCCTGCCCAGACAGAGTTTGGTCTTCTAGACTTTAAATGACCTTTTAAATACCCATTAAAAAAAATGACAAGAAAATTATTGTGTCAATATTTCTAGATCTAAAGTTGGTTAATGTGCAAAATACTAGATTTGTTGCATTTATGCAAGGAGAAATCACATTTGAACTTTACTTAAGGGAAAAGGATTTTTAAGAGAAGTTTCAAATTAAGCAAAATGAATTTTTTGATAAAAAATTCAGATCTGATTTTTTAAATGACAAGGAATGGATTTGTTGTTTTTTTTAAAAAGTTCCCAAATCTGATTTCTTTATTAAAGAACTGAATGAATCTCCAAAAGGAAAATTCAAATCTGATTGTTTAATTAAGAAATGGAATAGGTTTTAAAAGAAATTGTAGATCTGATTTTTCAAAGTAAAAAAGAATGAATTTTTAGAATAAAATTCAGATCTGATTTGTGGTTTTGGAAAACAAAGGAGATTTGAAACAATAATTTCAGATTTGATTTTTGGTTTAAGAAAACATATGAGGTTTTAAAAAATAATTCAGATCTGATTTTTGGTTTAAAAAAACAATGGAGTTTTGAAAAATAATTCAAATATGATTTTTTGGTTTAAAAAAACTATGGAGTTTTGAAAAAATAATTCAGATCTGATTTTGTTTTAGGAAAACAATGAGGTTCTTAAAAAGAATAATTCAGATTTCATTTTGTTTTACATAAGGCAATAGATTTAGAATTTAATCATATGCATCACATAACTACATGAACACAACACATATGCATAAACAAAAATACATCATATAACCAAAAGCAAATCAAGGCAAACAAAAGGAAAAACATGTTAAGAGCATGGAGAATTGAATTAGTCACATGAACATGTAAATAAAGAGATAGAAACTTACTTGCATGAACTTGTTCCACAAGGAGAGAATTCTTTCCAAAATTGAGGAGAATGAATTTTTTTAAAGATCTAAAATAAGAGCCACTTAATAGAAAAGAAATTCCTAAAGCAAAGCTTCTAGAATTTCTTTAACGTAAGGGGAGAGAGGGGGGGGGGGGGGGTCTTGATTTCTGATTTTAATTCCCTATTTATAGAGGTTTGGTGCTTAGAAAATAAGCTAGGTTTGATCAGATACGAATTAGGTTGAATTTTTATCCCTAAAAAATCAAATCAGATGTGCTTTGGTTTGATCTGATCATTTCTGGGCCAGGCCTCAGAATTGTGCCCGTGGGCACTATGGAAGTGCCGATTGGCACTTGCCATGTGCCAATTGGCACTCCAAGAGTACCGATTGGCACTCTAAAGTGCAGAGCCCAATCTCCTTTTTTGGTTTGATCTGGACTCTTTTTTAGGGGTTTTCTGAGTTGGGAATTGCACTTGGATGTATTTTTAACTTGTATTAATCTCTTTTATTTTGATAATCAAGTCCTTAAAATAATAATTATCTGATAGATCAATATTCTAAAAAGACGTAATTATCAACAATTCCCTTGTTATCTGATTATCAATTTTATTCCTATGCAACCAAACTTATTTTTGATAAAATCCAACAGCCAATCACATAAATTATTCAATTAATTTTAATTGTTGACCAATCAGAATTAATTTCAATTAATCACACGTGATCAGCTTCAACCACATACAATGCATGCAGACTGTGAAAACTTGATCTTGTAATATCTTTCAATCCAATGGTCCGATTTGGGAATCGGGTATATCGTGGCGATCGTTAGAATCTCAAGATCATTTTTATGATATGTGATGAATGATTTAATGCATGAAATGCAACTATGATTTTTTGGGTACTTGAAATAGTAATTTCAGTAATCTTCCAAGATTAAATTACAAGTGCAAAATTAAATGTCTACAATTATCTTTTTATTTTTTAATTTACTCTTTTGGGTCTTACTTTGAATTCTAAACACCCTTTTAATGGCCACATATTCACTTTATCCATTATTACTCTTAAATTGATATATGCTTAGCAATACATAAAAAATCAATATTTGACAACATGTAAAAATATAGCTAATAATTAATTAATACACGTATCCCTGTCATATTGTATCATAGTTTTTGAGGAATTATCATATTGCAACCTAGAGTTTTGGAAATTTCATTGTCTTATCCCTAAACTTGTTCCTGAAAACAAACACATGCTTATTAGCCCAAACTCAATAAAAATGGGAGCTTTATACGTATCATCTTTAAATTCTATTGATGCAACCTAAAATTGAATATGCATTTTTTAATGCACAAAACTTAAGTACAAATATTTAGATGTATTATAGATTCTTCAATAATTCAACCTTATGATTTGTTAGCTAATGAGTCAGATAGTTGACTATGATTTCCCTTAATGGAATATAACATTTTGTTTTGTGTGTTACAATTTATATTATGCAGTCTTGTGATTGAATTTACTTGGGGAAGCAACACTTAAGGATATATATATGAATTTTGCCCTTCATTAATTATGTCCTAATACACCCATATCTCGTTTGTTGTAGCATAAGGTAATGAACTCAAACTAGATATATTCAAGTTGGTTTACTATATGTGTCTATAAGTTACCTGACCAATAATGTCATCAGTGGTTTCTATTTTGGTGAATGAGAGCAGTCCTGCCTCAACATAAGCAACCTGGTTTCTTCATGGAAAGAAGCTTCTACAACGCGGATACTCCGTACATCTTTAAGGGGTATATTCGGGATTTGGTTCCTTGGCCTCTTTTTATATCTTTTATAGAACTAACGATAGTTATAAGTTTCCATTGTATTAGCAATATAAATCTTACAATTAAACAACTGTTATACATATTTGCAAAATGTTTACAATATACATTAATTTAGTTTAGAATATAAATCTTACATCTAAAAATTTTTCTAGAAATAATTTCTAGCATCTGAAGATCAACGTTGCTAGTTGCTTGGGTATGTCATCATATGTAAAACAGTAAAAGTAAGGGTGACGAAAAAGTAAAACTATGTTGACCCGACCGTTTGTGTATCATTCATATTTGTCTCTATGATTGACCCGACCTGTTTGTATGGCCAATTTCAAATTCCCCGAGTAATACAACTGCTGCGTAAAACCACGAAAACACACGACCAATCTCAGTTTGCCATCAAACTAAAGTTAAGGAGGTGATCAAAACTTTCACAGGTTCATTCTAACATACTTAGTATTTTCTTTTTATTAATCTTAGTTTTTTTTTTTTTTAATTTTTTTTTTTTTTTGGATTCTTTTTCTTTATGTATAATTATTGCTCTCGTTCATTGTATCCACCAAAAAAATTCTGTCTACTTTCATATGGAACATGATTTTAAGTGTTGATTATTGTAATAAGGTACTTTATTGGGGTTCGACCAAATCTGGCTGTGACTTTTTGTGGGAATGTCAATTTGGATTTTTAATTTTGAAGATTAAACTTATGAAATTGTTGATTTTGACAGGACTGGCATGTTTTGTTGCTCTTCAATTCAACGCCGTATTAGTTCATTCAAATTACTTATATGTCAATTGCATATAACGTGTACAGTGCGTTGGTTTTTATTTATTTATTTATATTTATATTTGTGGCAGTTTTGGTGGTTAGATTATGATGTAAAGGTTTTTGCATTGCAATCCGAATTCGGTGTATGTCATTAGTGGGTTTATTTATTTATTTATTTTTAAATGTTACAAAAAATTTGTATGATTTCCAGAGATATTGAATCGGAGTTTAATTTGACTTCATAATTTTACTGATATTATTTCTTCTTCCAATATTTATATATAATTAATTCAAGTTTTCTTCTTTTAATGTAACTAGTCAAAAACCTGTGTGATGCATGGAAAAACTTTGCCTAAAAGTATGTTGGTCTCAAGATTTACATAAAAAGTATAATTAAATTATATTGGTCTCAAACTGAAACAATAAATACTACAATACTATAGGAAGGCTTTAAAAAAAAAAAATGGTGTGCATTTAACTAAAAGTTTCTGTAGTCCTCTCTAGTTATTAGTTACTACCATATGGGATACCAAAATTATTTCTACCTCATATATGCCAAATATTTGTGGTTAGAATCCTATAAATTTTTATGGACAAATGCTATTAGAATCTACAAAAAGAAATACTATCATAATCTATGATCGTAGTAGCTCAATTTTTTGTCAATATCCGAACTTATGATTATCTTTATGCTTATGATGGACCGACTACTTTCATGCATTTGTGTAAAAAAAAAAAAAACAAAACACACCTACAATTCGAAGGCATCACAAACAATTTGGTCCAACTTGTTGTGAATTTTTTAATCGGTTGTAGGAGCATATCAAAACTCATTAACAAATTGGTCTTCATACCTAATACCATAGCATTACAGACAACTCAAAATTTCATAAGAATATAGTTGAATGCAATATGACTATTGGTGACTATGTCATATCACGTACCGTTTGACATTTTCTGTAACACAGCAAGAGAAGCACTCGTTATCTTAGTAGACAATCCTTCCAATGTGTAGCCTATTAGTAAGACTGAATATTATATTCAATTTGGAGAATCTTAATATACCACTTAAAATGGAGAGAGAGAGAGAGAGAGAGAGAGAGAGAGAGAGAGAGAGAGAAGTTTTGGAAGACAAAGAAAAAATAGAGTGGTGAGACTGTTGAGGTTAGACTGTACATTTCCTTTTTATTATTATTTTTTTTTTTTAGTGATTGTATATCTTTCTTGATCATACATCTCCATTAGTTTACACAAAAGGGCTGAATTAATACTTGAAAAATGAGTAGGAACATTGGTTTGGTCAAATGGGATCACTGAATCCAAACTGCAAACCATTGTTTGCAAAGAAGTTGAAGAGTGTGTAGTTTGAAGGGAAGTTTGTATAGAGGAAGAGAACTTCTAAGTGAGTCAAGGCCTTAACTTTCAAGTTTCATATACACATGGGAAGGAGAAAGACAGTTTATAAGTGGGTTAGGGTTTTGGCTTTCATCTACACATGAGAAAGGATAATGCTTGGGTCATAATATGTAAGAGAATAAGTGGGCTTGGGCTTTTCATAAGGTTTGGTCTGTTTTGTTCCAATTTTCAACAACAACCCATCTTTTAGATAAAAGTAAAAAAAAGTTAATGTGATCTTTTGGGTAATAGTAAAAAAAAAACTTAATGAGAAGAGGTTGAATGCAAAATTAGAGTGCCACATAGTAAGACTCATGCTCTCCTACATGAAGTCTTTACTTTTATATACACACAGACACGACACAGACGCACACACACACACACCAAATGGTTTCTATTTACTTAGAAATCTTTATATATTTACATAAATAAAAAATATAGAGAAGCCCATAAAGATCTTTATATGGTTTTTATTAACTTAGTGACAGCATATGAAAGGAGTCTTGGGGAGCTTATATGGTGGATTTTGGGAAAGAAAGAAGCTCTTCTACAATACATTAAGTTGATTATGTGTGTGTGTGTGTGTGACAAAACTGTAACTATAGTAAAAACAAGTTGAGGCATCAAGTGATTTTCTTAGTTTCCTTTCACTAAAGATTTGCATGAAGGATCGGTAATAAGTCCATATCTCTTTCCGCTAATCATAAATGAGTACACTAAATTGATTTGAGGGGAAAATCTTCATGTATTCTTTTCGTGGATGATATAGTTTTAGTGGATGGAGCAATACATAGAGTTAATGTCAAGTTGGAATTTTGGCCAAATGCTTATGAATCTAAAAGCTTTTGGTTAAGTCTGACTAGAAAAAGTAGAAACAAAGATGAAAGGTTGAAAGACTTGAAGATTAAAAGATACCAAAGGGTGAGAGCTTTTGATTTCCTGGATCAATAATTCATGAAAATTGAGATTTTGACAAGTATGTAATCATCTAATAAGATCATGGTGGATAAAGAGGGAAAGTGCATTAGGATATTGTGTGATTTGGAATAATTGTTAAGAGAAAGGAAAATTTTTATAAGACTAAGTATACTTTATCTAAATGTTAACTTATTAAGAAGAACCCTATTTACGAAATGAGTCTAGCTATAATTGCCTAATTTGAATGTTAAGATGTAGCTAAAATAAAAGGAAATATAAGATTTGAAAGATAAGGGTACCCCTATTGATGAGAACTAGTAAGTTGCCTGTGTGATGCACAGATAATTTTGTAATATTTTATGTAAGATGGTTTTGGATAATATTGAATATATATTATAAAGAAAAAGTAAACTAAATTGGAGTAAAGAAACATACACATTTTAAGATATTAAAAATTAGTTTAGTAGCTTCATTGCATATTTGTACCATTCTTAAGGTAAGAATTAAAAAAAAAATATATATATATATATATATATATCTCATGAAACCAAAAATAAATGCAAAAGAGTAACGGGACCATGAAAATCAACTAATTTGTGTTGTGTTCCTATATTTCATACCATGAAATGAAAGTATGTCCAACTCTCTTACTGTCATCCACTCATCGATAGTGCGACATTATGACATGGTTTGGACAAATGTGTATGCATGTGTCTTATAGATGATTTAAAATTGAACCACGGTAAAATATGGCTTTACATTGCGCACCAAATATTCTTTTTACTTATATACCCAAAACAAAAACTATCCAACCAAATTATTCAAACCTAAATCATATTTAAGCCCCTAATTTTAAAAAGAAAAAGGGAAACCCCCCCTCCCCCGGTAAGGGTTTCAGTGTCTTAATGGTAGTAGGTGACCTGTATAACAAAGGCGGTAACCCCTTAGATTCCTCTTTCTCTCTCCTTCAAATGTTTTGTTAGTCTCAGTTTTTTATTTTGGTAATATATAATGAAGTAGTGCATTTTATATAACAATCCACAACATTTGTGTGTGTCTCTATCTTTCTTCAGGGCCTTATCTAGTTAGTTAGTACTATTAGTCCTTTTTTTTTTTTTTTTTGCTTTTTCTAAAAATACTAAAATGGTGAGTGTGCTAAAAGACATGAAGAATAGAGAAAGGTGTGGTGTAAGTTTAGTAAATTAACGAGACATTAAGAAGCTAACAGTAAAATAAGTTAATATGAACTTTTGGACAACAGTAAAAAAAACTTAATGAAAGAGGTAAAAAAAATAATTCTAAATGCAAAATTAGATCGTTACTTGGCAAGACCTCATGCACTCTCACATGAGATCTCAGCTTTATATTTATATATGTGTTGATGATTATTCCTTTATAACTCTTAATCACTAATTAGCATGAGTTTAAAAAAACTTTGTGATAGGACTTTATCATACGTACAAAATAAGCATAGATTTTTTTTTCTTTTTTAAAAGGATATTGCTATTGTGTTCATCCTTATAAGAATTTAAGCATAGAATATTTTTTTTTTTTTTTTTATCTTTATTTAAATAAAAAAAGGATATTGCTATTGTGTTCTTTGATTCTTTATAATTTATATACTGTGTTGGTTTAAATGAATTTTTTTTTCTTAAGCTTTCAAAGGATGAACTTTAGATAAGATGTTCAACTTTTATACGCCAAGCATTGACTGTAAATCTCGTACATGGAACAAATCAAGATAAGAAATTAAGAATATGATCCATTTTGGTTGGCTTGATTTTTCTAGACATCAATTTTCTCTCTTGAGAAAAGTCCGACTTATTTTATGTAAGGTTGAATTTAATCAACCATCTAATTCGCTTTATTCCGTGACCAATATGCTTGTAATTTAGCACTTAGTAACCCTGTATTTAGGTGGGAAAATTGTAAGGGTAGTGTGTGAGAAGATGTGAAGAAAAGCTCAAGAGTGTGCAAGAAAAACAGAGTCTCGCGACTAGGACTCGCGGGTGGTTCGCGACTGGCAAGCCGCGAAAGGCAGTCACGTGAGAGGCACACTGGGAAGCTGAAGGGTCGCGCCAGCTGTCACGCTACAGGACAAAAGTTCCAGTCTGGCCAGGCCGTTACGTCGCGACTTGATTTCGCAACTTGTCCAAGCCGCGAGATTAAGTCGACAACTTGCCCTGTTTGGCAAAAACTGACGTTTTGCATTCCCTTCTCACCCTACTATATATACACCCTTATACCCATCATATTGAGAGAGCTTCCAAAGAGAATTTCGTGAGAGAAAACCCTAGAGAAATTCAAGATTGATTCATCCCCAATCTTCATCTAAAGAGACTCTCCAAATTTCTCTACTCTCTTCCTCTCCATTGTCATACCCTTGAGAGGTCATTTATCAAACCCTTGTCTCATCACACCCACGTCTGTGAGAAGGTCCATTTGGTGCTTTGGGAAGCAGTTTGGAAAGGAACCAATATACATTGGTTAATGCTATGGTCAAGTAGCGGAATCTGGGAAGCTAAAGAAGAAATAGGTTCGACGTAACCTCGTTGGAGCAAGAAGCTTGGAGGGCTTAGGTACTTGGGTAGATTAGGCTTGGAGGGTCTTCTGCTGTTCATGTATCCCAACTACATTCTTTAGTGGATTATTTGACCGTTTGGAGGGTGGCGGAGAGGTTTTACGCTGAGAACTTCGGTTTCCTCTTCGATAACACATCGTGTGTTGTCCGTGTGTTTGCATCTTCTTTCCCTTTACCTTTGCCTTATATTTACTGCTGTGGATGTGTTTATATTTGGCTTAGATTGTTCTATCAATTCAGTTATAAGCTTGTTATCATATTCCGCACATAAATTGTTTGATATAAAGCTTGAATTGGTATTTTGGTTATTTGGGGTCTAAACGTTCAAAGGTGTTTTATACCCTTTTTGAACTTTCATTTTAGGTGGAAGTTTCCTTGATTATTACTTGTATACAAAATTCCAGGATCATTAAATTGGAATAGGTCTCTTATTGACCTAACCAACTGGAATAGGATGAAATTTCTTCCCATCCACACTAAACGTTGTGTACACTCCAAAGTTTTTCTACATCTCATAATGATACGTTCTGGAAAGGTGTCATCCAAGTCCAACATGATTGAGAGTTGTAGTTGAGACTATGGCCTAGAAGCTTTACTATTCAATAATTTGCGAGAAAAATTAAACACTCATTTGATATAATAGGAGACTATGGAATTTGACACTGTATACACTGGGGTTTGTTCTTGATGTTGTGAAATTGCTGTAGATACTAAAAACTCTAGTTTGATTAGTTGGCAAGTCATGTTCTTTAAGAGTGAAAAATCTACAATGGAAAACTTTTATGTTCCTACAATAAATGTTTTGGAGAGAAAATTGTTAGCCCCTTCATCTCATTAGGACTATACAAAGGAAAATGGTCCAATATTACTGAGTGTGATTTAGTTACATGGAATTTTTGTGCAATTGTGTCTACATTTCTTTTAAAAATTTAATTATATTTTTAAACTCTAATTTGTTGATTTTTATATGATTTTTGTGGTTTTATTTTGATTTAGTAAAGACATATTAGCCAAAAGAAATGAAGGTAGAGCTATTAAAGAAATCTATACTTTCAAATTAGCAATTACCGATGGCCAACGCTGCATTGTCATTTGTGGTTGTGGAATGAATAAGAAGTATGTTGTTTGGGTGATTAATTGAGGCAAAGCAATTAACCATATTAAAAGGGATTAGCAACTTTTTCTTTCTCCTTTATCATTTGTGGTATGTATATGCCTTTTTCACATATGTTCAATTGAAGTACCCATTAGGACTTCCCTTAATTACGATAAACATATTAGTTTTTTTTAAAGGAAGTTCTATATTTATTGAATGAGATATATATATATATATATGCTGAGGGCCATGTAGCTGAATTGGCACCTCCCCATACACAAAGTGTCTAGGGTTTAAGGGAGAAAATGTTCAAATTGTGGGAGTCAGGGAGAAAAGGTTCAAGTTGTGGGGTTAGCATAGATACTGTAATTATTTCTAAAAAAAAGAAAAAGAAGATATATATATATATATATATATATATATATGTATGTAGGCATGTATGTATGTATATATTGTTTTCCTTGAGCTAAAGCAGTTGCGATAGATGTGTGGAGTGGATGGTTTTTTTTTTTTTTTTTAGTCCTTGAGTATTTTGGGTTGTTTCAAATGAGTAATCTCCTCTTAGGCTCTTAAAATTTTTGGTTTGTTGATTTTGCTATCTATAACTTGATTCTTCTTTACCTAATAAAGTTTGGAATTTTTATAAGTACATTTTTCCTTCAAGAAAATGAATAGAAATCTACCTGCATGTTCATGCTCATGTTAATGTTCATATTTGTAAACCTAAATCATATTTAAGCCCCTAATTTTAAAAAGAAAAAAGAAAAAAGTAAAAAAAAAAAAAAAAAAAACCTGTAGGGGTTTTGGTGTCTTGATGGTAGTGGGTGGCTTGTATAACAAAGGCGGTGACCCCTTAGATTTCTCTTTCTCTCTCTTTCAAATGTTTTTTCAGTCTTAGGTTTTTTATTTTGGTAATATATAGTGAAATAGTGCGTTTTATATAACAATCCACAACATTTTTGTGTCTCTCTATCTTTCTTCAGGGCCTTATCTAGTTAGTTATTACTATTAATCCTTAATTATTATTTTTTTGCTTTTTAAAAAAAAAAAAAATACTAAAATGGTGGGTGTGCTAAAAGACTGAAGAATAGAGAAAGGTGTGGTGTAAGTTTAGTAAATTAATGAGATATTAATAAGCTAACAGTAAAATAAGTTAATATGAACTTTTGGATAACAGTAAAAACACTTAATTAAAGAGGTAAAAAAAAAAAATTGTTCAATGCAAAATTAGAGTGCCACTTGGCAGGACCTTGTGCACTCCCGCATATGGTCTTTGCTTTTATATATACTCCCTCCGTCCCACTTTGTTTGTCCTTTATTCTATTTTGGGATGTCCCAAAATATTGTTCTGTTTCTAAAAATAAAAATCATTAATTTATTAATATTCCTATTATACCCCTATTTTATTTTCAAAACTATTTAAAAAGAAAATCAATAAGAAATTTATTTAAGGGCAGTTTTGGAAACTTATACATTTTTAAAAAGTAGACAAGATAATAAATGATGTTCCCTTAAAAAGTTTGACTTTTCAAACAGGACAAACAAAGTGGGACGGATGGAGTATATTGATGATGATAAGAGGGAGAGTTGTCTGAAATAGTTTGGTCATATTTAGATAAAAGTAATTAATGCACTAGTGTTTTATTTTTTTTAGGAGTTAATGTACTAGTGTAAGAGAGTGAGTTAGGCTGCGTTTGAATTGGGCGTAAACCATTTCAGGAAATTGTTTTCCACATTTTCTGCATGTTTGGCTATTGCGGAAAATCACTTCCAATTTTCCCTTACACAACAGAAATGATTTTCAGTACCTATTTTCACTTCAAAGTATTTCCGGAGAGAGAGAGAGAGAGAGAGAGAGAGAGAGAGAGAGAGAGAGAAAGGAAGGAAGAAATAGAGAGAGAGCGCGAGGAAGAAGAGAGAGCCGGCGACCCACAAACCCAGAGCCTAGAGCCGACGACCCATCGCCATGAGTCGTCAACCCACGACCCACTGATCTTCAAACTAGAGCTGGCGACCCACGAACCCAAAGCCCAAAGCGTTCGACCCAAACCTAGCTGTTCGACCCATCACCTTCGACCTTCGACCCAGACCTTCGACCCAGATGTCGTCGTCAACCCAGATCTTGTCATCGACCCAGACCGAGACCGAGACCCATCGCTCTCTCTTCCTCGATCTGACGATCTCTCAGTTTTGTTTTTTTAAAGTTTGATTGTTGTTGTTGTTGTTGTTGTGGTGGTGTGGTGGTGATGTTTTGGTGGTTGTGGGTTTTGATTGCCGGAATTTGCTGTCGGAATTTGTTGTTGAATTGGCTGTGATGTTGAAATTTTTTGTAATAAAATTTGTTTGGATGCTGAGAAAATGTGAGAAAGTAATAGGAAAATAGCATTTTCAAATGCAACCAAACACTTGAAAACATTTTCTAGGAAAATTTGAATAATACTGTCAAACACTTGAAAATATTTTCATTTTCCGAAAAATAGATATTTTTCGGAAAATATTTTACTGGAACCAAACAGACCCATAATTTAAGTTGAGGAAAAAAAAATATAGAGGAAGACAACAAATAAGTAAATAACATTAATAGAAATAATTAAAAAAATGGCATATCAATTAAGAAAGTAACTAAGAGTATAATAACTGACAATTAAATATACATATACTCTGATCTGATGAGTTCTTAACCAAAATCCTTATATCGAATATCATCACATGGACTTGTGGAATGGCTCAATTTAATCCTTGTGCGGTCATTGGACCAAGGATTCAATCCCATGTTTTGCTTTTATTTCTTTCTATAAGATGCAGTCTTGGCCTTAAATGTAAGTAAAATAAATACTAAATCATAAATATCATACAAAACAACATTTGGAAAATAATTTCATCTTTATTTATTTATTTATTTTTTAAGTACATCATGCCATCTTACATGCATTGATAGTGCAATCCAAAAATAGAAAGAGACCATGGATATTTCATTTAGAGGGATACACTATAAATTTTACTCCTGAAATTTGGGGTTGTTTGAATTTTATACGCTAAAGTTTTGAAAACTTGATTTTAGATTCTGAAATTTGGTTTTGTTAGCAATTCACCTCAAACTTTTAGGTGTAAAATTAAGTTTTTGAAATTTTGAGATGTAAAATTCAAACAACCTTAAGCTTCAAGTGTGTATTTTCCAATTTAGCGAAAATAATAATATAATTATCTAGAAAAATAATGAGATAGAAATGACAAGGTCTTTTTTTTTTGGTTTAACATTGGTCAGAGACAATTGATCCATCATTTCCTTTGTGAAATAAATGTGAATACACAATTATACTCAGCACTTAAAATTCTCTTGGGCCAAGAGTTAGGTCAAGAGTTAAAGCCTCTGCTATGTATCTAAGAGTTAGACTCCTTTAGATATACACCACTGTCAATTTCTTTGAGATCTTTTCTCTTCTCCCCGTGTGTGTTAAAAATACTTATGTTTGGTAATAGTTTTTGTTTTCTATTTTCAATTTTTTTTTGGGAATATAAAGGAATAAAAAAATTTTCTTGTATTTTTGAGATCAAAAACATGTTTAATTAGTTGAAATTAAAAATAGTTTTTTGAAGAAAAAATAGAAAATACTAAAATATGTTGTTACTAGGATTTGAACTCTAATACTAACTCATGAGACATATTTATTAAATTAAGTGCGTGTTTCATTGACTTTTGAAAATTAGAAACTAAAAACAATTTTTTGCATGTTTTCAGTTTCCTTCATAAATTGAGTTTTGAGAACAGTTTTTTTTTTGGTTCATTTTGAGTTGCCAAACAAGTTTTTTAGTTTCAAAAATAGAAAATTATTTTTGAAAATAGAAAATAAGGGCAAAAAATGTTTACCAAACATATCCTTAGTATTCTCACCAAAAAAAAAAAAAAAAAAAAAAAAAAAAATCTATTGGGCCAATGGAGGGGAAAAAGGAGTTCAAAACAGTTTAAGTCAATAACTTACAAAGTGCTTAGGGTCTAGGGGGAAATGGCTCGAGCTACGGGGTTAGCAGCATGTTGTAATTATTTCTTAAAAAAAAAAAATTACAATAATGAGATAGTTATTTATTAAAATCAAGTCAATAATGGAAGGGAAAAAAGGGCGAAAATACACTTTTGGTTCCCTATATTTTAGGTCAATTCCCATTTTGGTCCCAAAATAGATTTCATTGCAAATTTCATCCCTAAAAAAAGAAAGTCATTTTTAAAATCGTCCTTGCCGCCAACCAACCAACGGAAATATCCTACGTGTTTGATGAAATGCCATACTTGCTGACGTGGCACTGACGTGGCCATTAAAATATTATTAAAAAAGATTATTTGGCACTTTTAAATGCCATGTCAGCATTACAATTAATAAAAAATCCATGTCAGAGTATTTAAATTAAATTAAAAAATAAATTAAAAAAAAACCTTAAATCTAATTAAAAAACAAAATTTCTTAATTTTAATTTAAACTGAAATTACAAATTTGATTTAAACTGAAATTTTAATTTCTCAATTCTCAGTTTTAAAATTTTTTATCACAATCCTCTACACCAAACCCCAATCCCAACCCCACAAACCCAAGTTCCCCGACCCAACATCAAATTTTCTTAGTCACCAACATCACAGCATCAATTTAATCCCTCTCTCTACCCATTGTTCTCTCACTCTCTGTCTCTTTGATTTCTCTTTGATCTGCTCCATACCCAGACACCCATGGCTAGAGATAGCTAGCTCCAAAACCTAGACTCTCTTCGATCTACCCATAAGCCCATGGCCAAAGACTCCAAGCTCTACCTCTCACGACCACGAGCTGCCGAGACTCGATTGATGAGGATGATGACGAGACGGGGTGGCCGAGGAGTCGTTTCGTGGTCCGGATGGCGTCATTTGACGAGTGGCTGAGGAGGTGGATTATGTCGTTTTGGTGTTGGAGTTAGTGGTGTGAAACAGTGCTGTTGGTTTCGAGGAGGCAAAAATGGCACCATTGGATCTGCTCCAAACCCAGATCTGCTCCTGACCCAGATTTGCTCCTGATAAGAACATTAAAAAGGAAAGAAAAAAAAACCATTTAGATCTGGGTTGGTGTTTGTGTACAATTGATTTTTGTGGAAGAATTTGTGTACAAATTTTGGAATATTTTGGGTTTCTATTCTTTTCCTCTTCGGATTGAATATTCTGGATTTGTTGTTCTTGTTTGTTCATGATCAAGATGAATTTGGAATAGGAATTTGATAATTTGAATGTGAAATTGATGAGTTTATGGGTTTGCTGGACATTGGTTGGTTTGTTAATTTTATTTCTTATTTTCCTAGTATTGATGTTGATTGGATTTGGTTGCTGGGTTTGTTTCTTGGATTTGGAAAGAATATGAAGAACAAATTGTTATGTTCTTACGAAAAAATAATGAAAAGTAAAAAAAAAAAAAAATTAAATTAGATTTGAGGCTTTTTTTAAAAATTTAATTTAATTTAAATACTCTGACATGGCTTTTTTTATTAATTAAAATGTTGACATGGTATTTAAAAGTGCCAAATAATCTTTTTTTAATAATATTTTAATGACCACGTCAGTGCCACATCAGCAAGTAAGGCATTCCGTCAAACACGTAGGATATTTCCGTTGGTTGGTTGATGGCTTAAAAACAATTTTCTTTTTTTAGGGATGAAATTTGTAACGAAATCAATTTTGAGACCAAAATGGGAATTGACCCAAAATGTAAGAACCAAAAGTGCATTTTCGCCCAAAGAAAAAAAAAAAAAAGAGTTTCAAGTCAATAAAGTAGGCGAAAGGTTCAAAACATACCAAGTATCAAGTTGGGCCGATGGCTTAAAGGAAAATGCTAACGTTTTCAATTTGAAAAGCTGCCTTACAGTTCCAAAATACCATCCAGTTCTTGTCAAACACCAATGCAGAGCTTTTCATTCATCTTCTTTCTCTCTCTAGTCGTAGAACTCTCCTCTGGAGCTGATATCATAGCCTCAATGCAATTCATCATCAAGGGGGAGACCTTAGTTTCCCCCGGTCAAAGGTTTGAGTTGGGTTTCTTCTCTCCTGGTAATTCCAGGAACCTATATCTGGGAGTATTGTATAAAAAACTTCCTGGTACTATTGTATGGGTTGCCAACAGAGAAAACCCACTTACAGATTCATATGGAGCTTTGCCCTTGGCTGAAAATGGAAATCTCACCATTACAGACCAAAATAATCTCTCTGTTTGGTCCTCCAATTCTTCGGGAGCGGAAATGCCCATTGCACAGCTTTTAGAGTCTGGAAACTTTGTGGTTAGAGAGAAGGCTAATACTAATACTGAAAGCTATATATGGCAAAGTTTCGATTTCCCACCAGACACACAGTTACCTGGCATGAAGATGGGTTGGAATTTTAGGACTGGTCTTAACCGATTCTTGACGTCTTGGAAAAATGCTACTGGGGGAATTTACTTACACATTTGACAATCTGGGGTTGCCTCAACTTGTTTTTTGCAAGGGATCAGAGAAGAAGTTTCGCACTGGTCTGTGGAATGGACAACGATTTAGTGGTGCTGTTACGAACATAAACCCAGTTTTTAAGCCCAGTATTGTGTATAACAAGGATGAATTGTGTTACATGTATGAGGCTACTGATAATTCTGTTGTTACAAGAGTTACTTTGACTAAGTCGGGTTCAGTCCAACGTCTTTTGTTGAATGAAGGGAGTGGCGAATGGGGTGTAATGTATTCTATACCGAATGATCTCTGTGATGTTTATGCACAGTGTGGTGCTAATGGAATTTGTAAAATAAGCAAAAGACCAATTTGTGAGTGTTTGAAGGGATTTGTTCCAAAACATCAGAAAGAGTGGGAAGTGCTTAATTGGACTGGTGGTTGCGTGAGAAGAATACCACTGGCTTGCGAGAAGGGAGAAGGGTTTCTGAAAAGTTGAAGAAGTGAAATTGCCAGACTTGGTCCAGTTTAGGTTGAACGAAAGCATGAGCCTTAAGAATGTGAGGCAGAGTGCTTAAAGAACTGCTCTTGTATGGCTTATGCTAACTCAGATATTAGAAATGGAGGCACTGGATGTTTGATGCGGTTTGATGATCTAATTGACATAAGGGAATTCATCGACGAAAAAGGGGAACAAGATGTTTATCTTAGAGAGGCAGCTTCAGAACTAGGTATGTGAAAAGTGAAAACTCTTCATCCTATTACTTCCATAGTTCTATTCAAATGTAAAGTTCATTACACCAGCCCCCAAATCTGCTTTAGTTTTCTGTCTCGTTTAGATCAGATAATTATATCCCTGACCCTTAAATCATACATTTGATGGCTCAAAATGTAATAATTAGGAACTAGTGAAAATTTTTAATTCAGTTTAGGTATCCCCTGCATATGAATGTGGAGTGCCACACATGCACCTGAAAGAACAAAAATAAAAAATTGTCCAATGAAAAAGAAAGAAGGCTTGAGTTTCATAATTTAATATTGGCATTGCATCTGTTCTAGAGAAATTGGGAGATTCCAGTCCAAAGAAGATGAGACTATTAATCATATCAATAACTTGTGGGATGCTTGTTCTTGGTCTGGCATGCTGCTTCACAGTTTGGAAGAATAGCACAAAGGAAAGAGGTGAGCATACATACTCATGCACCTTTTTAAAATTGTCCAGGAAAAACAAAAACATATTGATGACAAAGTGGCTTGTAATTCCTTTGCATAATTAACACCTTTTATCACAGTTGCTTTGCTGTCTTGTTCAATATCTCTTCTGATTATGCTCGATCAAATCTTAATCCCATGCATTCTGTATTTTCATTTGGTGTTTACTACACATACTTTAGAAATTAAACTCATCCTTTTACATCAGTACAGCATCCTGAAATTTTCTGATTTTATAGGAAAAATAACCAATGCAGTCATGGAGATGCCATTGTTTGATTTTGCTACCATTTTGAGGTCAACCAATAACTTCTCCAGCACTAAGATAGGTGAGGGCGGTTTTGGCCCTGTTTACAAGGTAATATAATCTTGGCCCTTCAGTTATTCATTGTGTGAAATCTAAATTATACTCTTTCTCTTTGAACTTATTATTTTCATACCAAAACTTGAAGGGTGAGCTATTATTGGGACAAGAAATAGCAGTGAAGAGGCTCTCAAATAGTTCCAGCCAAGGTGTTGAAGAGTTTTAAGAATGAAGTTATTACGATATCCAAACTTCAACATCGGAATCTGGTCAGGATTCTGGGCTGTTGCATTGAAAGAGAAGAAAGGATGCTAATCTATGAGTATACGCCCAACAAAAGTTTGGACTATTTTATTTTTGGTCTGACTCTAAATCTGATTTTTCTTTTGTAACACAATAAATATAAAACAGAGGCCTCTGTTTTATTTCTATAACAAGCAAGCCTAATTTATTTTTTTTATGCAAAATGCATGGCAGATCAAAATGGAAGAGCGTCACTGGATTGGCAGAAGTGCTTTCAAATTGTTATGGGAATTGCAAGGGGACTTCTTTATCTCCACCAAGACTCCAGATTGAGAATTGTTCATAGGGATCTTAAAACCAGCAACATTTTGCTTGATGGTGAATTAAACCCCAAAATTTCAGACTTCGGTATAGCAAGAATTTTTGGAGGAGATCAAGTGGAAGCAAAAACAAAGCGAGTAATTGGAACATAGTAAGTTATATAAATAATTTCCTAGGACGTGTTTCATCATTTCCAAGTACTAAAATTTGATATTTTACAGTGGATACATGTCTTCAGAGTATGCAATTGATGGGAAATTTTCAGTCAAATCAGATGTCTTTGGTCTTGGTGTACTAAAGTTAGATAGTTGCCAAAAGAACAGGGGATTTTCCCATCCGGATCATCACCTTTTGGGGCATGAAGGTACAAATTATTGAATAACATACTGTTCTTTCTCTTGCTTAGATTATGCATCTCTTACATGTGTCATATTAAGCCCATACAAATTGTAATTCATTTAGGCTTGGCTGCTGTGGAATGAAAACAAAGCTTTGGAGTTACTGGATCCATGTTTGAAGGAATCATATGTTAAACCTCAGTTTCTAAGATGCATTCAAGTGGGTCTATTATGCGTTCAGAAACTTCCACAAGATAGGCCAGCAATGTCATCTGTGGTTTTCATGCTGGGCAATGAGGGGGTACCACTTCCTCAACCTAAGCAGCCTGGTTTCTTCATAGAAAGAAGTTCCAATGATGCAGGTGTGTCAAAAATTGTAGTTGGATGCCATACTGAAAGTGCAGTCACTATAACAATAATGGAAGCAAGATAACGGAAGCATCTGCTTTTGCAATTGGGAAAACTTGATGCATCAAGATATGAGATAGAAAATCCAGGAGTTTAAAGTTTGTGTCATCTTGAGAAGTATTAGTCTATTTTTCTTGAGACGTAGGAATTTATCTAGCGTGAGGATGACCATTGTCAGAGTGATTTTTCTTGAGAAGTAGGAATTTATCTCATTGACTAACATCTTAGGCGATATTTGGACACAAATTTTTTTTTTTTTTTGAGAAAGTATTTGGACACAAATTTGGCTAAGAGAAAAGGCATGTAAATTACTATACTTGAGCAAAGGTTTCAATGGTTATGGCTGAAGCAATGGTGCTCCGGTTTTCATGTATTCTTATCTTTCTAGTGGTTTAATTTCAAAATATGACAATATTCTTATTTTATTGGTAGATAATTTCTTCTTTTATGCATGTTTTAGAAGTTGAGCATCAATGCAATGGCAAGTGGCTTCCACCAAAAGCAAAAAGTCAAGGGTTCGGGTAAGGGAATCAATCTCTCTAAAAGAAAAAAAGGAAAATAAAAAAGGTAAGGTTCCCTTACTCAAGGCTTAGTGTAAATTCTGTTGCTGAAACTTACATTTGAAGAAGCATATTTTGGGGACAAAATGAAAGTACAACTCCTTAAACGTATCATAAATTTTCTAATTAAATTCAATTATATAATTTCTTTGGCTAATGATGCACATAGTTGACTTTAATTGTCCTTTGGACAAGATACGTTTTGTGTTGCATTTGTCAATACAATCATGTGGTTAAATTTAATTGGGAGAACTAAGTTACAACTCCTAAAGAATCGTACATAAATTTTTCCCGCCCTTAATTATGTCGTAACACACCTATATATAGCTTTTTGTAGTATAAGGTAGTGAACTTAAGTTAGCACTTCTATTCACGAGAGCGTTGCTTGAATCTAGGAGGGAAACCCTTTTTTTTTTTGTTTTTTTTGGGGGGGGGGGGGGGGGGGGGGGGGGTGTGGGGGGGGGGGATGCTCCAGAAAGCTTCATTCAATATCAGAAATTTTACAAACCCCAGCCCCAACTGCATGCACAGCTACAACAGAGTAACATAAGCTCGGTCGAACAGACACCACAGCCAATTATCAGCTATCACAACACAACCAGTTCGGTACAAATCAACTGACAAATCCAAAGAAATTCACTTCAAGAACTGAGAAACCGAATTCACATCACAACAAAGGACATTTTAAGAAAAGAATTCTTGAAAGCCCCTTTAGATTGGACTTGAGCTTTAACTACTCATTTTTTACAGTCTGAGTAATGGAAACCTCAGTCTTAATATTCCCAACATGAACCCAAACATTCTTCTGAATACAAATATGGTACATAACTACTTACAAACTTAATTTACAAAGCACTGCTATGAAGTTGCTCCCCTTTAAGTTATGCAATCCCTAGTTGACTACATCCCAACAAGACTTGGGATTATTAACGGGGCAGCAGATCATTACTTAGATGATCTCTGCTTTTCAATTAGATTATGCAACAAAAACACACCAGGAGCCCCTATTGTAGTCCCATTGCAACAATCTGTCCCACGTAGACAAACTATTCTTGAACACAAGCCAACCAATAACCGCATGCTTGCACACAACTAAAGGAAACTAGACTATTTCCCAATATGGAGTTTCTTGCTTCTTCAATCTAACTGCATTCCAGTCTTCAGTAGAATCAAATTTTCTTGATTAGGATGGCAACCACAGAAGCTGAAGAACTTTACCACCAACTTCAACCAAGCATATCAGGCCTTGATGTACATTTTCAGATTTAGAAAAAAAAAAAAAAAACTGTGAAATAGACTCTTTCAATTTCAAATGAAACCAAGAGAATCTTGTGATGGTGTGGGTGTGTTTTAGCAAGTGATGTTCATAACAGAATGGAATGGATTCCATAAGGAAAGTGGTATTATGTACTCAACCAGGGACAAAAAAGGACGTGTGAGTAAAATTGGTACAAAAGCACATTTTAAGGAGGAGAGAAATTTGAGTAAAGCTTCAAAGCTATCACTGAATAAAAAATGGGATTAACAAATATTTAATATTGATAGAAGCTGAAAATGGGATTGAGATCAGATAGATAATGTTTAAGCAGCTGTGGTTTTTTCTCAACAGGGTTTCTTAATGTATGGGGTTAATTTTGCATTTCAGAGAACTCAAATGGCCTATTCATAAACCCACAAAAATTCCAAACCTTTATTTTAGTTTTTTTTTTTCTTTTTTTTTGATGTGGTATTTTAGTTATTAAACATTAGGAGAACAAGGGTTTTAATCCCCCATTCTTCATTGTTGTAACTATCAAATAATAAGAATAAAAAACTTTATAGCTCTCTTATCTATCACACCACCTGGACTCGCAGCTCTATATCCTTGAAAAAGAGGAGCACACAACTCCATGTTTGACCATATTAAATCTAAGAGCAATGCTGTAGACATAAAATTTTTTACAACATTTGAGTTTACAAACTTTTGTTGGTTTTTATTAGACTTACTATGGACATTACTTTTTTATTTTCCACCAACAATCTAACACATCAGTTTAAAATTTTTTGCGTTTATAGGCTTTTTCTAGACGAAAATATGGGCCAAAGAGAAATTCCTCATTGTCAAGTTGGCTACTCTCAACTCAAGTCTCAACAACTCAAAAAAGACAAAATAGATCTCTATATAACAAATTTCAGACCATTGAGGAGGTAGATTGTGATTTGTGTATTATATGTGAAAGTGATGTTACACGTGAAAACTGAAAAAAAGTTGCTGAAGAGGAATCAGAGCCGCCACCTCACATCTCTGTCTCCTTCACCTCCTAAAGGGCAAGTTTGGTCTTGAGTCTTGACTTACCTGCTCGGCTGCTCCCCTTTGTGTTTGTTGGGGCCCGCTTAACTTTCTCTAGGAAAAAACTAAAAAAGGAAAAAAGATTGACAAAATGGGCTGTGCCATGGGGATAAAAATCTGTGCCTCTGCGTATGGTATATGCATATATTACTCTTTCTATGTAAAAGAGATGAACCATTTGAAAATCAATGGAAGCCTTTACCTATCTTTTTGTATACTCAATCTTGTCCACCTTCCTAAGAACCTCCATTACACTAGACACTATTACTCCAACCCAATCAATCAGAGATGGTGACACTTTAGCTTCAGCTGGTCGAAGATTTCAAATGGGATTCTTCAGCCCAGATAATTCAAAAAGCCGATACGTTGGGATATGGTACACCATATCTTCTGGGACAGTTGTTTGGGTAGCCAACAGAGACACTCCACTGAACGATCGCTCAGGAGTTTTGAAGGTCACTGATGGAGTAGTTATTCTTCTCAATAGCACAAATAGTACTGTTTGGTCATCTAATACATCAAGAATTGCAGAAAATCCTGTTTTACAGCTCTTAGATAACGGAAATCTTGTAGTGAAAGACAGCAATGTTGATGATACAGAGAACTTTTTGTGGCAGAGTTTTGATTATCCTTGTGACACATTACTACCGGAAATGAAACTCGGAAGGAACTTCGTAACTGGCTTAGACAGGTTCTTAACATCTTGGAAGAGCACGGATGACCCTACTCAAGGTGAATTTTCAATAAGGTTAGATCTTCGTGGGCTTCCACAATTGGTTATCGAGAAAGGAGACACAATAAAGGCTAGACTAGGGTCATGGAATGGCGTCGGTCTTACGGGATTTACTGGTTTACCACGTAATCCACTATATGTGTATGAATTCATGTTTGATGAGAATGAGGTCTATTACAAGTACAAACTCAATAATAGTTCATTTTTCACAAGATTCGTGGTAAATCCGTCTGGAATTGCACAACGGTTCACATGGCTGGATCGGACAAACCGTTGGGAGCTATTCTCAACAATGCCACCAGATCAGTGTGCAAATTATGCCTTCTGTGGGGCATACGCTAGCTGCAATATTGGTAACACTCCCGTATGTGCATGCTTGGAAGGATTCTTACCCAAGTCTCCAAAAGCTTGGGATTCAGTGGATTGGTCTGATGGGTGTGTTCGAAAGACTCCATTGAATTGCAGTGATGGTCGTGATGGAGATGGCTTCCTAAAGTACACGGGGTTGAAATTGCCTGATACGTCTTCTTCCTGGTTTGATAAGACTATGAGCCTCAAGGAATGTGAAGAATTGTGTTTGAAAAACTGCTCTTGCGCAGCATATGGAAATTTAGATATCAGGGAGGGAGGTAGTGGTTGCTTGCTTTGGTTTGGTAATCTACTTGATATTAGAGTATTTGCAGATGGTGGAGAAGACCTCTACGTAAGATTGGCTGCTTCAGAACTAGGTACCATTTTAGCTTTACATTTTTTTTCTCATTTTGGTTTCACTTTTCAATTGGCCAAATATAGGCTAGCTGGAGTATTTGTTTTCAGACTTTTTTCTCCATGTTTTCTGGGGTGAAGGGGAGGAAGTTGGGGATTTGTAAATACTAAATATAAACAAAATTGGTAGACACTACAGAATATCTTTTAAATTTTTCTTGTTAAACTGCAACATATCTATAAGCTAGACGATTTGAAATAAATGTTTTCAAAGTTTGCCTGTTAAACTGCAACATCTCTATAAGCAAGACAATTTGAAATAAATGTTTTCAAGGGAGATGTTCAAGGTGCAAATCCTTCCTTTCCCAACTAAAGAATTATTTTTAAAAAATGTGAAAGTGAAGCATGCGGGACATATTGTTGTCAACATAGTAACGTCAATGAAACAAGGAAGTGGTGGCTTTGGTGCTGTTAAGCTCTGCTACTTTATCCTCCTCATCATATGTACCTATTTCCCCATCTTTACAATTCTGAATAGTAAAGATGTGGCAGCAAAGGGCTTACCGTTGTAGGCTTATGCTGAGATAGATTCCCTTTCATTTCTTCAGTTGCATAATTTGAGGTGGAATACTCTAAGTCACCAGCTGTTTTGATCTTTCAGATCATGTTGTGAAAAAGAGGCGCTCCAGCAAGAAGAAACAAGTAGGAATCATGATTGGCTCTGCATTATTTGTCCTGGGAATGATAATACTTGGATTGGTATCATACATATGGAAGAGGAAACTCAGAAAACAAGGTTCATTTTATAAGACATGGACTCTAATAATTACTGATGCATGATAGAAGACTAGTAGGCTTGTAGCTAAGATTTTTTTTTTTAATAGAATTTGTTAGTTGAGAACAGAATAGGTAGTAGGCCGTAGGCGAATGCTTTTGATAAAATAACTGATGAATTTTTGTTCAAGTCCAACCATCTGCTATTATTTCAGCGATGACAAAAAGAAACTGTGGGAAGGAATGTGACAATGTGGGCGGGATGGAAGACATTGAGTTACCAATATTTGATCTAACAGCTATTGCCAATGCGACTGATAACTTTTCAAGAGAAAACAAGTTGGGAGAAGGTGGCTTTGGATCTGTGTTCAAGGTAAGAACCTAAAAAATTTAGCTATAATTGTTTTCCAAAATATGCTGACTTTTCATCTTTTTTCAGGGTACATTGCGGGAGGGGAAAGAGATAGCAGTAAAAAGGCTATCAAAAAATTCTGGACAAGGATTGAATGAGTTCAAAAATGAAGTTATTTTAATTGCAAAACTTCAGCACCGCAATCTTGTGAAGCTTCTTGGTTTTTGCATTGAAGAAAATGAAGAAATGTTAATCTATGAATACATGTCTAACAAAAGCTTGGATTCCTTTATTTTTGGTTTGAGCTTTTAAACCTGACTAAATCATTGACATTCATAATATTAGTCTTATCATCTTTCAATAATAAAATTGTTTGTTGAGAATCAACCGGATTTTTACTGACATAAATGTGAAATTGGCAGATCAAACAAAGAGTAAATTGTTGGATTGGCATAAGCGCATCAACATAATTACTGGGGTTGCTAGAGGGCTTCTTTATCTTCATCAAGACTCTAGATTGAGAATTATCCATAGAGATCTCAAAGCTAGCAATATCCTACTTGATAAAGACATGAATCCAAAAATATCAGACTTTGGTCTAGCAAAATCATTTGGGGGAGATCAAGGTGATGCCAAGACCAATAGGATTATTGGAACATAGTATGTATACTTTTAACTCCTTTTGTTTGTTATATAAAGCTGTTTTTGGATTTCTTTTTCTTTGCAATAATATTTCTTAGTGGTTATATGTCTCCTGAGTACGCAGTACATGGGCAATACTCAATAAAATCTGATGTCTTTAGCTTTGGAGTTTTAATATTAGAGATATTGAGTGGGAAAAAGAACAGGGGATTTTGCCATCCAAAGCACTATCATAATCTTCTTGGACATGTAAGCATGAGAAACTATATTCTACTAATTTATGTTTTCAAACTAAACTTTTGATTAATAGCAACGCTCTTTTAAATGTGCTGGGCTAGTTGGATTGTAGATGGACACACGAAACTATATTTTATGATTTGTTTCAGGCATGGAGACTCTGGATTGAAGATAGGCCGATTGAATTGATCGATGATTCAGTAGGTGACTTCACTCTGTCTGAAATGTTACGATGCATTCATGTGGGTCTGTTATGTGTGCAACAACGACCAGAAGACAGGCCAAACATGTCATCTGTGGTTCTAATGTTAAGCAGTGAGAGTTTATTGCCTAAACCGAGGCAACCAGGCTTCTATACAGATTTAACTGAAGCGGATTCTTCATGTAGCACACCTTTTTCAGCGAATGAAATGTCCTGTACATCGTTTGAGGCAAGGTAAAATATCATCACTAGAAAAAAGGGAAGAGGTTTCTTATGAAATTTATGTAAGAATGTGTTAAAAAATCTTTAGCTAAACAAACTGATTTCTAGCCATCTTGGGATAAGTGTGTATTTTGGAGAATTATTGTCTTCTTCCTAATTGAGAAATGCAAATGCTAGCCTTCTTACATTTTCTATTCGTAGAAGTTCACTTTAATCTCTAATTAATCCTAAATTTTGATCTCAAAAATATATTTCCAATCTTGGAAACTGATGCTATAATCCCAGTTATACCAAGAATTAGCAATGAATAATTGTAAACAAAATAACATCAAGGTAAAACTCTGTTTATTTATTTATAGGCTGATCATGGCCAATTGGTTCCAGCCAAACTCTACGATCGTCACAGCAAAAGGAATGTACCACTGGATTTACTTCATAGTGGCACCCTGGTCATCCCTAAGGACAATGCCGGAATTGGCTAGACAGGCTAACCAAAGCTACTTCCACAGCATTAGACCTTACTTGTGTTTTTGTTCCATTACACCAAAAAAATCAAACAAATAAAATAAAATATAAAACTAAAAATGACAATGAAATGTCTTCTTATTTTATTTTATTTTTTCAAAATGCATTGAGCATCCAGAAAGTGTGAAAGATACGGTCAGAAGAGATACCATCATACCAAAACAGTCCAGAATCTGAAAGGTTCTGAAAATGCCAAATAATTTCTATCCGTCTGCTCACTGTGTAAACATATGAGAAGGTTCGACGAAGATCCTGAGTTACTTCAAATAACAGCTTGCTCTTCAATAAACAATTATTTTTAGAAATTGTTTAATTTTCAAAAGAATAAATTATCTACAATAAAATTTAGAAAATAAATTATAGATTATACCACATTTCAAAATAATTATATATACTGACACACCTATGGCGTGATTCTACTCTACTAATTAAGTACTAGATGTATACAACTTGGTATGCTATATGTGTCCAAAGAGTTCCCTGAAGACAGACCAATAACGTCAACAGTGGTTTCTATGTTGGTGTTTGAGAGAGCAGTTCTGCTTCAACCTAAACAGCCTGGTTTCTTTATGGAAAGAAGCTCCTACAATGCAGATACAGCTTTAAGAAACGAAGTATCACATTGAGAAAATTTAATTGACTGTAACTATGCTAGAAGCTAGATAGACCAATAAACCATGGATCATATTGTATTCATGCCCGACCTGTTTGCAAGGCCAATTTAAAATTCCCAGAGTAAGAGCGAAAAACCGACCACTACTAGTGCTGCCTAAGACTAAAATCATGAAAACCCACCACCAATCTCAGACCCAGTCTATCATGGGAGATTGATCATTATCTGAATCCTTGGGAACATCATTATTTGCCATCCAAGGTGAAGGAGGTGATCAAAACTATCACAGGTTCATCCCAATGTACCTAGTATTTTCTTTTTTATTATCTTAGTTTATTTATTTATTTATTTATTTTTTATTTATTTATTTTTTATTTTATTGCTCACGCTTAGGGATAGCAATTTTGCCCCGCCCTGCTTAATCTGCCCTTTCTCGCTTTGCCTCGTGCGGGTTTTCCTCGCCCCGCAAAGGTGGTGGGGCTGGGATGAGGCAAGATTTTAGCCTCACACCACGAGACAGGGCGAGGATGGGTATAGACTTTTTAGACTCGCCCTGCCCCGCCCCGCCCCACTCCTCATTGCTAAGGGTTATAATTGTAAATTTTTCATACCCTAAAACCCTACTATTTAAACAAACATTTCAATATTAACTTATTTTATTCTATCCATAGTGGTTCTCTATCTTTATTTTGTTATGTATTGTACTATGAGATTTATTATTTTTATTATTATTATTAATTTTTTTTTGTGATTGTCTTGTTAAATGCTTGGATATATTATTCAATTTTTTCTAAAAATTGATTTGATTTGATGGGATAAATTTAGTTGTAATTTCAAGTATATATATATTTTTTAATGAAATATGTTTCATTAAAAAAATTGTATTAGTTGTAGAGAAAATTAACAAAAAGTAGAGTTTTATATGGTGGGGTGCAGCTTTGCAGGGCCTCAAGGGGCAGGGATGAGGTGAGAAAGTTTTTTCCGTTATGCGGGGCGGGGACGAAGACTCCATTTTTCGTCCCTGCCTCACCCCATTGCCATCCCTACTTGCTATTTGTATCCACCAAAAAATTGTCTACTTTCTTGTAAAACATGATTATTTGTAAAGGTGGTTTTTTGGGGTTTGACTAAATCCGGCTGTGGTTTTTTGTGGAATTGTCAATGTGGGTTTTGAAATTTGATACTCAAATTTGTGAAATTGTTGATTTTTGATTGGCATGTTTTGTTGTCTTTTTTTTATTTATTTATTTTTTTGTTGTTGTGTTTTTCGAGATTTTAAGGCTGTATTGGTTTATTCAAATTATTTGATATGTCAATTTGCTTATATGTTGTGTACGATGTGTTAGTTATTATTTTTCTTTCCCTTTTTTTCCCCAGTAGTGGTAGTGTTGGTGGTGGTTAGAGTATGATGTGTAGGTTTTTGCAATGCAATCTTGAAATTGTGAATTTGGTGCGTAATAAGTGGTTTTTCCAAATGGTTTTTATTTACTTCGAAATCTTTATATATTTACGTAAGCGCAAAATATAAAGAAGCCCATAAAGATCTTTATATGATTTTTATTGACTCAAAAAGCATGTGAAAAGGTTCATGGTAGGTTTTGGCAAAGAAAGCAGATTTTTTAAAGTATATTAAGTTGATTAAGGATATGTATAACGAAGTTGTAATTAGTGTAAGAACAAGCAGAGCCTTCACAAGTGAGTTTCCTACAACTATAGATTTTCATGAAGAATCGTATTAATTCAGTGTGTCCAGCTTATGTGTATAAGCACAATTTTTAGTTTTTAGTTTTTATGTACACTTTTTAAAACTTCATTTTTTTTTCGGACTTTTTTAATGTATAAGTATACTTTACTCTACTTTCAGCAAAAATTTTTTGGCAAAAAACTAAATAAGTTGTTTACAAACGGACATAGAGTATATGAGCTCACTACATGGATTCGAGAGGAAACTTTTTGTGTATGCTTTTTGCGGATAATATAGTTTTAGAAGATGGAACTAGACGTGGAGTTAATGTCAATTTGGAATCTAAAAGCTTTTGGTTAAGTATGACTTAAACAAAATACATGGAATGTAATCTAAGTAAAAATAGAAATAAAGATGAATGGCTGTAAGACTTGATGAATAAAAGACTTGAAGAGCGAGAGCTTTTGATTTCTTGGATTGTTAATTCATATAGATTGAGATATTGAAGAGTATGTAAATCATCCAATAAGATCGTGGTGGCTTAAGAGGGGAAGTGAATTAAGAGTATAGGGTGATCTTGGAATACCTATTAAGTTAAAGGAAAAAATTTATAAAACTGTCATAAGAGTAATTATACTTTATGACACTAAATGTTAGGTTGTTAAGAAGAATCATATTTAAGAAATGAGTGTAGTTGTAATCAGAATTTTAATATTGATAGCTAAATTACAAGGAAATAGATGATTTGAAATGATGAAGATATAGGTGGCCTCTATTAATGAGAACTAGTCACAAACCTACATGTTGCACGCGATAATTTTTTTTTTTTTTTTTTTTTGTGATCTTATTAAATATATATATATTTTGAAAACATTACATATAAATTTTTTTTAAACCTTAAACCTTAATATATATATATATATATATATATATATATATATATATAATGTGAATCTTTACATATACCTTTAAGTAAACTCTATATATTCCACTTATTTAGATGCATAAAACCATAGACTACTACCCCATAATAATAGTTGCTAATTATTATTATTATTTTTTTTAATGATCTCATTTATAATGCTTCTTACCATTATATATTTACTAATCGATGACTTGCATAACAGAGACGTTAAATGAGAGGTATCATAGTTCATTAGATTTTCAAAAAGTAAATATATATATATATATATTATTTCTTACGCAATTTTTAAAGGATTTCAAAATTTTCTAACTTGGAGAACATCACTTTTTTAGTTATGATTGGAAATATGGTTTCTATATTTAAAGTTTGGTTAGTTTTAAGTTTAAATTTAGTACTATGATTGTATTTAATTGTTGATTATTGATTTAATTTTTTAAAGTGAATGTAACAAATTATTTTACTGCATTGTAAAGTTTTTAATATTCTTTTTACGAACATCTCTATTTTATTTTTTACTTCTCCTTATAGCCTCTTTGTTGTCCAATTAACGGCTACTAATGAAATTTGATTTTTTTTTCTTTATCTACTCTTTATTACTTTGTATTTTTTTTTCTTTACCATCTCTCTCTCTCTCTCTCTCTCTCTCTCTCTCTCTCTCTCTCTCTCCATTGGCAACCTATCATTTTGTAAAATTTGATGATGATTCTATGGCATTAAATCTGCATTATTAGTTCTTTACATTATATTTGGTTTGATATCCTCATTAATTTTTTTAATTAAGTGTTTCTAAGTTGACATTTGTTCTGTATTCCATTCTTCCTTTAATGTATTGGGTGTGAGAATGAGTGTTTCCCTAGCATTACTTCACTTTATGAGGACAATTTTATTTATTGAATTTAAGTAAAATATTATATGAAAGGAGAGGAAAAATAAATAATTTAATGATATGGAGGATGTAGCTAAATTTAAATGTTAAATAAAATAATATGAGAAGAAAAAAAAGTAAATAAAAGATATAACAATAAACACCAAAAAAGTAAATAAAAATTTTTTATATACTATTTTTAATTCTTTATAATGCAATATGATAACATTCAACAATCAAAGTGAACCAAAAAAAAAAAAAAAAAACCATAAAACACAAAATTGAATCGCACCAACCTAAAATAAATTTCTAAAGAAAAAAAAATTATGCAGGAAAAATTTTAAAAATCCACCAAAAAATTGAGACAAAAATAACTTCTTTTTTTGTTACGGAAAATTGTGCATAAACTAGAAGAGTAAATGGCAAATTTATGCTAAAAGGATGATAATAAGAAGTAACAAAATAAAAGAAGATAAAAGGAAAGAGAAAGATTGATATTAAGATAGAGGGTTTGGGGAGATGAAAAGGTAACGAGAATGAGAAAGGTTGGAGAAAGTGTAAAATATTATATTTTTAATTTTTTTTAAAATAAAAAAAGATGTAATATATATAATTTAATGATATAGATGATCTCATCTTATTTCAATGTTAAATAAAATAAGATGAGAAGAAAAAAATATTTAAAAAGAAAAGATATAATAATAAACACTAAATTATCCAAATCATGCTATGTAATAGAATAATAATATTATTTTATATACTATCTTTAATTTTTTATAATGAAATAATAGGATAACATTTAACAAAAAAAAAAAAAAAAAACTTAAAACACAAAAGTAAATCTCATCAACCCAAATTAGAGTTCTAAAAAATACAAAAATTTATCAACCTAAAGTAGAGATGCAAGAAAAATAAAAAATCCATCAAATTAAAAATTGAGAGAGAGAGAGAGAGAGAGAGAGAGAGAGAGAGAGAATAACCTTTTTGTGAGGGAAAAATATTCAAAAAATGGAATAGAAGATGACAAAATTATAGTAAGAGATTGTGAATAAGAAGAGACAAAATAAAGGAAGATGAAAAGATAAGGGAGGGAGAAAGGTTAAAAAAAGTGTAAATATTATTAAAAAAAAAAAGGTGAATGTTAAAAAACTTATCGGAAAATTGAAAAGAAAAAAGAATAATAACGTGGACGTTAACATGGCTTAACTGAAGTGTAACAATAATAGATGTTACGTTTCAACTTTTAGATATATATATATATATATATATATAGATAAGAAAGAAAGATTCTTGAGATGATTTGGTCATGTTCAAAGGAAAGCAATTTATGCACCACTGTGAAAAGAATGAGTTGATTTAAGTTAGGGAAAGAAAATAGGAAGAGAAGACAAAAAATAAAATTTATAGAAATAAAAAATAACATACTAATTAAGAAAGTATCTGAGAATATGACTTCGTATGGAAAATTAGAATGAGAAAAAATAATATAACTAATCAACCTTGGTTAGTTTGTTGAGGATCTTTGTACAATCTAATTTTGAGACTAAAAGTTGGTTGTTATTGTTGTTAATTCAGGTTTTACATAATGATGAGGAGTGGTTAGGGCATTTCTTAAAAATTGACACACGCATTTGTATTGCACGTATATGAAAGTTTTAGCAAGCTCCTGGTAAATTCTTATCCAAAATCCTTCTATTAAATATCATCATCTGGTGTTCCTCAAAAAAAAAAAAAAAAAAAAAAAAAAAAATCATCATCTGGACTTGTGGAATGGTTCAATTTAATACTTGTGCGGTCATTGGGCAAGGATTCCATCCCCTGTTTTGCTTTTTATTTTCTCTATAAGATATAGTACTCTTGGCCTTAAATGTAAATAAATAAATACTAATTCATAAGTATCATACAAAAGTTCATTTAGAAAATCATTTCATCTTTCTTTCATTCTTTTTTTTTCTTCTTCTTCTTCTTCTTCTTATTATTATAAAGGGATAGAAATGACAGGGTTTTTATTTTTTATTTATTATAAAAAAAAAAAAAAAAAAAAAAAAAAAAAAAAAAAAAAACGCCTGGCCAGTGGCTGTAGCCGATACAAGTGATCCATCTTTTTCTTTGTGAAATAAATGAGCACAAGAAATGATCCAATTTGTCTCTTAGAAGTGAAGATTGAAAAGGGTACAGAAATTTGGGTATATTCAAGGTAGTATTTATCTTAAATTTTCTAGAGGAGTACTTTCCTCACTTTTTACATCGCCATTGACAATTTGATTCAGACTTTGACAATGTATATCATGAATCAAATATAACAGAAAAAGAAAGCAAAGGTTTAATGAGAATCTGGTTTGTATGGAACCTGGTTTCCAGAAAGTACTTTCGTAGCATCCACTGATTTTAGTCTTACCAGAGATCAATTATTTATTAAGATAAAGTCAATCAAGTAGGCGAAAGTCTGAAACATATCTAGTTTCAACTTGGGCCATCAGCGGTCAATAGCGTAAAGTCGACAACTTCTACGCAAAAGGAAAATGCAAACGTTTTCAATGTGAAAAGATGCTAGACAGTTCCAAAGGACCAACCAGTTCTTTTCAAACACCAATGCAGACTGCAGAGCTTTTTCGTTTTCCTTTTTTTCCTCTCTCTCTCTCTCTCTCTCTCTCTCTCTCTCTCTCAATTCACAAATCATTTGGTAACAGCGCTGATCTAAAGTTTATGTTTAATGTGAAGGGAAAAATGAGAGGCTAACTTCATACCAGACTCCCCTTTATTAAAAAAAAAAAAAAAAAAAAAAAAAAAAAAAAAAAACCCTTCACAGTAGACGAAACATCGATTTTAGTTGGACTTCTCCGAAATAGGCAAGAATGGCCAAAATTGACCTGAATGACCCGAAATTTCATCTGAGGTAGAACATGGGAAGTTTCCTGTTTCGGTTAGCATATGTGAACAACAATTTTCAGTCAAAATAGAATGACATTAAATTCATTAATAATTATGCTCCTACATTGGACTTATACAATATTATGTAATGGCCCAAGAAGTCCAATTATGTTCTAAGCCCATGTAATACACAACATATATGTATATATGTATATATATATATATATATCCCTCTAATTTCAACACCCAAGATGATAATTAGGTGTTTTGAAATTTTAACATCCAAATATTGAGTTGGTATTACCGAAACATGATATACTTTATTCATGTTTAGAGCAATCACATTAAATTCTCTTAAATAGGGTAGAAGCCCAATTTATGAAGAGAAGCCCAAAAAAGAGCCCCACATTGGACTCCCTACCAGTTCCTTAAAATAGGAAAATGCTACAGTATTTTCTATATTTATTAGAGCATTTTCATCAACAATTCTAAAAAATTTAGCATTTACCATCTCAAAACCCAATTTTACAACATATAACACACCACTTTACAAGACAGCCTATATCAAAACTTCTTTTTTTTTTTTACAATTTCATTTAAATATTATTTATTTATTTATTTTTTATTCGGTCTCTCTCTCTCTCTCTCTCTCTCTCTCTCTATCAAAACCCAAAAGCTGTCTCTCTCTCCCTTTGTAGAAGACTAGAACCTTCTCCCTCTCTCTGATCTGCTCTCAAACCCGTGCTCCATGTCTATGATCTGCTCTCAAGTCCATTCTCCATGGCTGACCACCAAGCTCCATCGGCCTAAAACACTTCTCACCCCTTTTGGGTATTTTGGAAACTAATTTTCTAGTATTTTGGAAGCTGATTTTCTCGGTTTTGGAAGCTTATTTTTTTTTTGGGGGGGGGGGGGGTTTGGAAGCTTATTTTCTGGGTATTTTGAAAACTGATAGGTATTTTGGAAGCTGATTTTCTGGGTTTTAGAAGCTAGTTTCTGTGTTGGGTTTGTTTCTTTTTTTTTTTGAGTATTTTGGAAGCTGATTTTCTAGGTATTTTGGAAATTGATTTTCTGAGTATTTTGGAAGCTGATTTTCTGGGTATTTTTAGTGAGGTTTTGGGTATTTTTTTATGTTGATTTTTTGGTTTTGAGGTTGGGTTTATGTGTGATTGCAGTGGGGTTCTTTCTAGGTTTTTTGGTTGGGTTTCTTTGTGATTGTAGCAGGGTTCTTTCTGGTATTTTTTTGGGTATTTTCTGGATTGCAGTGGTGAAAGAGTTGGCTGAGATGGTGAGAGGAAGAGGAAGAAGCTTGGGTGAGATGGTGTGACAGAGGAGAAGTGAGAGAGGAGAGAGAAGAGACTTGGGAAGGAGACAAGCATAGGAGAGAGAGAAAGAAATTAATAAAAAATGAGAGCATTGTGCTACAGTGTGGTCTCAAAAATGAGAGCACATTGTAGCAATATTGCAAAAATTTTAGCAAATGCAATTTTTTATGGAGCAAGTTTTTGAATTATAAATACTAAAAAAAAAAAAAAAAAAGCATCCTTTTGCATATGCAATCCTTAATGGGAATCCTCTTAGAGCATTCTCATCAGCGCTCTCATAAAAAATGCCATTTTGACACACTAAAAATCTACTTTATCATTTTATAACATCATTTTACAATATACCATTTATCAGATATTTTATTCTTCCATTCTAAACATTAAAATAATATATACACCACATTAAAATAATATATTTACTCAAAACCTAACAATATACAAACACACAGTCCTATGGCAGTCACCACCAACCAAGAACCAAGAACCACCGCCACAACAACAACCACCGCCACAAACTACAACCACAATCACTGGTCCTCCAACAAATTCCAAATCCAAAAACCTCAACAAAAAAGGGGAGAAAAAAAACTCAAAACCTTCAACAAAACCACACCATACACAACATAGCCTGCCACCACCATACCTAAGCACAGCCTGCCGCCACCACCTACAGGTACAAACTACTTAAAAAAAATCCCAAAAATCAACACAAAACTATCCCAAAAAAAAAGCTTGAAAAAGAACCAACTCACCCATAATTACAATCACATGGAATCCAAAAAAGAAAAAAGAAAAAGAGGGAGATCAAAATCAGAGATCTCCACGGTGATGGCCGATCTCAATGGCAACGACCTAGGCGGAGAAAAAAAAATAGAGAGGGAGAGTGACAGGGCAAAAAAAAAGAGATAGAGAAGGCGCAGAGAAAGTGATAGAAAAGAAAAAAGGGGAAAACAAAAAAAGAAAAAGGAAGAGAGGTGAGAACTAAGAAGATGAGGTGAGGAGGAGAAAGAAAGAAGAAAGAAGAAGAAAGAGAGAGAAGAAAGAGTCATAAATGAAGAGAGAGAAATGAAATAAAAAAGTATTTTTTATTATAGCATATCTATTCGTACCATTCCAAGAATGGAACGGTACTGTTCACGTGTGTCAAAATTTATAAGATATAGAACACCTCATGAGAAGGTTTTTTTGGTGTTTGGTGTACCAAATGCCAAATATTTGTCATTTGGCACACTTGATGAGATTCTTATTTTGTTAGTATTTATTTTTGTCAGAAGATTATTGTGTGGTTTGGGATTGCAATACTATCTCCCGCCAATGAGGAGAAGATTGATTACTAAAAGAGAAATTATATATTCACAACATTTTTACAACAAATCCTAAGTGGCATGTTATTACTGGTTGTTATTATTGGGACAAAAAAGTAATCTTAGTGTTAAGTTCAAATTTGAACCTATAACAATTAACCACTTGTGATTTGTTATGAAAATGTTGTAGACGCAGCATCTCTCTAAAAGACTGATGACATCATCTTACCTACTATGTCAACCCAATAAATTTGACTCTTCTAAGAGCATTCACATCAGCTTTTGTAAATTTTCTGCCTATTTTACACGAAAAAACCTACTTTTTTGATTTTACACATCCACTCTTACAATACATCCGCATCAGTTTATTTATTCTACACATTTATTCAATAAAATATTCATTATTTAATAATTTTTTTATTATTTACTCCCCTCTCTCTCACAGACCCACAGCCACCATCACCACCATCATCATCGCCTAGCCACCGTCACCACTATCATCAAAAACCAAAAGCCATTAAATCATAAACCAAAATCAACATCAGATCAAAACGCCATCAATCAACACCAATCAACCCACACCGATTAATCAATGCTGATCAATCAACGCCGATCAAAATGCTATCATCTCAATGCAATGGTAAGATTAACCCACACCGATTAACCCACAAAACAACATTAGATCAACCAACACTGATCAATCAACGCCGATCAAAATGCCATCCTCTCCACGCCTCCACGCCTCCACACATACCCAGATCAACCCACAACCCAAATCAACCCACAACCAAGCAAACCCACATAAACCAAGACCAACCCACACTATAAACTCAAATTAAACCACCATTGAGACCTCCCCACGTTGCCGCCATTGATCATCGATCATCGACCCAAACCCACACCGCCACCATCGAGACCACGCCATGCGCCTATCTCGCCACGCTGTGAACTTCAGTGGCATGCTTTAAACGAGAGAGAGAGAGAGGGAGAGAGAACTGAGGATGAAAGAATGCAGTGGGTTTTTTGTGAGAGAAAGAGAGCGCAGCGCCTAAGAGAGAAAGAGGGAGATGAGAAAGTCAGTAGAGAGGAGAGAGAAAAAACTAATAAAAAAACTAAATACATGAGCTACAGTGCCCGTGTAAATTTACACGGGTACTGTAGCTCATTGATAATTTTAGATGAGTTTACACATTTTTAAATGGACTGATGTGGAGTGTTTTCTGGTTTAAAATGTGCAAAAGTGGTCAAAATGTGTATTTTACACATTTATAAAAGAGCTAATGTGAATGCTCTAATGTCTATTAACCCCTTTAAAGCCAATTCAAAATTTTTCTAAATTTTAGATGTGAATTGAGTCGGCAGGTTTTTGAAAATTTTGGGAATATAAGAACTCTTCGTTTTTTTTTACCTTTGAATCTAGCAAATATGTTTCTTAGATGGGTACTTTGCTCGCCCACTGGAACACCCAACCCCACCGACTTCGACGATAACCTCTCCTTCAGCTTCCGATCATCCTCACCCGAAATGTTCAATCGCAAATTGCCCTATCCCTCTCTTCCCACTACCACATCCTCTTGAGCTCCCTCTTCATCTCAGCCTCCATCACCAGGAATTTTAGGGACTAGGTTTATTTATTTGTTTAGTCTTTCACCGGTTTCTGAGTACTAATGCTTTAATGGTCAAACCAAATCTTCTTTGCCCCGATTTGTTTTGTTTTGGTTTCTCCTTTTTGTTCAAGAAATAGGCTTTTTCTTTTTTTGGGCTTGGATGAAACTATAAATATCTTTAAATATTTCGTTCTTTTACCAGTCTGTGGGTTTAAACATCTTGTAATCAATAGTACAATTCTGAAGTAGTTTAATATTTGGTTTGCTGGCTATCTAATGTGGAATGTTGTTTATAACGTGAAACAAAGCATTTGGATTTACAAATCTGGACCTGGTTAGAAAATTCCTCTTTTTTTGGTTACCCATTCTACACAAATTTTCATAATTAATAAACTATAGCTATCTTTTTCATCAAAAAATAAATTAATGTTCTAGCCAATCTTATTAGATTGAATTAAGAGGACCTACCCAATCTAATGTTGGAATTACTTGCTGTTGCTGAGGCTGGAATTGATGTGATTTAGCCCTCTGTTTTATTTTTTATTTTTTGGGTGGGCATTGAACCTATTTGTTGAAATGCTTCATAGAGTTTTATTTATTTTTGGGTGGGCATTGAACATGTTTGCTCTTAAGCATGGGATCCCAACAATGGAACTTGAAGATTAATTAATTCTTTGTAACAAGGATTTCTTTTATTGGGAAGGGAAAAAAAAATCATCATTGATCTATTTTTTTTTTAGCAAGATGATTATTTCAATTTTTTCTTCATATGCCAAATTGGATAATTATTATTATTATTATTTTGAGAAAGGGATAAAACAAAATTGATTGTATGGTTTTGCCTATTTGGGGATATGATGTTATGTCTACATTTAGAGCATTCCTATTAACAATTCTAAAAAATTTAGCATTTACCATCTCAAAACCCAATTTTATAACATTTAACGCACCACTTTACAATATCTCTGACATCAAAACTTCTATTTTTTTAACACTTCATTTAAATATTCTTTCTTTACTATTTTTTTATTCTTCTTCTCTCTTTCTATGTCTCTCTTCTTTGTGTCTCTCTTTCACAACCCAGCACCGCCGGCCACCATATCTACCCACCCATATCATAACCACCATATCCACCCCCATCGCTACAACCACAAACAACAGCAGGAAAAAAAAAAAAAAAAAAAAAAAAAAAACAAAAACAAAAACCCTCCACATCCAATGCCACAAAATCAAAGAATCATCCAAATCAAAGAATTACAAAATCACAACAAAGACCCAAAACCACCTTGATCAACCCACACCTAGCACCCAAAGCCACCCCGATCAACCCACAAACCCAACCACTGAAATCAAGAACCCAACAAAATCAATCAAAACCATTGAAACTAAAACTCACTGATATCAAATTGCAAAACACGCTCATTGAACCACTGCAGAGACCCACCATGAACCACTGTAGAGACCCACGATCCATGAAAAACCATTGCAGCCCAACCACACCTAGCATCGCATCCCGGCCACACCCAAGACCCACAAACTCAAGATGCAGAGAGAAAGGGAAATAAAGAGGCAGAGAGAAAATGAAAGAAAGAGTAAGAAGGAGTGGATGGAGAGCACGAGAGAGACAGTGAAAGGTAAAGGGGTGGATGAAGAGCACAAGATTGACGATGGCATGTGGGTATGGAGATAGCATAGAGATTGGTGGTGACATGTGGGTATGGAGATAGCGTAGATATCAGAGGGTAATCGAACGGTAGAGGAACGGATCGGACAGTGGGGATGGAGACAACGGCAATGATGATGACGAGGAAATAGTATGTGGGTTTGGAGAATAATGGCAGTGGCATATTTTGGCGAGCTATGGAGGGCTTGCCTGAAAGAGAGACACCAGAAGGAGAGAGGGACAGAGAGCACGAGACAGTGTGATAAAGGAGAAGTGAGAGAGGAGAGAGAAGAGACTTGGAAGAAGACAAATATGGAAGAGAGAGAGAAAGAAATTAATAAAAAATGATAGCGTAGTGTTACAATGTGGTCTCAAAAATGAGAGCGCACTGTAGCAATATTGCAAAATTTTTAGCATATACAATCTTTGATGGAGCACGTTTTTGGGTTATAAATGCTAAAATATATATATATATATATATATATATATATATATATCTTTTAGCATTTACAAGACTTAATGGGAATGCTCTTAGTTTTGTTTACGGCACAATATCTGATGCTTTCTTAGGATTCTCATTTCATTACAAAAGATTCCATAGATGAGAAACTAATGCCATTCATGCATTGAGCTTACAGAATATATTTTGATTTGATGTGGTTATTAGAGTACACAATTATTAAAAATCAATGTAATGCAACACTCATATGATTACTAATAACCACATCAAATCAAAATATATTTTGAAAGCTCAATGCGAGGATGGCATTAGTTTCTCATCTATGCAAATCTTTTGTAGTGAAATGATACACAATTTTTTCTCTCTCATCATTTTTCTTCCTACTTTTTCTCATAATGTCAGCAACACCATTGCCAAAATTTGCTTCTCTTCTCATTTTTCCAAATAAGTTTGAACCGTATCCATATCACAAATAAATTTCATTTTTTTGCAATATTCAGCTAAAAGACTTTAATAGTTGCCTAGTAATAGCTATCCAATGTTCACAGCTAGACATTCAACCTAAAACAACCATTATATTAATATACATTATAGAATGTTATGAACTAGAATATTGAAATTGTGAGGGAAAATGAATTTGAGTGTAACTTTTCTGCTTCCATTTATATTAATTTGTTTCCCTTAAAATAGCATACAGGACACAACCAAGGTTTTAAAAACTGAATCGGGCCGGTTGGTCTGATTAGGTGAATCGAGAATCGACCACTAGTCCAATTTGGAAAAAAATGCCTAAAACTGAGAAAAACCAAGAATCGGAGGCAAAATCCAATTTTGCCCCCGGTCTGATTTTTAAAACCATGGACATAACACATGGGCAATACAACTTATGATAAGCACCCAACTCATAACATAAAGTTGATAATGTTCATAATAATAAAAAAAAATAAAGTTGATAACAACTAGTTGACAATCAAATCCTATTCTCTACACTTCAGAAAGTCTAGGAAACAAGCTATTAATAATTTCTCTCTAACTAACTAATCCTTTTGGCTAAGGAGACCAACTAGCCTTCAATCTCAAACTTCATCACTTATCCATCTCATCCAGAGCTGATAATAACAGCTCCTTCATGTTGAATTTGCTAATCCTCATCCTTGGCCTGTTGCTCATCCTCATCTTCAACCTTGGCAAAAGTACATTAGAACACACAAAATTTTGCTAACACAATATCAATTATTATTATTGTCAATTAAATTGACAAGCCTTTATACTATCATATATTACCTTTGGTTGTGAAAATAAGATTTTGTTTATCGTAAGGATAACTTGAACTTCAAACCCAAAGAGAGATTTATGAATCAGTTACCAAATATCAATATCCAAATGTGACAAATCTATAATAATTTTGAAAATTTTATAAATGGAGAAACAAAAAGCAATTGAAAGATTTCAATCATAAATCCAAGAATAGCATGCATTTGATCAAATAACTAAAAATGAGATATCCCAAGATACAAGAGAAGAACCAAATGTATGCAATTTTTCTACTTAGCTTCACTTTGCACAACATAGTGCATGCATACATGTAGTGGCCAAAAAGATCACAACACTCATAAACAAAGAATAAAACTTATAGAATGAACTAAGCTTTGTAGTGTCCAAGAATGAGTCTTGATGATTGAACTAATGTTTTTTCATGTAATAAACAAGTTTCATGAAAAGTCTATACCCAAATTCTTTAATGACAGTCTTTTCATTAGGGCATTTTATCAAACATGTGGAGTACAATGACAGCATGAATGAACGAAGGTTGTGATATCAATTGTCCATAAACTCCTAAAAACCCAAAAAAGAAAATCATTTAAGATACATCATTCCGTCAAAGACTAACCATAATCATAAAAGAGATCAAAAGGGGTATCAAAGGAAACCAAAGAAAAGCAAAATAAAAATAAAATAACATCACCTATTGTAGAAAATTTCATGGCCTATGAAATATAGGAATTAAACCTTACAAAAAGAAAGGGAAGTAGACTCAGCCCATTCATTGATTGAAAAGATTTGTCATTGCTTGAGTCTTGAAGCAAGCATTATCATCCTTTGATAGAGGGACAATATACCTCTCAGATCCAAAAATTTGGATTACCCATCAAAGCATTTGTATATCTAGGATGAGGAGGTGAGGGATTAAGATGGAGAAAACATGGAGGCATGAGGTGATGAAAGGGGCAGTACTGGGGTTGCCGTTGCTGGCAAATAGAAAGTTGGAGACAATTTTGGCCAAAATAAATTTCTTTTGGTGTTGGAAAAAATGACTCATTATCCCATGAAAGACTTATTGTGAATATGTGATATTCCATAAAACAAATTTTAAAGAAAAATTTTAGATGCCAATATTTCAGGACCTGCCCATTTACATCTCAAAAAGAAAATTTGAAAATGCTTTCAGAACTGAGTCAACTGAGAGGGTTAAAGGGACGTTAGACTTGGGAACAATACTACGGACACAAAAAATTTCACAACTTTTGCCACAACTTGTCATGTGGCGAGTTATGAGTGGTGGAGGTGTGGATCCACCATTTGACCTTCACCATTCACAGCTTGCCATGTGACAAGTTGTGCCAATATTTTAGTACCCATCAATTTACATCTCAAAAAGAAAATTTGAAAATGCTCTCAAAACTAAGTCAACTACTTGGGAGCAATGCTAGGGACACAAAAAATTTCAGAACTTTTGTCACAACTTGTTATGTGGTGAGTTACGAGTGGTGGTATGAGAAACAATAGAATTAGGAAAAATTGAATTGTATTGAATTAATTTAGCTTGTGCCTTTATATACAACATCGGGTTCAACCAAGGAGTAAAACAGAGCTAGCAAACTAAACTAACAAAATAACAACCACTCTCATGTGTGACTAACTAACCCACTCACGTGTAAGCACTAATGACAGAAAATGAAAACTATCCTAAACTACAGGTCGTATTATTTATGATACAAATGCAGCTACTAAACTACAAGTGCTTCAGATATTGCTTCTTGAACTTCAGCTACACATGCTAAGTCTTGCTTCCTCTACTCTAATTGCTCACACAAACTGCCTTGATCTTGATACTCCCCCTCAAGATGGACTGTAGATTGGTAAATGTTGATAAGTCTCATCTTGGATAGAAGCTCTAAAAAATGTTTGTGACTTAGAGCTTTAGTGAGCAAATCTGCTAATTGGGACTGAGTTCTAACATGAATAAGCTTGATAACTCTCTCCAACACCTTATCCCTCACAACATGACAATCAATTTCTAGATGCTTCATTCGTTATGGAAAATAGGATTAGAACCTATGTGAAGAGCTGCCTAGCTGTCACAAAACAGTAATGCTTCTCTATTGTGATCAACTTGAAGATCCTTTAACAAATAGAGAATCCAAACAATTTCACAAGTTCAAATAGCCATTGCCCTATATTTTGCTTCTGTTGAGGACCTAGAAACAGTGGACTATTTCTTTGATTTCCATGAAACCAGTGAATCTCCAATGAATATACAATATCCAATAACAAACCTTCTAGTATCTGGACATGAAGCCTAGTTAGAATCAATGAAACCCTTCACATGCAACTCTGAACTTGCTGAGAAGAAAATGCCTTTACCAGGTTCATTCTTCAAGTACTGTAGAACCTTAAGTGCTGCCTCAAGGTGTGGTTTTCTTGGTTTAGCCATAAATTGGCTTAGTTTATGGATTGCATAAGTGATATTAGGCCTAGTGATGCTCAGGTATAGCAATCTTCTCACCAATCTTCTGTACTGCCCTGCATCATCAAGTAATAAACCTTCATGTTTGCTAAGCTTTAGGTTTTGATCCATAGGAATTTTGATAGGTTTGCAACCAAGAAGTCTTGCATCCTCCAAAATCTCAAGGGCATACTTCCTTTGATACAAAGAGATGCCTTTAGCTGTCATAGCCACCTCCAAACCAAGAAAATACCTCAATGCACTCAAATCCTTCAACTTGAATTTCTGATTCAACATCACCTTAAACTGATCAACTTGCTCTTTATCATTGCTTGCTATGAGAACATCATCAACATATACTAACAGAACAATGAAAGAAGTTCCTTGTTGCCTAGTAAAGAGAGAGCAGTCTGCTTTAGATTGAGTGAATTCAAGCTGAATCAGTGTGGTTAAGAACTTGGAGAACTACTATCTTGAAGCTTGTTTAAGGCCATAAAGAGACTTGTTTAAATTGCGTACAAGCTGCTCTTCATGCTCCCTCTTGCTGTGAAACCCAGGTGGAAGAGTCATGTAAACTTCTTCATGCAAGTCACCATGAAGAAAAGCATTATTGACATCAAGTTGGCTAAGGAACCAACCTTCCACAGCAGCCACAGCAAGAACACACTTCACAGAAACCATTTTGGCAACAAGACTGAAGGTTTCAAGGTAGTCCAGACCCTCCTTTTAAGTGAATCCTTTTGCAACCAACCTAGCCTTATACTTCTCAATAGACCCATCAGCCTTATATTTAATCCTGTCGACCCACTTACACCCTATAGGATGTTTAGCAGGAGGCAAAGGAGTAATAGTCCAAGTATTATTGGCTTCCAAAGCAGCAATTTCAACATCCATGGCATCTTGCCACTAAAGATCAGATACTGCTTGTGAAAAACACTTAGGTTCTGTGGTAGTGCAAATAGAACAACAAAAAGACTTGTAGGCAGGAGATAAATTGGCATAAGAGAGATAGGAAGAAAGAGGATGGGAAGTACTTGATTGGGACTGATTAGAAATGGATGCTAATGAGACTTGGTTACAATGATAAGCTTTAAGGTAAGATGGAGGCTTAGATACCCTAGTAGACCTTCTAGGAACATCAGTAGGCACAGCTAGAGTAGCAGAAACATCATGATCAAGAGCATCAGAAACAACATGATCAAAAGCATCAAGAAAAGCTTGATCATTTATGTCAAGATCATGATGAATTTGTACAATGGAATTAGCAGTGACTGATGAGATAGGATCAAGAAAAACTAAAGAAATAGGAGGAATGCTAGGTAAAGGAATCAAATCAGATGAAGGAAGGGAAGTGTGTGAAGCAAAAGGGAAAACCCATATTGTAAAATGAAACAATCAAAGGTCTAACTTCTTATTTTTCTTTTAAGAGGAAAACCCAAGTAGCCCTTGATGCATCATCTACAATGGTAAAAAAATATCTATGCCCAACAGTAGTAGGAATAGAAAATGGCCCCTAAATATCCATGTGAACAAGATCAAATGAATGAACAGCTCTTTTATTATCAAGAGGAAAGGGCAGTCTCTTTTGCTTTGCCAAAGGACATACATTGCAATCTTTAGTACAACAATTTTGAAAGAAAGGAAAAGAAGACCTAAAGAGTTAAGTTTCATATCAGATGGATGTCATAATCTAGAATGCCATAGAGAATACAAGTTGGCATGAGAAACAGAAGAAGAAAAATCAGTAAAGGAGCTGAACTTATGCCTGAGAAGAAAATCATCAAGAGACTTGGAAGCTTTAGAAAGACTAGATCCTTGTAACAGATAAAGTCCATCATGCATTTGGCCCATTCCAATCGTGTTCCAACAGGTAAGCTCCTGTATAAAGCAGTAATTGGAAAGAAATACAAGACAAAAGGGCTGAGAATGAGTTAAGGCACTAACAGATATCAAGTTGAATGAAAAAGAAGGCACATAAAGGACATTTGTTAGGGTAATATGTGAAGAAAGCTTAATGGTACCAACATGAGTCACAAGAGCAGCCTCCCCATTAGGCAATTCAACCACAGTATGTGAAATTGCAGTAAAAGAAGTCAATAAATGCATTGAACAAACTATGTGATCTGTAACACTAGTGTCTATAACCTAAGTTTTTAACACCAAAAGCCTTTCTATTCACAACCTTAGTAGAAAAGACTAAATGTGATGAGCAAGAAACAGTACTTGCAGCTGCATTGGATGGCAAAGAAACAACATTAACCATGTGAGGTTCTTGAATTGTTGAAGCCTAGTGAACTCCAATCAAAGACAGAAGCTATTGGTACTGATTATGATCACAGGATTATGATCAGCATTTGGAGCCAAGTGATGACCTTGGAACTGGTCTGCAATAGTTGAAACTTGATGAGCCATTATATTCTTGTTCTTGAATTTGTAACCTGGTGGAAAACCATGGAGTTTGTAACATTTATCCACAATATGACCCAATTTCCCACAATGAGTGCATAAGGTCTTTCCTTCCCTTTAGGATTGTTGCTTGAGCTCTTGGTAGCCAAAACAGTAGATTCAACCCTAACAAAATTGGTGACAAACCTTTGCATTTCCTCTTGGATGAACAATGAATGAGCCTTATTGACAGAAGGCAATGGATCTATGAGCAAGATTTGTGTTATGACTTGAAAAAACACATCATTGACTCCCATGAGAAACTTCACTGTGGCTTCTTTGGCTTGAAGATCCTTCAACCTCTTATTGATATTACACACACACTTACCACAAGTGCACTGAGGAAGTGGGCTAAGATTCTAAAGCTGATCCCACAAGACTTTAAGCTGAGTGAGGTAATTAGTGAGTGATTGTTCTCCCTGATGAATCTTAGCAATTTGCTTCTGGATATTGAAAACCTTAGTGTCATTTCCTTAACTGAATGTGTCTCGAAGATTAGTCCAAATCTCAAATTCAGTATCTTTGTAGATGATAATACCTTGAAGCTTTGGTGAAACTGAATTGATGATCCAAGTACCAACTATATTGTCAACACAAATCCAAGCTTGAACATCTATTGGTGAATTCACCAATGGAGAAGAAATGGTTATAGAACCATCTATAAAACCAAGCTTATTTTTACCAATCAAAGACTTCCTCACTGATCTTGCCTAAGCGGAATAATTCTCTTCCCCAATTAAAGGTTGAGAAGTAAGAACAGCCACTGGATTTTCTCTAGGATGTAAAAACAAAGGATCATTGAAATTGTATGAATCTTGCGAAGAAGATGAAGATTCAGTGGTGGAAGTGTTAGCTCCTGTTGTGTCAACCATTAAAGGAAAGTGAAAAGCTTGAAAAGATTTTGAGAAGACTTGAAGAGAAACAATAATGGTGGATGTGAAAAGAAAATTCCCAAATCTGTCAAACCCTAGAAATGGAAGCTTCTAGAGAGCTCTGATACCATATGAAAAATAGTAGAATTGGGAAAAACTAAATCATATTGAATTAATTTAGCTTGTGCTTTTATATACAATATCGGGTTCAACCAAAGAGTAAAACAGAACTAACAAACTAAACTAACAAAATAACAACCAATCTAACGTGTGACTAACTAACCCACTCACATGTAAGCACTAATGACAGAAAATGAAAACTATCCTAAACTACAGGTCGTATTATTTTTGTATCCCTGCCATTTTCTAAGACTTGGTACGACATGTGGGTGACGTGTCAATAAGATGATATCATCAATTATTGGCTGCACTATACAGTAATTTCCCACCTGACCATATTTTAGTGGAGACTTAAAAAGTCTTTTCAGTAAAAATCGGTGGCCTATGGCTATGGCTGCCGACAAAAGAAGAAGAAGAGCAGCAGCAATGCGTTCCAAGTTTTCTCTTTGTTTAAACAATCATAACATGTAGAAAATCATTAGAAAATCGATGGAAGCCTTTACCTATCTTTTTGTCTTCACAATCATATGGTCCTTCTTAAATCCTTCCAATACACTAGATACTGTTACTCCAATCCAATCAATCAGAGACGGTGACACCTTAGTTTCTGCTAATCGAAGATTTCAATTGGGATTCTTCAGCCCAGGTAATTCAAAAGGCAGATACGTGGGGATATGGTACACGAAATCTTCTGGGATAGTTGTTTGGGTAGCCAACAGAAACACTCCACTGAACGATCACTCAGGAGTTTTGAAGGTCACTAATGGAGTTGTTATCCTTCTCAACGGCACAAATAGTGTTGCTTGGTCATCTAATACATCAAGAACTTCAGAAAATCCAGTTTTAGAGCTCTTGGACAACGGAAATCTTGTTGTGAAAGATGAAAAGGTTGATGGCCCTGTGAACTATTTGTGGCAGAGTTTTGATTATCCTTGCGACACTTTCCTGCCGGAAATGAAACTTGGAAAGAACTTAGTGACTGGCTTAGATAGGTTCTTTACATCTTGGAAGAGCACTGATGATCCCGCTCAAGGTGAGTTTTCAATACGGTTAGATCTTCGTGGGCTTCCACAAGTGGTTATTATGCAAGGAGACACAGTAAAGGCTCGAGGAGGATCATGGAATGGCCTTCGTCTAAATGGAAATAGTGGTTTAACACAGAATCCAGTATTTGAGCTTGAATTCCATTTCAATGAGAGTGAGGTCTATTATGAGTACAAAATCAGAAATAGTTCGGTGTTCACAAGATACATCTTAAACCCATCCGGAATTGCACAACGATTCACATGGCTGGATCGGACAAACCGTTGGGAGCTATTCTCAACAACCCCAGCAGATCAGTGTGAAAATTATGCCTTCTGTGGGGCATATGCGAGCTGCAATATTGGTAACACACCCGTATGTGCATGCTTGGAAGGATTCTTACCCAAGTCTCCAAAAGCTTGGGATTCAGTGGATTGGTCTGATGGGTGTGTTCGAAAGACTCCATTGAATTGCAGTGATGGTTCTGATGGAGATGGCTTCCTAAAGTACACAGGGTTGAGATTGCCTGAAACATCTTCTTCCTGGTTTGATAAGACTATGAGCCTCAAGGAATGTGAAGAATTGTGTTTGAAAAACTGCTCTTGCACAGCATATGGAAATTTAGATATCAGGAAGGGAGGTAGTGGCTGCTTGCTTTGGTTTGGTAACCTACTTGATATTAGAGAGATCGCAAAGGGTGCAGAAGACCAGTTCTATGTAAGATTGGCTGCTTCAGAACTAGGTACCATTTTACTTTACACTTCTATCTCTTTTCAATTTACTATTATTATTTTTATTGTTTTTTAATGTTAAATGAGACGACAACCATGTCCTTTTAACTAACAAAGTATTTAAATCTTTTTGCTAAATATTGATAAAAAATAGTGTCTTATTTGTGCTAAGTATACTGTCCAAAATTATTTAGTTATTTGAGAAAAGAGATCAATTTTGGCAATAGTATTGCAAATATTGTGAGAAAAAGTAAGACAAATGAGAGATTTATTTGCAATATTATTGCATATATTGTGAGAAAAAGTAAAAGAAATGAGAGAGAAATAATGTAATTAGAGAAGAAAGAATAGCAATTTTGGCAATAATATTGCCGAAAGTATTTTCCAATAAATTTGTACAATTTTAGCAACGCTATTGCCAAAATTCATCTATCTCCTCAAACTGCCAAATAACTTTGAACAATACACATTTCACACATAAACTCTATTTTTACCAATATTTAGCCAGACCAAGAGTATTTGTTTATTCTGATTTTTTTTTTCTCCATGTTTTCTGGGGTGAAGGGAAGGAAGTTGGGGATTAATACTTATAAACAAAATTGGTAGACACTACAGAATATCTTTTAAAGTTTTCTTGTTAAACTGCAACATATCTATAAGCTTAACAATTTGAGGTAAGAGTTTTCAAGAAAGTTGTTCGAAGTTCAAATCCTCCTTTCCAACTTTCAAATTATTAAAAATTATAAATGTGAAAGTGAACATATAGGGCATATATTTGTCAACCAAGTAACCTCCAGGAAATGAGGAAGTGGTGGCTTTGATGCTGTTGAGATCTAGGGGGGTGGCCTAGGAAAATTTGGAGCCTAAGTTGATGTTTAAATTAAGGTCTTTATATATTTAAATTTAATTAAATAATTATTCATTTTTTGAAATTTTCACTTTTTTTTATTATTATATTGTGTTAATTGAGTAACAAATTATCTAGAGAACCCTTTTGAGACTTGATTAAGTTTTCACAGAACTTTTTTCTTTTTGAAATATTCTTATTGGTTAAAATTTACAGATATTGTTTCACTAGTGGCCTTAAGCGATAGCCTAATTTCCCTAGTGGTAAGGCCGGCCCTGAGCTCTACTACTTTATCCAACTTATATGTACCCATTTCCCTTTTTTAACAATTCTGAATTGTAAAGATATAGTTCTTTAGGAATGTCTATCGTGGACTAATGCCAAATTAGATTTCCTTTCATTTCTTTAGTTATGTGTAATTTGAGGTTGCATACTCTTAAGTCACCCGAAGTTTTGATCTTTCAGATCATATTGAGAAAAAGAGGCGCTTCAGCAAGAAGAAACAAGCAGGAATCATAATCGGCTCTGCAGTCCTGGGAATGATAATAATTGGATTGGTAACATACATATGGAAGAAGAAACTCAGAAACCAAGGTTCGAATTAAGAAATGGACTCTGAGAATTGCTGATGCATGATAGTAGACATGTAGCTAAGATTTTTTATTTTTTATTTTGTAAGTTATTAATTGAGAATATAATAGGAAGTAAGCGAATGCTTTTCATAAAATATCTGTTTAATTTTTTCAAGTCCAACCATCTGCTATTATTTCAGCGATGACAAAAGGAAATATTGGGAAGGAATGTGACAATGTGGGCAGGAAGGAAGACATTGAGTTACCAATATTTGATCTGACAGCCATTGCCAATGCGACTGATAACTTCTCAAACAACAAGAAGTTGGGGGAAGGTGGCTTTGGATCTGTCTACAAGGTAAGAATAACCTAACTAACTGAGCTATTTTCTTTTTCCAAAATATGTTGACCATCTTTAAAATTTTTCAGGGTACATTGCTAGAGGGGAAAGAGATAGCAGTAAAAAGGCTATCAAAGAATTCTGGGCAAGGAATGTTTGAGTTCAAAAATGAAGTTATTTTAATTGCAAAACTTCAGCACCGCAATCTCGTGAAGCTTCTTGGCTATTGCATTGAAGAAAATGAAAAAATGCTAATCTATGAATACATGCCTAACAAAAGCTTGGATTCTTTAATTTTTGGTTTGAGCTTTAACCCTAACTAAATCCATGACATTCATGATTAGTCTTATCATCTTTCAATAATAAAATTGTTTGTTGAGATTTCAACATATTTTTAGTGACATAAATGTGAAATTGGACAGATCAAACAAAGAGTAAATTGCTGGATTGGCATAAGCGCATCAACATAATTGCTGGGGTTGCTAGAGGGCTTCTCTATCTTCATCAAGACTCTAGATTGAGAATTATCCATAGAGATCTTAAAGCTAGCAATATCTTACTTGATAATGACATGAATCCAAAAATTTCAGACTTCGGCCTGGCCAAATCATTTGGGGGAGATCAAGGTGATGCCGAGACCAATAGGATTATTGGAACATAGTATGTATATTTTATCTCTCTTTGTATTTTATGTTGAGCTGTTTTTAAACCTCTTTTTCCATGCAATAATATTTCTTAGTGGTTATATGTCTCCTGAGTATGCAGTACATGGGCAATACTCAATCAAATCTGATGTGTTTAGCTTTGGAGTGTTAATATTAGAGATAGTAAGTGGGAAGAAGAACAGGGGATTTAGTCACCCAGAGCACCACCATAATCTTCTTGGACATGTAAGCAAGAAAAATAGCATTCTACTAAATTATGTTGCTAACCTAAACTGTTTATTAATACTAATGCTCTTTTAATAGTGTTGTGCAAGTTGGATTGTAAATCGACCCATGTAACTATTATTTTAATTTGTTTCAGGCATGGAGACTATGGATTGAAGGTAGGCCAATTGAATTGATCGATGACTCAGTTGGTGACTTCACTCTATCCGAAATGTTACGATGCATTAATGTGGGTCTGTTATGTGTGCAACAAAGATCGGAAGATAGGCCAAACATGTCATCTGTGGTTTTAATGTTAAGCAGTGAGAGTCTATTGCCTAAGCCAAGGCAGCCGGGCTTCTATATAGATTCACCTGAAACAAATTCTTCATGTAGCACACCTTTTTCAACAAATGGAATCACCTTTACATTGTTTGAGGCAAGGTAGAATATAATTTCTTAAGAGGAAATGGGAGAGGTTTCTTATGAAATTTATGTAAGAATGAATTAAAAACCTCTTGCTCAACAAAAATGCTCTCTCAAGCCATTTTTGCGATACACCAGATTATGTTACTTGAATTGGATAATTGTGTTTTGTGTTGCTATATGTAGAATCCCATGTGAGGAATTTACTAGATCGAACTGGGTTGTATAAGTATTACGAAGAGGCTTAACTGTAACTTGACTAGTCCTATTCAATATGTACAAAATTTGAGAAATTTTTTGTGTAGTTCTTGGTTGGAAATTGCTATCCTTCTTACCTTTTGTACACTCATAAGTTCATTTTAATCTCTATTTAACCCTAAAATGTAATCTACAAAATATATCTCTAATCTAAGAATCTGGTGCTACATAGTCTGAACTATATGAAGAATTAATATTATTGAATAAAATAAAACGTTAACAAAATCACATCAGCATAAGATTCTCTTTATTTATTTATAGAATAATGGTCAATTGGTTCTAATCAAAGTAGTCAATACCATACGTGATGTTGTTTTGGTTTAATTAGGGAAATGAAATCTTTTGGTACCTGGTTAATATCGATTACCATTTTGGATTACCAAAAGATCTAGCACCAAATAAAATCTATTGATAGTTTGTTAATACTAAATAGATGCTTATTTGAAAGTTCATGACTTTTATTTTTTTCTTACTTATACTCCGGCCCCTCCTAACTCGAAATCTTAGGTCCGTCCATAATTGGATCTCAATTCAAAAGAAATGAAGTGAAGATGAAACAAATTAATGTAAAGGTAATTGAAGGAAAAAGGACGTCGAGAAGAGAAGAAATTAACCACACACACAAAAAGTTACTTTATTTATTTTAACAACTCATTTAACAATACAACCAATATTTCATTTCTTATTTTTATATGCAACCCAATAAAATAAAATAAACTACACAATCAAATAATATAAACTACTCTTGTCTTTCTTCCCTATCTTCTTTTCTATCTCTCTCTCTCCTGAAATAGATCAACCAGCCAGTCACTACTAAACCAACCACATCAAAAACTAAACCAATCACCAAACCAACACCACCATTGAACCATTGAACTAGCCACTCGAATCACAAATCACAACAATTCAAACCCAATGCAACCATCGAAACCAAAGACTAGCACCACCGACCACCAAAACAGAATCACCGAAGTATTGAAACCAAACTCGACTGACAACCCATTCAAACCCAAGCCTCAAACACAAATTCAAACCCATAACACACGACCCACGGCCACCATGGAACCATCAGAAGGACCCATCCAAAAATGGAGAACAACCCTACAATTAACATCCATCCACCATCATCGCTACCGTCACCTTCAGTCTTCAAAGCCGCCATCATCGCAATTGAGAGAGACTAAATTGAGATGGGAGAAAGACGTAGGGTGAGAGAAAGAGGGAGAGTATTTTTGTTTTTTTTTTTTTTTTATATTCTTAAAGGAAGAGAGAGAAAATTACGGAAGAAAGAGAGAGACGTTGGGTGAGTAAAAAAATTAGATTTAATTTTTAACAACTGGCTACAATAGTTGCTACAGATAGCAAGTTATTGTAGTTGTGTAAAAAAAATTTTAGATGTACCAACTGGATGTTTGTGGTTTTGGGTGTGTGTAGATGTAAAATAGCAATTTGAGGGATTTTACACCCCTAATGCTAATGCTCTAAGTGAGGAAGAAGAAAGTAAGTACTAGAAGAAGATGATTTGATGTTAAAATGAAGGGTTTTATTAACGTGTGCCCTTAGGGCATACATTAGTGAATCATTTTAAGAAACTTTTTATAGAAAAATGAAAAAGTGATTAACTATTTTAACAGATTTTTCAATTTTCTATAAAAACTTTGTCAAAGTGGATAGTTAACATATGCCTTAAGGGCATACATTAACTGAACCCTAAAATAAAAGAAGGTCAAGTACATTGCATTTGATAAAATATCTTTCAATTATCCTTTACTTTGTGATTATCTTAGGCAAATATTATTAAATGACATTCATAATGAGTTTTATATTAATGGTAATTATTGGGAAATATATTTCTTCTTTAAATAATAATTTAAGTTTCTTAATTTCAAAATTTTATCTAACCAAAAAAGCTAATATATGCCTTGCACATACAACAAAAACTAGTTGGGATAAAAGTTTAGGGCTATGTTTTTTAGAATGAGAACAAAAATGAGCTTTGTTGTGTTTCCAAAATTAAAAATAGGTTTGGTTAGTTCAAAACAAGAGTGAGTACGTTTCTCCATCAATGCCTAATTATTATTATGTATAATGTCTTATAGGAATCTATATCTATATTGATGATATCGAAAATCGTAAGTAAGTAACATGATACTCACGTGCTCTAGACAACACCTGCGAAACAAAAACAAAGAAAACCTTAGGAGGGTATTGGTGTGGTACTAGCCAAAGACCCTCCGAAAGTTAAGTTTGAGAACTTTCACAACTCTAGATTGCCAGAGTTGGAGAAATTATGCGTACCTTGTTTTGTGAGAGTCTTAGGGTTTTGATAGTAGCGTGGGGTTGATATTCATTTCTTGGGTTAGAAGTTCTTTCCTTGTGGGAGAGATCTTCTTTAATTCGCATATCTCACGGGATCTTTTCCTTAAAAGACTCTCTTGATTAGGGTTAAGCGTGGTGCACGTGATATTTTCTTATATGCTTATGCGTGGAGGCCAAGCCATGTCAACCTCATTAAAGGCTTGCTTATCCTCTTTAGCTTCCCCTCGTCAGCTTCTTATCCCATCAATATATTCTAGTTGTCTTATTCAAATGGTGGTTGTCTTCAGGGTACAACCATTAGCTTTGAGGTGGAACCGTCAACTCTCGCATTGTTGTTTAGGCCTTGAACGTACGAGCAAGGATTAACGAGTTCATTAGGACTGTCGCTTCCACCTAACATGGATGACCACAAAATTACCCTTACCATCTGTCCCCTACTCCATAGCTCCGTCGGCTTTAGCCAACAGGTTATGGAGTTCAGTTCGTAGCTCTTTCCTTTTTATTATTTATTATTTTGTTTATCAAAAAAAGAGAGGGCATTTCTGGGTGATTCCTAGAGTAGACTTTATTAATTGCTAGGACACGTGGCTTAAGCGGATTGGCTCCGTTTCTAGACGAGGATGTCGCATCGTCTTTTGTGCACTTTTCATCCTATATATATATCTCAGTTCGTTCCTTATTTTCTTCCATTTCATCGTTGATCTTCAGAGAGAGAGCTTGCTATTCCGAGAACTTCGTTCCCGTCATCTTACTAATTTTGTTGCCTCTATTCTTTTGCTGAGACCGTCACCTTTCAAGGAACTGTCTATTTGGTAAGTCACATTTTCCTTTCCTTTCATTCTATCTCTCATCTTTGTTTTTCTATTTGATCGTTTACCTCTTATAGAGAGGCCGTCAACTTAGGTACTTAGAATATCTCCGTCGCTTATAGGTAAATAGATGTCTAGAAAAGCGACAAGTGAGCAGTTGTCAATCCGTGAGGGAGAGGGCTACAACGAGGTCTTCCAGACAGGTTATGAGCTCGAGGAGGGCCTTTCCTAGTCATCAAAGAGGGAAACGTCAGCCCATTCTCCTAACGAGAAAGTGGAGAGCTGTGTTGGAGAGGAAGGTGAGGAAGAGGAGATAGATGAGGGAGAGGTAGAAGAGGATGACAGGGACGAGAGTGACGCTGTCGAGAGAACCCTCAAAGTTGGAAGTTCAAGAAGCCCTAGGAATGGGCATGCCCATTTGTTTATCCTTCCTAAAATATGGACTGTCAACGGTTTCTTACAGAAGATGACGGTCAATATATTTAAGAATTTGAGGGATCATTACCAGATCCCTGAAAATATCCTGATCCATCTCCCTAGGAAATGCGAGAAGTGCTACTCAGGGAAGACTGCAAACGTCGGTATGTACGATGCTATGTTCGTAGTGGGACTAAGGTTGCCATTGACGGCGTTGCACCATTAGTTGGCTAACTTTCTTGGATTGTCTGTCAGCTAGATTGCTCCAAATGCCTAGAGGATCTTCTGAGTGGTGGGTACCATTAGCTTTCATTGGACGAGTTCTTTTATTGCTACAGACCTCAACACATCGTCTCATCCCAAGGAATATATCACTTTGCTGCACGGAGGAAAAGTTTAAGGCTCGTGTCAGACCTAATTTATGAACATCAATACTTCATCTCTCTCTCTGTCTCAATTAAGATTACCATTTTTTAACTTCCAATTTATTACTCCATCAAGCCAAATCTATTGTCATTTTCTATTAAACCACCATCTCTTTCTCACACACACACACACACACACAATTAACATTTCCTAACTTTTTAACTTTCCATTTAGTATTCCATCAAACTCAATCTTATAATAATTCAAACTCCTTTACCACCGCACACGCTTGGTGTGATGATCACTCCACAAGTACAAGTGTTTGTGGGGTGTGGGGGGCAAGAGCTGGGGTTCAAGTCTCTAGTAAGGTGCTTCACACACATATATACTTAAATTAGGCTAGTATAGAATTTTTCTCTTGTACCAAAAAAAAAAAAAAAAAATTCAAACTCCCTTCAACTCTATGGCTCTCCTTCTCCCTAATCAAGTAGCTGTGAAAACTGTTCAATTGCCACCCTATTAGAATTCCAATATATATATATATATATATGCAATTACTCTACCCTACTTCTAAGAATTTAGGAAGTCCCTCTAAAGTGAGTTTTTTCTTTTTGTCCCTCTCAAGTGTCAACAAAATTGGTTCCCATAAACCATCTAAAAAAAATCTCAAAGCCATGGTGAAGAATACTGTAAAAGAACTATAGTGAGGTTTGACTACTATTGTTTATGTGATTGTTAACCAATGTTTAGAAAGTGGTGTATTCCCAGTAAATTGTAGATGGGTGATCTTTTTTTCCACTAATGGATACCTCTTATGTGCATTTGTGTGGTGTATTTACCATTATGGATAAAGTATTCTCTTTGTATATGCGTAGCATTAACCAGTTTTGTTGTATGTGCATATTAGTTATGACATGAATGTAGATGCATAACTTAGTACAAGATATGCTACTCTTTTTTTGGTTTTGTATTGTAACAAATTTAGATATTATTATGGGATGCCTTTGCTAGAAGACTTTGCAAAATTGTAGAATTTGATGTCAATGGAAAGAAAATCAAATCAAAGGACATGTATAATACTAGATAAGGTAGCAATAGACCACCAAAAAAAGGCCAGGGTGAAAGATTATCCAAGTTTGGACAAAGCCTCAAAATCCATGAAGACTAATTGGATGTGAGAAATGCCAAGACGATGTATGCTTGGCTATCTGAAGAAATTGAATTTGGTTAAAATATGAAGAAGACCAATTGAATTGAATTGAGTTCCCTATCACAAGTCCTCTCTCATCCTCCTATAGTTTTGATTTAATTTTTGTTTGAGTTAATACTTAGTCATTTTGAAAGTAAGAATTTGAATTTATATCAAAACATAATCTTGGCTATGTATTTGAATATGTCTATTGGTTTTTTGAGTAATATCAAGTGTATTTTTGTGATGAATTTTGATTATCATGATAATATCCTTTCAGAGATGAGAAATTTGAAAAATATATTTGAAACTTAAAAAATTTGGTTTCTAAAGAAAAAAATTGGGAAAACGCACTATAACATAATTTAGAAGAATATGAACCACCCACAAAATGGATAAATATCAATCAAATAAACCCAAAAATAATAGAATTATATAATTGTAGAGATAGAGAGATGGAAAATAATTTTAGAAATTGTTTAATTTTTAGGGAGAGCAAATTATCTTCAACAAATTTAGGAGAACAAATTATACATTATATCACGATTACAAAATAATTATCTATTCCCCATGCATCGCATGAGTCTACGACTAGTGAATTATAATTAGTCATCCATATAAAGTTATTTGCAAAAACAATTATGGTATTTGAAACTTTTACAAATTTTGCACACCGATAGAGATAAAGTCACAAGATTCTCCAAAATTGCTATTTGTTGAATCTAGGTTTAGTTGTATCCTAGAGGCAATTGCTTTGGACCTATTAGCATACTCAATTGAGTTGGGACAAATATTGTATTGAGGAAAAAATGATTGACTCACACCTTTAAATCTACTCCAATTCAATTTCCTGTTTTTTCATTGGTTCCTTTAAAATTCCCATAGAGATTAATAAAATGTTTGTTAGTTTAATCCAACTATCTTTTCCATTCAAATCATTAAAGTTATAATACAAAGCTACATCAATTGCTTGCGAACATATTTGAATGCAAAACATATGAACTCAAGATTTGAATTATTATATACTGTGATCATCATATGGTCTTCTTATTTTGGCTTATCAAGTTTTGCTCATTAGTTGATCTTGTTAACTACATAAAATACAATATCACAAAGCAACTATTTTTTTTGTACAAATAATCTATAACAAATATCTCTTATTTTCTTTTCAAATGTGCATTATAGTTGATATATTCATTAAAGTGCACCCAAAAAGGCACATATCGATATTGCAGGGCACTCCACTTTTTTCCCCCTTGCAAAATGTAATAAGCTTCTAAAAAATGTGAAAGATATGGTCAGAGGAGATGCCAATTACAATCTTACTCGTCACATGGAAGACTTTTCTCATTACCTTCAATTTCAAAAACATGTCATAGTTAGCTAATTAAGGTTTCTTGAATGGCTTGACAACTTACAGAATAATTTTCAATGAAAGACACGATTTTAGTTCAATAAAGTGTAACAAGTAACAAACGCTACCCAATTTTCAATTCCACGTGATGTACGGGTCTTATATCCGCATCCATTGTACTAGTAATTTTGTATGCTTCTCTCACTAAATAATGCAGGAACCTCTGGTCTACGTTCAAATTCCACCTTGACATTTCTGCACTTCATAGCAAAATTTTCAAGGCCCACTCTAAAGTTCGCCGGAGTGGGCCAAGGTGTCTGAAAGTGAAAGTCCATTTTCGAAGGGTCATTTGTAACAGTTCGCCTTTTGTTGCATTTTTACTGAAAGATTAGATCTAATTTCAGCGAAAAAAAAAAAAAGGTTCCGAAGTGCCAAATACTTTCTATCCGCCTGCTTAGTTTAAACATATACGATGAAGGCCCTGAGTGACAACAAATAACAGCTTGCTCTTAAATAAGCACACCTTGAATCATCTGTTTCTGCCTTTGCCTGTCTAGAGTCCATTTAGCTTGTACTTGGATACCTGTAAAGATAAAAGTCTCATATTCTCTTAGAGGAGGTTTACATTGTGATAGAAATGCATGAAATACGCCAATGATGCGTATTCCATTCGCTGCAAAGGGATTGTATTGTATGTTACTTTCCCTGAACATAAAGGCACACATTTAGACAATGATTGTCTTTAAACCTCTTTTTGTGTATTGTTTCTTTTCCTGCATCTTAAGATTCTCTGCTACATTAGACACTCTCACTCCAAGCCATTCCATTAGAGATGGTGAGACTTTAGTTTCCCCTGGTAGAACCTTTGAACTGGGATTCTTCAGTCTAGGTAATTCAAAAGGCCGATACTTGGGAATATGGTATGGAATGTCTACTGATGCAATTGTTTGGGTAGCTAATAGGGAGACTCCACTTGACAATAACTCAGGAGTCTTGAAGATTACCCATGAAGGAGATATTGTTCTTCTCAGCAACACAAGTAGTATTGTTTGGTCATCGAATACGTCAAGAACTGCATCCAGTCCAGTTGTACAGCTCTTGGGTTCAGGAAATCTTGTTGTGAAAGATGGAAATGATAATAACTTGGAGAACTTTTTGTGGCAGAGTTTTGATTATCCTTGCAACACATTGATTCCAGTAATGAAGATGGGAAAGAACTTTGTAACAGGTCAGGACTGGTTTTTAACATCTTGGAAGAGCACTGAAGATCCTGCCAAAGGTGAGTTTTCCTTAAGGATAGATACTCATGGGCTTCCACAGCTAGTTTCTATGAGGGGAGATACAATAAAGAATAGAGCAGGGTCATGGAATGGCCTTGGTTATACAGGACGTCCTGCGTTAATACCGAATCCAGTATATGAGTCTACATTTGTGTTGAATGAGAACGAAGTATATTACCAGTTCAGACTCGTGAACAGTTCAGTCTTTTCAGGACTTGTATTTAACCCATCAGGGACTGCAGGACGCTTCACTTGGATGGATCGGACACACAGTTGGGAGCTCTTTGCTACATCCCAGGTAGATCAGTGTGAAAGTTATGCCTACTGTGGTGCAGATGCTATCTGCAATGCCAATGGCTCTCCAGTATGCGCATGCTTGGAAGGATTTGTGTCCAAATCTCCAAAAAAATGGTATTCAGTAGATTGGTCTGATGGCTGTGTTCGTAGGACTCAATTAAAATGCAATGGAGATGGCTTCCAAAAATACACGAATGTGAAATTGCCTAACACATCTTCTTCTTGGTTTAATAGGACCATGAGCCTCAAGGAATGTGAGGGATTGTGTTTGAAAAACTGTTCTTGCACGGCGTATTCAAATTTAGATATCAGCAGAGAAGGAAGTGGCTGTGTGCTTTGGTTCGGTATCTTGAATGATATGAAAGTGTCCTCCCAGGGTGGGCAACACCTATATGTAAGACTGGCCAACTACAAACAAGATACTTTTTACTTCTGTTATTTATGCTCTGGACTGTTCTCTTTTATTATGAATTGAGGACAAATTCGTTTGGTTTTCAATTGGTGGTTTTCTTTTTTAGAAGAATCCGAATTGATCAAAGATAAGAGCTCAATACAAGCACAAACTAGTGGTTACTGGGCGGCATGCACAGTACTTGCACAAAAGAACCATAACAATCTCAATATCTAGCTTCTATGGACAAACTAAACTTCCATCTTGTCCTAATTCAGAACTAACCATCAGGCCTAACCCTTGCAATCACTAATTAATTTTCTTGCTAAATACAGTGAAAGGGATTCCCCTATACAGCCTAAGAATCTTTTTAAAATTGAGTTACTATAGTTCCCCTTAAACACCAACCAGCTCTAACTTCCCAATTAATAGCTTGGATTAAAATGTTCACTGATTAGGGTTGACAGACTCTTATTTGCGTGTCTTTGGGGTGAAGGGGGAGCGAGTGGGAGATATGAACCAACATTGTGACACAACTGCAAGCTAGAGAACTGAAATAAAGTCTGAAAAGTGCAGTAGTGGTTGCTATGCCATAGGAACTAGGATTTCATGTTGTTGCACCCTACTGCTTTATCCGCCTTATTGGTACCATTTATCTTTCCTATTTAAGGTCAAGATATATATATTTTTTTTTCAATTAGACTTGGCAAGCTACATGTATCTATGAAGCTAGTAATAACAGCCACATACATGTTCATTTACTTATCTTCCCATTTTCGGATAATACTACAAAAAACAGGGACTCCAGCAAGATAAGACAAGCAGGAATCATAGTTGCCTCTTCAATACTAGTCATTGGATTGATGTCATATGTGTGGAAGAAGAAACTTAGTTTCAAAGGTAAATCTATAAAACATGGACTGGTAATTTCTGATGCATGATAATACATTTAAAACAAAGAAACATTACATTGAAGGTCTTAGAAATGCATCAGATTAGGTGGTTAGTTGATTCAATAATACCGTTCAAGTTATTCATGCCAATCCATCTCCTAACATTTCAGGAATCACAAGGAAAGATTACAACAATGAAGGTGGGAATGCAGATATGGAGTTACCCATAATTGATATGATAGTCATAGCAAATGCCACCTGTAACTTTTCAAGCAACAAGAAGTTAGGAGAAGGTGGTTTTGGACCTGTATATAAAGGTTAAAAAAAACATCCTAACTAGTTAAGCTATCTTTTTTGGCAAAATTTCCTAATCTTTGGATTTTTAGGGGACACTGAATGGGGGGCAAATGCTAGCCGTAAAGAGGCTATCTAATAATTCGGGACAAGGATTGAATGAGTTCCAAAATGAAGTTCTATCAATTGCTAAACTACAACACCACAATCTTGTAAAGCTTCTCGGTTGTTGCATTCAAGGAAATGAGAAAATGTTGATCTATGAATATATGCCTAACAAAAGCTTGGACACCTTTATTTTTGGTTAGATTATTTTACCTTTTGCACTCCATGACATACATGTTAAGTATTGTCATCTTTCTTCAATGAAATTGCACTAACATGTAACATAAATTTGGTTAGATTGGCATAACCGCATCCACGTCATTTGTGGCATTGCCAGGGGACTTCTCTATCTTCATCAAGACTCTAGACTCAGAATTATCCATAGAGATCTCAAAGCAAGCAATATCCTGCTAGATGATGATATGAATCCAAAAATTTCAGACTTTGGCTTGGCTAGAACATTTGTGAGAGATCAAACTGAGGCCAAAACTAAAAGAATTGTTGGAACGTAGTAAGTACATTTAAACTTCTTATATGGTCAATACTACTTTATTTTTTAAGCTTCTATTACTTTGCAATGGCTTTTTGTAGTGGTTATATGTCTCCTCAGTATGCGGGGCACGGAAAGTTCTCAATCAAGTCCGATGTCTTTAGCTTTGGAGTCTTAGTGTTAGAGATAGTGAGCGGGAAAAGGAACCAAGGATTTTGTCAGTCAGACGACCACCTCAATCTTCTTGGTTATGTAAGCATGAAGAGTTTTATTCTACTAATTTGCTTTGTTGACTGAAGTTTCAGTTTTAAGTCATGTAGTCCCTCTAAGAAAATTGTCCAATGACATGCTTTATCAATCATATACAATGCCCTGGTTATTCTTATAATCCAGAAAAATAGTCATGGATAAAAAGTATTCCTAATTAGAAATGAAATAGAAGTCCAAATCAACCACTGCTACATATGGTTTGACATGTTTAAGGCCTGGAGATTATGGACGGAAGATAAGGCAATGGAATTGATCGATAAATCATTATGCGACATGTGCACTTTATCTGATCAAGTTCTACGATGCATTCATGTGGGATTGTTATGTGTGCAACAAAGACCAGAAGATAGACCAGATGTGTCATCTGTGATTCTAATGTTAAGCAGTGAGATTTCATTGCCTCAGCCTAGTCAGCCAGGTTTCTATATGGAAAAGGCTCTACCAACAAAGCACGAACCATGTTCAGTCAATGAAATTACTATCACATTAGAAAAGGGACGGTAAAATGTCATCACATTGTTCAAGACTAAACAGCTTTAGTTTATAGCAAGGGAACTCTTACTCTAATGTTTCTCATCAATCTAATTAGACTTTACGTGCGCAACTGGATCATGTCTTTCAAACTGAACCTTCTATTATGTGTGGGTACTTTTTCTATTAATTCCTTCTATATGAATGCTATAATATTACATCTAAACTAGTAGAAATGACATTAAATAATGGATTTTTTTTTTTTTTTTTCTGAATAAATACTTTATTTAGTGCAAACCAAAGAGCCACAATCCAGTTTGTGCCTGGGGCCATCTTGATCCAAAGCCTGAATTATCGATGGCGATAGATTAGAGAATTATCAAATAATGGAATTTGATAGTTTGATGAACCGTATATGACCATCAAAGCCATGCTATTATGATTTTTATTATTTTTTGGGATCTTGGATTTTGAGAGTTGAAAGCAATACCCTTAAAAAGCTTCTTTATGAAGAAAAAAAAAGAAAGTATATTGTCGCAAACTAGTACGATGCATGGGAAAGCTTTACATAAATGTATAACTTAATTTTATTTGTCTCAAGTTGAAACAATTGAAGTTCGTTTTTTTAGGTCTCTACCAAACCTAATGGCTAAAGCCACAACTACAAGGATGCTCAAGACAAAGCCAACTAAAACCAAAACTGGTGAAGAGATGGAAAGCACCTCCAAGAAAATAAAAGATGGCAAAATACAAAAAGAAATTGAGAAACAAAGAAAACTGTTAAGGTTATGAGCACGTGATTATCAAGATAGCAAAGTGCTTGCCATTATTATAGAAAATTAGTAAGTTACTCGTGCAATGCATGAATAATATTGTGATGTTTTATATAAGATGGTTTTGGAGAATGTCGTACATATATTATAAAGAAAAAGTAAACTAATTTAATAATTAGAGCAAATAAACATATACATTTTGAAATATTAAAAATTAAATTAGTAGCAACGCATCATAAAGATCAACCTACTCGAACTATATAATGAGTCAATTGCAAAGCATTCTTTATCACAACAATGAGTTAAAGATTAAAAATAGAGAGACAAACCACGTATGAGAGAAAAGGCAACAGTGTAACAAAAAATATTAATAATTTCTCCAATATTCCTCCATAAGCATATTTTGTACTAGAATTATTATTTTTTGCTTTTGTTTTTAATACTAAAATGGTGGGTATGCTAAAAGTCATGAAGAAGAGAGAAAGGAATGGTGTAAGCTCATGTAATTAATTAGAGATTAATGAGATAATAGTAAAAATAAGTTAATGTGATATTTTGGGTAATAGTAAAAATAAAAATAAATAAATAAATAACAAAAAGAGGTAAAAAATGCTAAATGCAAAATTAGATGCCACATAACAGAACCTCATGCATTCATGCATGAGGTCTCTACTTTTATATTGATATTGATTATCATAAAATGTAGCCATATCTCCCTTCAAACTTTTTCTCGATCAATTTGCCCTATATACATATGCAAAAACTCATATCTAGAAACATCAAAGAGAAGGAGCACATAGCCCAAGAATTAATTTCCCTATATTTATAAATAATCAAAACAAATTATAATAAAGGAAAACAAAAAGGATATGTTTTCTTACATTATATCCAAAATTAAGAAATAAAATTAAGTATAATATTTGGCTCCAAACATGTTTGAGCTTTGAGCTCCAATCACCAATAGGAAGATGACATTTGTTCTTGTCATATGCAATGCACATTACTCACTTAAAAGTCTTTTCCTAATAACCATGATAAGCTATTTGAGAGGCATGTCTAATGTGAGATATATCATACAGTTTTTAATAAGAAGCAAACATGAAAATCCAAAATATAAGACAATAACAACATGCACTTGAGGAAGAAAGAGTAAATTACACCAAAGTCTCTTTTTATTATTATTATTAGTAGTAGTAGTAGTAGTGAGAAAGAAACACCAAATTCTGTTAAAACACACACACACACACACACACACACACACACACACAAAATAAAATAAAATAAAAAAATAAAAAAATTCACTCTATATATAAACACATTTTACCCTTACGGAATCAGAAATTCAAAACAAAACTGCTTTGTTTAAACTTTGAATCGATATGAAGTTTTTCTATAAAATTTTCTGGTTGCTACCAATCAGAAGACAATTAAGCAGCTAAAATGAAAGAATTCCAGTTCATTTTTCAGTAATTAACTTTTTTTTTTCTTTCTTTTTTGCTTTCCTTTTCTGCTGAGAACAAATGACCAACCAAAACTCCAATTTGCACTCTTTACAAGTGAGAATAAAAACTCGCAAAAACTTCATGACTCAAATTCCAAAACCAAAAACCAATAAGCCTCGGGCCTCAACTTTCCCATTGGCCTAAATATAGCTTCTTTCTCCAACTTGATTTAAGAAATAAAAATTAAAAATAATAGGAGGAACTTCGATCGAGTAGTTCTATAATTTAATTTTTAATTTTTAATTTTAATACTATTCAATCAAATAATGAAAAAAAAAAATATGCCCCTTTTTTTCTTAATCAGATTAAGGTGTGGGGAATAGATTTGTTTCATTTTATAGGTGAGATGAATTATTAAATATTTTAATGGTATAATTACCATTTTGATTCCTAACATTTGTTCCCATATTTTGAAATGTATCAAAAAATGCCAACAGAACACTCCACTTATTTTTAGTATTTTCTTTGCAAAATTTAATAAGCTTTTAGAAAGTGTGAAAGATATGGTCAGAAGAGATACCAATCACAGTCTTCCCAGTCACCTAGAAGACATTTCTCAATATCTTCCAAAACATGTCATAATAATCAGCCAATCAGGTTACTTGAACGGCCTGACAAATTGGAATGGGATAAAAAAAAAATTCAATTCAACGTGATGGGTGGGCCTTCCAGGAAACCTCATTATAGCAAGTTGGACTGTTGTAGACTTGTAGTTGGAAAATTTATACTCAAATGAACTGATTCATGACACATCCGAATCCATTGTATTTTAAAATTTTGTGTACCTTTCTCGCTTGATAATGCAGGAACCTCTGGTCTACGTTCATATTCCACATTTACGTATTATTCTCTAAAGTCGTCACCATTTCATCACAAAATGTTCAAGGTCCATTAAAGTTGCCGGTGTTTGAAAGTCCATTTTTTGAGGAGACCCTTTTGTAACTGTTCACATTTTGTCGTTTATTTTAATGAAAGATTAGATCTCATTTCCGAAATGCCAAATTCTTTCTATCCTTCTGCTCATTGTGTAAAACATATGAGAAGGTAAGAAGGCCCTGAATGTCAACAAATAACAGCTTGCTCTTAAATAAGCACACCACCTTGAATCATCTGTTTCTGTCTTTGCCTATTTAGAGTCCATTAAGTTTGTACTTGGATACCTGTATTGTGATATAATGCATGAAATACGCCAACAATCAGTGGTGCATATTCCATGCCTTGCAACTTGCAAGAAAATTTGTGTATTATATGTTATTTTCTCTGGAAAAGAAGGCGTACTATGAGGCAATGATTGTCTTTAAACCTCTTTTTGTGTACTGTTTCTTATCCTGCTTCTTAAGATTCTCTGCTACATTAGACACTCTAACTCCAAGCCATTCCATCAGAGATGGTGAGACTTTAGTTTCCTCTGGTGGAAGCTTTGAACTGGGATTCTTCAGTCTAGGTGATTTGAAAGGTCGATACTTGGGAATATGGTACCGGATATCTACTGATGCAGTTGTTTGGGTAGCTAACAGAGATACTCCACTTTACAATAACTCAGGAGTTTTGAAGATTACTGACAAAGGAGATATTGTTCTTCTCAACAACACTAGTATTGTTTGGTCATCAAATACATCAAGAGCTGCAGACAGTCCAGTCGTACAGCTTTTGAATTCAGGAAATCTTGTTGTGAAAGATGGAAGTGGCAATAACTTGGAGAACTTTTTGTGGCAGAGCTTTGATTATCCTTGCGACACACTGATGCCAGGAATGAAGATGGGAAAGAACTTTGTAACAGGTCAGGACAGGTTTTTAACATCTTGGAAGAGCACAGAAGATCCTGCTAAAGGTGAGTTTTCCTTACGGATAGATACTCATGGGCTTCCACAGCTAGTTGCTATGAAGGAAGATAAAATAAAGGATAGAGGAGGGCCATGGAATGGCCTTACTTTTACTGGAAATCCTCGGTTAAAACCAAATCCAATATTTAAGTATCAATTTGTGTTGAATGAGAATGAGGTATATTATGAGTACACACTCATAGACAATTCAGTCTTTTCAAGATTTGTAATTTACTCATCAGGTGTCATGGGACGCCTCGTGTGGAGGGATCAGACTCACAGCTGGGAGACCTACTCTACATCCCAGGTAGATCAGTGTGAAAATTATGCCTACTGTGGTGCAAATGCTATCTGTAATGCCAATGCCTCTCCAGTATGTGCATGCTTGGAAGGATTTGTGTCCAGATCTCCAAAAGATTGGAATTCAGTAGATTGGTCTGATGGTTGTGTTCGAAGGACTCAATTGGAATGCAATGGAGATGGCTTCCTGAAATACACGAATTTGAAATTGCCTGACACATCTTCTTCCTGGTTTAATAGGACCATGAGCCTCAAGGAATGCGAGGGATTGTGTTTGAAAAACTGTTCTTGCACGGCATATTCAAATTTAGATATCAGCGGAGAAGGAAGTGGCTGCTTGCTTTGGTTTGGTATCTTGAATGATATGAAAGTATTCCCCCAGGATGGGCAAGACCTATATATAAGGCTGGCCAACTCCGAACTAGGTACTTTTTACTTCCGTTATCTGTTCTCCTTGGATTTTGCTCTTTTATAATAAATTGAGGACAAATAAAACACCTATATTGCTTGGTTTTCAATTGGTGCTTTTCTTTTTTGGATGAATCAGTGAATTGACTCAAAGATAAAAGCACAAACCAAGCACAAACTAAACCTCCATTTTGTCATAATTCAAAACAAACTATCAGGCCTAACGCATGCAATCACAAATTAACATTCTTGCTAAATACAGAGAAAGGGATTTCCATTTAAAGCATAAGAATCTGTTTAAACTTGAGTTACTATGGTTACCTTCAAACACCAACCAGCTCTAACTTCCCACTTGATAGCTTGGATTGTAATGTCCTCTGATTTTAGTCGACAGACTATTAGTGATTTTCAAAAAAGTTAGCATATGTTTACTCAGACATTTTTCTTTGTATGTTTCCGGGGTGAAGAGGGAGCAAGTGGGAGATATGAAAGAACATTGTAAAACATAAACAAACTCTGTAAAATGTTTAGTTGGATAAGTCTGACACAACTACAAGCTAGAGAACTGAAATAAAGTGTGAAAAGTAGAAACTATGGTGATTTTTGTGCCATGGGAACTAGGATGTCATGGTGTTGCACCCTACTGCTTTATCCACCTTATTTGTACCATTTATCATTCCTATTTAAGGTCAAGATAAATTCTTATTTATGAATTAGACTGGGCAAGCTGTAGGGATCTATGAAGCTAGTAACAATAGCCACATATATGTTCATTTATAATTTACTTCTCATTTTCAGATAATATTACAAAAAACAGGCACTCCAGCAGGATACGACGTGAAGCAATCATATTCGCCTCTTCAATACTAGTAATGGGAATTCTTATACTTGGAGTGATCTCGTATGTGTGGAAGAAGAAACTGAGTTTCAAAGGTAAAGCTATACGAAATGGACTGGTAATTTCTGATGCATGATAATAGATTTACAACAAAGAAATATTAAATTGAAGGTCTCAGAAATACAACAGATTAGGTGGATAGTCAATTCAATAATACCAATCAAGTTATTCATGCCAATCCATCTCCTAATATTTCAGGAATCACAAGGAAAGATTACAACAATGAAGGAGGGAATGAAGACATGGAGTTACCCATATTTGATATGACAGACATAGCTAATGCCACCTGTAACTTTTCAAGCAACAACAAGTTGGGAGAAGGTGGTTTTGGACCTGTATATAGGGTAAACAAAAACATCCTAACTAGTTAAGCTATCTTCTTTCAAAAAATTTCCTAATCTTTTGATCCTTAGGGTACACTGAAGGGGGGACAAGTGGTAGCTATAAAGAGGCTATCTAAGAATTCAGGACAAGGATTGGACGAGTTCAAAAATGAAGTTTTTTCAATTGCTAAACTACAGCACCGCAATCTTGTGAAGCTTCTTGGTTGTTGCATTCAAGGAAATGAGAAAATGTTAATCTATGAATACATGCCTAACAAAAGCTTGGACACCTTTATTTTTGGTTAGATTATTTGATCTTTCGTACTCCACTACATTCATGTTAAGTATTATCATCTTCCGTCATTGAAATTGCATTAACATGAACCTAAAATTGGTCAGATCATACAAGAAGCACATTACTAGATTGGCATAACCGCATCGGCATTATTTGTGGCATTGCTAGGGGACTTCTCTATCTTCATCAAGACTCTAGACTCAGAATTATCCATAGAGATCTCAAAGCAAGCAACATCCTGCTAGATGATAGCATGAATCCAAAAATTTCAGACTTTGGCTTGGCTAGAATATTTGGGGGAGATCAAACTGAGGACAAAACCAAAAGAATTGTTGGAACGTAGTAAGTACACTTTAACTTCTTATATTACCAACACTGCTTTATTTTTTAAGCTTCTATTAATTTGTGATGGTTTTTGTAGTGGTTATATGTCTCCTGAGTATGCGGGGCATGGAAAGTTCTCAATCAAGTCTGACGTCTTTAGCTTTGGAGTTTTAGTGTTAGAGATAGTAAGTGGGAAAAGGAACCAGGGATTTTGTCACTCAGACAACCACCTCAATCTTCTTGGACATGTAAGCATGAAGAGTTTTATTCTACTAATTTACTGTGTTGATCAGAGTTTCATTTTGAAATCATGTAGTCCATCTAATCAAATCTTCCAATGACCTGCATTATCAATCATATACAATGCCCTGGTTATTCTTATAACCCAGCAAAATAGTCATGGAATAAAAAGAAGTCCACATTAGGAATGAAATAGAAGTCCAAATCTACCACTGATATGTATGTTTTTGACCTGTTTAAGGCCTGGAGATTATGGATTGAAGATAAGGCAACGGAATTGATCGATAAATCTTTAGGCAACAAGTGCACCTTATCTGATCAAGTGCTTCGATGCATTCATGTGGGCTTGTTGTGTGTGCAACAAAGACAGGAAGATAGGCCAGATATGTCATCTGTGGTTCTGATGTTAAGCAGTGAGAGTTTATTGCCGAAACCCAGACAGCCAGGTTTCTATATGGAAAAGGCTCTACCTGAAGCAGATTCTTCATCAACAAAGCTTGAACCATGTTCAACCAATGAAATTAGCATCACATTGTTAATGGGACGGTAAAATGTCATCACATTGTTCAAGATTAAAACCACTTTAGTTTATAGCAAGGGAGCTCTTTATCTAATGTTTCTCAGCTATCTAATTAGACTTTATATGGAACTATATACCATGTCTCAAACTGAACGTTCTATCCTGTGTTGGTACTAAATTCATTAATTCCTTCTTTAATATATGATATAAATTAACTCTCAATCACTCAAATTGAACATTCTATCCGGTATTTTAATTTTATTTCTCATGTTGAAATAAATAAAGTTGGTTCCTTTAGGTCTCTACCTAATGGCTAAAGCCAGAGAACAGGATGCCCAAGACAAAGCAAACTAAAAGAAAAACGGGTGAAGAAATCAAAAGGTGCCTCAAAAGAAAATAAAAGAGAACAAAATACAAAAGAAATTGATAAACACAGAAAGCTGTGAAGGTAAACAAGCATGTCAATATGAAGATAGCAATGTGATTGCCAACACTATAGAAAATTACCATTAAATGTAGCCATATCTCCCTTCCATCTTTTGCTTGATCAATCCACCCTCTATATGTACGCAAAAACTCGTACCTAAAAACATCAAATAGACGGAGCACACAGCCCGAGCATTAATTTCCCAATAGTTACATATAATCAAAACAAAATTCTAATAAAGGGAAACAAAAGGCATGTATTTGCCTACAACAATCCCAAAATTAAGAAACAAAATTAGTAGCCATGAAAAGTTAACCGAGAGGTAAATCTAATTGGATTCTCTCATTTCATATCATTGATATATTATTTATCCATTTGGTTAGTCTCAGAAATCTGGAATCCAGTTTGTAATTATTTGTAGTAATAATGAATGAGTATTAAGAAAACAAAACTGAAAGGGAGATAAGTAAAAAGGATGGAATTGAATCCTTACCCAAGCTCACAACAACAGCAATTGTCTCAATAGTTAATGTCCCTCCGGGACGTGCATTGGGCATTTTCTAGCAAATGGAATGCAAAGAAACTCTGGTAAACTCTAAGCATGCAAAAACAAATCACATAATTCTAACACGCATTTTCACAAACACGTACAATGCATAGACGTTTAATAAGAAAACAGACATCAAGATCCAAAATATAAGGCACAATAACAACACACAAAAGAAAGAATAAATTATACGAAAGTCTACGGAATCAACAATTCAAGAGAAAATTTCTTTGTTTAAACTTTGAATCAATATGCAGTTTTTCTATAAAAATTTTCTGGTTGCTACCGATCAGAACCCAATGCAGCAGCTAAAGTGAAAGAAATCCATTTCTTTTCTCAGTAATCAACTTCTTCTTTTTCCTTTTTTGCTAAGAACAAATGAGTAACCCCAATTTGCACTCTTTATCAGTGAGATTAAAAACTCACAAAATCTTCATGATTCAAATTTATAAACCAAAAATCAGTACGCCTCGGCTTTCTAATTGGTCCAAATACCGGTTCCTTCTGCAACTTAAAAATGAAAAATGAAAAAGAAAATAGGATAGAAGTAGAACTACTCGATTATAGTTCTCAAAAAAAAAAAAAAAAAAAACTTTTGACTGGAAAACACTCACTCTTACTTTCTATCCAATCAAATCAAGAAATATCGTGCGCCTTTTATCTTAATCAGATTAACGTAATCTACGCTATTATTTAAGAGTTTTTCAATTTAGATTCTCATTTTTTTTTTTTTTTTTGGTTTAAAAATACTCTAGATCTATATGTTTAAGCAGAGACATTCATGCCTTTTATCTTAATCAGATTAATGTAATTTATACTACTATTTCAAGGTTTCCTGTTTAGATTCTCATTTTTTGGATTTAAAAAATGCTCCTAAATTTATATGTATAAGTAAAGACAAAATTAAAAGATAATTAGGTAAAAATACACTCTAATTTTCACTAAAATATTACTTAAAAAATAAGGCAACTTTTCTGTTGATTTTCAAAATTTTTTATCTACATATAAATTAGATTCTCAATCTTATAAAAAAAAATTAGATTCTTAAAATAAAAATTATATATATAAAATAAAATAAAAACAATTTTTTTTTGCTACAAAATAGGACCATTAAAAAAAAAGCCTCGTCACTCATACGAAGCACATGTAATGAGCCAAATTTTATTTATTTATTTAGTTTGGGTGGAGAGAGAATAAATTGGTTTTATTTCGCATTTCACATATGAAATGAATAGTTTTATTTATTTATTTACTTTGGGTAGAGAGAGAATAGATTGGCTTCGTTTTGCATTTCACATATGAATTGAATTTTTTATTATTCAGCAAAAACACAAATTTTTTATATTTTTTTAATTAATATATTTACCTTTTTTCTTTTTTTTTTCATTAAACTCACATGTCATTACCAAAACTACATACAATAGTTGGATATATTTAACATTTTGATCCCTAACATTTGTCCAATATTTTAAAATAGTCAAGAAACTTTAAATTTTAGGGTAAATTGCAAATTACAATCCAAAAATTTGGGGGTGATTAAATTTTACACCTTAAAATTTCAAAATTTAGATTTTACCCCTTAACGTTTGGGGTGTTTGGATTTTACACCATGATATTTTAAAATTTGGATTTTACCTCCTATATTTTTGAAGTGTTTGGATTTTACTCTCTAAAGTTTGGGAGTGTTTAAATCCTAAAATTTCATAATTTGGGGTGTAAAATCCAAACGTCTTAAACTTCGAGAGGTAAAATCCAAATTTTGAAATTTTAAAGTGTAAAATTTAAACACTCCAAAACTTTAGGAGTGCAATTTGCAATTTACTATAAATTTTATAAGATGATTTTTTTTTTTTTTTGAGATATATAAGATTATTTTCAACCTTAATATTATATCAAAAATTAATTTTTCACTTAGTAGTTAGTACTCGATAGAAAATTTTATTGTGGCAACCCATGATATTAAATAATTATATTGATGTCACCTGGAACATTTACCAAAGACGTTATGTTGCCTTTAAAAAATTAATTTTTTTTAAAAAAAAAAAACGTTTAAACTAACTTTGGGAATGAGACAAATAACACTCAATAATGTTCTGGATGACTTGGTAAATTACTAATAGTAGGCTTTATTTACAAATTTAAAACCTTTATTTGTATTTTAATTAACTAGATAATGTCTCGCGTGATGTGCGGATGCTTCGAAAAAAAAAAAGAAAATAATTTTTATTTTTTTAAGACCTATATACAATACTTGTTTTGTTATATAGTATTTTATGATATTTTTCCACACTATTGCTGAATGCTTTGAAGCTCCATCTTCTTAATTCATATTTTAAAATTTTTCTTGTCCTAGAAGTAGTTTCCGACTCTTGAGTTGGTTTTTTTTTTTTTTTTTTTTTTTTTTTTTTTTTTATTTTTTTTTTTTTTTTAATTTGAGAAGAATCATGAGTTGGTTTTGTTTGCTAATCTAGATATATGAGATTGGAACTGTATAGTTTTTAGATATTTCTTGGAAACTATACCATATTATAAATTTAATAATAAAATAACATCTAGATAAAAATTAGACTTCATTTCTAAAACCAAATACTTCCATAACCAATCCATTCTTGCCACCAAATCCTAAGACCCCAATCTCAAACACCCTATTCATTATCTAAATGAAACAAAATTATTTGTGTACTAACATAAAGAGAATGTGATCAAACAATGAAAATGAAGTGAATGAACCACCAAATGCAATATTAAGAGATTTTGATGATTATCTAATGGATGATGCGGGTCATGTGGCTGTTAACAATGACGATAGTGTTGTTTATAATGAGAAACCTTATTGTTGCAGTAACCTATTACAACAAAAATTTTGTTACAACAAATTATAGCAACAATATTTTTTGTTTAATGTTGTGTCAAATTTTGTTTAATGTTTCTTTAATATATATTATAAATTATAAATTATAACAAAGACAATGATTTTGTTTATAATGATCAACCGTACTATTGCGGTAACCTATCGCAACAAAAATTTTGTTGCAACAAATTATAGCAAAAATATATTTTTGTTGCAATAAAGTAATTTAATAATAATAAAAATATATTATTGCAACAAAACTCTATTGCAACAAAATTTTTGTAGTAATAATCTATTGTTGCGACTCAAGTCTAAGAGGAAAAAGAAATTTATAAGCCCTTTCAGAACATGTCTCTCAAGCACTCTCTCTCTCTCTCTCTCGTGAAGAACAAGAAGAACTTGCACGTAGTAAGAAGAAGCTGAAGGATGTTAGTCATGTGGGATTCTACGAGGGTCAAAACTTAGGCCCTTCATCTTCGAGCCATGCCACTAGCTCATGGAAACTGGGCATATCCTTCAAGGATAAGCTAATGGGTGAAATCCCAGGTGCTTTCACCTAAGCTTTTAACTTTGGGGATTTCATGGACGACAACGCTGATTCTAATGAAGAAGTGGAGACTCTTTGACAAGGATTGGTTGCTGTTAAATTTTCTAAGGAGTTTAAGCAGCAAATATGAAGGTCATGGGCAAAAGCTCTCATTGTAAAGGTGTATGGCAGAGCTGTGGGATTCAACTTCTTTCAAGCTAAACTTCTTGCCCTGTGGAAAACAGTAGGAAGATTGGATTGTGTGGACCTAGGAGGCTGTCTCTAAAAGAGGAATTTGAAAACATTCTGAGAACGGGACCTTGGTTTATTGGAGACCACTTCCTATCACTTAGGCCATGGGAGCCAAACTTCAAGCTAGCCTCAGCAAATGTTTCCTTTATAGCAGTTTGGATAAGACTCAATGAATTACCTATTGAATACTACAATGTAGAAGCATTTCATCATATTGGAAGAGCGATTGAAAATGTGCTAGGGGTTGATACTTTCACTACATTTGAGACCAGAGGGAGGTTTGCAAGGTAATGCATTCAAATCCATGTGGAAAAGCCTCTGGTTACCACTGTCATGATAGGGAAGCTCGAGCAACCGGTAAGCTATGAAGGAATTCACAAATTATGCTTTGGATGTGGTCAAATGAAACATAGGAAGGAGAGTTGTCCTTACACCGTCCGGCAAAAGTCGCCGACTAGGGAGGCACGGATGGAGGTAGGAGTTGGCATGGGGGCGAGGTCACATGAAGATTGTGAGCCTAATAGTCCAAGGACTAATGTGAGACCCAATGGTGAGGTGCATGAAGCTATTCAGGAGATCGTGCATGAAGGTACGTACAGTCCGTGGGTTATGGTGGCTCGTAGGAGAAATGAGACAAAAATGCAGAGAAGTAGGGGGGTCCCTATCTGGGCAGAGGAGTGATAGGACGAGGTTTTCTAATGATAATCTTGATTTGGAGGCAGTGGTTAAACAAGAGGGTGGAAGGGTCGAAAACACTAATGGACCTGCGAGGGAAAGTAAAGGAAGCTATCCCCCCCCCCCCCCAATGTTATGGGATAGAGCCTAATTAGAGAGTTCAATTCAGAAAATAGGGAAGGAAGTAATGAAACGGGCCCAGCCCAACCCTCCTTGAAACCAAGAGCCCAATCTTTTAAGTATTGTGCCTACCCAGCCTAAACCAACTCAGATTCCATTAAAGTACAATTCAGTGAAGGGAAAAAAGGGAATAGCGTTTTTAAAGGCATCTCAACCTAGTTTAGTCAGCAATACGAAAAGAAGAATAGGAAAAGCATTATCTGCTAAGCAGCTGAAAGGGAACGCAAAGGTGTTTTTGTATGATGGAGGGAATTGTGATGGAGAATCAAGACCGAGAACTTTTGGCAAGTTTCTGTTAGTAGCCACCACCTGGCTAGAGATGGGCTAAAAATTTAGAAGGGGTGATAGTGAAGATTCCCGAGGTAGTTCTAGCGGAGATACGAGTAAACCCAACTTGAATCATGGGGTGGTTCAGTACAAATTTGAGGAAAGCATGGAAATTCATATTCCCGCTAACAAAGAAGAGTGTGAGGAATGGGTGGATTCCCCTAATAGACCCGGCCTGGGGAGAAGCAACAAACCCTTGGTGGCAATTTTTGGCGGATGTGCCTTCACCCGAGGAGGAAGAAAAGCTAGTGTAGGAAAGTTTGCCTCAGATTTCCCAAATGCCTATGTTGTGCAGTGTGAATCCGATGAAGTGCCTTTCGGAGAGGAGAATGCTAGAGAGGCAGCCAATATTCACTTCCATTATGGGAAACAAACCATCCACGAAGCTAGTACAAGTATTCTAGCCAATGGTGACCTTCAATCTGCATGTGTTGTCTCAGGAAATGGAGATGGGAGTCCTTCATCACAGTATGGCATTGTTCCCAAGAGAGGGGCAGACAAGGGAGGTGCTCAAGTGGGCCAGATGGAATTTGAGGGAGGAGGCAAAGTTGATTCTGCCTTTTGACGACTGCCTAACTCCAAGCGATATTTTCCTCATGATTATCATCATTTGGAATTTTAGGGGTGCCCTAAAGCCCTCTTTTCAAAGCCATGTTAGAGAGCTGGTTTAAAACCATAATCCAGCTATCCTTGTTGTGATGGAAACCCAAGTTGGGGGAGAAAGTGATAGGGAGATAATGGATAGGCTTCCTTTCAATGGAGCGATTCACACCAACACTATTGGATATGCTGGTGGTCTCTAGGTGCTGTGGAATTTGAACAGAGTAAAAGTGTCTTCACTTTCCAACATCAAACAAGAAATCCATATCATGGTCAAGGTATGCTTTTCTAACGCTACCAGGTTATTTTTTGCTTTGTATGCTAATCTTAGAAATGCTAAGAGGTAGGTGTTATGGAATAATCTTATGAAAGTTGCTAAGCTTCACAACATGCCTTGGATCATAGTAGGGGATTTCAATGAACCCCTATTAGATGATGACAAGTTTGGTGAGAGAGCAGTGAGTGTCAATAGATCCTTATTATTTAAGGAGTGCCTAGATAAGTGCAACATGATAGATATTGGGTTCTCGGCCCTCATTTCACTTGGAAAAATAAAAGGGGAGTCCAAGCTTTAATTCAAGAAAGAATAGATAGATTTTTTGTAAATCCTAGTTGGTGCTTGATGTATCCGGAGGCAAGAGTCACTCACCTCACTAGATGTCATTCAGATCACTGTCTTGTCTTGATGGAGATGCAACCAAGGGCAAATTTTGGAAAAAAAAAATGGCCTTTTAGGTTTTAGACTTATTGGCTGTTGGATTTTTCTTTTCCAAATATTGTTTCTCAGGCGTGCGGAAGCAACAATAGGTTATTCGATGCAATAGAGAATTTTTTGAGAAAAGTTTCTGTCTGGAACAAAAATCAATTTGGGAACATATTTGCTAGAAAAAAGAACCTAATGGCAAGGATTAATGGTATTCAAAGGGCAGTTGCAAATAATCCTTCAAATTTTCTTCTAAATCTAGAAAATGAGCTTGTAAAGGAGCTTGATGTAGTGCTGAATCAGGAGGACGAGCTTTGGGCTTTGAAATCTCAAGTTAATTGGATGAAACAAGGTAATCGTAAATATAGCCTTCTATCATGTTTCAACACTGGCCAGAAGAAAAAGAAACTAGATTATGACAATCAAGAATGTTGCGGGGGATTGGATTTACAAAGAAAATGATATTAAATAGTTCATTAGAAGCAGATTTGATGGGATTTATTCGACATCATTGTTTTGTGCTTCTAGATCAAATCCCATTATTTCCCAATGGCAACCTAGGCTCTCCGAGGATGAGAAGGAGAATATCAGTGGTGGTGTAATTGATGAAGAGATTAGAGCTGCATGTAGGTTTTTTCCAAAGATTTTGGCCAATTGTGGGAAGATCGGTTATAAGAGAGGTGAAGAAGATCTTTGCTAACAAGAAAGTCCATGAATATTTAAATAAACCCTACATAGCTCTGATTCCAATGATTCAAGGGCTGGAAACTTTGGGAAATTACAGACACATAAGTTTATGCAATACTATGTACAAAGTAGTGACAAAGATTATTATGACAAGGTTAAGGCCTTATTTGGATAAACTCATATCTCCTCTTCAGACAGCTTTTGTGCCAGGTAGAAAGAAAACCTTAGTCACACTATATATACCCACATTACCCACATATGTTGAGGAGTGCTTTTATAGAGAAAACCCTAGCCATAAAACTTTTGAGAGTTAGAGATTGTCATACCCACAATCCTCTACACAATCCATTGTGATTTTCCTCAACTCTTACCTCTCCATTTCCAAATCTTTAAGAGGTTGATAGCCCAAACACTTACCACACAAATTCTAAGTGTAAAGTGAGGTTTTGGTGCTACTAGGAAGCATTGGAAGAAGTCATTTATTTGGTGGTTGCAATCGGGTTGAATTGCGTGATCCAGAAAGCTAGAGAAGACAAGATTTGGCCAAGTCAATTGGTAGCAGGAGATTGGAGGGCTCAAGTGCATGGGGTAAACTAGGCTTGGAGAGTCTTTTGTTATTCGTGTACTCCAACTTATTCTCTAGTGATCCAACTTATTCTCTAGTGGATCGATTTGCCGCTTGGAGGGCGGCAGAGAGTTTTTTTGCCGAGTACTTCGGTTTCCTCTTTGATAACACATCAGCATGTTATCTTGTGTTTGTATTCTTCTTTTCTAGTATTTTAGCTTTCACTTTACTACTATGATTTGATGAATATGGCTTAGAGTAGTTTTATTGTTTGTTCGCTCGCATTTGCTCTATTCCGCACTTAGTTTAAGTTAGAGTAAAATCAACTGAGTTGTACATTTTAATTTGGGGGTCTAAACAGCTCTTGTGTTTTAACACATTTTTGAACTTTTAACTTTTAATTGATTTTGATCCTTAGATTATGTCTTTGGGGGTTTTATGTTCATAGTTGAGATTTTCTCAAATAGGGGTTGAAAAACTTAATTTTTGTCAATCGTTTTTATTGTGTTTTATTTTAAATGATGATTTGCTTTGGATGTTGGCCCCTTGTGGCAAAAATAACATGTATTTAGGCAAGATTTTCATATGTTCATGCATTGTTTAACATACATGTGTAGTGTGTGCACTCTAAGTGTTTGATAAAATGCCTCTATGGTATTTTTTTTATTCTTTTGGACTTCAATGAGTACCAATTTTTGAGGATCACCATAATTATTCGTGTTTATTATGTTTTGATCATTGGTTGTGTGTTTTACACACTTTGCCCCATGAGTGCTTGCTCATGCATTGGTCATGCATCTCACATGCACACTAGATGCACCTTTGATGCACATACTTTATCACTTGATATGTTTTGCATTTACTCATGTTAGTTAAGTCTTTTTAGACCTTTTAGCACATATAACATGTTCTTGTATTGATGTTATGCCTTGGTCTATATTTTGTTCCATCATTCTTAGCATATCATGTTTACTTTATACTTTGTAGCATTGTGTTTTTTTTTTTAAGATGTTTTGTTTTTGTTTGAGCTTCATTTTCTCATTCGTCTTGCACCCTTTATACATCATTAACATTGTTCATATCTTCTTTTCTTTCCCTCTTTCCTCTTGATTCATTTGTCTATTCGTGACAAAAAGGGAGAGAGTATCCCAGAGTGTATCGTTATTTCTATATGACTAATGTGCACATTCTCAAGGGGAGAAATTCTATCTCGTGCACATTCATAGGGGGAGAAATTCCATAGGGGGGATGCATATACCAAGGGGGAAAAGACATTTTCTTTTATGAGAAACCTTGTTTTTCTTTGTTTTACTTTATGCTAAGTTTCTCATTGTTTTATGGTGCTTTTAGTTATATTAGTATCTATGCTTTGTTGCTCTCATCGCATCGTGTTTATGTGTTGGACATGCATACATCCTTTTGCTATTGTGCTTTGTTGGTTGCATGTTTGAATGATCATTTGTTTTGCTATATGATCATTATAGTTATTTCCATATGACTGTTTAGTGTTTGATCAAGTTGCTCATATATTTCACATCATGTTTACTTGATCGTATTTTTACTTATTACATTATACTTGTCATTTTACTACTAGCTTTACCTTAAGGGTCTAATGTGTTTTGTGCAAGTGTTTTATGATTAGGTATTTTGTTTCAAGTTCATAATAGGTTTTAGATTTAGGTATGAGTAAGTTTTGCCATTGTTCTCAAACTCACGTTTAAGTCTAGAGTCTGTTATAGGGTGTTTTGTCATGGAATAGCTAAAGGGGGAGATTGTAAAATTGTGTTTTATGTTGGCTTTATTTCATGACAAAAGTGTTGTAATTACATTAATTTACTTCCTTGTATTTTGTGGGATTGGGTTCAGTATTAAGTTGGTGAAGAATCAAGTATGTAATGATGATCAATGCTATTTCGCAACTAACTCGTAAGAAGCTCGTGAGTAAAGCAGCTTGCGAAAAAGCCATATGATAAGCACATGCTAGAAGTTAAAGAGTCAAATGTCAGACTATATTTCACGAGTGCTTCGCAAGACAGACCATCTCGCAAGGTACCTATGAAACTCTCTACTTGGAGGATTTTAAGTGTGACTTTCTTACCCTTCACCCATATTATATATACCATCATCACCCACAAAAGTATGAGACGCTATTCAAAGAAAAAAACCCAAATGGGTTTTCTACAATACAACATACCATCTTTTAGAGAGAGAGCTACTCATCTTTAGTGAGAAATCATTGTAGTCTCGTCTCCTTCCCTCTCTCATTGTCATATCTTGAAAGGAGACTTGTACCCAAACACAAACCACACATTTTTAGAGTGTAGAGAGTGTTTTGGAGTTTAGGAAGTTTTGGGGATTTGCCAAAAGAAGCCGGAGAGACTTGGCGGGTGCAATTGGGTGTATTGCGGGATCCGAAAAGCTAGAGAAGACATGACTCCAAAAAGTTCGTTGGTAGCAGGAGCTTGGAGGGCTTAAGTACATGGGGTAGACTAGGTTTGGAGGATCTTTTGTTATTTGTGTACTATAACTTTATTCTATAATGGATCAATTTCGGCTTGGAGGGTTGCAAAGAGGGTTTTCGTCGAGTTCTTTAGTTTCCTCTTCGATAACACATCTCGGTGTTATCTTATGTTTGCATTTCTCTTCCCTACTCTTTGAACTTTTATTTTATTGTTGATGATTGATGAATATAACTTAGGGTAGTGTTATTGGTTCATTGTGCTTATTTATTCTTGTTCCACACTTAGTCTAAGTTAGAGTAAAAGTAATCTAGCCGTAATTTTTAATTAGGAGTCTGAACAAGCTCTTGTGTTTTCACACAAATCCATAGCTATGATTAATGGCCATTGGATTATGATAAATTATAAATAAATACTTGTTATTTAACAAATTTGATTTGTATAGAATAATAAATAAATTAATAAACATTGAATAAAAGAAAAAGAAATAATAACTAATTTATAAAAATATATTTTATACACAAGTATTAGATTTGTAGGGGCTTTTTTTGTTGCGCGTTGGGCTGGGCTGCCTCCTACGGTAGTGGGCCAAAGTATTCTGAGTGAGGGAGTTGAGATCGGTCTAACTACAACTCAATTTGGGCTGGCTTGTACATAAACTATGCCTCGTCTGCCAGGAGTAAGCTTATGGTAGGCAGAACTGTTTCAGATGAGTCATGACAGACAGATATAATAACAACAACAAAACAGAGTACTCTGACTATTTAATAGAAAATGACCAAATAATCCCTATTTATGAAACATAATCACAGTGATAACAATGACTTTTACAAAGAAAGTAAAGGGAATAAATGATAATATGGGTTAATCAAAAGAGACATAAATCAAGTCAAGTCTAGTCTGCAAGAGCAAAACCAAAGAGGGAAGAACGCCTCCTCTCAACGTAGCTAATTTCCCAGGAAAAATCTTGCCATGGAGATTAATGGCTTTGAGGGAAACAGACCTGAATGGTTAGTGCCCAAAGGAATCCTTTTTTACTTTTGGAAGAGAACAGGATTTTGAGAGGGTGAGAGGGAAATCGACCTACTAGTGCATGCCCACCGAATTAACTTTTTTTTTTTTTCTTCTTCTTTCTTTGTTTGTTAGTTTTCCTCTTATCTTTTCTTTCTTTTGTTTTTACCTTCATTTTCTATTTCATGATTCTTCTTCTTTGATTTTCCTTGCCCCTTTCTAGGCACGACAAGGGTCTTCTTATAGTGCCTACCGTGATCAGATTTTGCTATTTTACCCCTTAACCGCCTTTGTTTGGTCTGGGTGTACTTGCTAATCAGTACTGGTTCATCTGTGTGCCACTCCCCACTCCTAGACAAAGGAAGACTGTTTTATTTATTAGTTTGTCGTGGCACCATTTCCTGCCACGATGTGGGTGCTCTCTCTCTCTCTATCGCTCATGACATGCACCTAACAGTTCCCCCTCAACCTTGCTTCTTTTGAGTGGTCTGTCATCCAAGTAGGACGGACCCCCCAAAAGAGTTTAGGCAGGAACCGCAGAATAGGTCTTTTCTTCTCTACCCATCACCAAACCATACCCTCTTACCTCTAACCCAAGACCCCACCATGTCACATATTGGCTGGGTACAGGCTGGTGGTGCCTGAGCCTTGCGCGTGCCTCTCTTTCATGTATGTCCAAAATTTGTCTACTACTCATGCGTTTGCTGCAGTCTGGAGGCTTGCTTGCATAGTTTGCCGCCCTTCTTCGACCTTTTATGTGAGTTGTTTTACGATTCCCCGCTCCCCTTAGGGGCTGAGTTTTATTTGATACTAGGTTTTACATTTCTTTCAGCCTATTCCTTGACATCATGTCCTGCCATACTACTATGTCATTCCTGTTATAATGACTTGATCCTGCTGGGCCTCTTCAGGCTTGCCGTTTATTCTTTTCCCAGTGGCTTAGTATGGCCATGAGTTTTCTTATTTATAGGCTCTTGTGTCCCTTTTGTTTTCCCTTGGACATCCTCGGCCCATTTGCTTGTCTTGGGCTTCCTCGGCCCTTTTCCTAACTTTATATTCTCATGGCCTTTTACTAATTTCATTGGGCTTCTCCGGCTTAATTACCTCATACTCATCTTTGGGGTTTGTGGGCCTGCCATCAATCACCTACTCTTTTTGTTTGCATTGCTTTGGGTCTGCCGCGGCCCATTCTTACTTTTCTACATCATACACTGCCCATGGGTTTGCTATTTGCTATTTCTCTCTTTCCGGGTTCTTTTGAGCCCATTTGCTTCCTCAAGGCCCATTTATTTACTTTATGCACCTATAATCCATTATTCCTGCCGCTTGAACTTAATGATTCTTCTTTTCTATCTTTTTGCCAACTTCTTTTTGGTCAGTGTTGCTGGACTCCTTTCCTTCTCTATAACTTCTCAAAAATGGCCCTCAACAAGATTAATCTTAATAACAAATATATATATATATATATATATATATATATATATTTGCACTTATGTACTTGTATTTATCACACCAAATTTTATTGTATTTGCACTCATTTGCTTGTATAATTTTTTATTGAGTTGTATGTATATGAGATTAAAGGGTCAAATGCTGAAAACTAACGTTATTGTTCTGGGAATTTCGGTTGATCAAATCAAGACATGTCAGGAGAAATTTCAGGTGAAGGTATAACTTTTTAAAAGTCGGTTAGATAGAGTGTTTCGTGAGCAACTTGCGATTAATTGAGTCAAGCGAATTTCCAAACTTGAGAGAAGGTTGTTGCTTTCTTCCTTGAAGGGTATACCCACAAAAATACCCTTCAAATTTTTAAATTGAAGAACTAGAGAGCCGCCTATTTTCCTTAGGACAAATACTCATTGTAGTCTCTACCTTTCACCCTTTCATATTGCTAAATCCTTAGATTGGAGACCCAAGCCTAACACAGATAGAAACCTTGAATGTCAAAAATATCCTCAATCTAATTAGATAATCCTTATTCTTTAAAAAAAAAAAAAAAAAGGATTAAAATTGTAATTCAACCAAAAAAAAAAAAACTACTAGAAAAATTTTTTTCTTAAAAATTAGTACACTTTCTATCTAAACACATCTTATGTATGTTTGATACATTTTTTTTTTTCAAATCTTAAATTTTAGTTTCTTAAAATTTCATTCATGTGTTATCTTATTAACAATATATAAATTCAGATTGAAAAATTATATTAAATTCAAAATTAAAAAAAAAAAAAAAGTCTCATCGCACGTGCGAAGTACATGCGGTGAGGCTGGTGTTAATTATTGTTTTTTTTTTTTTTTGTTTGTTGTGCTATATTTAAATATGTAATATGATAAAATATAATAAAATATAATAAACTAACCTCATATCCCATTTGATTTACCCTTTTTACCCAACCAAACACGGTAACATACCAATAGCTTACCCAACCTACTATACTATCAACTCTCAAACCAAAATAAATAGTGATCATAATTGTATGGCTTTGAGGGACACATGGTTCATCAAACTCTCGAATTCCATTATTTAATATAATTTCTACTAATTCAGATGTAATTTTGTGGTATGCACTAAAGTACAAATCAGTGAATAAAGTGGCAACACAGAATAGAATGTTCAGTATGAGAGGCAAGATATAAAGTCTGAACACTAGAGTAAGAGTTCCCTTAGACCCTTGCTCTAAAGTCTAAACTAAAAGAGTTGTTAAATCCTGAGCAATGTCATGTCATTTTACCGTCCCTTTAATAATGTCATGGAAATTTCATTGGTTGAAACTGGCTCATGCTTTGTTGATGAAGAATCTGCTATAGGTCGAGCCTTTTCCGAATAAAAACCAGGCTGCCTGGGCTTAGGCAATAAACTCTCACTGCTTAACATCAGAACCACAGATGACATGTCTGGCCTATCTTCTGGTCTTTGTTGCACACATAACAAGCCCACATGAATGCAGCGTAGCACTTGATCAGATAGTGTGAACATGTCGCCTATAGATTTATCAATCAGTTCCATTGCCTGATCTTCAATCCATAATCTCCAGGCCTGAAATAGGTTAAAACCAAATGTATCAGTTGTTAAAATGGACTTGTATTTGGCCCTGACTATTGCTGGATTATAAGAATAACGGGGGCATTGTATGATTGATAAAGAAGGTTATTCAAAGATTTGCATAGGAAACTATACTATTTAAAACTGCAACTTCATTTGACACAGTATATTAGTACAATAAAACTCTTCATGCTTACAAGTCCAAGAAGATTAAGGTGGTCATCAAAGTGGCAAAATTCCCTGTTCCTTTTCCCACTCACGATCTCTAACACTAAAACTCCAAAGCTAAAGACATCAGATTTGATAGAGAATTGTCCATACCCCGCATACTCAGGAGACATATATCCACTGCAAAATGTCATTGCTCAGTGAAAGAAATTTAAAAATATCTAGTATAAAATCTATAAGAAGTTAAGTATACTTACTGTGTTCCAACAATTCTTTTGGTCTTGGCCTCAATTTGATCTCCCCCAAATGTTCTAGCCAAGCCAAAGTCTGAGATTTTTGGGTTCATGGTATCATCTAGTAGAATATTGCTAGCTTTGAGATCTCTATGGATAATTCTGAGTCTAGAGTCTTGATGAAGATAAAGAAGCCCCCTTGCAATGCCACCAATAATGTGAATGCGGTTATGCCAATTCAGTAATTTGCTTCTTGTATGATCTGACCAAATTTATTTTCATGTTAGCATTGTCCTAGCTGAATTCTCAACAAGCAATTTTATTAACAGAAGATAACAATACTAAACATGAATGTGATGGAGTTTGAAAGGTCAAATCTCAAACCAAAAATAAAGGAGTCCAAGCTTTTGTTAGGCATGTATTCATAGATTAACATTTTCTCATTTTCTTGAACGCTATAACCAAGAAGCTTCACAAGATTGCGGTGTTGAAGTTTGGCAATTAATAAAACTTCATTTTTGAACTCGTTCATTCCTTGTCCCGAATTGGTGGAAAGCCTCTTTACAGCTACCACTTGCCCCTCTTGCAGGGTACCCTAAAAATCAAAAGATTAGGAAATTTTTCCAAAGAAGATAGCTTAGCTAGTTTGGATATTTTTGTTTACCTTATATACAGGTCCAAAGCCACCCTCTCCTAACTTGTTGTTTCCCGAAAAGTTACAGGTGGCATTAGCTATGGTCATAAAATCAAATACAGGTAACTCCATGTTTTCATTCCCACCTACATAGTTGTAATTTTTCCTTGTGATTCCTGAAATTATAGGAGATGGATTGGCATGAATAATTTGAATGGTATTACTGAATCAGCTAACCACCTAATCTGATGCATTTCTAAGTTTAAGACTTTCAATTTGAAATTTCTGTGGTAAAATCCATTGTCATGCATCAGAAATTATAAGTTCATGTTTATAGCTTTACCTTTGAAACTAATTTTCTTCTTCCACACATATGATATTACTCCAAGTATAAGAATTCCCATGACTAGTAGTGCAGAGCCGACTATGATTCGTACTTGTTTTATTTTGCTGGAATGCCTGTTTTTCTCACTATTATCTGAAAATGAGGAGTAGAGTCAATGAATGAACATATATGTGACTTTTGTTCAAAATTCCTTAAATCACAATTGAGTCGGAAACTAAATTCTGTTGTAACCAGCTTCATAAGTACCTGCAACTTGCCAGTTATAATTCTTGAAAAGAGAATTTATAGAGAATTTATCTTGAGCTTAAATAGGAATAAATAAGGTGCATAGAGCAGTAGGGCGCAACCCCACAACATCCTAGTTTCTGTGGAGCCACCAGGTCTCTCCCAATTTAATACTGTTTTTAGAATTCTATATAGCTTGCAGTCATGTCAGAGTTCCCCAAGCAAACATCCAAGAATTATTCATTAGTGTTGGCTCTTATCCAATTTTCTCCCCCAACCCCCACATTCACCCTGAATGCATGGAGGACTAGGTTTGAATGAACACATGCTAGCAGTTTGAAAAGAACTAATTGCTGGTCGACTCAAACAGAGGACAATATAACCTAAGCTATGAATTGGATAGGAAAAATAAGGTGGATAGAGCATTAGGGTGCAAAACCACAACATCCTAGTTTCTGTGCAACCACCAAGCTTGTCACAGTTTTCACACTTTTATTTCAATTCTATATAGCTTGCAGTCATGTCAGACTTCTCCAAGAAAACAACTAAAAGGTCTTCTTTAAGTTTAAAAAATTTTGTTCTTATCCCCTGAATGAACATATGTTAGCATGTTTAAAAAGAACTAATTGCCTTTCAACTCAAATCAGAGGATAGTAATCCAAGCTATGAAATGGGAAGTTATGGTTGGTTGGTGCTTAAAGGTATTTAAACTATTAAATAATTTGGAATTCTACTATGGTGCTTACTTCAGAGGTTAGGAAAGCTAACTAAAATATGTGGGGCATTGATAGCTTGCTTTGAGTTTTTACCATTGAAGAAAAAATCCCAAATTAAACCCCTTCTGGCAGCTGTTGAATTCCAGCACTTCAAGAAGTCAAGTTGCATTTAAAGTCCTTTCAATTGAGGCTTAGCTCTGACTAAGAAAAATCTGGCTGGTCTCTTACCCTATTTTTGGGTGGAGGACTGGAGGGAGATGGGGGGAATGGAGAGAAGAGGAATGATATAAGCCTTCCATGTAGTACCAGAGTGTAAGGAAAATGCATATGTAATAAACAGCGCTCCTTTCATAGCAAAAATAAGAAATTTTCTTTTAAGTCTCCGATTATTTACTTTTTTGACCCAACAAAAGGGAGCTTTCATAACTCAATTTTAGAAGAGTCTTATGCAAGCTGGGGAATCCCTTCTCTGTAGTTTGCAAGAATATTAGTTAGTGAATTGTAAGGGATTAGGCCTGATGGTTGGTTATGAATTAGGACAAAATAGCTGTTTAGATTTTCTATAGCTGCTAGATACTGAGTTTGTTCTATAAAGGTGCTGTGCCTTCAGCCCAGTAGTGGCTTGTTCTAGCTTGTATTGCTCTTCTTTCTTTGAATCAATTCACTGATTCATCAAAAAAAAAAAAAAAAAAAAAAAAAAAAGAGAGAGAAAAGAAACAATTGAAAACCAAGCAATTTAGGCGTTCAATGTCCACAATTTATAATAAAAGAGCAAATCCAAAGAGAGCAAATATGAAATAACAGGAGTAAAAAGTACCTAGTTCTGAATTGGCCAGCCTTATGTATATGTCTTGGCCGTCCTGGTCTACTCTCATATCATTCAGGTTACCGAACCAAAGCAAGCAGCCACTTCCTTTTCCCCTGATATCTAAATTTGAATATGCTGTGCAAGAACAGTTTTTCAAACACAATTCCCCACATTCCTCGAGGCTCATGGTTATATTAAACCATGAAGAAGATGTGTCGGGCAATTTCACATTTGTGTATTTCAGGAAGCCATCTCTATTGCATTCCAATGGAGTCCTTCGAACACAACCATCAGACCAATCTACTGAATTCCAATTTTTTGGAGATTTGGATACAAATCCTTGTAAGCATGCACATACTGGAGAGCGATTGGAATTGCAGGTAGCATATGCACCACAGTAGGCATAATTTTCACACTGATCTACCTGGGATGTAGAGTAGATCTCCCAGCTGTGTGTCTGATCCCTCCATATGAGCCGTCCCCAAACACCTGATGGGTAAAATACAAGTCTTGAAAAGACTGAACTATTCACAAGTGTATACACGTAATATACCTCAGTTTTGTTCATCACAAATTCATACTCGAATATTGGATTTGGTCTTAACCGAGGATATCCTGAAAAACTAAGGCCATTCCATGGCCCTCCTCTAGCCTTTATTTTATCTCCCTTCATAGAAACTTGCTGTGGAAGCCCATGAGTGTCTATCCGTAAAGAAAACTCACCTTTAGCAGGATCGTCTGTGCTTTTCCAAGATGTTAAAAACCAGTCTCGACCTGTTACAAAGTTCTTTCCCAACTTCATTCCTGGCATCAATGTGTCGCAAGGATAATCAAAGCTCTGCCACAATAAGTTCTCCAAGCCATTGCCATTTCCATCTTTCACAACAAGATTTCCTGAATCCAACAGCTTTACCACTGGACTTGCTGCAGCTCCCGACGTATTGGATGACCAAACAGTACTATTTGTGTTGTTAAAAAGAACAATATTTCCTTCATTTGTAACCTTCAAAACTCCTGAGCGATTAGCAATTGGAGTCTCTCTGTTGGCTACCCATACAACTGCGTCAGTAGATATTCTATACCATATTCCCAAGTATCGGCCTTTTGAATTGCCGGGACTGAAGAATCCCAGTTCAAAGGTTCCACCAGCTGAAACTAAAGTCTCACCGTCTCTAATGGAATGGCTTGGAATGATAGTGTCTATCGTAGCGGAGAGCCTAAAGAAGGATAGTAAACAGAACACAAAAAGAGGTTTGGTGTCTAACATCGATTGTCTAATAGTAGGCTTCTTTGTTCAGAGAAAATATTGTGTAATAATACACACACAAGCTCCTTGCAATGCATGGAGTAAGCTATACGCATGAATGATGTTTGGCCAATTCAACGGCGGAGCCAGGGCGGCGGAGGGCAATAAGCTCCTTGACACTTAAAGCTTCAACAAAAACTGCTCCAAAAGTTTCTTCACTTTACATATATTATCAGAAGAATTTGCCACCCAATATTGAAAAAACACAAAAACGCACTCCTAAGTCCTAAAGTTCCTAACTTCAACAAAAATAAGGTTGCTAAAGCACCTTGGCACTAAAAGCTTTCAGCTTTATCTTGACCCACCTAACTGCACTTAATTTTATTTTATTTTATTTTTTGGTTTTAGTTAAAAGCGTACCTTATTTATCCCACATTTTATCCTTTTTCACGGCATTTCAAATTTTCAATTAATCGATCATATATTTTACAAAAAATACTAGCAATATTATGAATATTGTTTTGGTGCCTATTTTGGTTTCTTCGTTGGAACGAAATATACCTATACCGATACTGACTTGATACTGGCCTATTTCGGTGTACATTCTGGAATAATCGCTAATATATATAAAATAGTTATTTATATTATAAATATTCAAATTGTTAAGCAAATACAATGTTTGACATGCGAAAAAAAAAAAAAAAAAAAAAACCATTGCATAAATAATGCACCATCCAAAAAAGTAGAAACTTCCTATTACTTGCAAAAGTTTCCCTCCAGCCCACGTAAATGTTATCTTTCTCTAGGAGAATTTATTATTTTTCACTTTTTACCATTCTCTCTTAATTAGTGTGGGTCATCTTTTGAAAAATAAATTACCATGCCTGAGTCCTATCAAGTATTAACTTCATCTACCACCGTGCACTCTTGGCACAATAGTCACTCCACAAGTATAAGTGCTTATAGGGTGTGGAAAAGAAGGGTTGGGGTTCAAATTTTCAAGAGGGAGCTTCACACACATATACACTTAAATTAGACTAAAGTAGAATTTCTATCTTATAAAAAAAGAATTAATTTTATCTTCTTCTTTGTATTTTTTTTTTCTCTCACAAACTAGTGGCCTCTATGGCTCCTTCATTCCATCTTTCTTTTTTCTTTTTCTTTTTTCCCCTTTTTCCCCACTAGCAAATCTGATCCACTATTTTTCCTTCTACAAACATCAAAAGGTAAACAAGTAAGTTACTTGTCTTTTCCTTCTACTTTAAGCTTTCGATTTAAGGAGATGAAAACCTTAGAACCCATTTCAGCCAAATCTTCCATTTCGGTTGTTATTTTCCAAAACGCACCAAAATAGCCCCAAATTTTGTCCTATTTGCTTACCGATGCGAGATTTTCTTGCCGTTCTAGTTGGAATGGAACGAAATTCAGAACATTGCAAAACAATAAAAACTACTTAATATGTGTGTATGACACTATCTTTTTTTTTTTCCTTGCTTTTTAACGGTTTCAACCATAATTTTTCCTATAAATCTAAATTTTAATTACTTAAAGGAATAGAGAAAGAATTGTTTGATTTCTATATATATTTTTTTAAAAAATGTAAAACTTAGACACAGTACCTTAGGTGTATAGTGAATAAATACTCAAAGACATGAACTCACAAAAAGAGAATATCAATAGAAAATAATCATTATTGTTATAATGATCACAATATAGTAAAATGAGGAAAAATAAGGAATTGATGAAGTCAGAGAAACTATTTGGCAACAACTCATACATAAAACACCTTTGAGATCTATTTTATTCTTATAAAAAGAAGTTTAGCTTAAAAATAAGAGTAGTGTTGTAAGGTAATGAAGGTTGATTAATGTATGGACCGGGACCTAGCTTTATAATAGGTTGAAGTCATGTCTAGTGTCTATCCTTCTTGTTTGGATATTATAACAATTTGGTTTTCTAACAATTTTGGGTAATACATTGATAAAGCTGGCTTTATTGTGCCTTCTAAGGAGGAAACAACCCCTAAAGTTCTAGCTAAACTAAAGGAATTGAGTCAATCAAAATTAGATAAGGTTAGATTTTATTTTCTTGGTGGAGACAATTAGGCCAAAATTTGGGGTAAACAAGCAAATCTGCACATGTTCTCATACGCTTATAGATTTTTCTAGTGTCCCAAGCTCACTTAGCAAAGTCCAAGAGGAAGCCCAAATAGGCCCACTCTTTACTTCTCATTCCACACTACTTTAAATTTCCCATTAATTTTTCATGGGCTTGGATCATGTATGAAAAATAAAATATTACAAATAGAGATAGTGGGCCCAAAGGGAATCGAGCCTTATTTGGTGTGGCTTGTAGAACCTTTAAAAAAAACTAGCTATTAACAACTTTATTTTTTTCCTAATTCAATCCTTCTATCTATGGGCGTCCACAAATTAGGTTGAGTTGATTTTGGATTCAACTTGGACCTAATGGGTATAGTTTGGTCTAAGTCAGTTGTCCAAAGGTGGTGGTCGATTTTTGTAAAAAGTCGATAAATGGTGATGATGAGCTTTCTAGTAGATCTCGTCCAAGATCACGAGATCTTTGCCATATTTGTCAAAGATTTATGAGATCTCCACTAATTCTCACTAGTTATTATGAGATATCCACCAATCTAGGTAGAGATTCCAACGTAGATGGGATTTTTTTTTTTTTTTTTTGGTTTGGATCAAATTTGTCGGATTTTGAAGAAGGAAACCCTTTACTCGACCTGTCATCATTGGATTTTGAAGGAGGAAACCTACCGCTGACCATTATAGTCACCAGATTAGTTGTTTTCTCATTCAAATTTGGTTGGATCCATCAAGTGTTCCAGCAAATATATGAACAACCTTACTTCTGTCTTTCATTAAGTGGGATGCCATTAAGTGCTCAAAAACAACATATTTTTTCCTTCTATTAATAAATCTTTAAAAACCAATAATATTTTTTTCAAAAAAATAGGGTAAATTACAAAGTTGGTCCCTGTACTTTACATTATATTTCAATTTGATCCCTAACATTTTAATTGTATCAATTTGGTCCCTAACTTTTCTGTGTCATCTCAATTTGGTCTCTGTCGTTATCCCTTGGATGGAAAAGTTTGAGGTGTCAAATGGAATAATATAAAATTGATTTACCTGCTACATCAACTGCCAATTGTACAACCACGTTATATTAAACAATAAAACCAAATTTCAATTCTCTCTCTCATTAGTTTTGACTGTCCTCACCTCTTCGTGATCCTTGTTTTGGGGAATCAAAGTCATATCTTTCGCTTTGATTCACAGACTAATATTTTAAGGACAAAGTTTAGCTACAAAATCGATTGTAGCCTTAGGCTACAAACTCACCCAATATCTTTTTATTGGAGGTGAATTTTGACAAATCCACCATTGGATTGCATCTTCTTCTTACATCCTCCATGTTTGCAAAATTTCAAGAAAATTAAAGATCAATAGCTATGTCATCAATAAATTTTTAAATTACAAGTTTTTGTAATTTAAAATTATGCATAAAATATAAGATTATAGATTATATAGTAAATGATATCCGATTGACACAAAAATTGACATGTGCATTAAGAGTGTAAAGAACATGTAATTCAACGGTTAGATTTTCAAAATATGCAGTAATATTTATTTTATTAAGCGAGTTTGTAGCTTAAGGCTACAACCAATTTTGTAGCTAAACTTTGTTCATATTTTAATATCTTGAATCTTGGTGTCTATTTCATGATATGACTATTTTAATATTTTACTTTTTTCAATAGGCTACCTATCTTGTGGAGGAAAGCAGCAAATCCTTTCTCATGACAATGTTGTGCAACATGAATAATGTATTCATCTATAAAGTCTTCAATATGATAGTTTATTAGTTTGCCTCTCCTGTTCATCTATAATACCCAAAATTTCCATTCCACAGGAACACCACAACAAATAATAGAGCATTGGAACCCTATGTGAGATAGAGAAAGGAGTATTTGAGAGTTATTATAGATGTGATGGCAATCTTGATACTCTCCAATTCATCTCTAATACCCATAATTTCCCCGTGGATACCTTCTACCATCGGAAGAGAGAGTTAAGGATTAGGGGTTAACGCCATGAGAGTGAGAGTGAGAGGGAAGGTGAGGGTGAGTTGGTGAGGTACTGAAGAGAGAGAATTAGGGATTTTAGGTTTTTTCCTAGCTTAACGTGAATTGGAATTTGGTTTTTTATTTTTTTAAAATGACTGGCTATACAGGTGTCAGTTGACATGTCAAAAAAATAATTCTTTATTTGCACCATTTGACATGTCAGACTTTTCCATCCAATGGATAACGGTAAGGACCAAATTGAGACAACACTGAAAAGTTAGGGACTAAATTGACACAATTGAAAGGATAAGGATCAAATTGAAATATAATGTTGTGAGAGACCGCGCCCCCGGCCCTTTTTTATGGATGTTGGGCCAAACCCACGTGAATGGGTGGAGTCGTGTTATTGCCTCTCAAAATGGAGGTTCGACTAATTATATTTTCCCCTTTAGATTAAGGGTTTTACAATGGAGTCGCCACTTATTTAATTATTGGAAAAATAAGAAAACCATAATTAAAAAATTCCTCATTTTATTAATTTGAAATTGAATTTACATTGAACATAGGAAATTACATGGCTTTGGTCCTAGATACAATCTAAGATAAAGTACATGGCTTTGTTTCCTAGTTACAATCTAGATTTGAAAATTACAAGGATAAGCATTTGATCTACTAACTCTTGATCTAAGTTCGGAGGCTATGTTACAAGGTGGGAAGGTGTTAGGCACCCACCTTACCCGATAAAACCGGTCTTCTAGACTATGGTGGCCAACATTCATATCACATCATCCAATATGTTATCAATCAATTTGCATGTTGAATTTAAAGTGTATGCATGTGATAAACCCTAACTCAATTTATTAAGCACTTTATTTGGATTGACAAATAAATTCTAGTGAATGTGTGTGTATGGTGATATCCTAGATTTAAGGACTTGAAAGAATTATGAAAGAAACATGTTTTTCATATTTTTGATGTAGATTTAAGATTAAAACTAGTGTTTATGCATGAACATGTGATGAACAACCAAGAACATGTGAAGAACATATAAGAACAATTAAGAACATTCAAACATATTCAAATAATTACTATCATGCTTTAATCTTAAACCCTTATCATGGTAACACAAAAAACAATTAGGGAAAGAGGTTATACCTTCATGCAAGATCCATATGGTGGAGGAGGAGACTTTTGAGGGAGATCCTAAGGGTGAAGGAAAAGAAGAGCTAGGAGAGGGAGAGTGAGTCTCACTCAATACCTTGAGTCTCAGGAAGACCAAGATATGACAAGACTACTCAACTTCACTAGAACTCAAAAGAGGAGAAGAGAGGGGTTTTTTTTTTTTTTTTTGGTGTCTTGGAATGAAGGAAGGGGAGGGTTTATATAGTGGTAGTGGAGGGAATATGAATGGAAGGCCATTTAATGAGGGTTGACAAGGATTATGAACCTAGACCTCATTTTAGCCTTGGGAAAAATCTGGTGCATTAAATGGAGAGATTGGTGGGAGTGGGGAGCTAGCCAAAATTCGGTTTTCCCGTAGCTGTTGTAACAGCTTGTAGAGCTAACTTCGAAAAATCATATCTGACCTAATTCTAATCGGAATTGTCTCGTTCTTATGCTCAAATTGAAGCCTCAGATGTCTAGTTTCTGGGAAAATTAACCTCATTTACAGATTTAAAATATTCTGAGAGATATTGATGAAATAGTGAGAAGAAGTCATTTGTTAGAAAATGGTTTCAGCACAATTAACATTAATAGGTCCCAAATTAGCTCCCAATTAACATTAAATGGCTCCAATCACTCCGATTTCAGAATTAATTGGTTCCCAATTTACTCTAATTAAAAGATAATTACACAAATTACTCATTGAATAATTAATGTTTAACTATCTAATTAATTAGGTGTATGCAACCTTACCATAAAATGTAGTCCTAACCAATTAAATTATGACACATCATTGTTCTCAAATTGATTACACCTATAACCAATTGAAATCAATTGTTCATAATCACATATAGTTGGACGCAATTTGTGATAGTACATCTTAGCCATTAAAACTTGATTTGATGATAACTTTCAATCTAATGGTCCGATTAGGGCTTATGACCAGTCGATTTGATCGTTACAACATTAAGATCATTTTGGTGAAATGAGTCCAATGATCTAATGGCTAGAATCAAGATGCATATTTTTAAAGTGAAAGTACCATTTTACCCTCCATATGAGGTTAAATGCGGGTTGCAAAATGGGGTGTCAACAGAATGCCCCTCATTGCCAGAGCTTGAAAAGCAAATGTCAATGTATGAAAGAGACACTTAAGTTTGCAATCAGCATTTAACCACGGTGAATGTATGATGCATGTAGATAAAAATGTAGATAGTCATGTTATGGATCAAAATGTGGACCGAATCTTGAGGGAGATTGCCTACGTACCTCTTGGTGGGAGGATCAGGTCCAAACGTAGTTCATGCATGCAAATTTTTTTTTTTTTTGAATAAGTACAAGACATGCTTACCTGAGGTCAAAAAAATGGAAGACCAAGGATCCTGACTCATGTTTTCAGAGGACCTAGGATTTTTGGATCTTGGCTCGTGATTTCAGAGGACGAAGGGTTTTTTTTTTTTGGGCTTTGGCTCATGTTTTCAGAGGACCAAAGTTTCTGGATCCTGGCTCATGTTTTTAGAGACCTAGGATTTTTGGATCTTGGCTTATGTTTTCAGAGGACCTAAGATTCTTTGGGCTTTGGCTCATGTTTTCAAAGGACCAAAGGTTCTGGATTCTGGCTCATGTTTTCAGAGACCTAGGATTTTTGGATCTTGGCTCATGTTTTTAGAGGACTAAGGGTTTTTAGGGGCTTTGGCTCATGTTTTCAGAGGACCAAAGGTTTTGGATCCTGGCTCATGTTTCCAGAGACCTAGGATTTTTGGATCTTGGCTCATGTTTTCAGAGGACCTAAGATTCTTTGGAGGCTTTGGCTCATGTTTTCAGAGGACCAAAGGTTCTGGATCCTGGCTCATGTTTTCAGAGACCTAGAATTTTTGGATCTTGGCTCATGTTTTCAGAGACCTAGAATTTTTGGATCTTGGCTCATGTTTTCAGAGGACCAAGGGTTTTTGGAGGCTTTGGCTCATGTTTTTAGAGGACCAAAGGTTTTGGATCCTGGCTCATGTTTTCAGAGACCTAGGATTTTTGGATCTTGGCTCATGTTTTCAGAGGACCTAAGATTCTTTGGGCTTTGGCTCATGTTTTCAGAGGACCAAAGGTTCTGGATCCTGGCTCATGTTTTCAGAGACCTAGGATTTTTGGATCTTGGCTCATGTTTTCAGAGGACCAAAGGTTCTGGATTTTGGCTCATGTTTTCAGAGACCTAGGATTTTTGGATCTTGGCTCATGCCAATGTGTGTGGGCCTTTTCCCCTAGTACCTGCAAAATAAATATTTTCAATTAGTAATAGAGTCATTCATTGAAAAGAATTTGGCATACCTGGCGAATGCCCCTAGTTTGGGACATATTCCATACTTTGATGATTTTGTCATTCATTGAAAGGAATTGAAAATTTTGATTGATGATTTTTTTTTTTGGAAAGCAACTTAAGCAATACAAGCCCAATGCCCATAGTCCTAAGGCCTTTTTTGAAAATTTCCTTCTTCTTCCTCTTTTTTTTTTTTTTTTTTGAAAAATTTGGAAATCTTGAATTTTTTGAAGGAATTAAAAATTTGGATTGATGATTTTTTTTTTTTTTTTGAAAGCAACTTAAGCAATACGAGCCCAATGCCCATAGTCCCAAGGCCTTTTTTGAAAATTTCCTTCTTCTTCCTCTTTTTTTTTTTTTTTTTTTTTTTTTTTTTTTGAAAAATTTGGAAATCTTGAATTTTTTGAAGGAATTGAAAATTTGGATTGATGATTTTTTTTTTTTTTTTTTGAAAGCAACTTAAGCAATACGAGCCCAATGCCCATAGTCCCAAGGCCTTTTTTGAAAATTTCCTTCTTCTTCTTTCTCCTTTTTTTTTTTTTTTGGAAAGATTTAGAAAGAATTGATTTTTTTTTTTTTTTGAAATATGGGGATTTGTTCATTATCAAAAATTGAAGAAGATGAAGATAAAGATGGAGTAAAAGTGATGAAGATTTACTCATGATGATTTTTTTTTGGTTGAAAAACCTATCTTTTTAACAAGAATAACTTTGGCTGGAAGTTGATGCGGATTGCTAAGTCCTTGCTTAATTCCTGTAAAAAGATAATTTCAATTTAGCAATGGATTTATTCATTGAAATGAATTAGAAGTACTTACCCAATGCCCCTGGTTTAGGGCATATTCCATGCTTAGATTGAAGCTGAATTTATTTGATGTTGTGACCATTGGGATACATGAAAGAAGATCATGATCCACCATCCTTGGTTCCTGTAAAAAGACTTTCTTTCTCTAGCTTGTTAGAAGCCAATTATTGTGAAAACTTGCACACAATACAAATAGGCCAATGCTCCAAGTTTAAACATGCTTAATGCAAACAAATGGGCTTAACCTAACATGCACCCAAACAATTTTGTCACATTATTTTGACTTTGTTCTCCAAGGTTGTTTAGGTGAATGGGACCGGGCCTCTGCAAGGCTGCCTACGTACCTCTCTCATAAAGGACCAGGTCAAAATATAGTTCAAGAGAACTGGATTTTGAAAGAGAATGATTCCTTTTTTTTTTTTTTTTTTTTTGGAAAAAAAAATTTCCCTTTTTTATTTATTTATTTATTTTTTATGTACAAGAGGTGGTCCTTTGAACAACCATTTTGGCAAATCAAAGTGTTTAAGAATCAAACAAATCTTTTTGATTAGGAAGGATCAAGGTCATTAAACTCATGTAATCAAATTTGCTTCATTCTTTTGAACATTGTTAGATTAAGTCTCCAAAGGCAATCAAGAAATGAAATTTGATAATATTTATGAATCACATTGTTGGGTGCAAATAAGGAGAGTGCTCTAGGTTTGGAAGTTCTTTTGAGTCATTTTGAAGATTTGAGAATTTGAGAAATTTTTTCCTTGGACATTAAGCATTTTTCCTTTTTAATTCTAGAGAAAATAAAATTAGAGCTTAAGATGTGCCTACAACTAGCAACACTTCAAGGAGGTCTTTACTCATGGGTCGTAATGTAGGCCGGGTTTGGGTTATAAAATGAAAGATATAAAAGGCTCAAAATTCCCTATGATGTTTCCCCCAAGTATGAATTACTCAAAAATCAAGTATTGGAGGAGTTTTCTCATTTCTTCATTGTCATCTTCTCACTAGTCTTCATTGGTCACTTGTATCAACAATCGTTTTAATGCTCATTCCTCTTGAATCATACCTCTAGACTTTCATCTTGTAAAATTATTCTCTTTTGCATCTTCAAGTTTCCAACTTGGTAGAATCTTCCAATTTTTTTATTTCTTTGGCCCTAACTTTTGCCTAGACCGCCCTTTTGGGTTTTCAGCCTAGCAGGCTTTCTTTCTCTTTTTTTTTTTTTTTGGCCCTAACTTTTGCCTAGACCGCCCTTTTGGGTTTTCGGTCTAGCGGGCTCTTTTTTTTTTTTTTGGGCCCTAGCTTTTGCCTAGACTGCCCTTTTGGGTTTTCAGCCTAGCGGGTTTTTTTTTTTTTTTTTGGCCCTAACTTTTGCCTAGACAGCCCTTTTGGGTTTTTGGCCTAGCGGGTTCTTTTTTTTTTTTTTTGGTTTTTGCTGTCTTTCATCTCTTGATTGAATGAACTATTGCCTTCCTTGTATTTCTCAGCTTAGTGATTTTTGATCATTTTGATGCACTCTCTAAACTTTTTTCTTGCCTCAATGCACCTGCACCTTTCTGTGCTTGATGAATCTTTTCCTTTTTTGATGAACTTTCTTATGGATGAACCTTCTACTCTTCTTGGCATGATGAATTTTAGGTTCTTCAAACTTAATGCAATTTTTTTTTTTCTCACATTGATGGAATTTCATTTCTCTTTCCCTGATTAAGTGAAAGCTCATTTAGTTTAATGAATTCTCTACTTGTCTTTCATCTCTTCTAAGAGAACTTTATCAAATAGCTTCAAACCTACCGGGTCGACTCCTCCTCAACATGAGATTTAAGCATGCATACTTTGAATTTTCCCACCCTAGGTTTAGATTTTAGTAGGTTTATGTAAAAAAGAGGCTAAGTATTTAAAGGCTCAAATGGGCTAGCAATGGATAATGATCATTCTAGGTAATAGGAACTAATTTGGTTTAACCAAAGATGGCCTCCTATCCCTAGTAATGCTTGCTTGTAGGCACAGTGACTTAAACTCTTTTAATAAATTCCTCTTAAAAGAAAAAGTATGAATGCTCTAATGATGTGAAACAAAAGACTTTTGAAAATTGGATTAAGTGCATGGATTCTTGGGATTTTCCGATGGATGGATTATTTTTGATTGCCTTTTAAGACCATTTCTTCTTATATTCTAAGTCAAGTAGCAAAAGTCTTTACATGAATCAAATGAAATTAATCATTCCTTGGTACAAGTTGATTGCTCAAGCCTTTAAACATCAAGATTTAGAAAAAGTTTTGTCCAAGGGATCCTCATGTACCATTTTGAAAAGAAGACTTTAAAGAATCTTAAAATCTTTGAAAGAAAAAAAATGGATCTTTTTGAAAAAACCACTAGGAAGTCCAATGCCCCTAGTTCAAAGAATTTTTTTTTTTAAATGACTTAAGGATTCAATGCCTCTAGTCTGAAGACTTTTTCCTTTTTTTGGGAAAGATTTGGAAATCTTGGAATTTTTTTTTTGAATTTTTTTGTTTTTTTTATTTATTTTTTTAATACATATACATGAACAAAGCTCGTTAAATGCTACATGAAAATTTTGAATAAAAACATGGAATAAACAAACAAATTTTAAGTTTAATCATGATGTTGCAAACCAAATGTGGAGTGAGGCAAAGTTGGGCCACTTGCTTCTTCTTGGTCCATTTAGGATGCTTGAGGCTTGGTGTGCTTGAACCTTGATTATGATGAAATGGCTTGGGCTTGCACTTGGAAGGCTTGAACCTTGATTATGATCTTTCGATATTTGCTTGAAATGGCTTGGGCTTGCACTTGAAATGCATGCATCTTGTGAGCTTTGGCTTTTGATGTTGATCATGCGTATACACCTTTGATGGGCTCAAGTATTGGGCTTAGAATGATTCAAGAAACAATTTTCGGTTTCCATACCACGTAGAGTTCAATCACAAGCCTTTGGGCTAGAGCTCATTCATAGCATACAAGGTTTAAACAATTATGATGGGATCAAGCGTTGGACTTGAGTCATCATGGTTCAAACAACGGCCAAACAAATGTATAATGAAATGCAATTTACATGGACCGACCTAAAGGTAGGTTCTATGGGTCATTACAACATGGGTGGAAGGTAGGTTAAAGGTTCCCACAAGCTAGGACGTCGTACCTCCCAACTTGTGACGCCAGGAGCGCCGTGTTGGTCCGAACGGTACAGTTTGTCCCTATGAACCACCATGGCATAACCATGATGATCCTTGTCGCGGTGGGTGGTAGGTTCACCGCTGGGTATGTGAGTCTCAGGAAGACCACAATCCACGGTTAATACTACTGGGCTTCCGGGCTAGCACACAAATAAAATAAATTTCATTCAAGCAAATGATGCATGACATGCAAAATAATGACATATTATACACATTATATACAAAAAAGCAATAAATAAATAATGACATGGTTGGCCACCATAACCTAATTGAAGCTTAGCCCTCAATATCCCCAGTGGAGTCGCCACTGTGAGAGACCGCGCCCCCGGCCCGTTTTTATGGATGTTGGGCCAAACCCACGTGAATGGGTGGAGTCGTGTTATTGCCTCTCAAAATGGAGGTTTGACTAGTTATATTTTCCCCTTTAGATTAAGGGTTTTACAATGGAGTCGTCACTTATTTAATTATTGGAAAAATAAGAAAACCATAATTAAAAAATTCGTCATTTTATTAATTTGAAATTGAATTTACATTGAACATAGGAAATTACATGGCTTTGGTCCTAGATACAATCTAAGATAAAGTACATGACTTTGTTTCCTAGTTACAATCTAGATTTGAAAATTACAAGGATAAGTATTTGATCTACTAACTCTTGATCTAAGTTCGGAGGCTATGTTACAAGGTGGGAAGGTGTTAGGCACCCACCTTACTCGGTAAAACCGGTCTTCTAGACTATGGTGGCCAACATTCATATCACATCATCCAATATGTTATCAATCAATTTGCATGTTGAATTTAAAGTGTATGCATGTGATAAACCCTAATTCAATTTATTAAGCACTTCATTTGGATTGACAAATAAATTCTAGTGAATGTGTGTGTATGGTGATATCCTAGATTCAAGGACTTGAAAGAATTATGAAAGAAACATGTTTTTCATATTTTTGATGTAGATTTAAGATTAAAACTAGTGTTTATGCATGAACATGTGATGAACAACCAAGAACATGTGAAGAACATATAAGAACAATTAAGAACATTCAAACATATTCAAAGAATTACTATCATGCTTTAATCTTAAACTCTTATCATGATAACACAAAAAACAATTAGGGAAATAGGTTATACCTTCATGCAAGATCCATATGGTGGAGGATGAGACTTTTGAAGGAGATCCTAAGGGTGGAGGAAAAGAAGAGCTAGGAGAGGGAGAGTGAGTCTCATTCAATACCTTGAGTCTCATGAAGACCAAGATATGACAAGACTACTTAACTTCACTAGAACTCAAGAGAGGAGAAGAGAGGGGTTTTTTTTTTTTTTTTGGTGTCTTGGAATGAAGGAGGGGGAGGGTTTATATAGTGGTAGTGGAGGGAATATGAATGGAAGGTCATTTAATGAGGGTTGACAAGGATTATGAACCTAGACCTCATTTTAGTCTTGGGAAAAATCTGGTGCATTAAATGGAGAGATTGGTGGGAGTAGGGAGCAAGCCAAAATTCGGTTTTCCCGTAGCTGCTGTAACAGCTTGTAGAGTTAACTTCGAAAAATCATATCTGACCTAATTCTAATCGGAATTATCTCGTTCTTGTGCTCAAATTGAAGCCCCAGATGTCTAGTTTCTAGGAAAATTAACCTCATTCACAGATTCAAAATATTCTGAGAGATATTGATGAAATAGTGAGAAGAGGTCATTTGTTAGAAAATGATTTCAGCACAATTAACATTAATAGGTCCCAAATTAGCTCCCAATTAACATTAAATGGCTCCAATCACTCCGATTTCAGAATTAATTGGTTCCCAATTTACTCTAATTAAAATATAATTACACAAATTACTCATTGAATAATTAATGTTTAACTATCTAATTAATTAGGTGTATGCAACCTTATCATAAAATGTAGTCCTAACCAATTAAATTATGACACATCATTGTTCTCAAATTGATTACACCTATAACCAATTGAAATCAATTGTTCATAATCACATATAGTCGAACTCAATTTGTGATAGTACATCTTAGCCATTAAAACTTGATTTGATGATAACTTTCAATCTAATGGTCCGATTAGGGCTTATGACCAGTCGATTTGATCGTTATAACATTAAGATCATTTTGGTGAAATGAGTCCAATGATCTAATGGCTAGAATCAAGATGCATATTTTTAAAGTGAAAGTACCATTTTACCTTCCATATGAGGTTAAATGCGGGTTGCAAAATGGGGTATCAACAGATGTAAAGTATAGGGACCAACTTTGTAATTTTTTCAATTACTTTTATTTTGAGAGAGAGAGAGAGAGAGAGAGAGAGAGAGAGTACCCAAAATAAAATTGAGCAATAGTCTTACCCACAATTTCAAAAGTCTTCTCCTTTAAAAATATGAATTTTTGTTCACTATATTTGGTTTTTTATTTTTATTTTTTTATTGGTCTATATTGATAAAGATTTGGGATACATTTTTATGAGGAGATACACTTTAACCCATTATAATCCAAATACCAATTTTCTATACAATCTATCTCTAAAATTTCACAAAATCATCAAACTCTATCATCCTCAACACTGTACTGTATAATTAACAAACCAACAAAGCAAATCCCACATCATACAACTAGCATTTTAAGAAAAATTATAGAATATTTTAAGAGTACCATAAATGAGTTTCCTTTCTCTTATATGAATTGTGAATTACACAATATATTTGTGACACTTGTTAGGACATATGTGAATCATGTTAGGAACATATGTTAATAGAGAATTGGCTAATCCTTTGACAAAACTCACTTTACTTGTAATTGGGTGGATCTAGGATGTGTTTAATGCTTCAAGGAACAAGGTTTCAAGTCTAAGTGTTAAAACCATGAAAATCTATCTAAGAATCAAGTTAAGAAGTGGTGGATTTTAAAGCTTGAGAGATAGCATCTATTGAGGTTTAAAAGGCAGCCCTTGTTGATACTCGACAACTGCTTGATAGATACCCTATTTATCAGGATTTAAGAAAATTAGTTTTTCAGATTTGATTTCACTCCAATCCATGTATAGATGTTGGGGCTTTTTTTTCTCATAACCCTAAACATATATAAAGCTTGTTTTAAGGGCCATCACAGCTGATGCACATCAATGTAAAAATTTTTCACAAGCATATTGTGAACCAGAGACAAATGCCCTAGTTCATCTTTCTCTTGAAGAAGCTGCTGCGTTTGTACAGCATAGGATTTTGTAACCAAGGAGTTTCGTGATCTTCATCGTGTTGATGAACTGAAGAACTTTGCCACCAACATCTTTCTCAAGTTGGTATGTAAGCTACATACTGGGATCTGCTTATCGATTGGTTAGTCACGTACTAGGAGTCGCACATTCAAATGAGAGATTGTCACTATAGAACAAGTCCAATTAAGTATTGGGGTAAGGGTTCAACTCTAAGTTGGTATAAGGTACTAGGATTTCTTTACTTTTAACCGCTTGTTGTGATAATAGTGGATTCTCGGGAGTGGTGACCTTAAAATCACCCGATGGAGTTTTAACTGTGTAAGTTTTTCCCATTCGAAAACGAATCACCGTGTCAACTTTATTTTCCATTGTATATTAATTTAGTTGGTGATTTGTTTGTGTTACCACGCGTATTGCATGTTACTTAACTTAATTAATTCACTTGGCTAATTAATTTGTTAATTTATCACAAAGGGTTAATACATTCTTGGCCTATCAAGTGGTATCAGAGCAAACATACTTTGATTAGGTTTTAATCTTTACTGTGTGATCCATTAATCCTTGTTTGTCTTGGATAAAGGACGGTCTCTTATTATACCTCCTTTATTTGATGACACTAAATATGCATACTAGAAAGTACACATGAGAGCTTTCTTGTAGTCATTAGATGAAAAGGTGTGGCAAGTTGTGGAGATAGGCTGGACCAAGCTAAAGAAAGTGCTGGCTAATTGGGATGATGCTAAGATCAAAGCGGCTAACTTCAACAGCAGAGCATTGAATACCTTATTTAGTGCAGTCATGAATGAGGAGTTCAAGAAAATATTCTCTACCGAAACTGTAAAGGAAGCATGGACCATCCTCGAAACAACCTATAAAGGAACTAAGGTTGTCAAGGATTCAAAGCTTCAGAGGCTTACTATGAGCTTTGAAGAGATTAAGATGAAGGAGGATGAGCCATTCGATCAGTTCTATGCCAAGCTCAAGGATATAGTGAACTTAATCTTTAATCTTGGGGAAACCATTCTTGAACCCAAGATTGTTAGAAAGGTGCTCAAATCTCTACCTGAGGGATTTCATACCAAAATCATTGCAATTAAGGAATCAAAGGATAGCGACAAAATTCCTTTGATAGTGCTGGTTGGCAATTTGCAGACCTATAAGTTCAGTTTGACAAAGATTGGAAAATCTACTATGGGCAAGAGCATGGCATTGAAGGCTAAGAGTAGTGACACTAATGAGTCCACAGATGATGAAGATTCAAAGATGAAATCCTATATCACTAGGCAATTCAAAAAGTTTATGAAGAATGCCAATGCTGAAGGATTTGACAAAGACCGCAAGTAGTTTAATTCATCTCAGTTCAAGAACCAAGACAAAGGAAAGAAGAATGCTAGGGATGGCGGTTAGTACACTATTCTCTCAGGTCCAAAATGCTTTGGGTGTCAAGGTTTCGGTCACATGAAACAAGAGTGCCTTCCGTATCTCAAAACCATCAAGAAAAGCAAGGCACTTGCTACTACTTTAAGTGACACTGAGCCTAAGGATGATTCTGATAATAAGGATGATAGAATCCTAAATGCCTTCACTGCTACTGTAAATCCTACTGAGGGGATTGATAAAGAAGTGGATGATGAAGAAGACTTGGTGGATTCTAAGTTCGAGAAAATGGATGATTAAGATGATATCTATACAACCTATGAAAAATCGTATAAGGTCTTTGAGAAGCATGAGAAACTGTATAGGTTGGCCACCAAAAAGCTGAGTGATGTGGAACTTGATCAAGAGGAGCTTTCCACGAAGTTTGATGAAGCCAATTAGACAACTGGAGCACTGCGATTTGAGAAAAATTTCTTGGTTGAGAAGACCAAGAAGCTTGAGGTAGAGTTGTTCCAAGTTAGATCTTAATTGGAAAGGACTTCAAGTGCAAAGCTTGACGAGATGCTCAACATTCAGAAATCTGCTTCTGATCGAATCGATTTAGGGTACGATTTCTCTTCTCCCAATATTGCTTCTATTAGTACTACTGTTTTTGTTTCACTTGCTAATAATGTTGAATCTAAGAACAATAATGTGAAAACTGTTTTAGCTAGTAAAACCATAGATAAGGGTAAATCTATTTAAGGAGCACTTTCTAAGCTTGATAAGAAATAGATTAAAAACCCTAAGGCTAAGAAGGGAAACACTCAAAAGCTTAAATAGAAAAAGCAACATACTCGACCTAATTGCTATAAGTGGTTAGCCACTCAACAAAGCAACAACATGATCTCATCGGGAAATCAGAATCAGTTTCCATCCTCCTTTGCTCCTTTTGGAGATCTACTCAAAGCCCTCATATTCTTTTTGAACTTGAACGGTTTTAATTCTTCTCTTTCACCATCGGATCAAGGGTTTGCAAAACGAAAAGGTTCTTCTAAGGTGTGGAAGAAAAAAGGCTCCAAGTGATTTAGTCACTTTTTTTCTCTCTCTCTCTCTCTCTCTCCTCTCTTGTTTTTAGGTTTGCATTACTTGTGTATTTTGCTTTTTTGTTTTTTTTTTTTTTTTTTTTTTTTTTTGTTTTAAGTAAGTCTAGTTTATGCTTTGCTTTGTTTAACATGTTTTTGTTTGTCCTTTTTCAATTATTTTTTTATTTTTTTATTTTTTTTTTGCTTTTCATAAAAATAAATAAAAAATTGAAAAATCAGAAAAATACCTTGGATGACCATTGAAAAATACCTTGGATGACAATGTGTGTTTGTGTACATTGGTATTTGTGTACCTTAGATAACCATTGAAACAAAGTTGTCTAAACTTTGTATTTTTTTTTAGCTTAGATGAACATCTCTATGCGCAACTAAGCAAATGAGCTTTGTGGCTTATGTTTGTGATGAGTAAGATTAAGTAATTTCTTGTACTTAACACTCGTGTTATTCTTTTTGATGGGAATGACTAGAAAATCTTAAGAGAAAGGCATAAATAACCATCTCACTACTGTTGTCCGCCAATCATGAAATGACATATGTATACTTCAGCATAGCAAAAGTGCAATATCAAAATCTTAACATAATTGGGTATTTCTTTTCTTTCTCGTATATGCCCATACATGGTTTGCTTAAAAGAAAAATATGCAAAGAAAAATAAAAGCAAAAAGAATCAAAATGCTTTATATATGATTGCAAGCGTGTCTTCTAGGAGATGTGGGAGTTATACGATATACCTCGAAGGTGATAGTCCCCATTAAGCAGTTATGATTGTGTGTGAGTTAAAGTGATTTTCACATATCTCAAATCGTTATAACATGTAGACACTTATGCAATCTTGCGATGTTTTTCACACATATCACGCAATATTCTTTGCTACTCTCGATACATGTGCATGTACAATGTGATTTGGCCATCACAAGGAATACATGTGTTAATGTATACTTACTAAACTGTCAAGACTTGTTTTTGAAATATAAAATTGGTTAGACTTGTTTAGTGTGTATGTGTGTGTGTGTATTTTTTGATTTAAATGCTTGACATTTTTCTTGATGAGAGATGTTTTTAAGAGCTTAAAATGTTGTTTAGATCTTTGGTTGAGTAGCATGTTTGATTGCATTCATGTCTATGTTGTTCTATTCTTTGAAAAATTGTTTTTAAGCAATCTCGACAGCTTCTCAATACCTCTCGACAGCCAGGCTATCTATCAAGCCTCTTGAGCTTCATTTCTCGATAGTTGTTATTGCAATTTTGATCCATCAAGGTTTTTGAGAATCAAGCTCAATAGCTTCTTGACAGATTCTTGATCCATTGAGGAAGTTTCTGTTTGCTCGATAGATGCTAGCTTCTTGATCCATTGAGTTCAATTTGCTGTGGACACCTCTCGATAACTTCTCGATAGCTCTTTCTGACTATTTTAATTCTTGATAGCTCTTGACACCTCTCAATCCATTGAAAAACTAGGATTTCTATATAAAGGGTTAGTGCGATTTCCATTTCATTTTTCTTAATCTCTCTCGATCCTTTTTGACTTCTCACCTTCCCAAACACTTCTCTCTCACTCCAAACTTCATTCCCAAGTGATTTTCAGCCTAGACCAAGCTTTTCTTCTTTGGTAAGGGTCCTTAATCCTTCATTCTTCATGCATTTCATGCATTAGACCTAGGTTTTTGGGTTTTTGAAATTTTTTTTTTTTGTGGTTTTTCAAAATTGATGAGGTTTTTGCAAAATTTTGGGATGGGTTTTGTGTAAATGATCCTAAATGTTCATGCATTGTATCACATTTGCATTTTTAACAATGTTCATGCATTTTAAATGTGTGATTACTATGTTAAAATATTGTGTGCTGGTAGGATTGCATTGGGTTGAGCCCATGATATTTTTACTATTGCATGTCACATATTCATGTATTTTTTATGCATACGTACCAATTTTGTCTCTATCATATTGATATTAAACTGTTTGGTGCTTTTCTGTGTGTCTTTCTCTCTCATTTTCTCTATCTTGCGTTAGTTTGCTCTATGGCACCTAAATGCAAATCTACTCAGTCTCAGAACCCTCTTCATTTTAGGGCATCTTCCTCTTCTTCCTCCTTTGATTCTACTCCATCTCATGTCTAGTTCCATGATGATAAAGCCCATAAGAACTTTTCGAAGAACTTCTCATGACGAGGCATTCATTCAGAACGCCAAGTCGTTCTATCAATTTTTTTTGATATTGACCTTCCCACTATCATTTACAATAGGAGTTGGGAGTCATTATATGGCATCCCGATCACTTGTCCCTCTGTGATTATGCAGGAGTTTTACTCCAATATGCACGGATTCAATTATACAGTACCTCATTTTATCACTCGAGTTTGGGGTACGTGCATTGTAGTCACTCCGAATCTTATATTCGAGGTGCTATGTGTACCAAAGGTCGAGTTTGCTGACTCCCCCAGTTGTGAGTGTTTGAGGACTGCGTCCAAAGACAACCTCTCATCTTGCTTTTTTGAGACAACTTCATCTTTGGGTGACCGTCAAAACACCCCTTGCTCGGGCTTTGCAAAAGGTCCGAGATTCCTTAACATGGTGATGACATTCGTTCTCCATCCATTGTCTCAATATAACTCTATAACTAAGCCTCACGCTCGATTTTTGTTATCCTTTCTTGAAGGACTCACTATTGATTTTCCCTCTCACATCATTCTATCCCTCATAGATGTCTATAGGGATACAGCGAACCGTGATAAGCTCATTTTCCCTTTGGCTATCACGCAGATTCTCTACCATTTTTCTGTCTCCTATCTAGAGTCTACACACTTTTCCCTTATGTGTGCCATAGATGCTGCTACTGCCAGACGGAGCGAGGTTCAGCTTTGATCGAAGCAGCCATGGACAGAAATAGCGACTCCTCCGACTTCTTCCAATTCTTCCACATCTACACCTTCTTCATCGACGGGTGGTGTGACCTTCGAGGGGGTCATGGCATAGCTTGAGCGCATGAATGCTCGCCTTGATACATTCACTACTGAGTTGTATCAGGTGAATACCTGTGTTAGCTGTATTGCTCGATGGTAGGCTCCCCTTGGTGGCTTCGTAGAGTCTTCCTCTCATTCTCTAGAGGCATCTAAGGACAAGGACGATGATGGTCACTCCAACGATGACGATGATGATAAGGATGAGGATGCTAACTCTTCCGATGATGATGAGATGACTGCTAGAGTTACTTACCCTTTGTCATTTGTGACAAAAAGGGGGAGTAGTTTTTGGATGAGAGTAGTCATGTAATTAGAGGGTGAGTTAGCATAGGACATTTTTGTGATAGGGGGAGTGTTGATTTTTTTAGGGATGTAGTGAGGACTTAAGTATTTTTTTTTTCTTTTCTTCTTTTATAGGTACATTGTTCTTACTTTGTGAAAGCAAAGCTTGTACTTATGATGTTATATATATATATATATATATATATAATGAGGTTGTTATTACAGTTTTTTCACCTATCTCTACATGTGTTGTTTCTTTTCTCTCTTTATGCACATGCTTCTTATATATTGTGTGCAATCTTATATTTTTGTTTCACACTAAGATGCTGTCATGAGTTTTGTTCAAAGTGTTTCAGAAATACAGGTTGTCAAAGTCATTCTTGCCATGAACTCTCTTCTTGCAAAGCTTTTCAAGATTTTGTGTTCGGATAGATTTTACTGTATTCAACAAGTAAATATAAGTTAAGTGATTTATGACTTCTCTCATATGTTCATTTGTTTATTGTGGTTTTGTCACAGATTGCCAAAAGGGGAGATTGTTAGGACATGTGTGAATCATGTTAGGAACATATGTCAATATAGAATTGACTAATCCTTTGACAAAACACACTTTTCTTATAATTGGGTAGATCTAGGATGTGTTTAATGCTTCAAGGAACAAGGTTTCAAGTTCAAGTGTTAAAGACATGCAAATCTATCCAAGAATCAAGTGAAGAAATGCTGGATTTTAAAGCTCGACTGATAGCATCTATCAAGGTTTAAAAGGCAGCCTTTGCCGATGCTTAACAACTGCTTGATAGATACCCTATCTATCGAGATTTAAGAAAATTAGTTTTTCATATTTGATTTCACTCCAATCCGTGTATAGATGTTATGACTTTCTTTTTTCACAACCCTAAACATACATAAGGATTATTGATGCACATCAATGCAAAAGTTTTTCACAAGCATATTGTGAATTTGAGACATATGTCCTAGTTTATCTTTCTCTTGAAAAAGCTGCTGCGTTTGTACACTATAGGGTTTTGTAACCAAGGAGTTTTGTGATCTTCATCGTGTTGATGAACTGTAGAACTTTGCAGCCAACATCTTTCTCAAGTTGGTGTGTAAGCTACGTACTGGGATCTGTGCATCGATGAGTTAGTCATATACTGAGAGTCGTGCATTGAAAAGGAGAGATTGTCACTACAGAACAAGTCCAATTGGGTATTGGGGTAAAGGTTCAATTGTAGGTTGGTATAAGGTACTGAAATTCCTTTACTTGTAACCGCTTGTTGTGATAATAGTAGATTCTTAAGAGTGGTGACCTTAAAATCACTTGGTGGAGTTTTTGCTATGTAGGTTTTCTCCATTCGAAAACGAATCACCATGTCAACTTTATTTTACGCTGCATATTTAACATAGTTGGTGATTTGTTTGTGCTACCACGTGTATTGCACGTTAATTAACTTAATTAATTCACTTGGCTAATTAATTGGTTAATTTATCACAATGGTCAATACATTCTTGGCCTATCAATACTCTTGGAGTATTCTCTAATTACTTGCATTTCATGGCCAAAGTTCCAACATACTTCCATTCAAACCCATTAATAAATCAACAAACCTTGTCGCCCAGTGGTGCATATCAACTAAAATTTCCATTATAAGGCTATGATGCACCAACGCGTCTCTTATAAACCAACTAACTTTTCCACTATTAGGCTTATTATGCGTTTTAGGGCTGAGCTTTTGTTGGGTCGGGTTGATTTCTCATCCACCTGAAACTTGAACCAGTATTTCCATGGAGGAACTTGATCCAACCCAAAAATTCTAGCCCATGGTCAGGTCGGGTTTCAGGTTGGTCTGGGGTCAATTTTTTTTTTTTGGTCCTTGTTATTGAAAAATAAAATGAACAAAGAGCAAACAAAGATTAATCTTAGGATACTCTTCTATATTGTTAAGCTTCTTCTTGTTATTGGGTCTTCTTGCCAAAGTTGGCATCAACAATATTTATACCAAAAAATTATTTCATTCACAAATGCATTAATCTCGTCAAATTTCACATCTTCATAAAAGAAAGGGAAGAGAAAAACCCAAAACATAACTTGTAAGTGAGTAGTTTGAGGGAGTGTCCATTTTTTATTAAATAAAGATACAATTGTATAAAGAGAGTTAGTAACCTCTTTTCAAATTTATAAACTTGTACTAGCCTCATCACACGCGCTTTGCGTGTGCGATGAGGCTTTTTTTTTTTTTTTTTTTTTTTTGAGTTTATTGTAATTTTTCAATTTGAATTTATCTATTGTAGAAAATATTTTTAAGAAACTAATATTTAGGATTTGATATGGAGTAAACTATTTGGTTTAGTATGTGCTAGTTTTTAGGAAAAAAATGTATTAAACATGTGTAAGATATATTAAAATAAAGAGTGTGCTAATTTTTAGGGAAAAAAATTCTATGGTAGTTTTTTTTTTTTTTTTTTTTTTGAATTTTTTTTGAATTACAATTTTAACCTTGTTTTTTATTTTTTAAGAATAAAGATTATCTAATTATATTAGGGTTATTTTTGACATTTTTGAAGTCATAACTAACTTTCTGAATCCTTTTGAATTTTGTTGAATTACAATTTTAACCTTTTTTTTTTTAAATTTTTTTTTAAGAATAAGGATTATCTAATTAGAATAGAGGTTGTAAGGACTGAAATTAGACCCTCAACCCATCAATAATGGATGATGGTCCAACAAGTCCAAAACAATATATTTGTTAGCGAATGGATTTTACAAGAAAAAGACTCAGCAAATAAAGTATGGGCCTTAATTGATTAGATTCATGCCAAGAAGATAAGAAAACACAATTTAGTAGAAATAACACTCCTCAATCAAGTCTGAGATTGAAGTGTTCTTATATTCACTCAAGTTTATCTAAGTACAAGGTATTCTTTCTTTTTTTCTTCCTTCTCTGAGCACCTCCCCCATTTTTCATGGGGGCCTTTCCCTTATATAATCCTTCCATCCTTCATCCTAGCCTTCCACTTGTTGATCATATAGGTGATCTCTTGGATGCTTGTTCCATCAAAAACCTCCTAGAAGCTTTGTGAATAGTTGTAAACTAAGATATCACTGTTCAGGTGTCATCTCCACATAAATGTGACCAGGTGGTTTGGTGTAGAGCATTTAATGTGGTGGTGATAGCCTTCTTCTTAGAAATTTCTTCCTTTGTTGTTAGCTACTTTCCTTGATATTTATCCTTAGAAAAATAGTTCCCTTTTGTACAGAATTTCCGGGATAGCTGAACTCCATCCTCCCATAATACTTTCCGAGGAGGCTCGTCTCCTCGGGAACTATTTCCTGTACATTATTATCTTTCCTTATCGTTGGCTTATCAACCCCACAGCTTATCAAACCTTTTGACCATCCTCGGGCCTAGCCCACGGCCCAATACTCTTGCTTGGCCTATTTATCCTCACAAAGGTATTTTTGACATTTTTTAAAACCATAACTAACTTTTTGAATCTTTTTAATATATATAGATAAAATAAAGATACACATACAAGCATGCAAGCAAAAAAATATAAATAAAAAAAGTGAAAAATAAAAAAAAGAAGAAGAAAAGAATGAGTACTAAGAAAAATATGTACCTTTGCTTATGTCTTCACGAAAAAGAGATGGAGGGGGAGAGAACATTTATTTATGTTTTGTTTTGTTTGGCAACTGGCTTGCCATTTAGGAAAAAAAAAATGGTAGTACCTAAATTTAAGGATATGGATGAGAAGTTATAGTAGTGGTTTCATAGTTGGAGGTTTTTTTTTTTTTTTTTTCAAATAAAGAAAAGATTTGGGAAAAAAGAAAAATAACCGTGAGATTAGAGTAAGGAAACTAGAAATTTTATTGAAAATAAAAAGGGACAAAAGAAATAGATAAGTCTCTTTTTATTTAGGTAGAAACAGATAGTCTTGACAAAGGGAAAGAAAAAGAGTAAAAAGTAAAAACGTGGGGTGAGTAGAATATGGGAGAGATAGGAGAGTTGGGGATATGGAATAAAAGTGGTTTTTTTTTAGTAGGATTTTTTTTTTCAAAATAAAAAAAGAGGAGATTTGAAAAAAAAAAAAAAAACATGAGATTAGAGTAAGGATAAAGGAAAAAGGAAAAAAGAAAAAAGAAAGTAGCAAAGGTGAGCGGAATATGGGAGAGATGTGAGAGTTGAGTTTAAAAAACTAATTGAAAGAGTGATCCTATTTTGTATCTTATTTTGTAAGGAATTAGAGATGTATTTTTACTGAAATGTCATATTTAATCCTAAGAGTGTAGGAGAAAAAGCCACTAAGTAAAATCAAAGTGCTTACAATAAATTAATATCAACTCCTAAATAATCTCTAAGGCTACCTCCACCTCCACTAGATATCTAATCACATGTCCACCTGCAACTCCAACCTTGTTGGACTTTTCTAGTCTAGATTTTGTTGACACAAACTTCCTGCTCATGACTTTGGGACCACCTCGAAGATTCTTCACAGCAACGTGACTATGTAGGCTTTGTGGTTTCAGGATCTTCTATCACAAATATGATCAACAAACTAGCATGGATGTCTCATGAAAGCACAAGGATGGAGATTGTGTTTAAATAGGTGCTTGAATGAGGGTTAAAACACTAGCTGAAACTGAGTTTGAAATAGAGTAGGCAACTGTTTCTCACATTCTCGCTTGAGCGGGATTAGTGAGCTACTTGAGCGCGCCTTTCTATCTCCGCTTGAGCATCCTTGAACTCTTCTTGAGCAGAATCTTCCCGCAAAAATTCTTCAAGCTTTCTTTCAAAGACTTTAACCCATTTTACATCGAACGAAATACTTCAAGAATTTTGTTTGATTACAAGCAAATGTCATGGAATGAGACAACACTGAAAAAACTACCTCCTCCTCTGGCCATTAGGTGACAAAACACTTAATACAGACTCATCTCATCTAAAATAGACAATCCTAAGAAAACATATACTAAACTAGGATTGACTAACTTATAAGAATCAATAAAAGACAGCACGCAATTGTAGAAAACTTGTAATTCCTGAAATACTTGTACAAAACACATTACACATATCATGTGGAAAATAGAACAAATAATATAACAAAATAATAGCTCAAATAACCATAGGTTACAAAAAGTTTTTTTTTTTTTTTTTTGAGAAACATAGGTTACAATAAGTTAATTACACATATGACAATAATATTTAATAACTAGTAACCCCAGCCCATGTGAAACAAAATTAATAGATATGAGCTGTCTAAATAACATAATCAATGAAGACAGACATGATATCTCAAGTCGATGAATGAAAATTTTATGTGACTTTTGATCCTGATTTGTCAAATTACAATTGAGTGGAAACCTAACTTCATTTGTTACCAGTTTCGTAAGTGTTGTATATTTGTTACATATAAGTAGGTTGTAATATTAGAAGTTAGATTGAACAAGAATCCTATTGTGAAAGTCTTCATTATCTCAGTGGAATGAGATGTCAGATGAGGATTAGGTGAGGTTCGATCTCTGTCTGCAATTCTGACAAGTTGGGTCGATTAAGATGTTAGGTGAGTGTCAGGAAAACCCTTATCCCCGCAAATTAATTCTACAGTGTTTTTAAAGTTTTACTGATCTTTTTGACATGGTTTCATGTGTCTAACGGTCAGAAATGGTTCAAACTATTTTCTGAAAGGGTATAACACCTAACTGGTGTCCTGTCATGGTGCCTATTCATTTAAATCCTCACTTCATCTATAAATAGAGGGCAAGTTCATTTTTTTCTTGCACTTCTATTATTTTACTGCCAGAACATATTTTCTAATAGAAGTTCTTTTGTTTAATTATTATCTACAAATACTCAAGCTTAGTTGTATCTTAGAGACTAATTAATTGCTTGCAACCCTTAGCAAACTCTTTGGATTCTAGCGTTAAAGACAGCAACTATGCGCCTTGGAGCCTCATTATTGTTCTTCCCGACCCCACTATCCCCAGCAATAAGTACCCGCAGCTTGCCAGGTATATTTCATGAAAGTAGAATTTATCTTGAGCGTAAATATGAAGTGTAAATCTAAAATAAAAGGAGTTTGGTGGCATGACGTGAAATAAGGTAGATAAAGGAGTAGGGCGAAATACCACCACAACATTCTAGTTTCCATGCAACCACCAAATTTCAGGCACTTTTCATTGTTATTTCAATTCTCTATAGCTTGCAGTTGTGTCAGATTTCCCCAACCAAATATCCCAAAGATGTTCTTTAAGTTTTACAAATGTCGGTTCTTCAGTCTTCACCCCAAAAGCATGGAGAGCAATGTCTGAATTGACATATGCTAGAATGTTTGAAAAGAACCAGAGGACAGTATAACCCAAGCTATTAAATGGGAAGTTGTAGTCGATTAAAAAAGCCAACTAAGATGCATGGGGCATTGATATATATATATATATATATATATAACTTGTTTCGAGTTGTTACAATGGAAGAAAAAAAAAATTAAATTGAACTGTTGATTGCGGCTGTTAAATTCCATCACTTGTAAAGTCAAGTTGCATTTGAAGTCCTTGTTTCAGTTAAGTTCTAGCTTTGACTTAGAAAAATCCAGCTTAATTATGTGGTCTTTTACCCTATTTTTGGGTGTTGGCTAGGAGGGAGATGGGGGCAGAGCAGAGGGCAGGAATGATAGAAGCCATCCATGTAGTGGCAGAGTGTGTAATGAAAATGCAAATGTAATAAACATGGTAAGAGTTAGTTCTGTTCTTTGTACCTGTTCTTCTTGCAAAGCAAAAATAAGAAATTTTCTTGTTAGTCTCCCATTACTTACTTTTTGTAGCCAAAAAAGGGAGCTATGTTACTCAATTAAAAAAGAGTCTAATGGTAGCTGTAAATAGAGAATCCCATTCTATGTAAGCTGTAGCTAGCAAGAATAATAGTAAGTGAATTGTAAGAGATTAGGTCTGATATTTGTTTATGAATCAGGGTAAAAGGGCACTTTAGTTTATCCTTGGCAGCTACCTACTTAAGAATGCTATGGTTATTTTATGGAAGTATGTTGAGGGTTTTTTGAGTCACCTCATGTCCACACTAGGTTGGTCTCCCTTCTCGACTTGGATTTAGTTTGGGGAGCTGAATCCGCCACTCTCGTCTACTCGGATAGTGATGAAGGCTAGCAGCACATCCTAGTACAACGTAGCACTTGACAAGCCTATAAAAGAAGGAAAAACACTATGGCCTGCTCACAAAATTTAGACAAATTGTGGTGTTACCGTGTTAGTTTTAAAAATAAAGGTTAATAAGGATTAGTGAGATGAAGGAGAAAATAATCACTCTGGTTTAGTGCCCTCACAAACTCATGGAAGTGCTTTGAACCATCTATTGAATGTTTTTGAAAGTCTATGAAGAGTGTAAAAGGCATACAAATAGAATTTCCTGTATTGCTCCAGATCTTCTAAGGTCTGATCTTCATAGTGTTCAAGTCCTCCATTTAAAGATTTTTGAGGGTAACTAAAAAATCCGTTGAATGAGTGGAAAACTTGATGTGCTTGCTAGATACTACTATTGACTTGCTTTGAGTAGTGAAAACCGAAAAGCATCAACCTGCTACTGATTCCTCTTAAGTCTCACACGATTAGTTAGGCCACGAAAATATATTTCTTCAATAGGGATTTGACTTTCTCGATTTGCTGAATGTGAGGATTAGGACAATCAACATTAAATGCTAATTGAATCCTTTATTATGAGCAAAGATTTCTATCTTGTAAAGTTTGTTTGTCTTTTTGTTTTATTTTTTTGAGATGGGTAAGGGATTTCAAATCCATTCAACAAATATTTTAGTTCTTCCATGAGTCTCGGGTGTGCAAATTGCATTGCTCATGGGCTCTATGGTTTCTTTAGTGTTCCAAAGCTCAGCAGAGAGACATTTCATGAACCCAAAACTAATGCAAAATGACCCTTTTTCCTCCAATTTACCGCTCCTAATTACTCCTTTGTTGGGCTTCTTACTTTTTCACGTAGACTTGGTCCACAGTAACTTGGATCTGGCCGAAATTACCTGCTGACACCGACTTCATGGGTCCAAGTTTGGCCTTTTCATGCTGGTTTAGCCCTACAGATACTTAGAAAGACCAAATTCATGAGCTTTTTGCATGGGCTGTATTTTCACGATCTGTGGGCATGAATTGCTAGTACTTTAAGCTTACAAGCCTTGGGCCTTTTTTTTTGCTAGTACCCTAAATATGTACTGTGTCTTCAACCCAGTAGCTGCTACTGCTAGTTCTGGTTTATATTCTGCTAATTCTTGGGATCAATTCATTGATTCATTCAAATAAATAAAAAAGCACCCATTGAAAACCAAGCAATATGGCATCCAATCTGTCCTCGATCAATAATAAGAGTAGTGCTGCTAAATGTAACTCAATAATTATCCTTATTGTTAAGTTTTATTTATGTTGGCAATTCATTAGCAAAAGATAAGTTTTAAGTATCTTTAGAATATTATTTTTGAAGACAAGATTGCTGCAAAGTTCTACAATTCAGTGTGCAAATCTAGAAATTTCAACTGATCAATTTGCAGATTTTAAAGCCCAACTCATCATCCTATCTACTAGGGTTTTGTGCCACTTATTCTACAATATATAAGAGACTCTATTGATAGAGAGAGAAGTGCCTCTTGTACCTCCAATTCTAAATATAGGGTTTTTCTTCCCAAAACTCTCTCAAATCTTCTACAGGTAATATTCTTTGAAAAAACTCAAGATCCGGTGTCGTAGAAGATGCTGCTTCATTCTAGTCATCAAAGCTACTAGAGATCTAAATCTTCAAGGGTAGTATTGAAGTCTTAGATTGGAGATTTAAGTTGATTTAAAACTTCAAAGGGATTTTTAAGTGCTTGAATTGGAGGTTTATGTTGCAGTAGTTCATTGTAAAGGAAATCTGTGGGATTTAGAGCTCAGTTAAGTAACTAAAGTTAGATTTACTACAAATAGGGTTATTCTAGATTGTAAATCTCCAGCTTATGGTGAAATTGTTTCATTTTTCCTAATTTTTTTACTGTGAAACTAGTTTGTTTTATTGGTTTTCATAGGTCATCATATCTTGTATTATTTACTTTTTCGTTGTGTATGATATGGTTGATTATTTGTTTAACCTAAGGCTTGCATAATTAATCTTATTAACAACTTGGCCTTAAAACTGGTTAAATACTATTTGTTCAAGTGTCTAAATCTAAAACTTATAATACAAGTGATATGCTTCCGTTCCTCTTCCATTTTAATGAGTTCACTCTACACTTTATTATTTTCTCTATAATAGCAAACATTGGATTGGGCCTGTCCTACATATTGCAATTAGTTCGATTCCTCAAAATTTATAATAAAATTATATTGCTTTGTTTGTTTCGATGGAAAATTTTGTATAAAGATAATTTTTCATGTTTTTCAGTGTTTAGTAATATATATATATATATATATATATAAATAAAATTGAGTTAAAAGAAAACTATCTTTGATAAATAGAAAAAGTATGGCTTATTTTTAGAGATTGTTTTCCATTAAATCTTTTTGGAAAACGACTCTATCTCTTAGCAAGTTAAATAAGGGAAGTTAGAAGATTATTTTTCAACTCATTTAATGTTTCTACTGAACATAGAAAAGTGAAATAGTTTTATAGAAAATACTTTTTGGAAAATAACTCATTTTCTAGAAAACATTATCTCAGAAATATGAGATAACTTGGCAAATTGGTTCAGTTGGGTTAATCCAATTCCAGTAATAAAATAATAATAATAATAATAATAATAATAATTAAATGGGTTACAAGAGAGTCAAATCAATTGGGTGAAGAGCCAAGTTGATTGGGTTATGGGTCAACTTGGATTTGTTTTTTCCCATACAAAATAATAATAATAGTAATAATAATAATAATTATCCACACACACACACACACACACATATATATATATATATATATATATATTATTTTTGTCTTCTTTTCAATACATATAAGAGAACTAATAACAAATTACTCAAAAATAATAATTAAATAATGCATAAATTTTTAAGTTTACACAATCCTTAATTTACCATCATCATAAAAGAAAAAAAAAATTAGAAATGTTGTGAATCATAAATTGTTTTAGGTACGGTATATCACCACCATAAATGTTGTGAATCATAAATGTGTTTGTCAATTGAAATGAACATACGTACTTTATTTATTTATTTTTTATATAGAGGTTCAAATGTTCAATCTATGACATTTATTTTTAATGATTATTATCAGACCAAAAAATTAATTGATTTTTTATGTAAACGATAATTGAAGTTAAGATCTCTTATTTCATTATTCCTTATAGGTACTGTTTATTCATCTGGAAAAGAATGTATGTATTGTTTCAAATTTGATATATAGACAAAATTACTTTAAAAACGGGTTGAGACAGGTCAAAAGTTGACCCGATTTGGAGTTAAACGGGTCAGATTTTTACCCGAGTAAAAATAAATAAATAAATAAACTGTATCAGGTCAGTTATTTTTCGTCCTCTTCGATTCTAAAATTATGGCATTTCGAGATCTGTCAAACCCTGAACAAAGTCTACTTGTCAAATTGAAGAAATTTCTCATTCTCTAGAAAGACATACATGTCAGAATCCACCAACCGGCAAGCAGGTTCCTTGAATGACCTGACAGCTTGGGCTGGGAAATCAGAATAATTTTCAATCCCACGTGACGGGTCATAGAGGAAACCTGATTATAACAAGTTGGACTCTTACTGCATGTATTTGAAAAAGGATCCTCAAAATTAATATGTTTTCCATTCATACTAATTAATGTGGAACCTCCGGTCTATACTCAGACGGTAAATTCTTCTTTTACATTTTCTGGAACAATGTAAATATATAAAGGTCCATATTCAAAGGGAAATTCTTCTTTTACTTTATCCGGTACAATGTAAACAAACAATAAAGGTCCATATTCAAATTTTTTACAGTAACATGGTATCCTCTAAAGTCATCACCAATTCATATGAAGGATGATTTAGAATTGCCAACTCTCTATGCGTCTGCACATTGTGTAAACGTATGAGAAGGTACAAAGGCCCAGAATTACAACAAATAACAGTTTGCTGTAATATAAAAAACCTAGCTTCTTGAATCGTCTGTTACTCGTTATGAAAATTACTGATTGTCTTTGCCTATTTATAGTCCATCAAAAGCTTGTACTTTGATACCCGTTAAGCAAAAATTTTATATTTCACCCTCGATCAATGATATGCGTGTTCCATTCATCGCAGCAAGGGGATTGTATAATATATACTATATATTACTTTCTCTAAACAAAGTACACTACAATCAATGATTGTCTTTAAACTTCTTGTTGTGTACTGTTTCTTATCCTGCTTCTTAAGATTTTCTGCTGCAATAGACACTATCACTCCAAGCCATTCCGTCAGAGACGGTGAGACTTTAGTTTCAGCTGGTGGAACCTTTGAACTGGGATTCTTCAGTCCTGGCAATTCAAAAGGCCGATACTTGGGAATATGGTATAGGATATCTACTGACGCAATTGTATGGGTAGCCAACGGGGAGACTCCAATTCCTAATCACTCCGGAGTTTTGAAGGTTACAAATGAGGGAGATATTGGTGTTCTCAGCAACACAGATACTATCGTTTGGTCATCCAATACGTCAAGTGCTGCAAAGAGCCCAGTCGTACAGCTCTTGGATTCAGGAAATCTTGTTGTGAAAGATGGAAATGACACTGACCTGGAGAACTTTTTGTGGCAGAGTTTTGATTATCCTTGCGACACGTTGCTGCCAGGAATGAAGTTGGGAAAGAACTTTGTGACAGGTCTAGAATGTTCTTTAACATCTTGGAAGAGCACAGAAAATCCTGCTCAAGGTGAGTTTTTATTAGGAATAAATCCTCATGGGTTTCCACAGCTAGTTGCTATGAAGGGAGATAAAATAACTACTAGAGCAGGGTCATGGAATGGCCTACGTTTTACAGGACATCCTGGGTTAATGCCAAATCCAATATTTAATTATGAATTTGTGTTGAATGAGAATGAGGTATATTACGAGTTCACACTTGTGAACAGTTCAGTCATTTCAAGGCTTGTATTAAGCCCATCAGGCATTGCGGGACGCTTTACATGGAATGATCGGACACACGGTTGGGAGCTTTACTCTACATCCCAGGTGGATCAGTGTGAAAATTATGCCTTCTGTGGTGCATATGCTACCTGCAATGCCAATAACTCTCCAGTATGTACATGCTTAGAAGGGTTTGTGTCCAAATCTCAAAAACATTGGAATTCAGTAGATTGGTCTGATGGTTGTGTTCGGAGGACTCAATTGGAATGCAATGATGGAGACGTCTTCCAGAAATACACGGGGTTGAAATTGCCTGACACATCTTCTTCCTGGTTTAATATGACCATGAGCCTTGTAGAATGTGAGGGATTGTGTTTGAAAAACTGTTCTTGCACAGCATATTCAAATTTAGATATCAGGGGAGAAGGAAGTGGCTGCTTGCTTTGGTTCAATAGCCTGAACGATATGAGAGTATACTCCGGTGGTGGACAAGACCTATATATAAGGCTGGCCAGTTCAGAAATAGGTACTTTTTACTTCTCTTGTATGTTCGCTTTTGATTTTTCTCATTTATTATAAATAAAGGACAAATTGGCCAACCATATTGCTTCGTTTTCTATTGGCACTTTTCTGTTTTGGATTAATCAGTGAACTGATTCATAGACAGATACACAATACAAGCTCAAACTGGCAGCAACTGGCCTGCAGGCATAGTACTTCCACAGAAGAACCATAAGAATCTAAACCTTACAATTCACTAAATTTCTTGCTGAATACAGAGAAATGTATTCCCCATTTAAAACATAAGGCCCTTTTTTAAAATTGAGTTACTATAGCTGGCCTTAAACACCAACCAACTCTAACTTCCCATTAGATAGCATGTATTGTACGAAGCTAGTAACAAAAGCCACATATATGTTCATTTACTCTACTTCTCATTTTCAGATGATACTAAGAAAAACAGACATTCCAGCAAGATAAAACAAGCAGGCATCATGGTAGCCTCTGCAATACTAGTCATGGGAATTATAATACTTGGAGTGATCTCATATGTGCGGAAGAAGAAACTTTGTTTCAAAGGTAAAGCTATAAGACATGGACTGATAATTTCTGATGCATGATAATAGATTTTACAATAAAGAAATTTTAATTTGAAGAAATGCATCAGATTTGGTGGTTAGTCAATTCAATAATACCATTCAAGTTATTCATGTCAATGCATCTCCTATTATTTCAGGAATCATGAGGAATGATTATGACAATGAAGGCAGGAAAGAAGATATGGAGTTACCCATCTTTGATTTGATGGCCATCGCTAATGCCACCTGTAACTTTTCGAGCAACAACAAATTGGGAGAAGGTGGCTTTGGATCTGTATATAAGGTAAACAAAAACATGCTTAACTAGATGAGCTATATTCTTTGGCAAAATTTCCTAATCTTTTGATATTTAGGGTACAATGCAAGAGGGGCATGTGGTAGCTGTAAAGAGGCTTTCTAAGAATTCTGGACAAGGATTGGATGAGTTCAAAAATGAAGTTAATTTAATTGCTAAACTACAACACCGCAATCTTGTCAAGCTTCTCGGTTGTTGCATTGAAGGAAATGAGAAAATGTTAATCTATGAATATATGCCTAACAAAAGCTTGGACGCCTTTATTTTTGGTTTGAGATTTGACCTTTCTTGCTCAATGACATTCATGTTTAATGTTTTCATCTTCCATCAATGAAATTGCTTGTTAAGAATTCAGGTAGGATTATGCTAACATGAACATAAATTGGTCAGATCATACAAGAAACACATTACTAGATTGGCGTATCCGCATCCAGATTATTTGTGGCATTGCTAGGGGGCTTCTCTATCTTCATCAAGACTCAAGACTTAGAATTATCCATAGAGATCTCAAAGCGAGCAATATCCTGCTAGATGAAAGTATGAATCCAAAAATTTCGGACTTTGGCTTGGCTAGAACATTTGGTGGAGATCAAATTGAGGCCAACACCAATAGAATTGTTGGAACATAGTAGGTGGACTTTAACTTTTTACATAATTTACACTTCTTTTCTTTTGTAAGATTCTCTTAGTTTGCAATGGTTTTTTTGCAGTGGTTATATGTCTCCTGAGTATGCAGGGCATGGACAGTTCTCAATCAAATCCGACGTCTTTAGCTTTGGAGTTTTGGTGTTAGAGATAGTGAGCGGGAAAAGGAACCGGAGATTTTGTCACGTAGACGACCACCTCAATCTCAATCTCCTTGGACATGTAAGCATGAAGAGTTATTCTACTAATTTATTGTGTTGAACAGAGTCACAGTTTTATATAGTATAGTTCCTCTAAGGAAATCTGCCAATGACATGTTTTAGCAATCATAGGTAATTATTGGGTTCTCCTGGAGTACCATAAATGCATACTCCTTCCTTTCACATAATTGTGGACTCCAATAATTAAATTTATGGTGGGACCCACAATTCATATAAGAGGGGGAAACATGCATTTATGGTACTCCCGAGTATTCAATAATTTTCCAACAATCATATATAATTCCCTTGTTTTAATTTTCCTCTAATCAAGCGAAGTAGTCATGGGCTAATAGGAGCACAAATTAGGAATAAACAAGATGTCCAAATTAACCTCTTACATATATGGTTTTGACCTCGTTTAAGGCCTGGAGATTATGGATTGAAGATAAGGCAATGGAACTGACAGATCAATCTTTAGGCAACATGTGCACTCTATCTGATCAAGTGCTACGATGTGTTCATGTGGGATTGTTATGTGTGCAGCAACGACCAGAAGATAGGCCAGATATGTCATCTGTGGTTCTAATGTTAAGCAGTGAGATTTTATTGCCAAAGCCCAATCAGCCAGGTTTCTATATGGAAAAGGCTCTACCTGAAGCAGATTCTTCATCAACAAAGCATGAAGCATGTTCAGCCAATGAAATTACTATCACGTTAGTAAAGGGAAGGTAAAATGTCAACACATTGTTCAAGATCAAACAGCTTTAGTTTATACCAAAGGACTCTAATGTTTGGGATCTTGTATTTTTGAGAGTTATAAGTAATAACGTTAAAAAGTCTTTTTATGAAAAGAGAGACAATATGTTGAGATATAACACATTTCAAAAGTTGGCTCTTTGCCCATAGATAACCTCCGGTGGTGTTTTGTAACCCACCTCTTCATTTTTTGTTAAAAAGAACACATTTTTTCAATTAAAAAAAAAAAATTAAAACGAATCAAATCAAAAAGTAGGGTTTGAAATTTCATTCGTAATGCTATCAATTTTTTAATATAGCTTTCTCCAAGAAGTATCAGTGATACTGTCCTTCATTTGTATGGTCCAAATAGAGCAAAAATTTATTATCCATATGCAACACATCCCTATTCTGCACAAAAGTTTCCTGTTTGCTAAAGAAGGTACCTGTAATCAAGTAAAGTGGGTCCAACATTATTTTTACACTGAGATTTGGCGATTAGTTGGGCGAAGGACGAAATTTGGCCATGGTAAAGAGAGGAGTTTTGTCGGTTGCAAAATAGAGTCAGAATTTGGGGATCAGGTTTCTAGAGAAACTTTAGAGAGAGATAGAGAGAGTTCATGTTTTCTGAAGATACGTGGAAAGTTCTGATGAATATTATCAGCTGCGCCTGTTAAGCTGTGGAGATGGAGATGGATCATGGCCAAATACCACATATGGCCAAAATTTTCAGCAAAATAGTACCATGCGCAAACTATATAGGAGAATACCTCCCTTTTGGAACTCCATTTTATGAAAATAAGTTTTTTGAAGAACTCAATTTCACATATATTGAATTCTAAAAGGAAATGCACATAACTCAATTTTATAAATATCGAATTTCAGGTGGTATTTTTTATGCATAGAACTTGATATGATTGAAATCACAAAATTGAGTTTCAAGAAAGTGGTTTTCTGATACAAAGTTTGTGAATATTGCTATTTTGCTAAAAATTTTGAAAATATATGGTATTTGGCTATTTTGACTGCTGGATTAGTGGGTGGGCTCTCAGTGGCTTGAGCTTTATTGGGCAAATTGCAAACGATGTTGAAATTGGGTGAGTTACTTTATGTGATAGAATAGGTGGTTTAAATGTTTAATTCATTTTGTTTCTATGAAATGACAATTTTTTTTATCTTGTTTTTCTTCATTTTATATGTTTCTTTTTTGTTCTATTTTGGCATAAGAGAGACATAAAAAGGGAGCAAAAATGCATTTTTGCCTCTATTTTTAACATATGTGGATTATGAGAAACATAGCAAACTTTAGATAGATAAAGTGTCAACTTTTAGACCACAGATAAGCAATGTAATTTCAGGCCAAGTGGATTTACTATAATTACCCCTAAAATAAACTAGTTGCAAACCTATACAATGCACGATAAAGCTTTACATAAAGATATAACTTAATTTTGTTTGTCTCTCGTTTAAACAAATAAAGTAGGTTTTTTTTGGTCTCTTCATGCACAAAAGCAAATCCAACTAAATGAAAACTGGTAAAGAAATGGAAAGGCCCCTTCAGAGAAAATAGTAGATAACAAAATTTGAAAAGATTGAGAAACATAGAAAATTGTAAAGGCTAGCATGTGAATATCAAGATAGCAAAGTGTTTGCTGATATTATAGAAATTTACCATAAAATCAGTGGCAGAATCGAATTTGGGCATGGCTTCTAAATGTTTTTTCTAAAAAAAATTGAAATATATAAATTTAAGGATAATTATAGTAAACCCAAGTTAGGCATGTTTTTATTTTGCCATCCTTGGTACAAAAGTTTACACTTTGCCCATGGGAAATTTTAGCTAGCTAAAAAAGAAAGGAAGAATTCAGGTGAGAGAGAATGAGGAAGTTCAATCCATTGCCCGTGTTTTTCAAACACAAATGGAATCAGAACTAGCCGTTCCTGGTTGGATTCACAATCATTGGCGCTATTAAAAGGCCAATTTTGTTAGTCTGTCATAACTTGCCTCATTACTTTGCCTAAAAACCTATGAAGCATGGGTGTGAATTTGGATTTGAGTGCCGGTGCGGATGCAAATGCGGATGCGGGTACGGGACTCGGCAATCGTTTAAAAAGTAAGGTGCGAGTGCCAGGGGGGGGGGGGGGGTGAGGTGATTAAAAAATTATTAAAAATATTTTTATTTATATTTTCTATATATTGCTAAGCATGTTTTTTATATATATAATGGTAAACATATACCAATTTAAGAGTAATGGAAAACATATATTAATAAATTTAAAAGCATATATTATTATTATTATTATTATAATGTTTATACAACCCTAATTTTGGCCAAATAACATATTTATAACATTAAATTATTTTCCTTCAAAAAAAATAATAAGGTGATAAAATCAAAGTATTAAAGAATAATAAAAACTGATGGGTAAAGTTGATAAAATTAAATAATCAAAACTTGTATTTTTACTATTTTCACAAGTTCCAATCTTTTCTATCTTTTTTACTTTTCAAGTCCTTTTCTCTTATACCAATACACCTATTAAAAAATCTATCCACAATTTGCAACTTTCTCCCTTGCTCTCTTTGTCACAGTCTAAACCTTCACCAGTAAGTGCACATGAATCATCCTTATCTCTTCTTCCCTCTCTCTCTCTCTTTCTCTCACACACACACACACACACACAAGGCCAGGCTGGGGAGATGATGGCAGCTCGTTTCGGTGTTCGTTTCGTCTGGAATCGGGCCGTATTGGCTGTTTCGATACTCGTTTCCATTGGAATCTACATGAATTAGCCTAAATTGGTGCTGAATCGGAAAATGAAGAAAAAAAAATTGCCACAGCACGAACGTGCGGTCAACGACATCGCGCACTACATGCTGTGTTGGTGCGTGTTGGGTGTAAGTGTAGCGGCCTTAGAGCAGCACCCGTGCTTTCTATCTTAAAAATACAAAAAAAAAAAAAAAAAAAAAAAAAAAACTTTTTGGGTAAAAATTGTACAAGGGAAGAACTTTATGTGAATTCTTTTCAAAGGAGGATTGTCAATGCGCTAGTAAACACTATTGCCAGTGATGGTGCTAGTGTGTAGAGTCCATAAACAAGTTTGAGTTTTGTTTTGTCACTTTATGTTATGGGTTTTATATTTTGGGGCTTTTGGTAGATGAGGTTTGAGGTCTCTGTTTATGGAGATGGTGAATTTGGTGGGGATTGTTGCTTGTAATGAAGGAGATAACAAGAAATGAGAGATTCTTTCTTATGGGGGGCAAAGATGAATTTGGGATTTTTGGAGAGAGAGAGAGCATAGCGATAAAGAGCTACTTTGATTGTTAGTGGTGGCAGCCGTGATGTTCAACAATGGCTCGCAATGGCAGTGCAACAAATGAGGTTTTTATTTATTTATTTGTTTTTCCTAAGAGAGAGTTTTAATTTATGGTGTCCGTTTTTTTTATGATAGCTTTTTATTATTAGACTAAGACACCAATTAGTTTTTAGTGTAAACAAGGATTGAACCTCTATTGAGTTTAGTTGTTGAGAAAATTAGAGAAACTGAAGTAAAAATGGAGAGTATGTTTTTCTTTTTAATTCCAAATATGAGGGCAGAAGTGATTTTTTATCGAAGACTTTATCAGTGCTTTACGGTTGAGAGAGTTTCAACCAAGTGCTTTTCATGTACCCCTTGCTCCAATTTTAAGAGGATGGGTGATCATGTGTATGGTTAAAAAAATCATTCACTTCAAAAGCAAAAATTGATATTGGTTTTTTTTTTTTTTTGACAAAAATATATAATTTTTATTTGATTATTTATTTATTTTTTGCATTCAATGATTGTTCTATAATTTTTAATAATCTATTAATAAATTTTTATCTTAATGATTATACTTAATGCTTAATGCGCTTAAATTGAAAATCTAGATCAAATGGACAAGCTAAAAACTTTTTTTTTTTTTTTTTGAGGGACAAGCTAAAAACTATTGAGTTATAAATTACTCCACTTAACTTGTATTGCATTTTGAATTGTGCTTATTATATTATTTTAGTACATGCCTACATGGATATAATTGTTATGACCGAAACCTATACTTCAAAATTTAGAGCATGACCGGCATGTTAATATCAAGTTTATCTCAACACTAACACAAACCAACTTAAGCTGAAGGTGCTTATCAAAATTCATTTCCTTTATTCCTTATTATTTCCTTGCATAAAGTCATAATTTACAAAATTCGTAAAAACTTTGAAGCTTCATTTCATTTCAAACTTTGCAAGATTGCAACTTGGCTGAAACTTAAGGTATTCATGTAAATATTACATAGCTAAATGTTTAGCAAAATTATTATTTACAAACCTAACCCCAAGACATAAAACTGGGGGTTCGAAACAAAATAAGGTTCTGAATTACATCAGCACTCACAAGGATCAAGTATATCTTGATTCCTCTTATACAACAAAAGAGCTAAACTACTAAACAACAAAAACTTTACATTCTAACAAATGAGAATCACATATTCCTTGCCACCTCTAATACTCTTGTTGTTTCCAAGAAAGAACCTGTTCATTGAAATATAATAGGGTGAGTTGCGAAGCCCAGTAAAGTTTTAAGCTCCATAAGCATCTAATAATAATGCATGTAAATCAAATATTTTATGGATATATTAGTTCTGATAAATAGCCTTCAATAGTACTCATACCCTTCTTAAACTAACTTAAGAATTTTCAGATGAATATACATCATTTTCCTTTCATATGATAATAAAAGAACATAATAAGGAACTTAAACTTAATTCAGTAACCTTATCTTTAAATAGACTATAAATCACTTTATCATAACTTTCTATCAGACTTATAACACATTCAACATACTTTTCTTATAATTTCCAAATTGCCTAATAGCTTATTTATAATACATATTAGTCAGTCCAATTGTAAGTCTGTCATACTTTGGGAGGCTTCCAGCAAAATGTACCAAGCATTCAGCATTCCCCACAATGCTAAGAAATCCTAAGATCATATCAAAAGTATCACCTCTTTCGGTGTGATCATATCATCAACCATGGGGGTCGGTTGGCATCCTCCATAAGTTGGCCGTTCCTAACGAGGGTGGGTATAGCAGAGTCCTCACCACTTATAATGGCCAATTGAAATCTCCATGGAAATGCCAGTATTATAACCTCTACTAGCTGAGTTCAAATCATAACAATGAAATAACCGAAAACTATATTTTTCTGATTACTATGTTTTTACATAATATTTCATAATAGTAGCATCCATTTCATTCTTAAATATTGTGTTCGTGATATAAGTAATAGCATCAATATGCTAAAATTATCATATATGTTAGGAAATATGAGGTTTCATTTGTTAAAGAACATATGTCATTCTTTTATGTAATTGGCTAATCTTTTGACAAAATGCACTCAACTTGTAATTGGGTAGTTCTAGATGTGTTTAATACTTCAAGAAACAAGGTTTCAAGATCAAGTGTATGAAGTCATCAAGTCTATCTAAGAAATAAGCTGAAGAAGTGCAAATTTATTAAAGCTCGATACCTGCTCGATAGCATCTCGACACCTGGCTATCTGTCGAGATTTATGAAATTATATTTTTTGATATGTTTTTCTTGGGATTCGTGAATATGTTTTTGGGCCTTCTTTTCTTCTAACCCTAAACATATAAAATGATTGTTTTAAGGGCCTTCAAAGTGTCCACAAGTTGCACAAGCATTGAGAAAACTCTGTTGAAGCAAATTGTGACCAGAGACAAAGTTTTGCCCTAGTTCGTCTCTTCTGAAGAAGTTGCCGCGTATGTGCACCTTTGGGTTTTGTGACCAAGCATCTTCTTGACCTTCATCGTGTAGGATGAACTGAAGAACTTTGCAGCCAACAACTTTTTCTAGTTGGTGATTGAAGTCGCGTACTGAGATCTACGCATTGGTTAGTGACGTACTTAGGAGTCATGCATCAAAAGGGGGAAATGTCACTACAAAACAAGTCCAATTGGGTATTGGGATAAGGGTTCAACTGTAGGTTGGTAAGGTACTTAGGATTCCTTTACTTGTAACCACTTGTTATGATAATAGTAGAGTTTCGGGAATAGTGACCTAAAAATCACCCGGTGGGGTTTTTGCCGTCAAGTTTTTCCCCATTCGTAAACAAATCACCGTGTCATTTATTTTTCGCTTCTTAATTAGGTTATTAGTGATTTGTTTGTGCTGTCACGCGTTTGCATGTTAAATTGATTAATTAATAACTTGGCTAATTAATTAATTGGTTTAATCATGAGGGATCGATACGTTTGTGGCCTATCAATATATATAAGATTAAACAACTCACGAACATATATCTTTACTTAAATTATGCTTATATGTAATATTTCTAATTAAAAGGTTTTGATGCATAATAATTTTCTAAAGATTACTTATACTTATCAAACACACATGTCTCACATCCCTTACTTGAAAACAAAAGATGTGAGAGATTTGTATAAAAGGAGTTCAAGTGTCCATGTTCTTGTTCTCATCACCTAAATAAAAGACTAAAACTTTATTACTAATAACTCTTCCTAAATATATAAACTTATACATCAATCACTTTATAAACTTATAACTTTATAATTAAATCCTGAAAGTCAGGTGCATCGTTTATTGTTTATTGCTCATTTCAATAGCATATGCCTCATTTGTAAAATACAAATGGGCTATCCAAACAAATCCAATCTTCATACAATTTTACAGAGTCACTGCTCTAGATGTCTGGTAAATACCATATCAGTTTCAGAGTCAAAGTATAAAATCATGATTTATTAAAAATCATACAAGACAACATGCTCAAATCTTTCTTGACAAAATTTCATGCAACTTAGAAATTAAAAAATTATTTTTATATCAATCTAAATGTTGTGAGACTACTTCCATTACAACCATGTGTGTCTTAAAATTCATAAAAACTACACCTAGCATCCTAATTCATATAAATTGATTTAATCCAGATTTTTCTTGTTGTAAACACCAAATCTATCACAGTGATAGCTTTAACATGTTTTCTTACAAAATCATCAAATAAATGCAATTGTCCTTCATTTCATTTGGGTATTTTTATTCCTATACCATATATGTCAAAATACATTAATAAGCATCCAATTGACTATAATATCTTCAATCTTTCATATTACTAACACAAAATCACAAATTTCAACTTCTAACAATCAGATTAGAGAATAAAGAAAGGAAACTAAACAAAATAATTACACCATCAAAATACCCAAAAAAAGATATAGTTTTATCTACTTACCCACAAACTTTGAAGCTAAAACTTTAGTGTTAGGCTCTTAATTTCTTCTTAGAGAGAGATATCTATGATTTTGGTGAAAGAAAGGAGGGTTGTTGTGAGATGATGCTGTCGATAAGAACAAAGGAAGAAGAAAACAAAGGAGCTATCGGGGACGGAAAAGGTTTTCCTTCCGACAAATAAGATTTGTGTTGGGTTGAAGGCCTAAACTAAAACTCGACAATGGGCTCGACGCACGACCCAAAGGCTATCGGCGAAGATCCAAAGAACTCATTTTATTTTATGCCTTGGGCTTAGATTGAGACTGACAAGAATGGCCTGTAAAAAATTCCTACAGCAGACACATCAACATGATTAAAAAGCATATTGTAAAAAATAGCCTAGTAGTGAAACGTCTCTACAAAAAATAGCCTAGCGCTAAAATGAGATAGAACAGAATAAACCTCTAGCTGTTAGCTATTTCACAGATTAAGGAAAGTATCCACATTTTCAAACTCATCATCCATTGGCTCTAGAGAAGAGTCTTCTAACACAAAAAATATGAGGAAAAAAAATTCTATAGTAATAGTTACATCATAACCTCCAATAGTAAATAAGTAAATGAATATTATGGGCTCTATTATAAAAAATAATAAGGAAAACTTAGTGTGAGATGAAGGGAGAGAGAAAGATCCTAGCTAGTGCAGCAAGATCATTGTGGTGCCAAGACATGCTCGTGAATATAGTATAAGTAGTGCGTAATAAGGGACATTTTAGGTAGTATGAGTAGTGAGAGAGAGTGTGTGTAGTAAAGCTGCTAAGGCTTTCTCTTGGGGATAGATGAGTGTTTATAGGTAGATGTATGAGGAGTATTTGTGAGCTAGGAGCTAGGGAACTTAGTTTCTAAGCTTGAAACTAAGAACTCAGTGACTTTTTCAAAGCTTAGAGAAGGCTAAATAGAGAGGAAGAACTCCTTTCTATTAGTGTGTCACTTAGTGTATCTCAATCCCCCTAAAGGATTAATGGAGAGTTCTAGTTATAGTTGAGTTTGAGGGGGTAATTAGCAAATAATCTCTGCTAAATCTTCCTTAATCTTTATAAAGAATCGTTCCTAGGATTTTTGGCCAAGAGTAGTAAGCTCAGCTTTAGGATGTTCTTGCTGTTTTGGGTAATAACAGCTGGGATTTTGGCCTAGTATTAAATGCTAATTTCGCCTTAGTTGATGGGATTAAAGCATGTATTAGACTAATGATCTTGGTTTTGCTACTACTAGAATCAGAGTTCCCTAGGGCAAATTGAATCACCCCAAGCCAAGTGTCAATGTTGGAGCCCTATGCTGGGAACTCTGTTGGGATCCCTTTGATGCCCTCCAAACTACATTTCCCTAAAATTTCCCCATTTAGGTTCATGTGCTTGGTCCATGAACTAGAAAGTACACGTTTTTGGCATGATAGTGAACTGATTTCATGTTGTTCCAGAAGCTTTCATGACTTAGTTATGGCTGCCCTTGGCCCTTGACTAAATGGGTTGGAGAAGGAAGGAGATGTAGCTAGCTGAAGCTTCCTAGCTTTTTGTCATGTCACCTCAACATTATGTCACATGAGAAATGATGGAATTCAGCTTGGCAATGAAGGGTTTAACCCTTGCTGGACACATGTCCCTCTTCTGATCTGATTGGACATGCTGGAACTGATGGTGATGGGCTTCGGCTGTCAGGTTGTGCTAAAGTTTGACTGGACAGCTCATGTAAGCTTTAGGTGTTGGGATTTGTATATGAGCTGGGCTGGCTTAGCCAGGCTTTGAGCTCCCTTGGGCTTGGTTATCCCTAAAAAAATGAATGGTTTTGCCATGGGTAATATACATGGACTTTTGTAGTTAGTTGATTATGGAAAAATAAGTATAGTTCCCATAAATTTTATGAAAGAAATATTTTTGAGAGATGAGTAATTTATATTTTCCATGAGTTAAGGACTTTAGTATATATTTTGTCAAGAAATAGTTTTGGGCTTTGAGCTTAATGTAATTGTTTTTTGCCAAAATAGTATTTTGGGCTTTTATAAATAATTGTCAAAATAGATTTGGGCTTTGTAAAGTAGGTGCCAAATTAGCATTTGGGTTTTATAAAATATTGCCAAATTAGTATTTGGGCTTTGTAGGATTTCATAAAAATATTGCTGTGTAGCAATGGACTTATAAGAATGCCTTGTAGCAATGGCCTTTAAAGGTGCCATATCATAACGGGTTTTAGAGGTGTCGTATCATAACGGGCTTTTACAATGTCGTGTCGTAATAGGCTTTAAAGATTTCATATCGTAACAGGCTTTAGAGGTGCCCTATCGTAACGGATTTTAGAGGTGTCGTATCATAACGAGTTTTAGAGGTGCCGTATTGTAACAGGCTTTTGGAGTGTCGTGTCGTAACGAACTTTAGAGGTGCCGTATCATAACGGGCTTTAGAGGTGCCATATCGTAACGGGCTTTTAGAGTGCCGTGTTGTAACGGGCTTTAAAGGAGGTTTTGTTGGGCTTTTTGGATTTTCCCACAAGGTAAATGTTTTTGGGCTTTTTTTTTTTTTTTTTTTGGTGTGTGGAGATAACATTATTTTGTGGCCCAATTTTGGTAGTAATATGATGAATATTTTTTTGTGGAATACCCAAGTTGGATATGATGGGTACTATTTCTGGGGCTTATATAGTGAGTATTTGTGGGAGCCCAATAACATGGAAAATATTTGAGTAATATGTGGGGAATATTTATGTGGGCTCAAAATAGTTTTTGGGCTTATGTGGGTATTTTGTGAGTGGGCTAATGAAATTATGGCCCAAAAATTTGTACCTCAACAAGAGCAAAGAAAGATGAACCAAGAAACTGTTCTGGAGTAGCAAGGTAGACAAGGGAATAGGATTTTGGGTGGGGCACATGTTTTGTTAAGGGAAAAGTGAGCTAATGACTCACCTTTAGAACTTTTAAAATTTACTTACCATCCCCCTCACAAGCTTATATTCTAGGTAGGCCCAATCAATAAAATAACTATGCATATATATTCCTTACCTTTATAAACTTCTTTCTATCATTTTTTTGTTTTAATACAAGATAAAATTTCTACTCTAACCTAATCTAAATATATATGTGTGTAAAGCTCCCTCTTGGAGACTTGAACTCCGGCCTTTACCCCCCACACCCCACAAGCACTTATACTTGTGGAGTGATCATCTCACCAAGGGTGCGTGGTGGTAACTTCTTTCTATCATTAAAAGAGCATATATCTTTTCTAATATTACAATATCAAAGCTTTATGCACTTAGAGTAATTAAGATAATACTAAGTATATAAACGTATAAAATTAACAATACAATTAGGTTGGAATGTTACAATATAAGAGAAATAAATTAATCATCTTATTTTTATTAGACCCCCAAGACAAGTTTCTAGTTTCAAAACTGTATAGAATGTAGCCATATCTCCCTTTCAACTTTTTCTCCATCAGTCTATCATCAGTCCACCTAAAGAAAACAAAATGATGAATTTGCTTACGATTTAAAAAAAAAAAAAAAGAAATAAATTAATAGCCATCAAAAGCTAACTTAGAGGGAAAAATCTAATTGGATTCTCTCATTCCATATCATTGATAAATTTATCCATGGTTAGTGTTAGAGATCATATGGTCCGGTTTGACATTATCCGTAGCATTGAGAAAACAAAGCTGAAAGGGAAAAAAATAAAAAATAAAATAAAAAGGATGGATTTAAATTCTTACTCAAGCTCACAACAATAGCAATTATCTCTTCTTCTCAAAAAAAAAAAAAAAATAGCAATTATCTCAAGAGTTGACGTCCATTCCGGAGTGTGCATTGGGCATTATCTAGGAAATGAAATACAAACACCAAAAGAAGCACCACAAACTCGGCAAAAATGGCCAAATAGCACTATTTGATGAAATATTTAGCAATTTATAATTGTTCGCAAAATATTTAGGAATTTATCATTGTTTTAAAACTTGAGTTCTACATGTAACTAGAGTTCACATAAATCAAATTCAATACAAAATGTGCCCCGATGGCACTCGATGAATTGAAATTTAGAATTAAAAATTGAAAGCTCGAAATGTGTGAAAACACAAGAGCTGTTTAGAACTCCAAATTATAAATTACGGCTTGGTTGATTTTACTCTAACTAAAACTAAGTGTGGAATAGAGTAAATGTGAGCGGACAAACAATATAACTACTCTAAGCCATACTCATCAAATCACAGTAATAAAATGAAAGCTAAAAGAGTAGGAAAGAAGAATGCAAATATAAGATAACATGTTGATATGTTATTGAAGAGGAAACCTCAAAACTTGGCAAAAAACCTCTCCGCTGCCCTCCAAGCGATAAATCGATCCACTAGAGAATAATTTGGAGTACACGAATAACAAAAGACATTCCAAACCTAGTCTACCCCATATACTTGAGCCATCCAAGCTCGTGCTACCAATTGACTTCGCCAAGTCTTGTTTTCTCTAGCTCTCTGGATCATGCAATTCAGCCCGATTGCATCCACCAAACAAATGGCTTCTTCCAATGCTTCCCAGCAGCACCAAAATCTCACTCTACACTCAAGATGGGTGTGGTAAGTGTTTGGGCTATCAACCTCTCAAGGATTTGGAAATGGAGAGGTACGAGGTTGAGGTTGAGGAAAACCACAATGGATTGTGTAGAGAATTGTGGGTGTAACAATCTCTCACTCTCAAGGATAATGGCTAGGATTTTCTCTCTGAAAAACACTCCTCAACATATGTGGGTAATGTGGGTATATATAGTGTGGGTAGGGACAGGGGGTATCAAATATGACAAATTGGCAAAGCAGAATGTTTCGCGGGTATCTCGTGGGAAGTCCTTACCCATGAGACAGTTGCAAAAACCAGCAATCACCATCTATCATGACTCTTCACATTTCAGTCATGTGTTGAGCACATGCTTCATTTCGTAGGAAGACTACTCGCTAGCTATCTGTGAAAACTTCTTTGGTCTTCAATTGCCCTGAGTCTTCATACTCTCTCTCACACACAACCTTTACAATAAAATCCCACATAAATATAGGGTACAAAAGATTGAACATAATTACAATCAAATTTGGCACGAAATTAAAACCAACAAAAAATAGTTGTAAATCACAACTTTACAAAAATGTTATACGGAACTCGAGTTTATATAACTCAAGTTACATGTAATGTGGAACAACTCTAGCTCCTTGCCTAATTTTTCATTGGTTTCAAAATAAAATGGGTCTTCTAAAATAATAAAAATCAATCAAGCTTTCACCAATTTAGAGAGAGAGAGAGAGAGAGAGAGAGAGGGAAAAACACACACACACACACACACACACACACACACACACACACACACACACACACACATGGTTTGGGTTCCAAATCAACACCAGCTCTTATCATAAACCAATAAACTTCAAAAATTGAAATCTAATATGGTAGGGATTGATGCTTAGCTCATACCCAAATCTCGATCACTACTGATGATGAGACACTAAGATTAAATTTTAAACCTCTCAACTCCTAAGATACTTGGCCCATTTCATATATGTAATCTGCAAATTGGTGGATATAGAAATGGAGGGTTAGAACGTAAAAGAGATAGTAATGTTGATTGTTGGAGAATGATCAAAATAAGAAGAAAGCAATGGGCCCAAGTCAAAGTTCAAGTCTCTATGGAAGACTCCAGCAAATGGCGATGATGCTCCTCCTCCTTCTTCGACAATGATTGGTACCTCACTTGAGTCTTGGCTTGCTCTTATTTATGTCGTCACTGTCGTAGCTTCAAAGATTAAGCATGTGTTTAGCAAAAATTAAAAAAGCTAGCTTATTTTACTATTCATTTTATTTTTACTACTATTTATGGGTCTCACTGTACTTTTTGGTACTATTCATAGTTCCCATTGTACTATTTCAGCTAATTTTTATTTTTATCTATAGTACTTTCAGTTAAAAGTTTTCAGTTTTAACAAAATAAGTGGATCCTAAATATACTCTAAACTGGCTTCCTCTTATAACAAGTCTTGGCTTGCTTTTTTTTATAAGCTATTAGAAGATCCACTTTAATTTGAAACCGGTGAAAACTGAAAACTTAAACATGGAACTTGATTTCAGTAAAAAACAAGTTCCACATTACACGAAACTTGAGTTTTTTAAATGCGAGTTCCACGTGACATTTTTAATTTTGAAAATACCACGATTGTTAAGTTATGATTTTTCTCATAACATTTGTATTGAATTATTCCATGACAAAAAGTGTTGTAATTGCATAAATTTATTTCCTTGTATTTTTGTGGGATTTATTTGTATTAGGTTCAGTATTAAGTGGTGGAGATTTGATCAAGACAGCTAAAAGTCATATGAGGAGCATATGCCAGAAGTTGAAGAGTCAAGTGCCAGTTGTGGAAGTTGAAGAGTCATGTGTTAGCTATACCAGCTATAACTTGTGACTCAGGTGACCCGCAAAGTTGACCCACAAATTTTCCTTGTTAGCAGAATTGTGACTTTTCCTATTCCCTTTTCACTCATACTATATATATACCCCTATTACCCACATAATTGGTAAGAAGCCTATTGAGAGAAAAACCCTAAGAGAGGTTTCTACAACACACCCATTCTATTAGAGAGAGTTACTCATTCTTAGAGAGAAATCTTTAGAGTCTCTTCTCCTTTCCTCTCCCATTGTTATACCCATTGAGAGGAGATTTGTACCCAAACACTGCCTACACCCATTCAAAGTGTTGAGAGTGTTTTTGGAGCTTGGGAAGAATTAAAAAATGCCATGGATAGCTGATGCAATATGGCGCTTATTGCGGGATCCGAAAAACTAGAGAAGACACGATTAGGCTTAACCTTGTTGGAGTAAGAAGCTTGGAGGTGCATTAGGTTGATTAGGCTTAGAAGGTCTTTTGATTTTCTTGTATCCCAACTTTATTTTCTAGTGGATCATTTTACAGCTTGAAGGGTGGCGAAGAGGTTTTTCATCGAGGTCTTCAATTTCCTCTTCGATAACACATGCTGGTGTTATCCTTGTGTTTGCATCTATCTTCCCTTACTCTTTAACCATTAATTGCTTCTGGGTTTGTAATTAATTATGTATTAAAGTAGTTTGCCAAATTGGGTATAGCTTATATTTATTATTCCACACATATATTGTTTGTGTATAAGCTTATGTTGGTATTTTTGAAATCGGGGGTCTAAACATTCATTAGTGTTTTATACACTAATTGAACGAACTTTCAATTGAAATCAGAACGAGTATACTTGTATTGGTTTCATTACCTAAGTGTGATTCTTGACCTCTTGTGTTTATTACCATGGATAGTGCTTTGTATGCTTCTATGGATGTTTGTGAGTGTAACATGCCATTTGTTTTGTGATAATACCTCTATGACTGTTAATCCCTCTATGAGTGTTAATCCTCATAATTGTGACGATATGTTAGTTGATTCTATGGGTGTTGTTGATATTCCTAACATCAAACTCTTAAAGAAAAAGGCTAAAAAGTTTCATAAGAATTTGAGCAAGTTATTTTGTAAAAATGATGATTTGATTACTAAGCTCAATGAATCCAACAAATTGGTTGAGAAATATAAAAAACTTGTTGAAAATTCTCTTGACAAGATGAAAGATTTTGAATATTTGAATATGGATTTGGATGCTAAACTTGTTTTGTCTAACAAATTTGTTGATGAGCTAAAATGTGAAAATAAATCTCTTAAGATGCATGCCAAGTGTTTGATTGCTAAACCTATTGCTAAAAATGACGAAAATATTTGTTGCAATCATGTTGTGGTACCTGATTTTGTGTCTATTGTGTGTTCTAACTCAAAAGAAAAATATGTGTACTCCATACAAACGAAATCAAAAGGTGGAGAGAAAGACTCTTGAGTCAAAGCCTCTATTTAGGTCTCAACCTAAGGTTTGGATGGATCTAGGTTTGTTCCAACTTGTCACCATTGTGGTGTGATTGGTCATATAAGACCTCAATGTTCTAAGTTGAGGAGAGAACAAAACCATGTTACTAGATCCCTTCCCAAAAAGCCTAGTGGACCTAAACACATTGTTTGTCACCATTGTGGTACTTTTGGTCATCTTAGACCTCATTGTTAGGTCACAATCTGAATGACCCCTTGTGATTAACCCTAATTAATTAATTTAGCCAAGTAATTAATTAACCAATTAATCATGCAATTTTGTGGAAGCACAAACAAATCACCAATCAACTAAATATGCAGCGGAAAATAAATAACATGGTGATTTGTTTACGAATGGGGAAAACCCTAATGGCAAAAACCCCACCGGGTGATTTTCAGGTCACCACTCCCGAAACTCCACTATTATCAAATCAAGAGGTTACAAGTAAAGGGATCCCAAGTACCTTACCAACCTACAGTTAAACCCTTACCCCAATACCCAATTGGACTTGATCTGTAGCGACAGTTCCCACCTTTGATGCACGGCTCCCAAGTACGTGACTAACCAATGCGCGAATCCCAATACGCGACTTCAGAACACCAACTGAGGAAGAATGGTTGGCTGCAAAGTTCTTTAGATCATCCACTTGATGAATAGCAGGAAGATGCTTGGTTACAAAACCCTATGGTGCACATACACAGCAACTTCTTGATGGAAGATGAACTAGGTCAAGAACTTTGTCTGTTGATCACAATTTGCTTGAAAAGAGATTGCTCAATGATAATGCAACTTGTGTCACCCAAAACGGCTCTTAAAATAATCCTTTTATATGTTTAGGGTTAGAAGAAAAGAAGCCCCAAAAACACATTCACGGATCCCAAGAAAATCAGATTGGAATTCTGACTTTTTAATTCTCGACAGATAGCAGGTGTCGAGGTAGCTATCGAGAGGTGTCGAGCTTTAAAAATTCTGTACTTCAACTTGCTTTTTCTTGGACAGGCTTGATGACTTCAACACTTGACCTTGAAACATTGTTTCTTGAAGTATTAAAAACACCTAAATCTACCCAATTACAAGCAGAGTGCGTTTTGTCAAAGGATTAGCCAATTTACATAATTAAGTGACATATGTTCTTAAACAAGTTAAAACATATATGTCCTAACAATCTCCCCCTTTGGCAATCCGTGACAAAACCACAACAAACAAATGAGCATATGAGAGAAGTCATAAATCACTCAACTCATATTCACTTGTTAAATACAATAAAATCTATTCTAACACAAACTCTTGAAAAACATTGCAAGAAGAGAGCTTATGATAAGTAGACTTTGACAACCTGTATTTCTGAAACACTTTAAAACAAAACTCATCAAGGCATCTTGTGCGAAACAGAAATAATTAGATTGCATACAAGTATAAAGAACATGTGTATAAAGATAGAAAAGAAACAACACATGAAGAGAGAGGTGAAAGAAACATACATCAACATATATAAGAGATAGGATAAGTACAATGTATGTAAGAATGGTCAAAGGACCTTATATACAAGACCAATGTATCTAAAAGACAAGAAAAAAATACATATAGCCTCACTACATCCCTCAAAAATATGGTAACACTCCTCCTATCAAAAATGTCCTATGCCACAAATGTCCTATGCTAACTCTCCCCTTAAGATGACTACTCTCATAGCCCAAAACTACTCCCCCTTTTTGTCACGAGTGACAAAGGGTAGAGTGTCATGTAGACATCTCATCGGCAAAGCTAGCATCCCCATCATCATCATCATCATTCTCATCATCCTCAGAATCTGAAGCTGCTGGAGTAGGTGGTGAAGGAGTAGCCTCTGGAGCAAATCCACCCATGGTCGCCTGCCGTCGTGCAATACGACCAACACGAACATTCACCTGATACAACTCAGCGGAGAGTGTATCAAGGCGAGTGTTCATGCGCTGCAGCTGCGCCATAATATCTTCAAGGGATACATTGCTCGAAGAGGAAGAAGGAGCAGATGTAGATGGAGCGGATCTGGATGGTGCTGAACGGGAGGGAAGAGTGGCACCTGGCTGTCTCGACCTGAATTGCGCCTCACTACGTTTTACGGTAGCGGCATCTATGGCAGATATGTGTGTGAAGTGGTCGGACATGGGAAAGGGGACAGAAAAATGGCGTAGAATCCGCGTGATAGCAGAAGGAAAAATGAGCTTATCACGGGACGCCGAATCAAGATAGACCTCTATGATAGATCGGATGAAGTGAGAAGGGAAGTCTTTAGTAAGATGCTCAAGCAAAGAGAGCAAAAATCGAGCACGAGGCTCTGTGATAGAGTTATAGTGAGAAAGAGGATGGAGAACAAAAGTCATCACCATGTTCATGAATCTAGGACCTTTAGCAAAAGGCCTACATGATGTGAACTGATGCTCACCCCAATCTGCAAGGCGCTCACAAAAAGCAGAGATGAGCTCATCTTTGGACACAGTCCTCAGACGCTCATAAGAGGGGTAATCAGGAAACTCTATCCTAGGTACCCTAAGCACATTCGCAACAAGCTGCGATGTGACAGGAATGCGCATACCTTGAACGCGAGTAATAAAATGAGGTACTGAAAGATCAATCCCGTGGATGTTGGAGTAGAACTCCTGTATCAGCAAGAGAGGGCAAGTGACCGAGATGTCACACAGTGACCCCCATCCCCTACGGTGAATGACAGAGGGAAGGTCAGTATCGGCGAAGTCCGCCAGAATGACTTGGCGTTCCGAATGAACACCTCGTCTAGAAAAGTTCTCCGAAAATGCCTTATGGGCATCTCCATCACGGAACCAAAGATCAAAGGAAGCAGAATCAGAAGAAATAGATGCTCTAGAACGCAGAGGGTTCCGAGCAGGAGTAGATTTACGTTTAGGTGCCACAGACACGACTAACGTAAAAAGAATGAGAAAAAGATAGAGGGGGAAACAATCAGAAAAGTCCCAAACACAGTTCAAATATATCAAATATGTTGAACAAGAATTACGTATGCATGGGAATGCATGAGCATGTGACATGCAAAGGAAAAACATCATGGGCTCAGCCCAATCCAATCCTAGCAGCACACAAACATAAGGCACGCATCTAAATGCATGTAAATATCATTGTAATGCAAATGAAATGCAATGTATGACATTTTGAAATCATTTAAGTACAAACCCAACCCAAAATTTCAAGAAAAACTCAACAATTTTGAAAAACCCCAAATTTTATGAAAAATCCCAAAAACTAGGTTTTCAAAACATGAAATGCATGAAAAATGAAGAGAATAGAGATCTTACCAAGTGATTTGAGCAAGAAATGAGCAAGATCCAAGTGGGTTGAAGGATTTGAGTGAAAGGAGAGTGAAAGGGAGATGAACAGGCATGGAGAGATCGAGAGAAATCGAGTGAGAAATGAAGAAAATCGCGATCTACACTTAAATAGGCACCTCAGTAATTCTCGATAGCTGAGGTGTCGAGAGGTGTCGAGAAAGCTGTCGAGGAAGGTATCGAGGAAAAAGCCTTCGACAGATGCAGGTATCGAGATGCAAGGAGAAATTCAGATATGAGAATCTCGATCGATCGCGAAGGTGTCGAGAAGGTATCGAGGAGGCAGAAGAAATCTCGATCGATCCGAAAGGTGTCGAGACAGGTGTCGAGAAAGAAGACACAAACAGCACAATTGAATCTCGATCGATCCAACAGGTGTCGAGGATCTGTCGAGAGGACAGAGACTTTCTCGATCGATCCATCAGGTGTCGAGGAGGTGTTGAGATTGCGACAAGAAACAACATAAGAAGCTCGACAGATGACCAGGTATCGAGAAGGTGTCGAGGTAGGTGTTGAGATCACACAAAAATGCAGTTTTTCGAGAAGGGAAAAACACAGACATGAATGCAATCTAACACACATCTCAATCAAAGATCCACAGAAGTGATAAACCTCTCAAAACATCTCTCAACAAGAAAATGAGCATAAGGATCATGCAAAACACACACACACACTAAACAAGTCTAACCAATTTTATATTTCAAAAACAAGTTATGACAGTTTAGTGAGCATACATTAGCATATGTAAAACCTTTGTGATGGCCAAATCACATTGTACCTGCACATGTATCAAAAGTAGCAAAGAATATTGCGTGTTGTGTGTGAAAAACATCGCAAGATTGCATATGTGTATATATGTTATGACGATCTGAGATACGAGAAAATAACTTTTAACTCACACACAATCATAACTGTTTGATGGGGACTATCACCTTAGAGGTACATCCTATAACTCCCACATCTCCTAGAATACACGCTTGCAACCATATTTAAAGCATTTTTAATCTTTTTGCTTTTTATATTCTTTGTATGTTTTCTTTTATTTTAGCATATCATACATGGGCATAAAAAGGAGAAAAGAAATACCCAAGATGTTAAGCATTTGACATCGCACTTTTGCTATGCCGAAGCATACGAATGTCTTTGACACTGCACTTTTGCTATGCCGAAGCATACAGGTGTCATATTATGATTGGCGGGCAACAGTGGTGAGATGGTTATTTATGTCTTTCTCTTAGGATTTCTAGTCCAAACCGTCAAAAAGAGTGATATGAGTGTTAAGTTTTAAGAGATAACCTAATCTTACTCATCACAAACAAGAGCCACAAAGCTCACTTGCTTAGTTGTGCATAGAGATGCTCATCTAAGCTACAAGAGATACAAAGTTTAGAAAACTTTGTTTCATTGGCCATCCAAGGTACACAAATATCAAAGTACACAAAACACACACTGTTTTTGTATTTTTCAATTTTTCAATTTTTTTTTAATTTTTATATCAAAAACAAAATAAACAAAACTGAAAGTAAATACATAAAACATGTTAACAAAACAAAGCAAAAACTAGATGCAAATGCATGAGGAAGAGGGACACGAGAAGGAGATCAATTCATGGAGATGACACCAATGTTTTGACGAAGGAATTCAAAACGTTTGCTGTCAAGAGGTTTGGTGAACAAATCAGCCTTCTTATCATCAGTGTGGATAAACTCAAGAGTGAGAGTACCATCTTCAACAAGCTCCCTAATGAAGTGATGTCGAATCTCTATGTGTTTGGTTCTAGAATGTTGAACCGGATTCTTTGAGATATTGATGGCACTGTTTTGTCACAGTAAATAGTGAGATGCTCCTGACAAATACCATAATCATGGAGGAGTTTTTGTATCCAGAGGAGTTGGGTGCAACAGCTACCAACAGCAATGTACTCAGCTTCTGCAGTGGATAAGGAGATGGAGTTCTGCTTTTTGCTCATCCAAGAGACAAGATTGTTACCCACATAAAAGCAACCCCCCGAGGTACTCTTTCTATCATCCGCATTTCCAGCCCAATCGACATTAGAGTACCCAGCTAAGACACCATTAGTGTCCTTGCTATACCACACACCAAATTCAGCAGTGGTTTTGACATACTTTATAATTCTTTTTAAAGCAGTCATGTGAGATTCTTTGGGGTTAGCCTGATATCTAGCACACACACCAACACTGTAACTAATGTCAGGTCTACTAGCAGTAAGGTAAAGAAGACTACCTATCATACTTCTATAGAGAGAAGAATCAACACTCTTGCCTAACAAGTCTACAGTGAGTTTAACATTAGGGCTCATAGGGGTTCTAACAGAACTAGCAGAATCCAAACCAAACTTTTTCACAAGATTCTTAGCATATTTAGATTGAGAAAGAAATATACCTGAGTCTTATTGGCGAATTTGCAATCCAAGGAAGTGAGTCAGCTCTCCAATCATGCTCATCTCGAACTCGGCTTACATGAGTTTTGAGAAGCCATGAGCCAGTTCATCCTTAGTCGAGCCAAAGATGATATCATCAACATAGACTTGAGCAACTATCAACTCCCCATCTTCCATTTTGATGAAGAGGGTTTGATCAGCCTTCCCTCTGGTGAACCCATGTGACACAAGATATTGTGTGAGTCTATCATACCAGGCTCTAGGAGCTTGCTTTAACCCATAAAGTGCCTTTTTAAGGTACAGTACATGATCCGGAAAGTGTGGATCAATGAATCCTTTTGGTTGAGCCACATAGACATCCTTTTTGAGTAGCCCATTCAAGAAGACAGTCTTTACATCCATCTGATAGAGTTTGAAATTCAGTTGACATGCTAGGGCAAGAAGAATTCTGATTGACTCCATTCGGGCAACTAGGGCAAATGTCTCATCATAATCTACTCTTTCCATTTGGGAGTATCCTTGAGCCACAAGTCGAGCTTTGTTGCGAATCACATTTCCTTCTTCATCAGTCTTGTTGCGAAATATCCACTTTCTACCGATGATGTGTTCTCCTTCCGGTCTAGGTACTAGAGTCCAAACATCATTCCTCTGAAACTGGAGTAATTCATCATGCATTGCTTCAACCCAACTTTCATCTTGAAGTGCTTCCTCAACTTTCTTAGGTTCAACCTGTGACAAGTAGTAGGAATAAGACACAAAGTTAGCAACACATTTATCAACTGTACGTTTCCTTAATGTGAGTTTATTCATGTCTCCCACAATGACTTCTGGAGGATGATTTAATTTGATTCTAGATGAAGGTCCCTTCCTTTCTTGAGATTCAGACTCTGGTGAAATGGGTATGTTTGCAGGTTCTTCCACAATACTGGGAGTACTAGGAGTACTTGGAGAAGCAGGTTCTTGTTCAGTAATGTCTTGAACTTCCCTAGGCTCAGAAGAAGGAATTTCCTTGGGGAGTCCCTCAGTGCCTTTCTCAAAACTTGCCTCTGAAGACTAATTAATGACGACATTTACTGTCTCCATTACCTTCATAGTTCTTTTGTTGTACACTCGATAAGCCTTGCTTGTAGAAGAGTAACCTAGAAATATGCCTTCATCACTCCGGGAGTCAAACTTTCCCACATTCTCTCTATCCTTGAGGATGAAACAGGTACTTCCAAAAATTCTGAAGTACTTCACATTAGGCTTCCTTCCTTTCCACAGCTCATAGGGAGTCTTTTTGGTACCGGGTCTGAAGGATACCCTATTTACTGTATGACATGCAGTGTTTACAGCTTCTCCCCACAAGTTTCTAGCCACATCTTTGTTATGCAGCATGGCTCTAGCCATCTCTTGAATAACCCCGTTCTTCCTTTCTACCACACCATTCTGCTGAGGGGTAATAGGAGCAGAGAATTCTTGAGATATACCTGATCTTGTACGGAAGGATTCCATGTATGAGTTCTCGAATTCCTTCCCATGGTCACTTCGAATTCGATCAATCTTCAGGCTCTTTTCATTCTGCAGTCTTGTGCATAAAGCTTCAATGTGCTTAGGAGCATCAGACTTGGATCGTAGTAGAATGACCCAAGTGTATCTGGTGAAGTTGTCTACCACAACCATGATGTATCTCTTACCCCCAAGAGACTCAGTTCTGGTTGGACCCATAAGATCTAAATGCAACAGCTCCAATGGTCTGGATGTAGCTGTCGTTTGAGTGCCTAGATGCTTAGCTTTTGTCTGTTTTCCAAGCTGACATGGTCCACACATCACATTGCTAATTCTACTAAGCTTTGGTATCCCCAAGACTGATTCATGCTTAGATACAATAGAAAGATGCTTGTAACTAGCATGTCCCATTTGTTGATGCCACAGATCTTCATTAGGCAAGCGAATGCTATTACACACAATATCAGCATCAGGAACCAATCCATAGCAGTTGTCCAAAGTGCGAACCCCACTAATGATTTCTTTCCAAACTCGTCCATGACAAGACACTTCCCTTTTGAGAATAGCACCATGAAGTCTTGATCACATATCTAATTGATGCTCAATAGGTTCACCCTTAGACCTTCTACATAAAGGACATTCGCAATGTCTGGCAGTCCTGGCAAAGATATAATCCCTTTCCCTTTAATTTGTGACTTGCTTCCATCACCAAAGGTAACATTGCCACCTTTCTTAGACTCAAAGATCTTAAAGAGAGATCTGTCTCCAGTCATGTGTCGTGAGCAACCACTGTCAAGATACCACAGACATGTGTCCATTACCTTGAATGCAGACTTCATCATGAAACATACTTCATGCTTAGATGATAAATCAGAGGGAATGGTTCTTTCTCTCAACTGCCTTTTATGAGCTAAGCCTATAACTTTCACTCTTCTCAGACGAACTCCCTTGCACATTTTCATTCTGAGACAGTCTAGTTTCTTCTTAGCAAAACTGAGATCTTTTCCAATAGTCATCATAAGAGAGTTCAAATAACTTTTAAACTTGTATTTTCTGAGACACTTAAGCAAATAGTGGTTAGAAAAACAAGATGTATTTGAAGACAAAGATCACATCAAGCAGGTTACAGCCAATGACAACAGGGGTCAATGGATCAACACAGCAAAGATTAAATCCTAATCAGAGTGTGCCTGCTCTGATACCACTTGTTCGGTCACAATCTGAATGACCCCTTGTGATTAACCCTAATTAATTAATTTAGCCAAGTAATTAATTAACCAATTAATCATGCAATTTTGTGGAAGCACAAACAAATCACCAATCAACTAAATATGCAGCGGAAAATAAATAACACGGTGATTTGTTTACGAATGGGGAAAACCCTAATGGCAAAAACCCCACCGGGTGATTTTCAGGTCACCATTCCCGAAACTCCACTATTATCAAATCAAGCGGTTACAAGTAAAGGAATCCCAAGTACCTTACCAACCTACAGTTGAACCCTTACCCCAATACCCAATTGGACTTGATTTGTAGCGACAGTTCTCACCTTTGAAGCACGGCTCCCAAGTACGTGACTAACCAATGCGCGAATCCCAATACGCGACTTCAGAACACCAACTGAGGAAGAATGGTTGGCTGCAAAGTTCTTCAGATCATCCACTTGATGAATAGCAGGAAGATGCTTGGTTACAAAACCCTATGGTGCACATACACAGCAACTTCTTGATGGAAGATGAACTAGGTCAAGAACTTTGTCTGTTGATCACAATTTGCTTGAACAGAGATTGCTCAATGATAATGCAACTTGTGTCACCCAAAACGGCTCTTAAAATAATCCTTTTATATGTTTAGGGTTAGAAGAAAAGAAGCCCCAAAAACACATTCACGGATCCCAAGAAAATCAGATTGGAATTCTGACTTTTTAATTCTCGACAGATAGCAGGTGTCGAGGTAGCTATCGAGAGGTGTCGAGCTTTAAAAATTCTGCACTTCAACTTGCTTTTTCTTGGACAGGCTTGATGACTTCAACACTTGACCTTGAAACATTGTTTCTTGAAGTATTAAAAACACCTAGATCTATCCAATTACAAGCAGAGTGCGTTTTGTCAAAGGATTAGCCAATTTACATAATTAAGTGACATATGTTCTTAAACAAGTTAAAACATATATGTCCTAACACTCATTGCTCTAAGTTTTATGCTCTTAAAAGAATTAAAAGAAAAGATAAACTTGAACTTCTTGGAAGTTGTGCTATGAAAGCAAAACCTGTTTTGGGGGAAAACAGTAAGTTGTTGAAGAAAGTTTTTAATGTTCTTACCTCCTTGTCGATGTGTATCTCCGATTCTCATTCTTCCAACCCTCGTCTCTCTTCTTATGAGATATTCATTCCAAACAATTGTTTTGTTTGGATGAGGAAGGGTTCCTATGGTTGAGCTTTTGCTCTTTTGGTCCTTGATCTTTTTCTTTCGATCTTTGTAAAACCCGTCATGCATTGAATGTCATATCTTCATGCATTTGTGCATCTTGCATTTTATTTGCATGCATTGCTTTTGTTTTTTACCTTACTTTTATGTTTTAGTTTTGTGTGAGTAAAAAATCTAAAATCACATAAAAAGTGAAAAATTCAAAAAGTTTGATCGTATATGTTTGAGCACATTTCACATGTGTGTTTGGCCTAGTACCTTTGTACAAATAGCTTAGTTCATTTATGAGCTTAGCTTATTATGTATTCATATCTATCTTTGTGAGAAAATCTTGACATCTATGTGTAATTGTTGTAAATCGATTTTCAAGCTTGTCATGAATGATTAGTTAATAGTCATGTTGGTTTTGATACATGCGTTGACTTGTGCCTATATCTCTTCCCACATATTTTTTTTGCTTAAGAGCTCAACAAATGTCAAATGTCAAATCTCAAAAAGAGATAATGAGCTAAAAAATCCGTCGTACAAATTAGTATTTGACAAGAAAAAAGAGAAAGTGACTTGTATTGAAAATGTATGGTGCCCAAAAAGCCAAAAACTTGTTCATCAATGTAAAATATCAAAAATTTCAGGTATCGATCCCAAAATGAGATGTAATGAATTGTAAGAAGCCAAATAAAAAGTTTCAAAGATATTTAATCATTTTCTTGTAGGAGGTCATATATGTTCATTTCTATAATTGAGATAGACCTCTTGACTTAGTACTAATTGTGTATGATTTGATTGAATTGATCATTGAAACTTCACTCTAGACTAAGGACTATTCCACATTTGATACACACACACAACACACATGCCTAATGTTCAATGAATACCTTGTTCATTTGTTCGATTGTACTTGTTTAAATATGATGTGAGTGTGCTCAACTATATATGGATCAAACCAAAAATATTTTTGATCATTTTATACGTATTTGGAAGTGATTTTTATTACTCTTTGTGTTCATGTTTAGTGCTTACTTCGTTTTTTTATTGTTTAAACATGTTTTGTGTTGAAAAACATGTGTCAGAATTTTTGGCTATTCATTCTGGCTACTCTCGCGAGTAGCAAGTTTTGGCAACCTGTTTTGGCAACTCATTTTGGTGACTCACCTAGTCACGAAATGCAAGTTGCAAGTTCATCCAAAAGCATTCGTGACTTACTCAGCTCGCGACTCACCAGTCGCGAAATGCCTAGAAACAATTTTTTAAAGAGCTTTTCGTGGGAAACCTGTTTTAAACCTCTCCCATCTTCTCTAAAACCACTCTTTCAATATTTTTACATCAAAACCCAACCAATTTGAAAGGTTTTTCATTCCATTAACATCTCTAAGGTAATTTTAAACCCTTTTCATTAATTTGGATCCTTAGATTATGTTTTGGAGAGTTTTGTGCTCATAGTTGGGATTTTCATCATAAGGGTTGGAAAAACTTAATTTTTGTTAATTTTTTTGTATGAAATTGGTTTCTTTTGATGATTTTTTTTGGATGTTGGCCCCTTATGACAAAAAGAACATGTATTAAGGGTAGGTTTCATGATATTCATGCATTGTTTTACATTGTTGTTCATAGTGTGTAGATTAGGTATTTGATAAAATGTCTCTTAGGAATTTTCTCACTTGTTTGGACTCCGATAAGTACCAAACTTTTGGGATTCTCATATTTTCTCATGAGGAATATGTTTGGTTCATTGGTTGTGTATTTAACACACCTTGCCCCATGTGCATTTTCCATGTATTGGTCATGCATTACACATAGCTACCTCTCACACACACCTTTGCTATCATTGTTATGCATTGGTTTATATCTTATTTCTTCATCCTGGTATGTCATGTTTACCTTATACTTTGTAGCATTTTGTTTTGTCTTTTGTTTGAGCTTCATTTCTCATTTATCTTGCAACCCTCATGCATCATTCTTCTTATTCATACTTTCATCTCTTGCCCTCTTTTCTCCTTGACCCTTTGTCTACTCGTGTCAAAAAGGGAGAAAGTATACTTTTGTGTCATTTCTATATGATTCTTGTGTATATTCTTTGGTGGATAAATTCTATTTCTCATGCACATTTTAGGAGGAGAGATATTTTATAGGGGAGATGCATATACCAAAGGGGAGAAGACATTGAGTTCATAAGAAAATTTTGTTTTGTTTCTTTTTCTTTATATATTTTTTTCTTCTTTACTTTATGGTGCTTTGAGTTATGTTTAGTATCTATGCTTTATTGTTCTCATTGCATTATGTTTGTGTTGGACATGCATACATTCTTATGCTATTGTGCTTCATTGAATGCATGTTCAGATGATCATTTTTTTGCTATGTGATCATTGTAGTCATTTCTTTATGACTGTTTTAGTGTATGATCAAGTTGCTCATATGGTTCACATCATGTTTACTTGATTGCAATTTACTTTTTATATTATATTTGTCATTTTATTACTTTCTTTACCTTCAGGGTCTAATATGTTTTGTATAAGTATTTCAGGTTACAGGTATATATGTTCCAAGTTCATCATAGCTTCTGATTTAGGTGTGAGTGAGTTTTGCTACTGTTCCCAAACTTATGTTTAAGTCTAGAGTCTGTTTTAGGGTGTTTTGTCACAAAATAGCCAAATTGGGTGATTGTTAAGTTATGATTTTTTTCATAACATTTGTATTGACTTATTCAATGACAAAAAGTGTTGTAATTGCATAAATTTATTTCCTTGTATTTTTGTTGGATTTATTTGTATTGAGTTTAGTATTAAGTGGTGGAGATTTGATCAAGATAGCTAAAAGTTACATGAGGAGCACAAACTGGAAGCTGAAGAGTCAAGTGTCAGTTGTAGAAGTTGAAGAGTCATGTGCTAGCTGTGCCAGCTATAACTCACGACTCAAGTGACTTGCAAATTTTCCCTATTAGCAGAAATCTGACTTTTCTTATTCCCTCTCCACTCATACTATATATATACCCCTATTACCCACATAATTGGTAAGGAGCCTATTGAGAGAAAAACCCTGAGAGAGGTTTCTACAACACACACCCTATTAGAGAGAGCTACTCATTCTTAGAGAGAAATCTTTGTAGTCTCTTCTCATTTCTTCTCCCATTGTTATACCCATTGAGAGGAGATTTGTACCCAAACACTACTCACACCCATTCAAAGTGTTGAGAGTGTTTTTGGAGCCTAGGAAGCATTGGAAGATGCCAAGGACGACGGATGCAATATGGAGCTTATTGTAGGATCCAGAAAGCTAGTAAAGACATGGTTAGGCCTAACCTTGTTGGAGCAAGAAGCTTGGAGGGTTTAGGTGCATTGGGTAGATTAGGCTTAGAAGGTATTTTGCTATTCATGTATCCTAACTTTATTTTTTAGTAGACCATTTTACCGCTTGGAGGGTGGCAAAGAGATTTTTCGCCAAGGTCTTTGGTTTTCTCTTCGATAACATGTGCCGGTGTTATCCTTATGTTGGCATCTCTCTTCCCTCACTCTTTAATCATTAATTGCTGTTGGGTTTGTGATTAATTATGTGTTAAAGTAGTTTGCCAAATTGGGTATAGCTTATATTTATCATTCCGCACATGTATTGTTTGTGTATTAGCTTGTGTTGGTATTTTTGAAATTGGGAGTCTAAACATTCATTAGTGTTTTATACACTAATTGAACTTTCACGTATATATAGTACTTCTGAAAGTATTCTATAATTATGTGCATTTCAAAGCCAAAGTTCCAACCTATTTCCGTTTAAACCCATTAATAAATCAACTAATCTTGCCACCCAATGGCACACATCAACTAACCTTTCCATTATAAAGCTATAATCTGCCAATGCGTCTCTTACAAATCAACTAGCCTTTCCATTATTAGGATGCACCTCGAAAACTCTCAACTCAGACTTACGATCGTGATTATGACTATTATAGGTGAGGATGAAGACAGAAGGAATCTCCAATATGAAAGACTTGAATGGAACTCAAATCTGACAAAACTACAGTGTTAGGACATATGTGTTTTCACTTGTTAAAAACATATGTCACATATTTATGTAAATTGGCTAAATCCTTTGACAAAATGCACTCTACTTGTAATTGGGTAGTTCTAGGTGTTTTTAATACCTCAAGAAACAAAGTTTCAAGGTCAAGTATTGAAGTCATCAAGTCTGTCCAAGAAAAAGCAAGCTGAAGTGCAAATCCATTAAAGCTCGACACCTGCTCGATAGCTACCTCGGCACCTGCTATCTGTCGAGATTTATAATTTCAGATTTTCTAATTTGATTTTCTTGGGATCCGTGAATATGCTTCTGGGCCTTCTTTTCTCCAAACCCTAAACATATAAAAGGATTATTTTAAGAGCCGTCAAGTGTGACACAAGTTGCAAAAGTATTGACCAATCTCTGTTTAAGCAAATTGTGATAAAAAACAAAGTTCTTGACCTAGTTCATCTTCTCCGAAAAAGTTGCTGTGTATTTACACCAAAGGGTTTTGTGACCAAGCATCTTCCTGATCTTCATAATGTAGGATGAACTGAAGAACTTTGCAACCAATTTCTCTTCTTTAGTTGGTGTTTTGAAGTTGTGTACTGGGATCCACGCATTGTTCAGTCACGTACTTGGGAGCCGTGCATCAAAGGTGAAAATTGTCACTACAGATCAAGTCCAATTGGGTATTGGGGTAAAGGATCAACTGTAAGTTGGTAAGGTACTTGGGGTTCCTTTACTTGTAACCACTTGATTTGATAATAGTAAAGTTTTGGGAGTGGTGACCTGAAAATCACCTGGTGGGGTTTTTGCCATGAGGTTTTTCCCCATTCGTAAACAAATCACCGTGTCATTTTATTTCCACTGCATATTTAGTTTTTGATGATTTGTTTGTGCTTCTACGCAATTGCATGATAAATTGATTAATTGATAACTTGGCTAAGTAATTAATTGGTTTAATCACAAGGGGTCATTCAGTTTGTGGCCTATCAAGTGGTATCAGAGTGGGCACACTCTAATTAGGTTTAATATTTGCTGTGTTGATCCATTGACCCCTGTTGTCATGGCTATAATCAGCTTGAAGAGATCCTTGTTTTCAAATACATCTTGTTTTTCTAATCACTATTTGTTTGAGTGTCTCAAAAAATACAAGTCTAAAAGTTATTTGAATTCTTTTATAATGACTATTGGAAAGGATCTTAGTTTGGCTAAGAAGAAACTAGACTGTCTCAGAATAAAAATGTGCAAAGGAGTTTGTCTGAGAAGAGTAAAAGTTAAAGGCTTAGCTCATTAAAGGCAGTTGAGTGAAAGAACCATTCCCTCTGATTTGTCATCTAAGCATGAAGTGTGTTTCATGATGAAGTCTGCATTCAAAGTAATGGATACATGTCTATGGTATCTTGACAGTGGTTGCTCAAGACACATGACTGGAGACCGATCTCTCTTTAAGATCCTTAAGCCTAAGAAAGGTGGTAATGTGACTTTTGGTGATATAAGCAAGTCATAGATAAAAGGAAAAGGAATCATATCTCTACCAGGATTGCCAGATATTGCAAATGTTCTTTACGTAGAAGGTCTAAGGGTGAACCTATTAAGCATAAGTCAGATATGTGATCAGGACTTTATGGTGCTATTCTCAAAGGGAAAGTGTCTTGTCATGGATGAGTCTGGAAAGAAACTCATTAGTGGGGTTCGCACTCTGGATAACTGCTATGAATTGGTTCCTGATGCCAATATAGTGTGTAATAGCATTCGTTTGCCTAATGAAGATCTATGGCATCAACGAATGGGACATGCTAGTTACAAGCATCTATCTATTGTATCTAAGCATGAATCAGTCTTGGGGATACCGAAGCTTAGTAGAATGAGCAATGTGGTGTGTAGACCATGTCAGGTTGGGAAACAGATGAAAGCTAAGCATCCAAGCACTCAGACATCAGCTACCTCTAGACCATTGGAGTTTTTGCATTTAGATCTTATGGGTCCAACCAGAACCGAGTCTCTTGGTGGCAAGAGATACATCATGGTTGTGGTAGACGACTTCACGAGATACACTTGGGTCATCTTACTCCAATCTAAGTTTGATGCTCCTGAGCACATTGAGGCTTTGTGCATAAGACTGCAGAATGAAAAGAGCTTAAAGATTGATCGAATTCAAAGTGACCATGGTAAATAATTCGAGAACTCATACATGGAGCCTTTCTGCATAAGATTAGGTATATCTCAAGAATTCTCTGCTCCTATTACGCCTCAACGGAATGGTGTGGTAGAAAGAAAGAATAGGGTTATTCAAGAGATGGCCAAAACTATGTTACATAGCAAAGATATGGCTCGAAACTTATGGGGAGAAGCCGTAAACACTGCATGTCATACGGTTAACAGGGTGTACTTCAAACCTGGTACCAAAAAGACTCCCTATGAGTTATGGAAAGGAAGAAAGCCAAATGTGAAGTATTTCAGGATATTTGGAAGTACTTGCTTCATTCTTAAGGATAGAGAGAATGTGGGAAAGTTTGACTCTCGAAGCGATGAAGGCATATATCTTGGATACTCGTCTACAAGCAAGGCTTATTGGGTATACAACAAGAGAACTCTGAAGGTAATGGAAACAGTAAATGTCATCATTGATGAGTCTTCAGATTCTAGTTCTGAGAAAGGCATTGAGGAACTCTCTAAAGAAATTCTTCCTCCTAAACCTAGAGAAGTTCGAGATATTGTTGAACCAGAACCTGTGTCCCTAAGAACTCCCAGTATTGTGGAAGACTCTGTAGATGCTCCTACTTTACCAGATTCTGAGTCTCATGAAGAAAAAGAACCTTCCTCTAGAATCAAATTAAATCATCCTCCTAAAGTTATTGTGGGAAACATGAATGAACTCACATTAAGGAAGCGTACAGTTGATAAATGTGTTGGTTGATAAATGTGTTGCTAACTTTGTGTCTTATTCTTGCTATTTGTCACAGGTTGAATCCAAGAAAGTCAAGGAAGCATTACAGGATGAAAGTTGGGTCGAAGCAATGCATGATGAACTACTTCAGTTTCAGAGGAATGATGTTTGGACTCTAGTACCTAGACCAGAAGGTGAGCACATCATCAGTACAAAGTGGATATCCCGCAACAAGACTAATGAAGAAGGCAATGTGATTTGCAATAAGGCTCAACTTGTGGCTCAAGGATACTCGCAAATATAAGGAGTAGACTATGATGAAACATTTGCCCTAGTTGCCTAAATGGAGTCAATCAGAATTTTGCTTGCCCTAGCATGTCAGCTGAATTTCAAACTCTATCAGATGAATGTAAAGACTGCCTTCTTAAATGGGTTACTCAAAGAGAATGTCTATGTGGCCTAACCAAAAGGATTCATTGATCCACACTTTCCGGGTCATGTGCTGTACTTTAAAAAGGCACTTTATGGGTTGAAGCAAGCTCCTAGAGCTTGGTATGATAGACTCACACAATATTTGGTGTCACATGGGCTCACAAGAGGAAAGGATGATCAAACTCTCTTCATCAAAAAGGAAGATGGTGAGTTGATGGTTGCTTAAGTCTACGTTGATGATATCATCTAAGGATGAAATTGCTCATGGCTTCTCAAAACTCATGCAAGTCGAGTTTGAGATAAGTATGATTGGAGAGTTGACTCACTTCCTTATGAAAAAGTTTGGTTTGGAATCTGCTAGTTCTGTTAGAACCCTTATGAGCCCAAATGTTAAACTCACTGTAAACTTGTTAGGTAAGAGAGTTGACCCCACTCTTTATAGAAGCATGATAGGTAGTTTTCTTTATCTTACTACTAGTAGACCTGACATTAGTTACAGTGTTGGAATGTTCGCTAGATATCAGGCTAATCCCAAAGAATCCCACATGACTACTTTAAAAAGAATTATAAAGTATGTCAAAACCACTACTGAGTTCGGTGTGTGGTATAGCAAGAATACTAATGGTGTCTTAGCTAGGTACTCTGATGCTGATTGGGCTGGCAATGCTGATGATAGAAAGAGTACTTCGAGGGGTTGCTTTTATGTGGGTAACAATCTTGTCTCTTGAATGAGCAAAAAGTAGAACTCCATCTTTTTATTCACTGCAGAAGCTGAATACATCGTTGCCGGTAGCTGCTGCACCCAACTCCCCTAGATGCAAAAACTCCTTCATGATTATGGTATTTGTCAAAAGCATCTCACTATTTACTGTGACAATACCAGTGCCATAAATATCTCTAAGAACCCGATTCAGCATTCTCGAACCAAACACATAGAGATTCGACATCACTTCATTAAGGAGCTTGTCGAAGATGGTACTCTCACTCTTGAGTTTATCCACACTGATGATCAGAAGGTTGACTTGTTCACCAAACCTCTTGATAGAAAAAGTTTTGAATTCCTTCGTCAAAACATTGGTGTTATCTCTATGGATTGATCTCCTTCTCTTGTCCCTCTTCCTCATGCATTTGCATCTAATTTTATGCATTGTTTTGTTTAACATGTTTTTTTGTGTTTACTTTCAGTTTTGTTTACTTTTGTTTTTAATATAAAAAAAAAAAATTGAAAATTCAAAAAAGCACAAAAACAGTATGTGTTATGTGTACTTTGGTACTTGTGTACCTTAGATGGCCATTGAAATAAAGTTTCTAAACTTTGTATCTCCTGTAACTTAGATGAGCATCTCTATGCACAACTAAGCAAGTGAACTTTGTGGCTCTTGTTTGTGATGAGTAAGATTAAGTTACCTTTTAAACTTAACACTCGTATCACTCTTTTTGATGGATAGAACTAGAAAATCCTAAGAGAAATGCATAAATAACTATCTTACCACTGTTGCCCGCCAATCATAATATGATACCTGTATACTTCGGCATAGCAAAAGTGCAGTGTCAAAGACACTTGCATGCTTCGGTATAGCAAAAGTGCAGTGTCAAAGACATTCGTATGCTTCGGCATAGTAAAAGTGCGATGTCAAATGCTTAACATCTTGGGTATTTCTTTTCTCTCTTTTTATGCCCATGTATGATATGCTAAAAATAAAAGAAAATATGCAAAGAAAATAAAAAGAAAAAAGATTAAAAATGCTTTAAATATGGTTGCAAGCGTGTATTCTAGGAGATGTGGGAGTTATAGGATGTACCTCGAAGGTGATAGTTCTTATCAAAAAGTTATGATTATGTGTGAGTTAAAGTTATTTTCTCATATCTCAGATCGTCATAACACGTATACACATATGCAATCTTGCAATATTTTTCACACACAACACACAATATTCTTTTTTACTTGTGATACATGTGTAGGTACAATGTGATTTGGCCATCACAAGTGTTTAGATGTGCTAATTTATACTCACTAAACTATCTTGACTTGTTTTTGAAAAATAAAATTGGTTAGACTTGTTTAGTGTGTGTGTGTGTTTTTAAGGATCCATGTGCTTAATTCTTTGTTGAGAGATGATTTTGAGAGCTTTATATGTTGATTGGATCAATGGTTGAGGTGTATGTTGGATTGCATTCATGTCAGTGTTTTTCTCTTCTCGAAAAACTGCTTTTTTAACCTGGCTCGACACCTTCTCGATACCTGGTTATCTATCGAGCTTCTCAAGCCTTTTTCTTACCGCAATCTCGACACCTCTTCGACACTTGATGGATCGATCGAGAAAGTTCCTGTCTCCTTGATGCCTTCTCGATAACTGGTCGATCGATCGAGCTTCTGTGCTTTGAAACTGATTCTTGTTCCTCGACACCTATCGATACCTTCAGCTGTCGACAGCCATTTCCTCGACACCTCCTCGACAGCTTCCTCGATACCTCTCAACACCTCAGCTGTCGAGAATTACTGAAATTTCTATTTAAAGATTTGTCGCAATCTGCACTTCATTTTCTTAATCTCTCTCAATCTGTCCGCGCCTGTTCATCTCCTTAACCTCTTTTTCTCACTCAAATCTTCATACCCACTTGATTTTCGGTCTTCCCCTGGTTTCAATCACTTGGTAAGATCTTATTTCCCTTCCTTTCTCATGCATTTCATGTTTTGAGATTTTTGGAAATTTTTGGGGTTTTTCGAAATTGATGGGTTTTTCTTGAAATTTTGGGTTAGGTTTTCACTTAAATTTTCAAAATGTCGTACATTGCATTTCATGTGCATTAGAATGATATTTACATGCATTTAGATGTGCGCTCTATGTTTGTATGCTGGTAGGATTGGATTGGGCTGAGCCCATGATGTTTTTCAATTTGCATGTCACATGTTCATGCATTCCCATGCATACATACTTCTTGTTCAATATATTTGATATATGTGAACCGTGTTGGGTCTTTTCTGATTGTCTCCCTCTCTATCTCTTTCTCATTCTTTTACGTTAGTAGTGTCTATGGCACCCAAACGTAAATCCACTCTGGCTTGGAACCCTCTGCGTTTTGGAGCTTCCTCTTCCTCTAATTCTGCCCCTCTTAACCTTCGATTCCGTGATGGAGATGCCCACAAGGCATTTTCAAAGAACTTTTCTCGATGAGGTGTTCATTTAGAACGCCAAGTTATTTTGGCGGACTTTGCCGATACTGACCTTCCCTTTGTCATTCACAGTAAGGGATGGGAGTTACTGTGTGACCTCCCAGTCACTTGTCCTCTCGTGCTGATTCAGGAGTTTTACTCCAACATGCACCAGATAGATCGTTCAGTACCTCTCTTTTTCACTCGCGTTCGAGGTACGCGCATCCCTGTCACATCGCAGCTCTTTACAGATGTGCTTAGGGTTCCTAGGATAGAGTTTCCTGACTATCCTTCCTATGAGCGTCTGAGGACTGTGTCCAAAGATGAGCTCATTTCTGCCTTTTATCAGCGCCCTGCTGATTGGGGTGAGCATCAGTACACATCATGTAGGCCTTTTGCTAAAGGTCCTAGATTCCTAAACATGGTGATGACGTTTGTACTCCATCATCTCTCTCACTATAACTCTATCACAGAGCCTCGTGCTCGATTTTTGTTATCTCTTTTAGAGCATCTTATTATAGATTTTCCCTCTCATTTTATCTTTTCTATCATAGATGTTCATCTTGATTCAGTGTCCCGTAATAAGCTCATCTTTTCTTCCGCTATCACGAGAATCTTACACCATTTTTCTATTCCTTTTCCTGTGTCCGACCATTTTACACACATCTATGCCATAGATGCCGCTACCGTAAAACATAGTGAGGCTCAGTTTAGGTCGAGACAGACAGATTCCACTCCTCCTTCCCATTTAGCTCCATCCAAATCTACTCTACCTACATCTGCTCCTTTTTCCTCTACGGGCGATGTATCTCTTGGAGACATCATGGCGCAACTGCAGCGTATGGATGCTCGCCTCGATACACTCTCCTCCGAGTTGTATCAGGTGAATGTTCGTGTTGGTCGTATTGCACAACGGCAGGCGACCATGGGTGGTTTGATCCAAATGTTACTCCTTCACCACCTTCTCCAGCGGCCTTTGACTCTGAGGATGGTGATGATAATGACGCTTTGGATGATGATGATGGAGATGCTAGCTCTACTGATGAGATGTCTACATGACACTCTACCATTTGTCACTCGTGACAAAAAGGGGGAGTAATAGTTTTGGGTTATGAGAGTAGTCATCTTAGGGGGAGAGTTAATATAGGACATTTTTGATAAAGGGAGTGTTGATATTTTTGAGGGATGTAGTGAGGTTTTGATGTATCTTTTCTTTTCTATTCTTTATAGATACACTGATCTTGTATATGAGGTCTTTTGACCAGTTTTACATACATTGTACTTATTTTCTCTTTATATGGATGTATGTTTCTTTCACCTCTCTCTTCATGTGTTGTTTCTTTTCTATCTTTATACACATGTTCTTTATACTTGTATGCAATCTATTATTTCTATTTCACACAAGATATTTTGATGAGTTTTGTTTAAAGTGTTTCAGAAATACAGGTTGTCAAAGTCTACTTGCCATAAGCTCTCTTCTTGCAAAAATTTTCAAGAGTTTGTGTTAGGATAAATTTTATTGTATTTAACAAGTGAATATGAGTTTAGTGATTTATGACTTCTCTCATATGTTCATTTGTTTGTTGTGGTTTTGTCATAGATTTTCAAAGGGGGAGATTGTTAGGACATATGTGTTTTCACTTGTTAAGACCATATGTCACTTATTTATGTAAACTGGCTAAATTCTTTGACAAAACGCACTCTACTTGTAATTGGGTAGTTCTAGGTATTTTTAATACTTTAAGAAACAAGGTTTCAAGGTCAAGTGTTAAAGTCATCAAGTCTATCCAAGAAAAAACAAGCTGAAGTACAAATTCATTAAAGCTTGACACCTGCTCGATAGCTACCTTGACATCTGCTATCTGTCAATATTTATAATTTTAGATTTTCTGATCTGATTTTCTTGAGATCCGTGAATATGCTTTTGAGCCTTCTTTTCTCTAAACCCTAAACATATAAAAGGATTGTTTTAAGAGCCGTCAAGTGTGACACAAGTTGCAAAAGTATTGAGCAATCTCTGTTCAAGCAAATTGTGATCAAAGACGAAATTCTTGACCTAGTTCATCTTCTTTGAAGAAGTTGCTGTGTATTTGCATCAAAGGGTTTTGTGACCAAGCATCTTCCTAATCTTTATCGTGTAGGATGAACTAAAGAACTTTGTAGCCAATTTCTCTTTCTTAGTTGGTGTTTTGAAGTCACGTACTAGGATCTGCGCATTGGTTAGTCACGTACTTGGGAGCCGTGCATCAAAGGTGGAAATTGTCACTATAGATCAAGTCCAATAGGGTATTGGGGTAAGGGTTCAACTGTAGGTCGGTAAGGTACTTGAGATTCCTTTACTTGTAACCGCTTGATTTGATAATAGTGGAGTTTTGAGAGTGATGACCTGAAAATCACCTAGTGGGATTTTTGCCGCGAGGTTTTTTCCCATTCATAAACAAATCACTATGTCATTTAATTTCCACTGCATATTTAGTTTTTGGTGATTTGTTTGTGTTTCCACGTAATTGCATGATAAATTGATTAATTAATAACTTGGTTAAGTAATTAATTGGTTTAATCACAAGGGGTCATTCAGTTTGTGGCCTATTATACAGTATGTGGAAAGAATTTATATATCATTATTATTATTAATATATATATATATATACACATATATATTCAGTTCAGGTGTGGAAAGAGTCTTGTCTTGTGAATATCAGTTGGTGGTCTCATAATTCCATTGAAAAGAAAATTTCTAAAAATGAGGTGTGGTGTAGGGTCATAAACGAAATTGTAAAACATCTATTGTTGTGGACGGAGGGGAACATTTAACAATTAACATTATGTTTAGTGCGCAACTAAGACTTGTAAGCAGGTTAAATTTTTCCATTTAAAACGAAAAAGTAAGCAAGTTAATTTCAAGAAGAAAAAAAAAAAAAAAAAAACTGGGTTTATATATATATATATATATATAGACACACATCGTGGGTTTAGCCAACCCCAAGGAGATAAATCCACTAGGTACAATCAAAGTGCTTAGAATAAATTAATATCAACCCCTAATCTCTATTGCAACCTCCACTAAATCCCTATTCACATGCCCACATGCAATCCCTATTCACATGCAATTTGTCCTCACCACAAGGAAAACATTCGGGTAAGATACATAATCTATTTTAAAGTTCGAATGGAAATTACCATATTATACAAAATACAAGAGATAAGTTTTTAAGGGATGAGCTTAATTATTTCTTATTTTCAATAATAAATAATTTTATTGCAATACTGGTAATTGGTTGTGGAAATATAATATGTTTATATTCTATAGAGTATAGAATGGTAGAAGCCAACTTTTATACAACCACTTAAACTGAATTGACTAAATTCCTTAGAGGTACAGGGTATAGCATGAAAGATAATAGAGTTAATTTTTGTAATTTTTATTTTCTTTCCATGCCTTGAATTTTCTCTATATTATTATTACAACTAAGCAAATATTGAGAAAGTGATATTACTACTCTAATTTGAAGTTTGTTGCATCTCCTCATGTCATGGTCTTAATCCATATCTTTGCAGTTTATATTTTCAACTGTTGATGGAAAAATTAAGGTTTGGTTGCACAATATGTAAAAATTCTAACAGTATCAATTCAGAATATATATAATAATTACATATTGAGTTTTGCTTTGTTAATTTATGAATTGTGAATTATTTTGTTGGTTTTGGTAATTATTGATAGCGTAAGCCTATATTTTTGAGCTGAACAATTTATAAGTCGTTTGCATGACAACAAAGAGATTTGTAGAGCCGATCATGTTTTCTAGAAGGCTACTTTAAATAACAAGTTAATCAATACATTTCTTGCAATTGGGTATTAGCTAGAATTGTTTTCAAAATAAAAAGAGAAAGTAATGCAATATTTGATGTGGATAGCTCATTATTTCTTGGAGATGAAATTTCTTTCCGGAAAATGATATGTTGTAATTATTTGAAATGGTTTTTTTATTGGAACATGCTTGAACATTGTGGGTTTTAGATGAATGTTGTATATATGACTAATTTATTTATACATATTTTCAAAGTTTAGTTTGAATTAGAATAATCAAATTTGATCTATTTCAAATAATTGTACTAATAAAAGTGAATGTGGATGACTTTTATTTAACTATCCAGTGTATCACATGAATTAACGATGATATATAATATATTAAGTTATTAACACACATGTTCATTTTGGATTTAGCAGCACAATATTAACTTTTTTAAGTTAGGGGTTAAATATTCATTTTCCAAACGTTACATAAAGTATGAATCCTCTAAATTTGAAAGTTTAGATGGAAATCAAGATCACCCAATCTTTACTGGTCAGAATGAAGACTTTTCTCAATCTCTTCAAAAATAATAAAATATTACAAAATAGAATGGACAATATATCAGGTTTCATGAATGACCTGACAACTTGCGTTGGGAAAACAGAATAATTTTCAATCCCAAGACGGGTAGTCTTATAGTCAATGAACTTATAGTATAAGTTGATGGACAAAATTGCTTTTTGCCTCTTTCTAAAAAAAAAAAATCCAATATTTTGTCATTTTATTCAAACTAATTAGAGAAATATCTCTTTTTTGAAAATCGTGTTTTTGAAAATTGATTTAGGTCCTATAGCGGCGTTTTTAAGGACCTTATAGTGATGTTTTGTAACTTGATTTTCATAAAGTCGAGTTATGGGTAAAAAAAAGAAAAAAAATTGCATGTAACTCGACTTTATGAAAATCGAGTTACAAAACGTCACTATAGGATCTTAAAACGTCACTATAGGGTCCTTAAAAACGCCGCTATAAGGCCTAAATCGATTTTTAGAAACTTGATTTTCAAAAGAGGGGTATTTCCTTAATTAGTTTGAGAAAAAGGGCAAAATGCTGGATTTTTTTTCAGAAAATGGCAAAAAGCAATTTTCTCCATAAGTTCATTGACAAGTAAGTGGGGCCAAGGAGGGAGAGAGTCCAAATTTCTCCTGAAAAGTCCAACATGAATTCAAATCCGAGAAAACTACAATCCGTGGAAAGAGCCTTGTGATTGTGAACATTAATTGGTTGTTTCATAGTTCCATTGAAAGGAAAAAAAAATTTGAATCAGGTGTCGGGTCATACACGCTAATTTGATTTTTTGGTTTTGTGGAGATGGATGGGGAATCTAACATTGGTTTTAGTTTCTACACATCTTTAGTCGTGGAGGGAGACAAACATGTGCGCAAAGACTAAGACTTTTAAGCAAAGATAATTTCAAGAAGAAAATGAAAATCTAACCACTTAGGTTTATACTTTTTATTTATTTATTTATTTTTAAGTAGGTTACAATTTATAGTAAGTCTTACATCTATCATTGTACTTGCTGAAATGTCTTCTTTCTTTATAGTAACAAAAATCATTATGTTTCACATTATCAGTATCACTCATAGGCTAGGTTACGGAGATGAAAAGTCAAAACTCAAAAGGCACACATTACGTATTATTTATGGATCAGTCTTTGGGACATTGATGACTATCTTATGTTATGCTCTTTTTCGTCCAGCATGTCATTATGTATGCAATGCTTGAATTTAAACATGCTCACCATGTGATATTATAGAAATTGAACTCTAATCTAACGCATGATCATATAGATACATGATAATATTAATCAATTCACATTATCGGCAATCAATATGCTATTCATGCTCAATCATAAAAATTTAAGAGAGTTCAGAATTATACCTACATGCACAACCTCTTTCAAATGGCAGAATGAATTGATAATTATGAATCACTTGTTGTATTTCTCCTCTTTGGATTGATCCACTAGTCTTCCACTTGAGTATTTTAGGAAGTTGTGCATGTTGAAATGTAGGAGTTATATAATCATATCATGATTGGTGGAACATAAAATATGACACTTTATGCTCCATTAATCATAATTTGTTATGTATTTATTTGACTTTTTTTTATTAAATAAACAAAATTTGAAATTAAAAAATAAATGTCATACCATGATTGATAAAAAAAAAAAAAGAAAAAAAAAAAAAGGGACACTAGTAAGTATTGTGGGACTCGACTTCATATGGCCTCACCCATCAACACTCAAAGGAGAGTTTTCCCCAGCTCTAATACTATTTGTAGGACCTACACACAACTGGCATAATAATTTTCTGCTTTGGCAATCCCGTGGACACTTCATGGTTTTGTTCTTCCTCACATGACACAAAGCCTAGTGGGAAAAGGTCTTGTGCCAATTAGTAAGGCGTTCCCTCTTGAACCAAGCTTGGGACACTCACTTAATTAAGCGATGTGGGAGTGGGTTAGGTGTAACGAAGGTAAAGCATACCAAGACTTTTGTTTTTCTTGATCCTATTCTACAGTGCATGTTATTTTTACTGCTTTTGGAAGAAGACGTACATGAGCGTAAAAGGATAATAAATCCTGGAAGAATTTGTTGGTCGCATCTGCTGTGCTTGTTACATTTACAGTTTTTAATAATAGGACGGACATCAAAGAATGTGAAACTCAATGGAAGGCTTTAAAATTACCTTTTTGTTCTCTCTTTTATTATCACATTTAGGAGTTCCCACGGCACTAGATACTATGTGGCCGTTTGGATTCTGCGTTTGGCATCTGTGTCTTGAGATGTTTCGCGTTTTGCCTTTTTTTTTTTTTTTAGGCCGCTTATGTTGACTTTAGTGGCCAAAATTTACTGTTGTGAACAGTATATGTACTGTTTATGTACTGTGCATACACTGTTCACATATTTAAAAACATTAAAAATGGACTCTACAATACTATTTATACATTTAAAAATTATTTTGCTACAGTGTTTTCAGTTTTCAGTTTCAGCAACAATAAGCTCAATCCAAACGGACCCTATAACTCAACACTTCCAATTAGAGATGGTGAAAGTGAAACTAGAGTATCAGCTGGTGGAAGCTATGAGCTGGGGTTTTTCAGCCCCGGAAATTCGAAGAGCCGGTATTTGAGAATATGGTATAAGAAAATTTCTACTGCTTCAAGGACAATTTTATGGGTTGCCAATAGAGAAGTTCCCCTAACAGATATTTCAGGACTTCTAACCCTTACCCACCCAGGAATTTTAGTCCTCATCAATGGCACAAGTGGTATTGTTTGGTCATCCAATACAACAAGAACCACGAAGAGTCCGGTTGGACAGCTTTTCGAATCAGGAAATCTTGTTGTGAAAGACGGCAATAATGAGAACCCGGATAGCTTCGTGTGGCAGAGTTTTGATTATCCATGTGACATCTTTCTACCAGGCATGAAATTTGGAAGAAATCTAATAACTGGTCTTGATAGGTTTTTATCGTCTTGGAAAAGCACATACGATCCTGCTGCAGGTGAGTTTACAGTACGCTTAGATCTACATGGATTTCCGCAGGGATTTATCATAAAGGGACAGACAATCACTAACAGAATTGGGCCATGGGATGGTGATGGTTTTTCAGGGATTCCTTCGGGCCGAACCAATCCAGCAAAAGGATATGAATTCGTGATGAATGATAATGAGGTATATTACAAATTTTCGAATCCATATGGTTCGACTTTTGCAAGAGCTGTTCTAAATCCACCAGGCGTTATACAGGCTTATCTATGGAATGATCCAAATGGTTGGCAGTTTTATCTTACGATGCCAATAGATCAATGTGACTGTTATAACTTATGTGGTGCATATGCTAGCTGCAATATCAAGCGCACTCCGACTTGCGAATGCTTGGAGTGATTCATACCCAAATCTCCAAATAATTGGAATAAGCTAGATAGGATTGAAGGCTGTATTAGAAGAATTCCATTGTCTTACAATAATACTGATGGGTTTAGAAGTACACTGGGTTGAACCTTCCGGACACATTCTCCTCCTGGTATAATAAGACCATGAGCCTCGAGGGCTGTGAGGAACTTTGTTTGAAAAACTTCTCGTGTGGTATATGCAAATTCAAATACTAGCGGAGGAGGAAGTGGCTGCTTGTTGTGGTTTGGTAGCCTAATTGATATGAGAATAATCACAGACAGTTTGCAAGACCTTTATATACGGGAAGCCGATTCAGAACTTAGTATGTACTGTATGAGTCTATTCTTCCTGCTTTACAAAATTATAAAATGTTTCAATAGTATAATACATGAATGGTGAAAAGAACTCTTAGTCTTAGATGAACACTAGAACTCTTAGTATAATAGGATCAATCCATACAGGTTCTACTATTATGTAAGAGGTGGAATTAGGCATTTATACCCCGTAGTATTCTGTAATTATCCACTTTATTTGCTATTCTTGTTTGGATCCTCCCCCACTCCCTATTTAATAAGTACATATGAACAAAATTTCACCTATAAATTATGCAAATAACAATTACATCAATAGTAAGTTCATACGAAAATTATTTTACTCTTAATAATAACTGATCATTTCCTTTTATTTTTTTATTTTTTATTTTTTGGCTCTAAGATCTAAATTACATATTTTTAAAATTTGTGTGATTTGTCATTTTTTATCTCTAAAGTTTCATTTTCTTTCTTAAATTTTAGGTTTGTTTTGGATTAAATCCTTCCCTCCATATAGTCGTCGTCGTCGTTTTGAGAAACCTTCCCTTCATATAGTTAATAACTTAAAATGTACGTTGTCATTACATGACAACTCTTTATAGAACGAACTTTTGTTTTAAACCCTTATTTTTGATAGGTCACTATCTAAATGACCCCTTGTGATTAACCCTAATTAATTAATTTAGTCAAGTAATTAATTAATCAATTAATCATGCAATTTTATGGAAGCACAAACAAATCACCAACAACTAAAAATGCAGCGGAAAATAAATAACAAGGTGATTTGTTTACGAATGGGGAAAACCCTAATGGCAAAAATCCTACCAGGTGATTTTCAGGTCACCACTCTTGAAATTCCACTATTATCAAATCAAGCGGTTACAAGTAAAGGAATCCCAAGTACCTTACCAACCTACAGTTGAACTTTTACCCCAATGCCTAATTGGACTTGATCTGTAGTGACAGTTTCCACCTTTGATGCACGGCTCCCAAGTACGTGACAAAAACCCCACCGGGTGATTTTCAGGTCACCACTCTTGAAACTCCACTATTATCAAATCAAGCGGTTACAAGTAAAGGAATCCCAAGTACCTTACCAACCTACAGTTGAACCCTTACCCCAATGCCTAATTGGACTTGATCTGTAGTGACAGTTTCCACCTTTGATGTACGGCTCCCAAGTACGTGACTAACTAATGCGCAGATTCAAGTACGCGATTTCAGAACACCAACTAAGGAAGAATGGTTGGCTGCAAAGTTCTTCAATTCATCCTTTATGATGAATAGCAGGAAGATGCTTGGTTACAAAACCCTATGGTGCAAATACATAGCAACTTCTTGATGGAAGATGAACTAGGTCAAGAATTTCGTTTGTTGATCACAATTTGCTTGAACAAAGATTGCTCAATGCTAAAGCCACTTATGTCACACTTGACGGCTCTTAAAACAATCCTTTTATATGTTTAGGGTTAGAAGAAAAGAAGGCCCAAAAACATATTCACGGATCCCAAGAAAATCAGATTGGAAATCTGAATTTTTAAATCTCGACAGATAGCAGGTGTCAAGGTAGTTATCGAGCAGGTATCAAGCTTTAAAAACTTTGCACTTCAGCTTGCTTTCTCTTGGATAGACTTGATGACTTCAACACTTGACATTGAAACATTGTTTCTTGAAGTATTAAAAACACCTAGAACTACCCAATTGCAAGTAGAGTGCGTTTTGTCAAAGAATTAGTCAATTTACATAACTAAGTGATATATGTTCTTAATCAAGTTAAAACATATATGTCCTAACAATCTCCCCCTTTGGCAATCCGTGACAAAACCATAACAAACAAATGAGCATATGAGAGAAGTCATAAATCACTCAACTCATATTCACTTGTTGAATACAATAAAATCTATTCTAACACAAACTCTTGAAAAACTTTGCAAGAAGAGAGCTTATGGTAAGTAGACTTTGACAACCTATATTTCTGAAACACTTTAAACAAAATTCATCAAGGCATCTTGTGTGAAATAGAAATAAATAGATTGCATACAAGAATAAAGAACATGTGTATAAAGATAGAAAAGAAACAACACATGAAGAGGAAGGTGAAAAAAACATACATCCATATATAAAGAATATAAGTACAATGTATGTAAAATGGTCAAAGGACCTCATATACAAGATCAACGTATCTAAGAGATAAGAAAAGAAAAAAATACATATATAGCCTCACTACATCCCTCAAAAATGACAACACTCCCCCTATCAAAAATGTCCTATACTAACTTTCCCCTAAGATGACTACTCTCATAACCCAAAACTACTCTCCCTTTTTGTCACGGGTGACAAAGGGTAGAGTGTCATGTAGACATCTTATTGGTAGAGCTAGCATCCCCATCATCATCATCATCGTCATCCTTATTATCCTCAAAATCTGAAGCTGCTGGAGTAGGTGGTGAAGGGGTAGCCTCTAGAGCAAATCTACCAATGATCGCCTACTGTCGTGCAATACGACCCACACAAACATTTACCTGATACAAGTCAGCAGAGAGTGTATCAAGACGAGTGTCCATGCGTTGCAGCTACGCCATAATATCTCCAAGGGATACATCGCTTGAAGAGGAAGAAGGAGCAGATGTAGATGGAGCTGATTTGGATGGATCCGAACGAGAGGGAGGAGTGGCACCTGGCTGTCTCGACCTGAACTGCGCCTCACTACATTTTACGGTAGCGGCATCTATGGTAGATATGTGTGTGAAGTGATTGGACATAGGAAAGGGAACGGAAAAATGGCGTAGAATCCGCGTGATAGCAGAAGGAAAGATGAGCTTATCACGGGACGCTGAATCAAGATACACATCTATAATAGATCGGATGAAGTGAGAAGGAAAGTCTATGGTAAGATGCTCTAGCAAAGATAGCAAAAATTGAGCACGAGGCTTTGTGATAGAGTTATAGTGAGAAAGAGGATGGAGAACAAAAGTCATCACCATGTTAATGAATCTAGGACCTTTAGCAAAAGACCTACATGATGTGAACTGATGCTCACCCCAATCAACAGGGCGCTCACAAAAAGCGAAAATGAGCTCATCTTTGGACACAGTCCTCAGACGCTCACAAGAGGGGTAATTAGGAAACTCTATCCTAGGTACCCGAAGCACATCCGCAACTAACTACGGTGTGACAGGAATGCGCGTACCTCAAACGCGAGTGAAGAAGAGAGGTACTGAAAGATCAATCCCGTGCATGTTAGAGTAGAACTCCTGTATCAGCACGAGAGGGCAAGTGACCGGGCTGTCACACAGTGACCCCCATCCCTTACAGTGAATGACAGAGGGAAGGTCAGTATCGGTGAATTCTACCAAAATAACTTGGCGTTCTGAATGAACACCTTGTTTAGAAAAGTTCTCTGAAAATGCCTTATGGGCATCTCTATCACGGAACCGAAGGTTAAAGGGAGCAGTATCAGAAGAAGTAGAAGCTCCAAAACACAGAGGGTTCCGAGCAGGAGTAGATTTACGTTTGGGTGCCATAGACACTAGTAATGTAAAAGAATAAGAGAAAGAGAGAGAGAGACACTCAGAAAATTTCCCGACACAGTTCATAAATGACAAATATCTTGAATAACAAGTACGTATGCATGGGAATGCATGATCATGTGATATGCAAAAAAAAATTTTCATCATGGGCTTAGCCCAATCCAATCCTACCAGTACACAGCATATAGCACACATCTAAATGCATGTAAATGTCATTATAATGCACATGAAATGCAATGTATGACATTTTAACAACATTTAAGTGTAAACCCAACCCAAAATTTCAAGAAAAACTCAACAATTTTGAAAAACCTCAAATTTTTATGAAAAATCCCAAAAACTAGGTTTTCAAACATGCAATGCATGAAAAAGGAAGAGAAAAGAGATCTTACCAAGTGATTTGAGCAAGAAATGATCAAGATCCAAGAGGGTTGGAGGATTTGAGTGAAATGAGAGTGAAAGGGAGATGAACAGACACGGAGAGATCGAGAGAGATCGAGTGAGAACTGAAGAAAATCACGACAGAGCCTTAAATAGGCACCTCAATAAATCTCGACAGCTGAGGTGTCAAGAGGCATTGAGGAAGTTGTCGAGGAAGGTATCGAGAAAATTGCCTTCGACAGTTGAAGGTATCGAGAGGTATCGAGATGCATGAAGAAATTTAGATACGTGATGCTCGATCGATCGCGAAGGTGTCGAGAAGGTATCGAGGAGACAGAAGATATCTCGATCGATCCACAAGGTGTTGAGAAAGAAGACTCAAACAGCATAAGTAAATCTCGATCGATCCATCAAGTGTCGAGAATCTATCGAGGGGACAAAGACTTTCTTGATCGATCCATCAGGTGTCGAAGAGGTGTCGAGATTGCGATAAGAAACAACTTGAGAAGCTCGACAGATGACCAGGTATCAAGGAGGTGTCAAGGGAGGTGTCGAGCCAGCAGTAAAAAGTAGTTTTTCGAGAAGGAAAAAACACAGTCATGAATGCAATCCAACACACATCTCAACCAAAGATCCACTCAACATATAAACCTCTCAAAAACATCTCTCAACAAAAATATAAGCACAAGGATCATCCAAAACATACACACACACACTAAACAAGTCTAACGAATTTTATATTTCAAAAATAAGTTATGACAATTTAGTGAGCATACATTAGCACATGTAAAACCTTTGTGATGGCCAAATCACATTGTACCTGCACATGTACTAAGAGTAGCAAAGAATATTGCGTGTTGTGTGTGAAAAACATCGCAAGATTGCATATGTGTATACATGTTATGACGATCTTAGATATGAGAAAATAATTTTTAACTCACACACAATCATAACTATTTGATGAGGACTATCACCTTTGAGGTACATCCTATAACTCCCACTTCTCCTAGAATACACGCTTGCAACCATATTTAAAGCATTTTTTAATCTTTTTGCTTTTTATTTTCTTTGCATGTTTTCTTTTATTTTAGCATATCATACATGGGTATATAAAAGAGAGAAAAGAAATACCCAAGATGTTAAGCATTTGACATCGCACTTTTGCTATGCCGAAGTATACGAATGTCTTTGACACTGCACTTTTACTATGTCGAAGCATACAGGTGTCATATTATCATTGGCAGGCATTAGTGGTGAGATGGTTATTTATGCCTTTCTCTTAGGATTTTTTAGTCCTACCTGTCAAAAAGAGTGATATGAGTGTTAAGTTTTTAAGAGATAACCTAATCTTACTCATCACAAACAAGAGCCACAAAGCTCACTTGCTTAGTTGTGCATAGAGATGCTCATCTAAGCTACAAGAGATACAAAGTTTAGAAAACTTTGTTTCATTGGCCATCCAAGGTACACACGTACCAAAGTACACATAACACACACTGTTTTTGTATTTTTTTGATTTTTCAATTTTTTTTATATCAAAAACAAAATAAACAAAACTTGAAAGTAAACACTCAAAACATGTTAAACAAAATGAAGCAAAAACTAGATTGACTCAGCAGAAAAACAAGACACACAAGCAATGCAATACATAGAAAGACAATACGAGAAAAGAAGGTGCTGAAATCACTTAAAATCCTTTTTCTTCCGCACCTTGGAAGATCCTTTCCCTTGACTGAATCCTTGAACCGGCAGTGAGGGGGAAGAATTTAACCCGTTTAAGTACGAAAGGAACATGAGGGCTTTCAGAAGATCTCCAAGAGGAGCAAGAAAGGATTGAAGTTGATTTTAGCTTCCAGATGTTATCACGCCATTGCTCTGTTGAGTGGCTAACCACTTATAGCAATTTGGTCTAGTATGACCAGCAGCTCCACAATGATGACAGATATGTTGCTTCTTTTGTTTAGACTTTTGAGAGTTAGCCTTCTTAGCCCTAAGGTTTTTAGCATCTTTCTTATCTTGTTTAGGGGGTGCTCCTAAGATAGATTTACCCTTGTCTAAGTTCTTACTAGCTAATTTAGTTTTAACATCAATATTCTCAATTTCAGTATTATTAGCAAGAGGAACGAAAACAGTATTGCTAGTAGAAACAGTATTAGAGAAAGAAATACCATACCCCAAACCAGTTCGATCCGAAGCAGATTTTTGATTGCTAAGCATCTCATCAAGCTTTGCACTTGAAGTCCTCTCTAATTGAGCTCTGACTTGAAATAGCTCTGCTTCAAGTTTCTTGGTCTTCTCAGCCAAAAAGTTGTTTTCAAATCTCAGTGCTCCAATAGTTTGATTCACCTCATCAAACTTTGTGGACAACTCTTCACGATCAAGTTCCACATCATTGAGCTTCTTGGTGGCCAACCTGTATAATTTTTCATGCTTTTCAGAGAGCTTGTAAAGCTTTTCATAGGCTGAATGGATATCATATTGATCATCCATTTTATCAAATTTTGACTCCACCAGTTCTTCTTCTTCATCCACTTCTTCAACAATCCCTTCAGTAGGATTGACTGTGGCAGTGAAGGCATTTAAGATTCCGTCATCCTCATTGTCGGAATCATCTTCAGGCTCAGTGTCACTTAGAGTTGCAGCAAGTGCCTTGCTTTTCCTAATGCTCTTGAGATATGTAGGACACTCATGTTTCATGTGTCCGAACCAATGACATCCAAAGCACTTTGGTCCTGCAGGAACAATGTACTGACTGCCATCCTTAGCATCCTTCTTCCCTTTGTCTTGGCTTTTAAACTGAGAAGAACTGAACTGCTTACGGTCCTTGTCGAAGCTCCTTCCATTGGCATTCTTCATAAATTTCTTGAACTGTCGAGTGATGTAGGAATTCATCTTAGAATCTTCATCATCGGAAGACTCATCTGTATCACTGTTCTTTGCCTTCAAGGCCATGCTTTTACCTTTACTTGACTTGCCAATCCTAGATAATCCTATCTCATAGGTTTGCAAGTTTCCTACTAGCTCAATCAAAGGAATCTTGTCAATGTCCTTTGATTCCTCTATCGCCGTAATCTTGGCATGGAATCTCTCAGGTAGAGATCTGAGCACTTTCCTTACAATCTTGGGTTTAGAGATGGTTTTCCTAAGATTGAAGGCTGAGTTCACTATGTCCTTGAGCTTGGCATAGATCTCATCAAATGACTCATCCTCTTCCATCTTAATTTCTTCAAAACTTGTAGTGAGCCTCTAAAACTTTGAATCTTTGACAACCTTTGTTCCTTCATAGGTTGTCTGGAGGATGGTCCAAGCCTCCTTAGCAGTTTCAGTTGAGGATATCTTTTTGAACTCCTCATTTGTGACTGTGCTAAATAGGGCATTTAACGCTCTGCAGTTAAAGTTAGCCGCCTTGATCTTAGTATCATCCCAATCGGCCGGTTCTTCTGTTGGCTTAGTCCAGCCAATCTCTACAGTTTGCCACACCTTTTCATTTAAAGACTGCAAGAAAGCTCTTATGCGTACTTTCCAGTATGCGCAGTTAGTGCCATCAAATGAAGGAGGTATAATTAAAGAATGTCCTCTATCCATGACAAACAGGGGTCAATGGATCAACACAGCAAAGATTAAACCCTAATCAGAGTGTGCCCGATCTGATACCACTTGATAGGTCACAATCTGAATGACCCCTTGTGATTAACCCTAATTAATTAATTTAGTCAAGTAATTAATTAATCAATTAATCATGCAATTTTATGGAAGCACAAACAAATCACCAACAACTAAAAATGCAGCGGAAAATAAATAACACGGTGATTTGTTTATGAATGGAGAAGTATCGAGGTAGCAGTGTCGAGGATATCTGAATTTTTAAATCTCGACAGATAGCAGTGTCGAGGTAGCTATCGAGCAGGTGTCGAGCTTTAAAAACTTTGCACTTCAGCTTGCTTTCTCTTGGATAGACTTGATGACTTCAACACTTAACTTTGAAACATTGTTTCTTGAAGTATTAAAAACACCTAGAACTACCCAATTACAAGTAGAGTGCGTTTTGTCAAAGGATTAGCCAATTTACATAACTAAGTGACATATGTTCTTAATCAAGTTAAAACATATATGTCCTAACAATTTTATATACTAAAAACTTTACTCATATATATATATATATATATATATATTTTTTTTTTTTAATTTAAAAAAATACAAGATTATTCATTATATGGTGTCGGGGGGGAGGGGGGGGGGGATCGAGAGGGGCCAGCTGCCCCCCTACTCCTCCGAAAAAAATCCTTCATATATTTATAAAGTTGAGTTGTACTTCTAAAGTTAGAATATAAAAGAAACATCTTCTTTCAAACCGTATCCCTAACATGAAATGAAAAATAAATAAAATACATATTTCTATTTGAGAAAGTTTAGAGACACAACAAAATTTCACAATATTTTCACAATAATCTTATTTTTAGTTGGAATAGATCACAGAATAAATATATTTTATTTTATTTTGACCAATAATGTACTGACACCTCAATTTATTATAAAAATATTGTGAAATTTTATGGTGTTACTCAAACAACTTATCCTAGTTTAAACAATGAGCCTACACGAAATAAATGCCACCAAACCTGTTTACACTTTTGACCAATATACCCTTTTTTTTTTTTTTTACTTATCCAAATTTCTTTCCTTTCATTTCAAGTTAAGCAAGTGTAATTCAAACTTTACACAAAATAATAATAAATATCTTGTATGACACTAAAGTTGTAAAGCGTCCATTATTTATTTCTCCTTCATTTCTTGCATTTTCATAGTTCAAAATTTGAGTTTTATCATAAATCCAAATTTTAAATAATTAGAAGGATACAAAAAGAAAAGTTAAAATTTATTTTCTCAATTTATTTTGAGGAATCCAATTAATTGTCTAAAATTTATGTATATATAGATTAATCTCTTATTTTGATGATTGATCGTCACAAATGTTTATTTATTTTATAGTTGTTTAAATTTTAATAGATTTTGTATGACAATTATTTTTGTTTATAATTTTATTATTAATATCGATTATTTTTCCGTGTTCAAATATGGCTGAATTAAGACCCTTTTCTTTACTTGAATCCTCATAGGGTCTCAACAGTCAGGTGAAGGTGTTAAGTTCTAGGCTGCTACTATCTTGGAAGAACACTTCAAACCCTATTGGAATTTTTATTCGTTCAAAATCTAGAATTTTCTGGTGTGTATTCTAAAAAGATACAGTTAATATGTTTATTTTTCATAACATGTCTATTTTAATTTCATGTTATAGGAACTGAGAAGATCATTTTATTATTGGTTTTATTCAATGACAAAAAGTTGTTTGTAATGCATTTTATGTTCGATGTAATTTTCCTGGGCTTTAATGTAATTTGGGGTAGAGTACTTGCGCCTCTCCTTCAATTTTGGAAACTATATCAACTAGAGATATTGCAACCAAAAGGCAACTAGGAGGCGACCTAGGGGCCCCAAGAGCTCCACGTGGTAGGGGTCTACACGAGAGAGCAATCTTGTAACTCACGACCCTCACATGAGCTTAGGGGGTGACATGGTCGTGAGCTGCACAATCTCTGTACTTTGCACATCTGCCAGCTCACACACACACAATTGTGAGTCGTGACAAGGGGCTTCAGATAAGAGTTATACAAACCCTAGAAACCATAAGAGTAAAAGAGAAGAGAAGCCTATCAAGCATATAACAAGAGAGAGTTTTTGCTTTGAGAAAGCCAATCCAACTTCTCTTTTTCATCTCCTTCATTTTATAGATTGAGATATTGTAACCACCTTCCTCACCCATAAACACAAACCTTGTGAATGAGAGAATGGCTATGAAAACTTGAGAAGCCATATTCAAATCCAAATCCTTTGGTGGCTTTCCGTTGGTGGCTCAACGGTGATGACTCTGGTAAGCTAGATGAAGAAAAGACTTAAGGAAGTTGGTTGCTAGCTGGAGCTTAGAGGACTCAAGTACACACGAAGATATAGGCTTGGAGGGTTTATTGTCATCCATGTACTGTAACTATTCATGATAGTGGAGTTTTTCGATAGGTGGTCGGCAAAGAGGTTTTTTCGGCCGGGTGATTGGGTTTTCCTCCTCAAAAACACATCTTGGTGTTTTCATGTGGTTTGATTTATTTTCAGCATTTACATATTGCTCTTTACATGCATTAGTTTGTTCTTGAACATGTTTGCAATATGAAACTTGGCTGAACACGTATATTGGACTAAGTTGTTAGTTTAGTACCAAAAGTGATTAAGCTGTAATATTTTGTTTAAAGGGTCTAAATATTGTGCAAAGATTAATATAGCATATTTCAGGAACAACACCTATCAAGTCTAACATGACATGGTGTTTTGTTATTCCTAGTTATTTTGGGGTGCAGTTGGTCATAAGGCTCTAATTTTGTGAACATACTTAAATCATTAATAGTATTTCATTCTGTGTTATCTTTTTATGTATTCCAGATCAAATTAAGAAGAAAATGCACTCTAGTGAAAAGAAAAAAGCTGTAATCATATCCAGCTCTGTCATACCAGTCACAGGAATGGTAATACTAGGACTCATCATGTGTATTCTGAAGAAGAAACGAGGTAAAAGAACCTAACGTGGCTTAGTATCATAATTGTTGCATCAACGACAACAAGAAGCCTATAGAAAATTTTGCAAAGTACAAAGAATGTATTAGGTGACCTGGTCGGTTGTTTGGTTGTGAATGCATGACAAATCCATCTCTTAATTTTCCATCAGGATCTACAAAAAGAGGTTGCAGAATGGATAACATCAACCTGGATGGGGAGGAGGATCTGGAATTGCCAGTATTTGACTTGACTTTAATAGTTAATGCTACTCATAACTTTTCAAATGACAAGAAGCTGGGAGAAGGTGGTTTTGGACCTGTTTACAGGGTAACGTAATTATATGCCAGTTAGGATGAGCCATCTTATGACATAAAATATCATAACTTCTGTTACTAATGATTCTTCTTAGGGTGCATTAATGGATGGGCAAGAGATAGCAGTGAAGAGGCTTTCAAAGAATTCAGGGCAGGGAGTCGTGGAGTTCAAGAATGAAGTTCAATTAATAGCCAAACTTCAACACTGGAATCTTGTAAAACTCCTTGGTTTTTGCATTCAAGGAGATGAAAAAATGTTAATTTATGAATTCATGCCCAACAAAGCTTAGACTTCTTTATTTTCGGTATGAAACTCTTTGCACATTTTTTTTCTAGTCTTATCATTATCAAAGTAGGACGCCTTTTAAAAGGATTCAGTGGAACACATAACTAACAAAAGTGAAAAAATTTTCAGATAAAACACGAAGCAAATTGCTAACTTGGCATATGCGCATGAATATTGTTGGTGGAATTGCTTGAGGGCTGCTTTATTTTCATCAAGACTCTAGACTATGGATAATCCATAGAGATATTAAAACCAGCAACATTTTGTTAGACAAGGATATGAACCGAAGAATTTCTGACTTTGGCATGACCAGAACATTTTGGGGAGATCAAATTAAGGAAAATACTGAAAGAATTATTGGGACATAGTAAGTATGCCAATTCTTGTTTTGTGATTTATGTTGCCTTGTCTACAAACTTGATTTCGCTTGTAGTGGTCATATATCTCTGGAATATGCAGTTGACGGGCTCTTCTCAATCAAATCTGATGTCTTTAGCTTTGGTGTCATAGTATTAGAGATAGTAAGTGGAAGGAAAAACAGGTGATTTTATCACGCAGACCACACCTATAACCTTCTTGGACATGTGAGAATAAAGAAATTTTACTAAATAACCATAAACTTCTTGGACGTGTATGAACAAGAAAGAAATTTTACCATATAGCATGTTAATTAACATGTGGTAAAAGTTGCTGTTGCTCTCCACTTAGAACCTGAAATGTATTGCCATTCTAAACTAAAGTAAGATACTATTAATTAAAAAATTGGACTGCTTAACTAAATTTGACAACCTTTAACAAAGATAATTATACCCCCCCCCCCCCCCCCCCCCCTCATGCCATGATCTTTAGCTCTCTTAAAAATCTGACAAATCAGAGAGGACTCAAGTACTCCAACTTTGCACCAACTGACAATTTTTTGTGTTTTAGGCATGGAGACTATGGATTGAAGAGAGACCTCTAGAGCTATTGGATGAAGTGCTAAATGACTCCTTCACTTTGTCAGAGGCATTAAGATGCATTCACGTGGGTCTATTATGTGTGCAACAACAACCCATTGATAGCCCAGACATGTCATCCATGGTCCTAATGCTAGGGAGTGAGAGTTTATTGCCTTCACCAAAGCAGCCAGGTTTTTATACAGAAAGGAATCTGCCTGAAGCAGATTCTTGTTCTGCAAACGAAGTGAGTTTTCATCATTGGCGGCACGGTAGACTAGTCACTACAAAAAAAAGGAGAGGGTTTTCTTTTGAGTAAAGTGAAAATATAAAGAATTATGCAGGTAAGTTAATTGTAAAGTTGTCACCTCTTTGCCCTGCCTACTAGTTCCCCACAGTGTAAGTTTGATATGAGATTAAATGAATGAATAATCATCTATTGCACCCTCTACATTATTTATATTACAAGGCAGATCAGTATTCTAGTAAGAATGAATGGAGAAATGGAGGACTTATCTTTTGATTCTATTTATGTACGGTTGTGTTTGGACTGGGACCGTTAAGGTGATGAACAGGTGTATGCTGCTTGATGACTTATTTGTGCTAAATCCAAAATGAGTGGTTTAACAGGACATGTCATTAAATACCAACTAGTGTATTTGTTTCGCTCTTAAACGCATGCAATTAATGGGTATCTAATATCCTACAATCTATCTGGCATGTTTTAGGCTTGAGGGTTTTTTTTAGGCTTCAAAGGGAATCAATGACATGATATTTTTCTATAAGATAATGCAGTGTTGTTTCTGAAGTACAAATTTTCATTTAGGAAATTAACATTTTTTCAATTAAGCACAGTAAACAATGTTTTCTTTTCCTATCTGAAATGTAAAAATTTATTAATTAGGAATCAAATAGAATAGTTCCAATTGAATATATTTTCAACAACAAAACGCATACAAAAATTAGTATGAACAATATTGCGTGAGTCACTTCAGCGACAATTTTGGTTTGATCCTCAAATTGTGAAAACTGGAATTATTGACCATTGTACATAGTTCACTCCAACTCTCCATAAATACATTGAAACATGCTTTATACCAAGCCAGGAGAGAAGCAGCCCCAGATGTAACCATAACTTGGAAACAGGGTATTGGCGACATAATGAGCAGAATGGAGTTCTGCCTGGAAACGTCTAATCTCATCCTTTCCGTATGTCTGCCCAGGTGCGTGAAAAATTGCAATATGGATAAACCGTATGTCCTCATATTGTATAGTGTGATCACCACCATAGACCGGATGTGGAGGCATGCCAGTCCTCACATAACAAAAATGTCTATTCCCCATGTGAAGTAGGCTCGATGAGGATTGCAATTGTGGAGGAAAATTTACAAAAGCATCCGTACGCATCTCCTCTGAGACAAAATGAAGGTGGTGATTTTTAAACAACCTTGCAGGCTTAAACAAACTTCTTGTATGATGGACCTTTTTTGCCTCCTCTTCTTCTTTCACCTTTTCCTCCTGTATTTCCTCCTCCTCCTCCTCCCCTATCTCCTCTATCTGCCCCTCTTCCTCCTCCTCTATCTCCTCCTCCTCTACTAATGGGGCTATCGCAGCTATAGAGTTGTGGTAACATCCATAAAGGGTGTTCTCTACAAACTCTGTCTTACCCCAAAAATTATCAAGATAGTGAGGGATGCTTATGTATTTTATCCATCGATATGTTTCGAGATCGAAAAAATAGAGGCATCGTTTTCCCTCCCGCTACCATGCTACAAGTACAGCCTTCCTTCCCACAACAATATGCCCAACCCATCTCATGTTCACATTACTTATGGGGGGGATTTGGCAATTTGGTCCACTTATCATCTATAGGATCATAGACCTCAAAGTAAGCAAAGTTTTTAAGATCTAAATCTTTCATCTTACATATGTCACTGATACTCATTTTGATTGTGCTTCCAACCATGTAAGTCTTCCCATTGGCCACAAAGGCCCTGGGGTTGGCCTTGCCACTACTCATTGGTGTACTGCATTCTAGCAACTTATCCAACAAAGAATCATTTGAACCACCAATATTGGACAAGTCTAGAATGTAAAGCTCCCTCAAGAAAGCATCTCGTTTGACATTCTTAAGCTTCTTCTTTACATCTTGGTGTGCTGTCTTAGGCAACTAAAAATAAAACCTATACTCCTAAAAATATATGTAGTAGTGCAAGTGAGGATCATTCCCACGGAGAGTATCTAGCCTAATTTTATGCTACGTGAACAAGGATTTTGGGGAGGGGGGGGGGTTTGAGTATAATGAAAACAATTTTAAGAAAAACAATAAAGGAACAATTCAAATTAAAGTATCGAATTCAATCAAAAGAACAAACCTTGATCTAAGTCAACATCCACCATCGGAATTTTACAACTGATCATTGATGCAAGTATATATCAATTCACACTTTGAATATTCATTGTCGGAACAATTTTCCTATCTCTCCTTAGTCGCATTTAATTAGAAAAAAAGCGATCTAATAAACCCTAACTACTAAGCAACCCAAGACAAGCGCTAAAGGTTTAATTTAATAGCAACCTTAAGAACTAGAGAGATTGATGAAGCTAAACAACACAAACACAAGCGGTTGCATTTAATTTAGTTGAGCATTCTTCCTAAGATCTAATAATTTCTAACGCAGCAAATCATTAAATCTTGGTTGCTTCACAAATTAGAGAGATCAAAAAATTATAGATTTGATATCTAACTTAGTAGTAGATTGCAATGAATATTAAACTAGTAGGCTTCCTAGTAATTAAACGAGACAATCATGAAAATAGGCACAGAAGAACATCCGATATTCAAAGCATAAATTGAACAATAAAAACAAATTAGATCTCACAATTTTACTGATTCTGAGGCTTCAGTTTCCTTCGACCAAGTATAAAAGTTTTAGCTATGCAAGGCCATGATAGAAAACTCGAAGGAGAAAATTAGAGAAGAGGGGAGAGAGAGGCGTGTCTGTCCAATTCTGATTTCTCCTCCCCTTTTACATGTTAATTCCCCCTTTTCCAAGCCTACAAAATCTCCTAAAATATTCTAAATAATAATATCCAAATTTGACTAATTAAGGAAAAATATTAAAAATAAAACAAAGTCCTAATATAACTAGGAAAGTGGAGTTTTTCAGCTAGAAATTTCATGCACCAGATTTGGAAACTTCTGAAAATAAACCACATCAGATCCTTGTATTAGAATTGCAAGCTAAGGAATGTTCCAGAACGTCAACAGTGCAGGTGCAGCAAATTCAAGCCCAATTTCAACCTTGATGCGGCCCGAATCTTTGAAAACTCAAAACATGAAAGTTGTAGAGCTTTGTCTTGGCGTTCAGCATCTTGAATCATCTCAATCGGAGTTCGGATGAGAGAGTTATACCTAGATTACGAAGCAATGTCAAAGCTGTCCAGAATCACCCAATTAACTACGTTTTGCACTTAATACCTCCATTTGCATCATAAATCAAAATATAAGAATAATGAGTACATTTAGGCACCAAATAAATATAAAAGACTAAATATTAAGGGAGAAAAATATGACATTTTGCATTCTCATCACATCTTCATCTGTGTGGGTCATCAATATTGAATTCACTGCCAAAAAAGTACAATTTGGAGCCCAAAGAAATGCAACACATGCTGTCAAGGTATTCTCCAGTTTTAAGTTGAAGGATTGGGGAAAGTTTACTCATTTCGGTGACTTGGGCGGCTTTTGTTGGGGGAGAAGGAGGAAGTTTTGGAACTTTAATCTCATACAAGGTATACATGACTAGGCTATATGAGTGCCAGAAATATAAGTATAGCTTGTTTGCTCCTAATGCAACACAATGCAACTGTGATGGAGACGGTGACTTGGCGTCCATTTTTTCTGAATCCATCTTCGTATCCAAGTATTGCTTCTCCAATTTTGCTGCTGATGGTATTGGGCGTGGATGCAATTTTGATGGCAGTAACTTGGTTAAGGATTCCCTTAATTTCAAAGCCCTAAATTTCGAAGCCCTAAATTTTGAATTAAAAAAATTAAACCCCCTTGTTTGATTTGATAAATTAAAACAAAATCAAAAATTGTTATTAAAAAAAAAAACAATTAAGGGGAACAACGCCATTCCCCTTCCCTTGAAATAAAACAAAAAAACCCGATGAAGTAATAGGCCCTAACTAAGAAAATTGGGGTAAAAAGAGAGAGGGGGAAAGAGAGAAGTTAGGGACTAGCAGAGCATGAATCACTTACCTAAAACTGTACTCGGGAGTTGTTGGAGTAGACCTAGCACACCGCGAAATCCATCTCCTTCTCTCTCAATGTCAATATCTCGGTCTGAGTCTCTCTCTTAGTCTCAGTCTCAATCCCCAACTCTCTCTCTCTCTTTCCCCCTCTTTCTTTCTCCCTTAATTTTTCTCAGTTAGGGTATTCATCAGTGATTTTATTTGTTTTGTTTTTAGGGGTAGGGAAATGACGTCGTTCCCCTAGTTGCGTTTTTTTTTTTTTAAAACAAAAATTAGTTTTTCACTTTTTTTATAACTAAATTAAAAAAAAAAAAAAAAAAAAACCCCACCAAATAAACATTTTTTTTTTTATCACTTCATTTAAATATTTTTTTATTTTTTTTATTCTTTGTCTCTTTATCTCTCTTCCTCTTTGTCTCTTTACCACCTACAACTACCAAATAAACAATTTTTTTTTTCCCTTTTAGAGCTACAATGAGCATGTAATGATAGTAGTTTACTGTTCACAATTTGAAAAAAAATTAGATATACTACCATCATTGTAGCTTGCTTAGTATTTGGTGTTAAAACTAAACCTCTCACATGTTTCCATCTCTCTCTTCTGCTTCTCTCACTCTTAGCCTCATCACACCTCTACTCATCATGCCAGTAAATATCTCTCTTTGATTGACGAGTTATGGGTTTTTTTGGGGTTTGTTTGTTTTCATGGGATGGGTTTTGAGAAGTGAATATGGTGGGTTGTTGGTTGTTTGTGATGGTGGTTTTGTTGGATTGTTGCTATGAGTTTTTCTGTTTTGTGTGTGGTTATAGGTTGATTTTGATTGGGGTGTGGTGGCTAATTTTGCTGATCTTAGTGATTCTGGTTATGGCAATGAGTTTGGATTTGTGGGTTTCGATTTAGAGGTGGATTTAGATGTTGTTGTAAGGGTTTTATGGGCTTTTGCATCTAAGGGTTTTTTTTTTTTTTGGGTAGAAATCACAATGGCCGGGGGTTATGGGTGGTTATGAGACAATGACCTACTACGTCTATTGCCATGTTTTTAAAGAAACTATAGAATTTCAACTTATGTAATTCATTAACTAGAATCCACATTTGTTTCCATCTAAACAATGGAAATACCGTCTTAAATTCAACTTTTAGAGAAAAACTAGATAATTTCACGTGCGATGCATAGATACTTAGCAAATTTATTTGAAATAATTTTTATGTTTTAGACCTATTTATAATACACATTTTGTTGTATAATATTTATGTTTTACCACAATATTGTTGAATGCTTTGAAACTCAATTTTCTTAATTCATATTTTATATAAAAATTTTGTCATAGAATTGGTTTCCGAATATTGAGTGAAATTGCTCTATTAATCTAAATTTATGAAGTTAGAACAATCAAGATTTTTGGACATTTCTAGCAGACTAAAATATTATATTATTGATTAAGAAAGACTATGTAGCATGTTAAGTAATATGTGGTAAACATTGCAGCTGCTCTTCAGTTAGAACCTGAATTGTATTGCCATTCTGAAGTAAAGACTAAAGTAAGATGCTATTAATTGAAAAATTGGACTACCTTAGTAAATTTGACAACCTCTAACAAAGATAATTATACTGCCACCTCATGCCATGATCTTTAGCTCTCTCAAAAATCTAACAAAACAGAGAGGACTCCTAACTATTCCAACTCTGTAAACCAACTGACAATTTTTTTTGTGTTTTAGGCACGGAGACAATGGATTGAAGGGAGACCTCTAGAGCTATTGGATGAAGTGCTAAATGAGTCCTTCACTTTGTCAGAGGCATTACGATGCAATCACGTAGGTCTATTATGTGTGTAAAAACAACCTAGTGATAGGCCAGACATGTCATCCGCGGTCCTACTGCTGGGGAGTGAGTTTATTGCCTTCACCAAAGCAGCCAGGTTTTTATACAAAAAGGAATCTGCCTGTAGCAGATTCTTGCTCTTCAAATTTAGTGAGCTTTTCTACGTTGGCGGCATGGTAGATGAGTCACTACAAACAAAGGAGAGGGTTTTCTTTTGAATAACGTGACAAGATAAAGAATTATGCAGGTAAGTTAATTGTAAAGTTGTCACCTCTTTGCCCTGCCTACTAGTTTCCCACACTGTAAGTTTGATATGATATTTGCCAACATGTATTGCTTGAGCACCTAAATCATGAATAATCATCTATTGCACCCTCTACATTATTTATATTATAAGGCAGATTAATATTCTAGTAATAGCGAATGGAGAAAGGGATTGCGAAATGGAGGACTTATCTTTTGTTCCTATTTATGTCCGACTGTGGTTGGATTTAAGGTGTAGAACAGGCGTATGCTGCTTGATTACTTGTTTGTGCTAAATCCAAAATGAATGGTTTAACAGGTCATGTCGTTAGATACCAACTAGTGTATTTGTTACACTCTTAAATGCATGCCATTTATGGGTATCTAATATCGTTCACACCATCTGGCATGTTTTAGGCTCGAGGCTTTTCTTAAGCTTCAGTGGGAATTAATGACATGATATTTTTCCATATGATAATGCAGAGTTGTTTCTGAAATACAGATTTTCATTAAGAAAAATAAAATTTTCGCAACTAAGCACAGTAAACAATGTTTTCTTTTATAATCTGAAATGTAAAATTTGATAATTGGGAATCAGGTAGAGAAGTTCCAATCATTGAATATACTTTCACCAACTAAACACATACATAAATTAGTATGAACAATATTGCATGAGTTCACTAAAGCCATAATTTTGGTTTGATCCTCAAATTTTGAAAACTAGAATTAAATACCATTGTATATAGTGCACTCCAAATCTCCATAAATACATTGAAACATGTTTTTAGGCAAATGCTTTATCGAGCCTCTAGCAATGTAATTGTTAGTCCATTTGTTGAAGATCCTTCTTGCTTGATTTGTGAAGAATCCATTTCTGATAGATGCCTTCCACTGTGAAAACCAGGCTCTTTAGGCTCAGGCAGTGCAGTCTCACTACTCAACATCAAAACCACTGTAGACATGGTCGGTCTATATTCTGGACATTGCTGCACACATAACAGACCTACATGAATTGATCGTAACACTTCGTTTGGATTGCATGATCCCTTTTCTGAATTATCAATTAGTTCCAATTGTCTGTCCTCCTTATATAGTCTCCATGCCTGAGAATTTAGATCACTTGTGAATGTAAGTTTAGGGGGAAAAGATAATATATTGAAACCCTGAAAGTTAGCAAAATATGGCCAAAATCACTCATCTGAAAATTTAAAACAGAAAATAACAAAACAAAACCAGAAGGGATTATATTGGTTGACATCACTTACATGTCCAAGAAGGTTAAGATTGTGGTCTGGATGAGAGAATTCCCTGTTTCTCTTACCACTCACTATCTCTAATACCAAAACACCAAAGCTGTACACATCAGATTTTATTGAAAAGAGTCCATCAATTGCGTACTCCGGTGGCATGTAACCACTGCAGAAAATTATTCATTAAATGAACATGTTTGTGGATAGCAGTTGCAATTACAATATATATGGAGATTCTTACAATGTTCCAACCACTCTGCTTGTTTTTGCCTCAGTTTCGTCTCCTACAAAAATTCTGGCCATGCCAAAGTCAGCAATCTTTGGATTCATATCATAGTCCAGTAAAATATTGCTAGCTTTTAGATCTCTATGAATAATTCTCAATCTGGAATCTTGATGAAGATAAAGTAGCCCCCGTGCAATCCCATTGATAATGTGGAAGCGCTTAGGCCAATCTATTAATATGCTTCGATTTGGATCTGCAAGTTTAACATCAAAGTTAATTCATGCTGGGGCTGTCAATTATTTAAATATTCACTGAACCTAAACTCAAATAACGTTGCTAACAGGGACATTCTGTACAAGTAATTTCAAGTGGCTGCAAAGGTAACAATCATAGCAGAAACTAGGACCACAATCTGTATAGTGTTAACGTGTAGATTGTTGTGGGCTTTAGGCCCAAAACTATGACTGGTCTAAACATTAATTCAACCAGAAGTTGCAGAACTTGAAAGCTAATCTAGATAAATTTACAGACTAAATAAGCTAAGATCTTGATGAACCCAAACCAAAGATGAAGTAGTCCAAGCTTTTGTTAGGCATGTATTCATATATCAGCATTCTTTCTTCTTCTTGAATGCAACATCCTAAAATCTTCACGAGGTTACGATGCTGAAGCTTGGAAATGCTCAAAACTTCATTTTTGAATTCGTGGAGTCCTTGTCTTGAATATGCTGAGAGCCTCTTAACAGCTATTTCTTTATTTTCTTGTCCATCTGTTAGTATGCCCTGTTTATATCATTATTAATTGGCATCAGTCACAAACGTTCAGCTATAAGGGATGTTATACTTTTATATATTGCTTGTATGGATGCATTCATATTTATAAATGTCTGAAAAAGCTCTATGTGCTGAAAAGACTATTTATAACCCCCGCCTAGATGACTATAAACAATAGAATATAAAAAATAGTTTGTGTACAGTCTGCAGACATTAATTTCATATTTCTGCAAAAGAAGTCGTCTTTTTTAGTTAATTACCAATACTTGTACATGCAACAAATGCACAGAATTTCTTGTAAATTTCACAAGAATAGACTCATAAGTTAATAATTTCATTCAGAAAGCAAACTGCTACTGAAAAATTAGGTAAGTTCAATAAGATAATTTGCTTTACTAAGCTGAAGTTATCAACAAAACTACAGAATCGGAACTAAATTCAAGGGCAGAAATACTATTTTGGTGCCTGAAATTGGTTCCATGTAGAGTGGATAGTCCCAACCATATTTATGGAACTGTATAGCTGTCTTTCTATTTAGATACCTTGTAAACCTGTCCAAAGCCACCTTTTCCAAGCACATTTTTAGCTGAAAAGTTATCTGTGGCATAAGCTATTGTAGCAAATCTGAATAATGGTAGCTCTAAATCATCATTCTCACTTCCAGTGTTGAAGTCTTGTATCGGTCCCGGATTGTATAAAATAATTCCTGCAAAGAATGGAGCGCATATGAAATAAGGAAGGAATACATATATTTCAGGAATGTTGAAATTTTAAAAAACCATGGAACACTTATGAGTTAGATTATTCCAGTCAATGCATTCCAAAGTGGTATTCACTGACATACTGTGATCCTGACTGATTGATCCAAGACAGGGTAAAGAAAACAAAAACATCCTATAAATGATTGCCAAGATGAGGTTGGACAAGAAATTAGAAATCAAAATATGAAATAGGATTGATTTGGGATTTTGGTTGTCTGATTAGTCATCCTTCCTTCTAATATATTTTTCACTGGTCAAACCTGATTTTGGTTTTTTTTTTTTTTTTTTACATGTGTTACCTTCTCTTTTAGGCTTCTTCTTCAAGACATATAGCATCAAGCAAGGGCCAAGGAGAGCCATTCCAAAAGATAATAAAGCAATAACTATGATCCTCACTTGTTTCTTTCTTTTTGAGCTTCCATATGCCACTGCAATCATCAATTCAATATAAGAAATTAGCATTAGCATTATGGAAAATAATTTTCTCAGATCACTTTATCATTTTCTCACATATGGACTAATTCCTAATTGTTCCATCTGTTTCCATATGCTTATATTTCAATTGGCCTCATTTACAAATTTTGAATCAAAACAAAATTTATTTAAGAGTAAGAAAAATGAACCTTACCTAATTCAGAGGCAGCCATCCTAATGTAAATGTCTTGCCCATATTCAGCGTACACTCTTATATCAATCAGTTCTCCAAACCAAAGTATGCAACCACTTCCTCCTTCGGTGATGTCCAAACTAGAATAAGCTGTACAGGTGCAGTTTTTCAAGCACATATCCCTGCATTCATCAAGGTCCATTGTCCTGTTATACCAGGACTGCCTTGTGTCTGGCAATTTAATTCCAGAGTATTTTAGAAAGCCCTCACCAGCCCCACAATTTAAAGGTGTCTTCAGTACACATCCATGTGACCAATCCGTCTCATTCCAATCTTTTGGAAATTTTGGCACAAATCCTGTCAAACACTCACAAGCTGGGGAGTTGTTGATGTTGCAACTACCATATGCACCACATAGTGCGTACCTGTCACAGCCATCCATTTGTGCCGTTATGTAGAGGCTCCAACTCTGTGTTCTATCAATCCATATAAGCCGCTGCAATTTGCCATCAGCAGTTAAAAACATCCTTGAAACAACCGAGTCATTAATAAGCTTATAAGTATAGTAAGTCTCCACCGGATTGGAAACATATTCATATTTATAAATTGGGTTGGGTCGCAAACTAGGCATACCACTGAAATGTAGACCATTCCATGGTCCTGCCCGGAATATCACTGTTGGTCCCTCCCTAAGAATAAACTGTGGTAATCCATTTGGATCAAGCTGATTAGTATAATCACCTACTGAAGGGTCGTCAGGGCTCTTCCATGATTTCAACACTAGACTCAAGCCAGTTACCAAATTAAATCCGTACTTCATGCCGGGCAGAAACGTATCAGCTGGATGATCAAAACTCTGCCAAATTATATTTTCTGCGTCACTATTTCCATCTCTCACTACAAAGTTTCCTGTATCAAGAAGCTGCGCAACTGGGTTGCTTGCTGCTCTTGATGAATTGGAAGACCAAATGGCATTGTTAGCTTCATCCTTAAGGACAAGAATTCCATGGTCCACAAGATTGAAAACTCCTGTTGTATTGTTAAGAGGGGTATCTCTGTTGGCAACCCATACCACTGTCATTGTAGATATCTTCTTGTACCATATTCCTATGTACCAACTTTTGGAATTACCTGGGCTAAAGAATCCCAGCTCAAAATTCCCACCCGATGAAACTAAAGTCTGACCGTCTCTTATTGACTGAGTTACAAAAATGGTGTCTACTGCTGTTGTGATTACAAAGATGGAGAATATACAACACAAAAAGTAGAGCAAAAAATAGACTTGCATGGGTTGCCTCATGGTTCTCATGATCCAAGTGGACCTATACAAACTAATATACTGCAGGACTGACATAGAAAAAATGAAATGCTAGAGCATTCCAGCTTCCAAAGTCCTTTGCTATTGGAACTTCGAAGGGAACATAAAGGGCCTCCTATGAATTGCAAGTTCTTAAATTACATTGTTCAAACATTGAAGTATAAAATTAAAGCATCACCTTCTTCATATTTCTTACTTCTTTTTTTTTTTTTTTTTTTTTTTTGGGTTTTGTTTTTTAAGATATATTATGCAGGCCTTATTGTAATTTGAATTGGTGAACACATAATTGGAAGGCACTGTATTTTGAAAGGTACTCAAGGAGTAGAGAATTATCATCACCATGCTGTTTTGAATGGTTGACACAGAGTCGCTATTATTTTCTATATATAAATTTATATATTACTAAAAGTTGAAGCGTAACATTTAATGTTGCTATACTTAGGTTGAGCCGCATAAGTAGCCATGTCATTACCATTTTGTTTTCTTGAATTTGTCCTACAATTTAAAAATAGTTTTCCTAAATTTAAAAATACTAATAGAAAGAAAATAATTCCCAACTCTATCTCTTACATGGTTACAATTTTAGATGGCAACCCTTTGTGTTCCATAGTTACAATTTCAAATAGCATCCCCTTGTATTTCATGATTACAATTTCAAACGACAACCCTTTAGCTTCCTAACGCCAGACTATGGCTTTCTAAATCCATCTATTTCTCTCTTCATACTATTTTAATACAATTTAAAAATAGTTTTCCTAAGTTTGAATATGCTAATAAAAATCTATATCTATATATTACTAAAATCTAAAGCGTAGGATTTAATGTTGCTACGCTTAGGTTAAGCCATATCAGCAACCATGTCATTATTATTATTTTCTTTTATTGAATTTGTCCTACAATTTAAAAATAGTTTTCCTAAATTTAAGAACACTAATAAAAAGAAAATAATTCCCAACCCTATCTCTTACGCGCTTACAATTTTAGACGGCAACTCTTTGTGTAACGATTACAATTTCAAATGGCAACCCTTTGTGTTCCGCGGTTACTGTCTCAAATGGAAATCCTTCAACTTCTTAATGCCAGACTATGGCATTCTAACTCCATCTCTTTCTCTCTTCACACTATATTAATAAAATTTAAAAATAGTTTTACTAAATTTAAAAATACTAATAAAAAGAAAATAACTCCCAACCCTATCTCTTACATGGTTACAATTTTAGATGGCAACCCTTTGTGTTCCACAGTTACAATTTCAAATAGCAACCATTTGTGTTCCATGGTTACAATCTCAAATGCAACCCTTTAGTTTCCTAACGCCAGACTTTGGCTTTTTAACTCCTTCATCTCTTCCTCTCCTCACACTATATTAATTCTGAAAAGCTGGATGATTCAATTCAGGTATCTCTAAATCTCAGTTGCTCTTGGCCTCTATTCAGGTATCTCTAAAGATTAGATTATTAGTATTGTTCTTTTTTATTGTTGTTTTATTTTTTTTTTCTTTTTTAATTTTGTTACTACCTCTTTTGTGTTGTGGGTCATATATGGGTTTTTATGTATTTAGGTTCAATATTTGTATTGATATATGATTGTTTGTTTCTATTTTTAAAATTGATTTGGGTTTTTTTTTTTTTTTTTTTTTAAATGTTTTAGACGGTAACATTATCGGTTTATATTGTGTAATCAGTGTGATAGAGTTTTAGTAGTATCTGTGTGATAGAGTTTTAGTAGTTAGAAAATTGAATGATAGGGTTTTTGTAGTATCCATGCCTGTAGAAATTCAATTGAATGGTGCAATCTGTGCTTGCAGAAATTCATTTTGCTAAGGTGTTTTAGTAGTTAGCAAATTGAATTATAGGGTTTAAAATTCAATACTATACTCAGAACATGATACTTCTTTGTTTTTCTTAGTCTCCTCATTTAAGTGAATCCCTCCATCATTGGAATCGATTTAAAATTCCTTCTACTAGCTTTGATTGTATTTGATTGTACTCTTGACCATCACATCAATATCATATTATATATTATATATAAAAGCAGAAACTTTTTTCCTGAAATTAAAGCTATGATGCCACATATGAAAAAAAGCCATCTAAAAATCTGCCACCTTCACAATTAAAAATCGATAAATTATATTCTTCCACAATGCTTAAAACACCGCTTTATAGTTTTTTCAATAAAAAGAAAACTAACCGCTTGAAATACATAGCAAAGGCTTGCAACACTCCCAAAAAAAAAAATTTGCGATTTAGAGATAGAGAAGAAGAAAAAAAAAAACATGTGATACAGAGATAGAGAAGGAGGAAAAAAAATTATGACACAGATGTAGACCACCATCCATTCCCTCACTGGACTTAGACAACTAGAACTGCAAGCACATAGAGAAAGAAAATTTGCCACCATCAGATTGTCGGAACCAACAACGATACATTTTTCTCTCTCTCTTTTTTTTTTTTTTTTTTTTTTTCAAATTTGGGTATGCAATGTTATTTTTTATTGAGTTTTTTTGTTGTATAGGTTTAGATTTGATTTTGACTTTGATTCGTTTTTGTTTCGGGCTTTTGAGTTCTCCATAAAATTTTCATTGGGATCAAATAAGTACAGAATTGAATGTTACGCAGGTTGGTCCCAAATAATATTATCAAAAATATTAGCAATCCAAACTAGCAGTCACACAAAATAACACAAATATTTAAGTGGAAACCCCTTTCTCTTTGAAGGGAAAAAACCACAGGACAAACTCCGAATAATTTCACTATTATAAAATCAATTACAATAATTCTTGTGTATGTCTCACAACTAAAGAAAAAAAAAATCTCTCTTATTTTTCTTTGCTTTCACACACACAAATTATCTTTCTCAAAGACGACAATCCTTTTTTCTTTTCTTTTTTCATTATGCGGCACCCATGTTTTTCTTTTCACTGTGTGGCGCCTCCTTTTTCTTCTTGTTTGTGTTCTACCTTTTAGAACACCACACACATGCCTTTTATATATAAAAGCATGCCCTCACAGTCTTAAATCAATTAGGAGTAGGAATCTTGGTACACCACATACAGTACTTTGCAAGGAATTAGGACTCCTTGCTATTTAAGCCTATCACAAACTCATTAAAGAGTAGTGATTAGATGCGGTTGGACTCCTAGAAACACACAAAGCACAAACTAACCATGATCTTTTATTTTAACTTGATATAGAAGTCTTCATCACTTGAGCTTTTATTCTTCATGGGCTGGACTATGGTGCATGTGCACCCAACAATCTCCCCCTCCAACCCACCAATGGGAGGAGATCTTCATTCCATCTCTTCAATTCAATTTTATGTCATTAGTTAAGCCAGCCCAAGGCTTGATCTTCTTCATTGTTAGAAATACTGAATGTAATTGTATTGTATTTCTTGATAAAAGAATGTACATAAGTGCCTTTATATAAGAGGCATATGTGTGCAGTACAAGTAAATATGTGTACTATACAAGTAACCTAATTGGGCCTAAAGCCCACAACACTATATACGTTAATAGCCCCCCTCAAACTCAAGGTGGATGTGAGACCAACTTGAGGTTGTCAACCAAAGTACGAAGGCGTCTCTTAGGATGTGACTTGGTGAAGATATCTACAAGTTGATCTTTAGAGGAAACTGAGATCAGCTTGAGAGCACCATGAACAAGATGAAAACAGATAAAATGACAATCGATCTCGATGTGTTTAGTCCGTTCATGAAAAATATTGTTGTGAGCAATATGAATAGCACTCTGGTTATAAAAATAAAGAGGAGTAGCAGAGAATGTAGACACACCTAAGTCTTTGAGAAGCCATCGTAGCCAAAGGAGCTCAGATGTGGTATCAGCAAGGGCACGATATTCTGCTTCAGTACTGGAGCGAGCCACATGAGTTTTTTTCTTGCTTCGCCAAGAAATCAAAGAAGAACCAAGAAGAAAGCAATAACTAGTGGTGGACTTGTGATCAGTGGGGTCACTTGCCCAATCAATATTAGAAAGTGCACGGAGAGTAAGAGGAGATTGAGTAGAGTAGAAAAGATCATGGAAAAGAGTGCCCTTTAGGTATCGAAGAATACACAGAACAGCAGCATAGTGAGTCGATTGTGGAGCAGACAGATACTGGCTCACCTGGTGAACAGCATAGGAAATGTCTGGATGTGTGACAGTGAGATAAACCAAGCTGCCAACCAAGCGTCTATAAAGAGAGGGATTAGACAATGATTTGCCCCCCTGAGGGAGTTAAATGCGCATTAAGCTCAACTAGAGTGTCAACAGTCTTGCTATCAGTGAGTCCAGCACGAGACAAGAGTTCAGAGGCATACTTGGCTTGAGTAATATAAAGTCCATCTGTAGAATGAGTGATTTCAAGACCCAAGAAGTAGCTGAGATGTCCAAGATCTTTTATCTCAAATTGCTAATTGAGAGAAGTCTTGAGTTCTTGAATACCACTGAGGTCATCACCAATTATGATCATATCATCCACATATAAGAGAAGTAAAATAGTGCCTTTGTCAGTGCGACGAAGAAATAAGGCAGAATCATAATGACTGGCCATGTAACCCAAGTGAGAGATGGTAGAGCTGAATTTGGCAAACCAAGCTTGTGGAGCTTGTTTAAGGCCATAAAGTGCACGTCGAAGGTGACAAACTTTGTTTGAGTCAACAGAGAGACCAGGAGGAGGTTGCATATACACTTCTTCACTTAAATCCCCATTAAGGAATGCATTTTTGACATCCATCTGAAAAAGGTCCCATTTACTGGCAGCAGCAACAGCTAAGAGGGTACGAACAGATGAGATACGAGCAACCGAAGTAAAGGTCTCTTCATAATCAATCCCATACTCTTGTGTAAAACTTTTTGCAATAAGACAAGCTTTGTAGCATTCAATGGACCCATCAGAGCGAGTCTTAATTTTATAGATCCACTTACAACCAACCACAGATTTCTCAGGAGGAAGTGTCACCAAATCCCAAGTATAGTTTTTAGATAATGCATCAAGTTTCTCTTTCATTGCAATCTGCCATAAAGGGTCAGTGGAAGCCTTACGATAGGTGTGAGGCTCGTGTAATGCAGCAAGAGCAGTGTAACAATGATAGTCAAGTAAATGTGTAGGAGCAGGAGCAGGAGACCCAAGCTTAGGATTGGGGTTGGGTAGCTCATCTTCAACCTGTTCATCTTCCACCTGTTCATTAAAGGGTAAACTAGGAAAGGGATCAATGATATCTAGTGGTTCGATAGAGAAGTATACAGCAACAGAATCAGGAGCAACTACAGGAGGATCAAGAGCAACTACAAAAGGAATATGTGACTCATCTGGAAAAAGATTTAAGACAAAGGAGGAAGACAAAGAAGCACTGAAATGAGAGAGCTCGACAAAAAGGCGATGTTCCCAAAAGACAATATTACGAGAGATACGAAGACGATGAGAGACAAGATCATAACACCTATACCCCTTTTGAGTTTCGCCATAGCCAAGAAAAGAACAAAGTCTTGACTGAGGCTCAAGTTTGTTATGCTCATGTGGCTGAAGAAAAACGAAACAAGCAGAACTGAAGGAGCGAAGGTGGTGATAGTCTGGAGGTGACCCAATAAAGTGCTCATATAAACTTTGATTTTGGATAACAGAATGTGATTAATAGTATAAATAGCATAAAGAGCAGCTTCACCCCAAAAAGAAGTAGGAACTTTAGCAGAGAGAAGGAGAGCACGAACAGTGTCAAGAATATGATGAAGTTTTCATTCGGCTCTATCATTTTGTTGAGAGGTACTTGGACAAGTTAGTTGATGAACAGTGCCATAGGAATGAAAAATAGCTTGGAAAGCATATTGAGTATATTCAAGAGCATTATCAGATTGAAAAATTTTGATGCGTCTAGAAAACTAAGCTTCAACTATTTTTTGCAAAATTAGAATATACTTCTAATAATTCAGAACGATATTTCATATTAAAAATCTAGCTATAGCAAGAGTAATCATCAACAAAGACAACAAAATATATAGACCCACCAATACTAGAGTTAGAGGAAGGCCCCCAAACATCAGAATGAATAAGGTCAAAAACATCAGTAGATATGGATTCACTAGTATTGAAAGGCAAAGCTGGTTGTTTTCCTAACTGACATGAAACACAATCAAAATTTTTTGTAGACACTAAACCTAACAAACCTCTAGAAGCCAATTGTTGTACTCGAGAGGAAGATGCGTGACCAAGTCGAGCATGCCAAAATGCAAGGGAAGGAGTGGAAGAAACTACAACAGCTGCAATAATAGAAACAGGAGTAACAAGTGGAAGATGAAGGTTGTCCATGGGAAACATACGCCCAACTCTGGGACTGGTCCTAAGCTCCTGTCCTGTCCTAGGATCTTGCACAATGCACCCAGAATAATCAAAGGTAATGCGATAACCCATCTCAGCTAATTGTCCCACAGAAAATAAATTATAAGAAAGGTCAAGAACATTAAAGACTCTAGGAACTGAGAGGTTAGAGGTTGAAACTGAACCTATATTATGACCAGACATTGTGGAACCATTTGCTCTACGAATATTAAAAGGGTGCGGTGCAGGTTTAAGGTCAAAAAATAAGGACGAGTGAGGTGTCATGTGATTGCAACAAGCAGAATCCATAAGCCAAGAGGTAAGAGACATACCAGATAAAGCTGAGAGAGAAGAGGAAGAAGATGCATTACCAACTATACGTATGACATTGGCGATGATATTTATTAGGTCATCTCTAGAAATGGAGAAAGTGGATCCAGAAGACTTAGATTGTGCAGAGACAAGAGCCATTGATTGGACACTCTCAGTGTTAGCAACAGTAGCAGTAGAAATTGAAACAACTGATTTGTTGTGATGATAACAAGTCTCAATATTGTGGCCAAAACGTTTGCAAAATTTGCAAAAACGTTTAATAGATTGGCCGCGATGATTGTTGCAATAAGAAGAAAACCTGTCCTTATTCTTCATTTAGAAGCAAAATATGAAAAAACAGACTGCAAAAATGAAATCTACGCGAAAAACTGGGTAAGGTGCACTCGAACTGCAAAAGTTAACTCTGATAAAAAAGTCAACAGTCAACACTGGTCAAAGTCAACCAAGAGTCAATGGTCAACACTGTCAAGACAACAAATGATGTCAACGACGTGGTGGACGATGATGTCAACAGATGACGTCACCTAGGGCTGACGTCAGCAGTTGTAGAACTGGTGTGTGGCGGCGCGTGAGAAGGTCTGACAGCACGTGGTGGCTCGTGAGAAGGTCTAATGGTGCGTGGCGACGTGTAAGAAGGTCTGTCGGCACGTGGCAGTGTGTGGAGTGTGTGATCTTGTCTGCAGAATCTTTTGGAGGCACGTGAAGGCGCATGCAAGCTTCGATGATGACAAGGTTTCCACAATTGAGTAGATCGGGGCAAGACGATCACTGTGGTACCTAAAAAATACTTGTTAGAGCAAGATGCGAGGCGAAAACGATAAGTGCAGTGGTCTGTGTGATGTGGGACTTCTCAACGACGGCAACTGCAGGTCCGAAACCTACGGACGATGATTGAAAGACATCGGAGGTTCTACGGTGAAAGGTTACGGCAGCGGTTGTGACGGCGGAAGCGATGTTGAGAATAGTGACACCAATAAAGATAAGACTGCAAAGAAAAAGGTTAGAGCAGTGGCTCTGATACCATGTTAGAAATACTGAATGTAATTGCATTGTATTTCTTTATAAAAGAATGTACATAGGTGCCTTTATATAGGAGGCATATGTGTGCAGTACAAGTAAATATATGTGCTATACAAGTAACCTAATTGGGCCTAAAGCCCACAACACTATATATGTTAACATTCATTATCTTCACTAATTCTAAGAACACCTCATCAATGTCAATCCCTTTCATTTTCAAATAATTAATCTCATCTTCTATTTCTTTAATCCAATCCCTTGGCTCCCCCTCATCAGAAGCCCAAGTATTTTTGAAGCTAACAGTATGATGTTTTCCAGTAGTCCTCTTCTCATGAGGTTCAACAATTTCTAGTGGAGGATATTGCTCCCCTTACTCAAGCCCTCTAAGATCTTTCACTTCATTGTCATCCCATGTAGCCTTAGCATCTTCATATTCTTCATCACCTACCACTTCCTCTTATGAAGCACTATTAGGCAATGAGAATTTCACCCTCTTGGTTTCAACACCATTAATCCCAACACTTATCTTTGGAGTCTTCTCAAAATTTTTAATTTCATTGAACTTCTTCTTACAGGTCTTCACATGAGTCCTGTACAAACTGCAACATGCATGTTCTTTTGCAACAACCAATGGAACTTCTTCTCATGAGGTTACAATAACAAATGTCCTTTTACAACAAGCAATGTCCTTTTAATTTCATTGAACTTCTTCTCATGAGGTTACAATAACTAGCTCGATCAATAGCCAATGTAGAAAACACATTCATCCTTAAATTTGGAACATGTCGCACATCCTTCAACATCATAGTGCTACCAACATTGGTTTCAATGCACACATCACTAATTCCTACAATTTTTGAGTGACTAGAATTACCCATCTTCACTGTACCAATGTCTCCTGCTTTGTACGTGATAAACAACCCCTTCGTAGGGATAATATGGTGGGGGGTTGCAAAATCAACAACCCCCTCAACATCATTATTAGCAACATGCTCATACTTTTGTTCTTCAATAGAGAGAGCATCACAACATCCTCATCAATCACAACAGCTGTAGTATCTTTCTCACTATCAATCTTTTCATATTTTCCTTTATTTTGTTCCTTATTCCAATGCCAACGATCTCTTCTTAAGTGACCCTTTTTTCCCACAATTGAAGCATTCTCTGGTTTCTTTGAACTAAGATCTATCTTTTGATTGTGACCTACCATTGAAGTTTCGATCATTAGGTCCTCTACTTCTACCTCTACTCTTGTTCTTAGGGACAAAAGCTTGATCTTATGCATTGTCTATATTTGCATCTCTCCTGTTAACCTCTTCACTTAAAATCAAATCTCGAATATCATCATATTTGAGTTTACTTTTCCCTGCAGAATTACTCACCACCATTCTCATGACTTCCCAACTGTTTGGTAAAGAAGCCAAAAGTATCAATTCACGAACCTCATCATCAAATTTAATTCCCACCGTGGATAATTGATTTATGATTGTATTGAACTCATTCGAATGCTACGCTATAGGAGTGCTTTTTGCCTTTTTCAAATTAAATAATTTCTTCATCAGATACATCTTATTGTTAGCTGACGGCTTTTCATACATGCTAGACAAAGCATTCATCAAATCCACTATGGTCTTTTCTTTCACAAAATTGTGCGCAACTGATTTTGATAGAGTTAATCAAATAACTCCCAATACCTGTCTATCAAGAAAGTTCCAATCTTCATCTTTTATAGTTTCAGGTTTCGTCCCCAAAAGAGGCAGATGTAATTTCTTCCCATAGAGATAATTTTCAATTTACATCCTCCAATATCCAAAGTCTGTTCCATCAAAAATTTCAATTCCTGAAGTCTTGCCTTCTTCTTCGGCCATCACTTCTACTCTAACCTTATACCACTTGTTGGGTCCCAAATAACATTATCAACAATATTAACAATCCAATATAGCAATCACACATAATAACACAAATATTTATGCTGAAAACCCTTTCTCTTTGAAGGAAAAAATCACGGGACAAACTCTGAATAATTTTACTATTATGAAATCAATTACAGTAATTCTAGTGTATATCTCACGGCTAAAGAAAAAAAAATCTTTCTTATTTTTCTTTGCTCCCACACACACAAATTATCTTTCTCAAAGGCAACAATCCTTTTTTCTTTTCTTTTTTCACTATGCGACACCCATGTTTTTCTTTTCACTGTGCAGCACCTCCTTTTTCTTCTTGTTTGTGTTCTACCTTCTAGAACACCACACAAATGCCTTTTATATATAAAAGCATGCCTTCACACTCTTAAATCAATTAGGAGTAGGAATCTTGGTACACCACATACAGTACTTTGCAAGGAATTAGGATTCCTTGCTATTCAAGCCTATCACAAACTCATTAAAGAGTAGTGATTAGATGTGAATGAACTCCTAAAAACATACAAAGTACAAACTGGCCATGATCTCTTATTTCAACTTGATATAGGAGTCTTCATCACTTGGGCTTTTATTCTTCATGGGCTAGACTATGGTGCATGCGATTGGAATTAGCTTCCTTTTTTTTTTTTTTTAATAAAATTTTTTCCTTTTATTTTATTTATTTATTTATTTTTTTATCGGAACCACATGCATGCAGAGATATAATCTGGAAGGGACAAAAGAGAGAGGCCACATACCCATTACCCCATAATCGGTAAAGTTATTGCTTTTTTTATTGGTTTTTTTTTTTTTTTTTTTTTTTTTTTTTTTTGTTTTCAAATTTAGGGATTGAATATGATTTAGGTTTGAATTTCTTGGTTGGATTGGTTTAGATTTATATTTAGTTATTTGTACTATATATAAAAGCAGAAGCCTTTCCTTGTAATTAAGGCCATTCTGCCATGTAGGAAAAATGCCCACTTAAAAAACAAACTCGTGTAAAACAAACTTGAAATGCCACACTCAAAGAAAAATGATGCATCTATTCAAACCCAAAGAAAAATGATGTATCTGTTGCTGTTTCTGTGATGTGTGTCCATGGGCTGTATTTCTATTGCTACATATTCTATTTTCTGCAAAATAGTTTCAGGGTTTTCTGCATAATCTATGCCCACAAGGGGGCTGGGTGTAATATCTGTTGCTATTTCTATGATGTATGTTCTTGGGTTGTATTTCTGCTGCTGCATATTCTGTTTTCTATACAACAGGTTCTGGATTTTCTGCATAATCTGTGCTCACAAGGAGGCTGAGTGTAATATCTGTTGTTGTATCTTTGATGCATGTCCATGGGCTATATTTTTGTTGCTGCATATTTTGTTCTCTGTAGAACAGGTTCAAGACTTTCTGCATAATCTATGCTTACAAGGGGGTAATTGTAATATCTATTGCTGTTTTTGTTTCTATATTGTATGTCCATGGGCTATATTTATTTTGTTGCATATATTGTTTTCTACAGAACGGGTCTTTGTTCCCTTGTATCTATGCTTACAGGGTTGTCATGTGTTTGTACTTGTATTTCCCTTTTATCAAATATTTACGAGTGCCTCTTCTTGCATATATGGCAATAGGGAATGATTTTGTAATGAGACTCCTATCATTCGTCGTCTAGATCATACAAACATGTATATTCATGTCTCCATGTTGATTCTCTAAAATCATATTTTAGAAGTGATACAAATTATGTTTTCATATTTTTTAAAAAGTTGATAATTGGGTATATTTGCAATTAAAGGAATAAAGTAAACATACTGCAATGATGCAGCAAGTGAATTTCACCAATTAGAGACGCAGGGAGAAGAGTGACATTCTAAAATATTGCAAAAATCATTCTCAATTGACGTCATTCTCAACTGACGCCCTTATTGGTATAGTTTTTTACTCAAATCTATAGCCCTGCCTCTAAAAGGCTTCTATTCTTCCTACTAAAATTGATTGATTTGAAAAAAAAAAAAAAAAAAAAAAAACTATTAATGTATGTCACAATTGAAAGCAAAATAGAACTATTGAGTTTATGCTTTGATTGCATCACACGGTAGAAATTCAATAAACATAACATAAAGCAAAAACCCTAGAAAATACAAGCTGGCCTCTCAAATTAGTTGGATTGAACTAAGGGTGTCTACAAAGCAAATACCTACTCTTTTTACTTGGTAACACTATATGAATATTATATTGATTGTGGCCAAAATGAGACCTTGATATCTAATATTTTTTGGATAGTATTGATGAAATTTTAAGAGTTCATTCTTATTTGTGATGTTCAGAAAGTAAGATGACTTTAGAACCCAAATGAATCTCCATAGACTTATGGGGGATAAATTTGGTAATAGATGTGTTATCTCATATAAATTGTGTATTATTCTATTTACATTTTGTATACAAGTTAATATTATGTTGAGGTGATTGCTAGTAGATCTTATGATCTTGCTACCCTAAATAGACAATCTATATTAGTAGTTAAATGAATAGCATATTCAGTTTTATACAAGGTTGAGATTTCTCACAGTTCAACTATCATTCATTTGGGTTCTATTCAATAGTTTGTTGCTTTAATACAATTGGTAGGCTTCACCCATGGTTTATTACATTTTCATATTTTTACATTATAAACATTGCCTGCATTTTCCTTTGGTGTAGAAGGTATTGTCATTAAAAAAAAAAAAAAAAAAAAAAAAAAAAAAGGGAAAGTGATAATTTGGTATAAATTAGTGGCACTACATTTTTGGAATCACTCTTACAGCAAGCACGTGATTTTTTCTTTTCTTTTTTCGGGCTAAGTGAATTTTGTGTGACTATTTATTATTGTAGTTGATGTAATTCATAGGTTATTACTATAGGATTTTAATTTCATGATATTTTAATTATTAATTGTAAAGTTGTGATTTGCAACTATTTTGTGTTGGCTTTAATTCCATGCCAAATTTGATTGTAATTATGTTCAATCTTTTGTATCCTGTACTATATGTGGGATTTTATTGTAAGGGTTGTGTGTGTGAGAGAGAGTGTGAAGACTCAAGGCAATTGAAGACCAAAGATGTTTTCGTGGGTAGCTCTCTTGCGAAGTGAAGCATGTGCTTAATACATGACTAGAATGCGAAGAGTCATGGTAGATGGTGATAGCTGATTTTCACGAGTATCTCGCAAGTAAAGCCTTCCCGCAAGATACCCATGAAACATTTTGCTTTGCTATTTTGTCATATCTGCTCCACTACATCCTCACCCACACTATATATACCATCATTACCCACATATGTTGAGGAGTGCTTTCAGAGAGAAAACCCTAGCCACAAAACCTTTGAGAGTTAGAGATTGTCATACACATAATTCTCTACACAATCCATTGTGGTTTTCCTCAACTCCTACCTCTCCATTTCCAAATCCTTGAGAGATTGATAGCCCAAACACTTAACACACCCATTCTAAGTGAAAAGTGAGGCTTTGGTGCTACTAGGAAGCACTGGAAGAAGCCATTTATTTGGTGGATGCAATCGGGTTGAATTGTGTGATCTAGAGAGTTAGAGAAGACAAGGCTTGGCGAAGTTAGTTGGTAGCAAGAGCTTGGAGGGCTCCAGTATATGGGGTAGACTAGGCTTGGAGGGTCTTTTAGTATTCGTGTACTCCAACTTATTCTGTAGTGGATTGATTTACCACTTGGAGGGCAGTAGAGAGGTTTTTCAACGAGTACTTCAGTTTCCACTTTGATAACACATTGGCGTATTATCTTGTGTTTGCATTCTTGTTCCCTACTCTTTTAGCTTTCATTTTATTGCTGTGATTTGATAAATATGGCTTAGAGTAGTTATATTGTTTATCCACTCACATTTACTCTATTCCGCACTTAGTTTAAGTTAGAGTAAAATCAACCGAGCCACATTTTTTAATTTAGGGGTCAAACATAGCTCTTGTGTTTTTATACAAACTCAAGCTTTCATTAATTATTGTTAGTTGAAGACATTGGTACTTGCTTCTAGAAAAAATAAAGACAACTATTATCTCTCTTGGACCACCCTAAATTTATTTTGTTTATCTTTTTGGAACTTTGGAACATGCTTTAAATAATTAACTTTTTTTTTTTTTTAGAAACATAATAATTAGCTCTTGGATTCAAAAGAAAGAAAAAAAAAATCACTTTCTTTCATTTGCTTGAGTGAATGTGTGATGAAGGAAAACCTTTTTTTTTTTTTTTTTTTTTGGGCATATTCCAAATTTTGTTGAATGAGTAAGAAAATTCAAGATTAGATTTCATAGTCTCTATGTAAGACTCCTTGAATTTAGATTTCTTTCTTGCAAGTTTTTTAAAAAATATTTTTTTGTATTATCTAATTATGAAATTTCTAAATTTTCACCTATGGTTTGTCTTTTGTAATAAATAAAAGTATCCCGCACATTGTGTTGTTGATATGCTCCTGTTACACAACCTCGCTCACCATGTCATTGACCATATAATCTTTATTTTACTTATTTATTTATTTTCCTAATTTCTTTTATAAAAAATATATTAATAGATTATTGACTTTACACATTTATCTTAGGCAGTTTTAACCTTACATATAACTTTGTCTTTACATATTATCTACTTTAATTTAAATGTTTAATATTCCATTATGATTAAGTTGATGGGCTGGTGGTAAGATTATATAAACCACTACATTAATAATTAAATGCAAAATGGCCTCCTCAAATCTTCCCTTCGTTAAATCTATCTTCCTAGAGTAACATTTTTTTTCCTTTTCTTTTTTCCCTTTAGTAGGTACTAAGCCACAAACTAATCCTTAAATTGCCCTAATCATTATAATCTTTACCCATTTATCAGTTACAAAGATTTATATCTTAAAATTTATGAGGAGGGACCCCAAATGATGTATGATCCATATATCTAAAGATAAATTACTATTAAATTCTGCCTTCTATGATGATGACTGATGAGTTGCCAATATAACTAGAGCAACTCCCAAGTACAAATAGAGCACCTTTATATGTGAATAGATTACAAGAACTACATGAACAATTTTTGAAGGATTATAATACGACACGGGTATGACACCCTAAATGAAATGTACATGCTTTTCTAGAGAGCAAGTCTAGACAAAAGACATTGTTTACAAAGAAATGTATATCAATCTTTTAAGGTAAAATTCCTTCAATTACAATACTTTTGAATTATTTTTTACTAAATTCCACCAAAATTTTCACATTATTTAGAGTGAAGCATCCACCATGCCTTCATGCATGTTAATGCAGGTTATGGGTATCTTTTGTTTAATTCATGGTTTAAATTAATTTATTTTTCTTTTCTTCTATTTTATTGTGAATGTGGTGATGGTGTATTTTTATTTTTGGTAGCTTCCATAGTATTTATTTTGCTTCCTTCTACTTTTTTTGAACCCATTTATTCTCCTATTTTTCATTGCTTGTGATGGAATGTAGAAAAAAAGCCTAATTAGATATATTTTATTTTAATTTATTTCTATCAATATAGTTGGCTATTGTAAATTGTAATTCTATCTCTAATTTGTTTTGTTTGTTGTTTCATTTTTCTTAATCAGCATGTTGTGTGAATAAAAAAAATATAAAAATTATTGTTATGTGGAAGAGATAATTTTGGATTTGGTTTTTTGTTGATGTTTTAGTGGTACTATTGGCAAAGATACTTAACTTTCTCTTGTATTTTAAGTGATGAGAAAGAAAGAAAAAAATACAATGGAAGGAGAGAAAATTTTAAGATTTACTTTGCTGAAAAATTGGTTATATTTCTATTTGGTAAGTGAAATTAATTATGATCTATTATATTCTTAAAGATCTATTCCCATTTTTCAACTCCTAATATAACAAATAGCCTTTTTATTTTTATTTTTTGAGGTATGTAAAGAATGCTTACAAAAATCTTTTTGCACCACATCTTTAGCATCCTTTATAATTTTATGGTTTTTGAAAATTTTACTTTGTTCAACTTTTCGTCTTCTTCAACTATTGTCTTCTTAATTCAATCTTTCATCTCCTCCAATCATTTTTTTTTTTTAATTTTTATTTGATTCCCTTTATAGATTTTTAAAATTTTCTCATTTATATCTTCTTAAAAATTCTACAGTTTCACTTTGTTCAACCTTTCATCTACTCCACCATTCTTCTTCCATCTTAATTTTCATATAAATTTCTTATTATTTCATTTCCACCCCTCCTTTATTCCTTCCAAGTTGTACACGACAAAAGAGGTCATCTCTCTCTCTCTCTCTCTCTCTCTCTCTCTCTCTCTCTCCAATTTTGTTTCTCTTTCAATAGAATTTTTTTCCGCTAATGGTTCTTTTTGTTATTGTTGATTTAATTGTCACATTACATTTTGTATAGACTATAGATTTTTATTTATATTTTGGTATTCTAATTCTTGATCACAAGTTCTTTTTCTTTATCCCATTGGTTTATTTTACAACGATGCATATATAGAAACTTAATTCTAAGATTTTGTTAATAATTGTTTATTTGATAATCTTTGGTGGTGGATGAATTTGTAATTTCTACAAAGATAATAATCTTAATAGATTATCAACAACAAATTGTTTTCCTAATTGGTCTAGTTAATCATTGTTAAGTTTTATTAATTTTTTAGATACGTTTTCTGGTGTTTTGGATTAAAGGATAGAAAAAATAGGGTTGAGAAAATTTGTTTAAAACTAAAAGAATAATTTCCAAATTTTATATAGTACTTTTTAATGATACAAAAAACATTATAAATAAATTTTATTAAAAAATGAATATTTTCACTAACTTGCTTTTTGAATTCCTATAATTTTTTTTATTGTTTTCATTTTGGTATGACATAAATTATATATATATATATATATTACATTTTTTACTGTTCCTACAATAAATGAACATATGATTATGAAATATATTACTCTTTACTAAATTAGTCCAAATTGCCAAACAATAAATTTAATGAGATCACCATAAAAAAAATATCACGTGCAATGCGCGGATTTGCGGCTAGTCTATATCTATATATTACTAAAAGCTGAAGCGTAGCGTTTAATGCTGCTGCTCTCACGTTGCGCCACATCAGCTGCCACGTCATTCTTTTTTCTCTTTTCTTTTTAAAATATAATTTTCCTACAATTTTAAAATGGTTTTTACATTTTTCAGCCCTATAAATGTAGCCCACTACTTATTTATTTACTTCCACTATCACCCTATAATAAATATAGCCCACTACTTATTTATTTACTCCCATTATCACCCTATAATAAATTTGTATAATTAATTCAGCCCACTTCTTATTTATTTAGTTCTACTATCAAGCCCAACCCAAAACCTTTTCAGTTCAGCTTTTAGGTGTTTTTTTTTTCCCCCTTTTTCTTTAAGTTGAAAAGGCTCACACAAAACCTTTTTTTTTTTTTTTTGGTGTGAGCCTTTTTTTTTTCCTATAATTGTTTTTAACGTTTATTTTTTTAATATTTACACTTCTCCAACCTTTCTCTCTTCCTTACCATTTCATCTCCCCACTACTTCTTCAATCTTTCTCCCTCCTTTACCTTTTCATCTCCCCACTACCCTCTACATTAATATTATTCTTCCTCTTTCCGTTCATCTTCCTTTATTTTTGTCTTTTCTTATCTACACCCTCTTACTATAAATTTGTCACTATCTCTTCTATTCTATGCATAGTTTTTCCTGACAAAAAAAAAAAAAAGGTTCCCTTTCTCTCCCTCCCTCTCTCTCTCTCTCTCTAATTTTTTTGGTGGATTTTTTTATTTTTCTTGCATCTCTACTTTAGGTTGATAATTTTTTATATTCTTTAAAACTCTATTTTTGGTTAATGCGATTTAGTTTTGTTTTTTAAGTTGTGATTTAGTTTTGTTTTTTAAATTGTTGTTGTTGTTGTTGTTGTTTATTTATTTATTATTCTCTTTGAATGTTAAATGTTATCATATTGCGTTCTAAAGAATTAAATATAGCATATAAAAATATAATATTATTCTATTACATAGCATGATTTGGATAATTTGGTATTCATTCTATTACATAGCATGATTTTTTATAGTGCTCAATTTAGATGTTAAATTATGAGACTTTACTAATTTTTGTTTATTTTCTAATCCTTTGTGGTGGACAAAGTACTCTTAATAGTTGTACTATGAGTACTTTATAATGCCATTTATTTAAAGAAAAGCAAAGGTTAGCCAAACAAAAATAATCGGGTAGGTGACAAATTTTAACTTTTGCAACTTTATTTTAATTATTATTATTTTATAGCAATGCATGTATAGAAATTTAATTCTTAGATTTTGCTAATAATTGTTTATTTGATAATATGTTTTGGGCGGCCGAAATTATAATTTCTACAAAGAAAATAACCTTAATAGATTATCAAAAACAAAATTTTATCCTAATATTGGTTCAATTAATCATTGTTAAGTTTTATTAATTTTTTTTAGTTTATGTTTTTTTGGTGTTTTGGATTGATCCTATATTACATTTATGATTGTTCTTATAATTAATAAAAATATAATTACGAAATACATTACTCATTATTAGATTAGTTTAAATTGTAATTTTTTTTTTAATAAAACCACCATAAAAATAATTATCACGCGCAACGCGCGGGTTTGCGGCTAGTATATATAAAAGTAGAGACCTAATGAGAGAGTACATGAGCTCCTGCCATGTGGCGCTCTAAGCTTCCATTTAGTCTTTTTAACTTTTTTTCATGAAGTTTTCTAACTGTTATCTAATAGATTAGCGTAACTTATTTTTACTGTTATATCAAATATGGGCTGAGCTTGACAATTAGACCAAATGTGATTCTCTAAAAAAAAAAAAAAAAAATCACTATCTTTTGAAAATAGACCAAATTTATGAAAGACCCAAGCCCAAACCTTATGACCTTTGTTTGAACTCCCCACCCATGTGTAGATCAAAGGCTAAAGGGTTTGACCCTCTCCACACACGTGTATATCAAAGCTTAAAGGTAGGTCAAAACTTAAAGGTTTGACCCTCCTCACACACTTGTAGATCAGAGCTTAAATGTCTAACCCTCCCCATCACGTGTGGATCATAGGCTAAAAGGTCTGACCTTCCCCACCCATGTGTACATCAAAGCCTATTATTACCCACAAACTCTCTTTTTCCTCTTCACGTGTAGATGGAGCCTAGCCACTTATAAACTCTCTTCTTCCTTCCCATGGGTAGATGCACACTACAATGACACGTCTCCCTTTACTCAAGCACAAAACATTGACATGTAGCAAAATCCTCAATAAAACTAGGGTGATATGGACTAATAATGCTCTGTGGCAAATTTCGATTTGTTTATATATATATATATATATATATTTTTTTTTTTTTTTTATCGGTAAAGTTATTTAATGGTATGATGAAAGTCTAATACCATAATTAAATCACTATTAATGGAAATATATATTTATGGGAAAAAATAGAAGAAAGATTTGAATGGACAAATCATGGGCCGGTTATATAATACCATAATTAACTAAATCACTTATTCTTACAAAAATAATTTTAATTCCTCATTATGACCTATTACTATTAGTGAACATATATATTTATGGCAAAATATAGAAGAGATATTCAGATAGACAATATGGATGCTCAAAGAAGTCAAAAAGACTGTGTAAATCAATTGGATAGTGAAATAAAAATGCTAAGTGGTCAATTAATTGTCTACCAATATTTAAGTTACAATACCATACAAGCATACACGGTTTTTATTATTATTATTATTAATTTTTTTTGAGGGAAAACAAGCATACACAGTTGATATAGTTTTCCTCCAAAAAAATAATAAAAAATAAAATAAATTCCATGTGTTAGCACAATAAACGGATGACTCATTGAGCTATATATCCCATTTTCCATTTTTTATTTTCCCCTTTCTAATATGCTTCCTCATTCTCAAAATAATAATAACTAGTCGCTAACCCGTGCAATGCACGGGATTGTTTTAAATCAAATGTTAACATGTTCAGGTTTAAACATTTCTCTAATTTCAATTATTGAAAGCTAAATTGGCTCTAATATAAGATGAAACATGTAATTATGATGAAACTATCAAAATATTAGACATGAAATCATTAAAAATGAGATAAATACAAATATTATGAAGTAATATATTACAATAATCATAATGTGCTCTTACATTTGGTTTAATAAGTATTACAAAAGAACCAGTAAATAGAATAAATATACAATTGTGCTTACATCTTCAAGCTTTATCCAATACTTTTCAAGAATCTATTTCTCCCTTTCTTAGGCTCTTCTCTTTTCTCAACTTCTTCAAGCTACTTAATTTTTCGCCAAATTAGTATCAAGTATAACACCAAATTATACCAATTCATCAAAGATTTAAAATGTATAACCAAACACTCTTAATGTCAATAAATTTCATAATAACCCCACCCTAACTATTGAATTATTAAAAAGAGTTCAATATGTCTATAATCTTCATGAAAATAAGTATTCCATTGGTTTTCATCATGAAATTCAGAAATAAATAACAAAATATATTATTCACACACAAAAAGGTTTTTTGTTTTTTGTTTTTTTTGTGAAACATGTTTAAATTGTACTATATGGTTTTATTCAAACATTAAGAATACAAAAGCCACAAATCTAGATATTTATGGCATTTGTTTCAAGTTTATGCCAAACCAAAACTAAAGGCATGCCTGAGTGTAGTTCACAAAAGCTTTGTGGCTTGGTAGTGTTGTCAAAATTTGTGCAGTCTTCCCCCAAAAAAAAAAAAAAAAAAAAAAAAAATCCAAGAGGGGAAAAAAAAGAGAGTCAAAATCTGTGTGGTCTTCCAAACTAAAAAACAACCCTAAATAAATAAATAAGTAAGGATGCAGATGGACAAAGTTTAGCTACAAAATTGGTTGTAGCCTTAGGCTACAAACTCACTCAATATCTTTCTATTGGAGATGAATTTTGACAAATCCACCATTGGATCGCATCTTCTTCTTATATACTTCATGTTTGCAAAATTTTAAAAAAATTAAAGATCAACAGCTATGTCATCAATAAATTTTTAAATTGCAAGTTTTTGTAATTTAAAATTATGTATAAAATATAAGGTTATAGATTATATAGTAAATGATATCCGATTGACACAAAAATTGACATGTGCATTAAGAGCGTAAAGAATATGTAATTCAACGGTTAGATTTTCAAAATATGCAGTAATATTTATTTTATTAAGTGAGTTTGTAGCTCAAGGCTACAATCGATTTTGTAGCTAAACTTTGTCCGATGCAGATAATATGTGAAAAGATGGGTATTTAATAATGAAAATTAAAAGGGTGTGAGTTAAAAGGGGAAAAAACCTTGGGGGTGCCTATTATATTTGCCATTTATTTTTAAAAAGTCACAAATTCTAGCCAATTATAAATAAAAGTAGAAAACTTCTAAAAAACTCATTCAAGCATTGCGCAATGTAGGGATGTGTGATTAAATAATGCATATATATTTGTATGCTTCAATAAGTTGCAAGGGTACCAAACAACAGTGATTTATGAACAACACACTTGGTTGCATTCTAGCAACAGTAGTAGCAGGAGTAGTATTAGCAGTTGTAGCTCTGAAAACTATGAGTACAATACACATTCACACACCAGACATTTAAAACATTAAATACAAGGCACTACAGATGGCACAACAGCCCACATATTTGGTATGAAAAATGCATCTATATGGAGAAAATGTCATTTGATAATTTACCTATTTTTAACTTCCAAACTGCGCATTGGAAGATGGAATTAGGTATTACAACTGCTTGTGGAGACCTCCACTTTGCGTTCCTACCTCATAGCAACAGAGAACATGAAATTAGCAAAATTAGCAAAACATAGTTTTTGGCAAGAAGACTTGGCCCCTTTCTCAAGTTTCATGCCAGCACTTGTTAGCATTAGAGTTCAGCAAAGGGACAGCCCTCCATACAAGTATAACTCAATCTATAAAGATCAATTATATGTCTAAAAGACTAAGTAAAAAAGTATCAAACCAAGAGAAATTAATTGCAAAAATATATCAAATGTACATAAGACTATGCTGCTGAGCAGAAATTGTATTTCATTTGATTCTCAAAACAAAAGCTTAACACAGTGGTCATAGCAGGAGTCATCGCAGCAGTCACAGCAGTAGTCATCAGAAAGTCAAATTTCTCAGATTTCCCCAGCACAATTTCAATCTAAATTCAGGGGAATAGAAAGTCAAAAACCAAAAAGAAAGAGATCAGAAATAATCATAATTTTTTAAAGCAAATTTAACAAACTGAACCATGATACCTAAATGTACACCACCTCTTCCCCCAAAGAAAAAGAAAAAACCACCTTGGCCTTTTGAACGCCATGATCCTTGTTCTCGTCTTTCATGCCAACAGTAGATGTCAAAACTTCTGTTCAATTCCGTAAACAAAAATCATCACTATTATGATGTACATGGAATGATTATCAGCATTGGGACAATGGGATTCTTACTCTTCTCAGTAGCCAGTCCATTGTTCTTCAAAAATCTCAGAGATTGTGACAACTTTAGTGATTGTTGTAATGAAATAAAATATGTGAAGAATTTTAGCAAGTATGATAATTTTTAACCCAAAAAAGAACATAAAAAATTGAAATAGAGGGTGAGAAAAAGCATTGAATTAGAAAGTATACAAAGTTGCACAATGTGAATTATAAAAGTTCCACAATTACCCTATCCTTAAGCAAAGGCAAAGAAAAGAGAACCTATAGTGTTATTATTCTAGAAAACTAAACTCCCATGAGAATTCCAAATTCCCATCAATCATTAGAAGCCTATTCTTGTGAAGGCCATTCTTCCTCATAGCTCAATAATTAACAAATGTGTCAAAACTATTCCTAGGAGCACATAGTCAAATATATATTACAATAATATAAGGCACATAGTCAAACATATCAACTTTATGCAATTTTGATCGAAAATCTCAAAAAATAAGAAATAGAAGAAGAAAAAGAAGAAGAAGAAGAAAACGAACCCTAATTTTCTGAAACAAAGTTCTAATTCAACCATCTGATGCAATCTGCCCAGTTTTAATGGCTGTAGTCAGCGCTTAAAGGTGGAGATCGGTCCTTGTGAGTAGCACCATGGAAAGATCAGTGATGCCTTCTTTCTATTTTCAGACCTGACAGTGTGTGGATGGCGGTGAGATTGATTTTCAGTGTTAGGTTTTGGGGAAGGAGAGGGTAGAGAAATAGTGAAGAGAGAGGAACGGTAGTGGTTTGTGTTTTGGAGGAAAAAGAAGGCTAGTTTTGTATATATCTGGTTTTGGAAAAGATTTTTTTTGCATTTTTTTTTTAATATTGTGCTGACGTGAAAAATTGTAGGAGCTGCAAAATCATCGGTTATATATGTATATATATAGATAATAATATGCTTCCTCAATCTCTTATCTTCTTCAACTTTTGGCTTTCTCTATGTTCTTTATCCCTCCACTAAGGCCTCCGTGGGTTAGTACTTGAAAAATTTTATAGCCAATACCAGTTTCTCACATTGGCAGTAGCCTTGGGTTCAATAGTTGATTGTTCTTTGTACATTGCCAAGGTAAGTTTTCATGAACCAAGAATAAGGAAAAGTTGTGTGTTACTTCAATCATTTGTATTCCAAATTTTGTAACAATTCAATGAATATAATATTATTCTCAATCTTATAGTTATCATGCTACTTTGAAATTGAAATTGAAGGTTAGTAATAATGTGATAAAAAAAATTTAAAAATTAAAAAAAAAAAAAAAAAAAAAAAAACTCAGAAAAGGGGGAAAAAAAATAGGGTGAGCAACTAACTAATAGATCTTGACATCTGGATAAGAGTATCATGGTTAAAATTTTGGGTAATTCTACTGTACCCCCCAAAAAAGGGGGTGGAGGGGGGGGGGGGGGGAAGGGATACGGTACCCACTAGTAGGTATCCTACTTTATCAGGTTACCTTTTTCTCACATCTAATGGTTTCATCCTCACATTGTGCAGTTCCAACATCACATGCGACAGTTCTTTTATCACATTTGATGATTCCCTTACTTTTTTCTCACATTTAACGGTTCCATCTTGATATTGTGCAGTTCCAACATCATATGTGATAGTTCTTTTGTCACATTCAGTGGTTCCTTTATTTTATTTTTTTCTCACATTTGACGGTTCTATCCTCACATTATACAGTTATTCTAACATCACATGTGACAATTCTTTTGTCATATTTAGTGGTTCCTTACTTTTTTCTCACATTTGACGGTTCCATTCTCACATTGTCAAGGTTGTTAGGTTCTAAAGTCTTAGGAGTTTTTGTATTTAGAACTCTAATTTGTAATGTTGGCAAACCATGATCAAAACATTGTATTTAGTCTTGTTTAGAATTGCTCAAAGTTGGTTTAATATTGTAAAGTTGGAATCGAGTGGCTGCAGAAGTACTTGGGACTTTCGGCCTGGCTCGATCGATCGAAAATCGCACAGGTTGAATTTTCTGCAGATTTTCCAACTCAGCCGTACTTCATTAAACGTTTAGGGTTTTGTGTTTTTACCCTAGGTATATAAACTAAACCCTAGCCACGTTTTTGAAGGTTGTACATATTGCTTTGTTACTCATACATTGCTGTTTTGTGTGAATCTCGTGTGAGATCTTTGAGGAGACTTCCTTTACACAAAACTTAGGGTTTTCAAGGTAGAGATTATTTCAACATCTTGAAGATCATCATAGTTGCAACCATTGGAACTTAAAAGAAAAGCAAGCGGGGAGCTTGTAGCTGATTGAAGAATTCAAGAAAGAAGTAATCCGTGGATTCGGAGCCTGCGCGTGGTCGTGTCAGGAAGTTTTACTGGTGGGTAGCATTAGGAAGTCTGGCGGAGAGCTTGTAGTCCTTCTGTAAGAACTTCAATTTTTTCATAGTGAATTTTGTTATGCCTTGAGGATCGGTGGGTCAAATCCTCCCCAGGTTTTTACCGAGTTGTTTCCTGGGTGATCATATCTTGTGTTATTTATTATTCCGCTGCTATATATCTTGATATGATTATTTGATTGCTTTAACCTAGAATTGCATAATTTGACTAAGTAACAACTTGGCTAATTAATCTAGGCTACGCAATCTGTGTGTTTAAGGGGTCTAAATTTCCAACAAGTGGTATCAGAGCGGGTAGCTCTTCTTGTTGTAGATCTTTTGATCTAAGAGTTGATCCTTGACCCCTGTTGTCATGGATAATTTGAAGTGTCTTTCTGCTCATGCTTCTGCTGATTTTATTGATACCTGTGATGTTTTGAATAAAAAGGACACTATTGTTTCTGTTGATTTTTTTGATGCTTTCGAAACTCTTCGTAAAGAATTATCTAAATCTTTGAAAATTGCTAAGAAATTTAAAGAAGAGTTAAAATTGGCTAATCTTGAAAAAGAAGATTTGATTGTGAGATTAGATGAGTCTAATAAAAAGAATGAATTTTTGAGAAATCAAATTTCCTCTCAAGATGAGAAGATGAAAAGCTTGGAACAAGAGTTAGTTGAATCTAAAACTAAAATTGAAAATTTGACTAGTACCAAGCCTGTTGATGATAACAGAAGTGTTTCTGTTTCTCTTAAGCCTAAAACTGAGAAAGTTTATATCCCTCATTTTAAGAGGAATAATAAAGAGAAGGCTTATTTTGCTAGGTTAAACAAAGGTAAAAGTTCTGATGTTAACGCTGAAATTTCTAAACCTAAGTCTAAACCTACTGTTAGAGAGCATAATAAATCCGTTTTTGTGCCTACTTGTCACCGTTGTGGTGTTGTTGGCCATATTAGACCAAACTGTTCTTTGTTGAGGCAAAAACCAAAATCTGAGAATAGATTTGCTATTAAGAATACTGATGTTCCTAAATTTGTTCCTATTTGCCACTTTTATGGTGTCTCTGGTCATATTCGTCCTAATTGTCATAAATTGAAATTTAAACATTCTGTTTGTCAATCTAAGATATGTGATGATATTTCTCCTGCCATAAGTCCATATAAATTGTTTCATACTTTTTTGAAAAATTTGAGCTTGTTAGCTTGTGAAAGGAATTTGCAGGATTTTAGTCTCTCTCAAAAGATTGGTATAATCCCTCAAATACACTCTACTTCACATGGATTTTCACCTACAAAACCAAAGACTCGTGCTAGATGGGTGAGAAAAGATTCTCCAAGGTGAGTGTTGCTAACTTGTCCCTGATTTAATTTTTTCAATTATTTGTGGACATGTTTTGTTTTTCTTTTTGGTTGTGTTGTTTTTAGGTTGTTTTTTATTTTTAAAAAAAAATCCAAAAACATTGAAAAATTTCAAAAAGACAAAAATACTTTATTTTGTGTCTTGTTTTATTTTTCTTGAGGATTACATGAGTTTTAATATCTCTCTTGATTTAGAACATGCTTGACATTGTGGAGAAACTTGAATAGTTTGTGCTAAGCTATTTTTGATTTTGAATGAGTATGTACTAGTTTGTACATGTACTCAAGGGTTAATTAAGAAATTGATATTTCTTGTTTGTGTACCCTTTATAGCTTAGTTTTGCACTGTCATACATTGCATTTGCATTGTTCATTTAGCATAATATGTGCTTTTTTGTTTTTGGCTATAAAGTTTGTTAAAACCAAAAATATTTTTGTGTTTTGTATTATATATCTTGGATTTATAATCAAGGATTGGCCATATTATCTTTACATAACATGTTTATGTACCTTGTTTAGCTTTGATAAGCTTATTTATTGCACTTTACTAGTTGAAGTTTTGTAGTGCATGTTGTGTGGGAAAGATGTTTATGGTGTTTATCACTTTGTCTTAATCATAAAGTCATATGTTATTTAACTGTCGGACTTGATTCTTTTGAGAAAGGCATAAATAACCATCTCACCACTGTTCACTAGCCAATCATGAACACCTTAGTGCATATCATAAGATTCTGTGCTCGAGAAAGTGTAGCACACGCACAAAAAGAACATAAGGTGTAGCCTCAATTAAATTAAAACTGGTGTGTACTATTAGGCTTGATGCCAATTCACTTAATTCAAACCGGTGTGTACTATTAGGCTGAATGCCAATTCATACAAATAAGAGGCAAAAATACAAGAAACTTACATGATTGCAAGCTTTTGTTCTAGGAGATGTGGGAGTTATAGGATGTAACTCTTTAGGTTATAGTCTCTTTTAAATTCTACGTGATGAATTGTGTAGACTTTGTGTTTGATTGCCATTCACATATCACCTCACATGTATCTCAAGTTTTTGCTAGTATCACACACTACACAAGTTACTCCTTGTTAAACACTGTACATACGAGTGTGTGTGTTTACGGTCTAACCAACCAAGTTTGAAAATATCTTGAGACTTGTGCATAAAATTTTTGTTGCTTGAGAAAATTCAATGGGAGAATGATTGAAACTTATTTTTAAGAAAATTGGGTTTAAAAATTTGGGTTTTTGAAAAAGCATTCCATCTCATACTCATGCATTTTGTTTTTACAATTTAATGCTTTGAGGAGTTGTTTTACAAAATTTTGGTGCGTGCCTTTCAAAACTGGATTTTTTAAAAAATTTAGTGAGCCTCTGCCCATTTCGATCAATCCAGCTTGTTTTTCAATCGATCGAAAAAGTGCCTTAGTTTGTTCTAAAACGACTGTCACATTCAATCGATCGAATGTAATTTTTGATCGATCGAATATCGTGAAAAAGGTTTTTAAAAGGCACTTTTCTGACTTTTTCAAAGATCCTATTTCAAAACTTTTCAACCCTTTTTCCTCTCTCCGCGTTGGGAAGCTTGGTATTGTGATTTTTTTGTCGTTTTCTTCCGAAGTCTTTGCACAATCTCTCTCTTCTCAAGCCGGTAAGACCCTTTTGCCCTTCCTTTTGATTTATTTTTCATCATTTCATGCATAACTTCATGCTTTTAAGGGGTCTAAATTTCCACTTGTTGAATGACTGTTTCATTCGATTGATCGAATGTATTTTTCGATCAATCGAAAGTCGCGAATCAGGTTTTTAAAAAGGGTTTGTTCTTGATCCGAATTGGGGCTTTTGTGAAATTGAGTTGAATTTGATGAAATTGGCTTGTTGTATTGATGAAATTAAGCATTATGCTCTATGAGTTGTGTTATGTGATGCTCAATTCATCAATTTGTTTAAAAATTCAACAAGTGATTTTCAAATTTTTGGGTTTTTGTTAGAAACTCTATGCTCAAACCAATTTTGTCAATTTAATCTCAATTGAACTTAATCGCTCACTGCATTAGTACATGCATAATGGCATTGTAATTGTTTCATGCATCATATAGAATTTTATTCTATTGATTTTTGTGCTAACTTGCAGTCTCTCTTGGTTTGTGTTTAGGATTCACATGCATTGCATTGATTTCTGTATCCATTTTGCAGTTTTGCAGTCATATCTCTCATTGTTTTCACACATCGCATGCATACACTTTGCTAAATTGGATACTCAACTTGATTTAAAAATTGATTGATTAATTTTTGAGTTTTGTACATTCTAGTATATGTTTTTTCTTATGTGTGAATTGTAGAAAATATTTTTCTTAAGAGATATGATGGATAATCAATGTGCAAATATTTTCTCTGCTTATGCAACTGTTTATGGGTCATATAATGCCATGTTTGCATTTTATTGAAAGAGAGAATATTTTTTCTTCATGTGTATCCTCACCTTAGTTTTTAAACTTTGGTTTGTGTGTTTTTAACTTTGGTTCTTGCTGGTGAGGATATTCCTAATCCAGTTGGTGCTGATATTGCTGCTACTGATGTTCCTTCATCTCCTTCGGCCGACTTTGATGTTTCTCGTACTTTGGAGATTGTCATGACTGTTCAGCAGGCTCATGGTCAGATTTTGGTGGACTTGCTGGATGAGATTCGTGCTCTTCGAGTGGATTTAGCACGTCTTCATTCTTCCTCACCACCTCCTTTTGATGGCGACTCATGATTGCTCTTTGGCATTCCGTCATAAAAAGGGGGAGTGGAGTTTTGACTTGTAGAGGGTTTTTGTTGATAGGGGGAGACTTTTTTAGTTAGGGGGAGATATTGTTTTAGATTGTATCTAGGTGCTTCACTTTGTATATCATTTTTGGGATATTCATGTTAAGGGGAGTAACATTGTTTGATATACATTTATTTTTTATTGATTCTTGTTGCTTTATGATTCACTGCGTATTGATTTATATTTATGACTTGTTCATTTTTATATGTCTTTATTTTGTGTTGTGTGAATCTTACAAGAATGTTATACCTGTTGTTTTTACTCTTTTCTGTCACACATGCGTTTATGCGTTTGTTGAGTATTTCAGGAATATACAGGTTGATTCAACTAAGCTGCTGTCTACATTTGCAACTGATGGATAGTAGTTAGGCTGAATTTGATTTTATGAGCATTACCTTTGTAAAGGGCTTTTTATTTGTAAAACTTTGAGCTGTTAATTAGGGTTTTGTCACGGATTGCCAAAGGGGGAGTTTGTTAGGTTCTAAGGTCTTAGGAGTTTTTGTATTTAGAACTCTAATTTGTAATGTTGGCAAACCATGATCAAAACATTGTATTTAGTCTTGTTTAGAATTTCTCAAAGTTGGTTTAATACTGTAAAGTTGGAATCGAGTGGCTGCAGAAGTACTTGGGACTTTCGGCCTGGCTCGATCGATCGAAAATCACACAGGTTGAATTTTCTGCAGATTTTCCAACTCAGCCCTACTTCATTAAACGTTTAGGGTATTGTGTTTTTACCCTAGGTATATAAACTAAACCCTAGCCACGTTTTTGAAGGTTGTCCATATTGCTTTGTTGCTCATACATTGCTATTTTGTGTGAATCTCGTGTGAGATCTTTGAGGAGACTTCATTTACACAAAACTTAGGGTTTTCAAGGTAGAGATTATTTCAACATCTTGAAGATCATCACAGTTGCAACAATTGGAACTTAAAAGAAAAGCAAGCGGAGAGCTTGTAGCTGATTGAAGAATTCAAGAAAGAAGTAGTCCGTGGATTCGGAGCCTGCGCGTAGTCGTGTCAGGAAGTTTTACTGGTGGGTAGCATTAGGAAGTCGAGCGGGGAGCTTGTAGTCCTTCTGTAAGAACTTCAATTCTTTCATAGTGAATTCTGTTATGCCTTGAGGATCGGTGGGTCAAATCCTCCTCAGGTTTTTACCGAGTGGTTTCCTAGGTGATCATATCTTGTGTTATTTATTATTCCTCTGCTATATATCTTGATATGATTATTTGATTGCTTTAACCTAGAATTGCATAATTTGACTAAGTAACAACTTGGTTAATTAATCTAGGCTACGCAATCTGTGTGTTTAAGGGGTCTAAATTTTCAACAAAGGTAATCAAAGGTGAAAGGTGCCTTTAAGGTGCCAAGGCCTTGTATCGCCCGAGGCGACAAGGCGCCAAAAAGGCGCTAGCTCGAGTGAAGCAAGGCGCCAAATTCTAAATATTGTTATTTTACATATAGGGTTCCAATCTAATTTATTTGATGTATAAGAATATTATATAAACAAATCTGACTCCATTCCTAATGGATAGGAGTTGGTCAGTCTAGTCTATAAAACCAGTTTGTGGGTTTGAACCCCAATTAAAAAATTAGTCTACATCCAAATATCAACAGTCAACTAAGTCTAGATAATTATCAAATATCAACTAAGTCTGAATGTTAGCCATAAATCACCATTTAAAAATTAGTCTCCATCCAAATATCAACTAAATCATAATATTAAACCAAAATAGTGTTCATAACTACATATTAGAAAGAGGAAAACTCCTAACAGAACATTGAAGATTGAACTTCATGACTATCCATGACAAAACAAAAGCATTTGAAGATTGAACATTCTGCCTATTAGATTGAACATTCTACCTATTAGCCTATTTAATAGCCTGAGTGTGGTTGTTAGTTTTAATCTAAAGGTCATCATCAGAATCTTCACTCAAGTTTCCATCACTTTCAAAGCCACTTGAACCAGAATTATAACCATCAACATTCTCTTCCTCGGTCTCATCAAAATTAGCATCTTTCTCTTCAATATGTGGTTGTGATGTTGAGGCCTTTGAGCTTGCCCTTGATTTTGTTTGGAATCTAGTATTCTTCCTTAGTTCTCCAACACTAGCAGCTCTTGCCACTACACCCCATATCAAACCATCATCATCATCATCATCATCATCATCAAAAACCAACTCATCTTCAACATTCATAGATGGTTCAACATCCATTTCCCCCAACGACCATTCATTACTTTCATCTATATCATCTAAGGAGATGGGATCAATAACATCACACTTATCATATTGTGCTTTCATCTTTTGATTATACTTCACAAAGACCAGATCATTTAGTCGTTTTGTGCAAGTCTATTCCTTCTTTTTGTGTGAATCTACAAGCATTTATGAAAACTAAGTATTAGACTATGGTGAATAATTAAACCATTGGAATTTTCTATGAAATAAAGTAGCTCATCAAAGGATAAAATCTACTTATTATACTTCAAAACTCACCTACTCAAACACACTCCAATTGCGCTCATAACCACATGCACTACAAGTCAAGCTCAAGATTTTTATAGCTAACTGTTGTAAATTCGGAGTTGAGCTCCCATACAAACTCCACCATTCAACTATGTAAAAAAAAAAAAAAAAAAGTATGAGTAATGATATATGATATATCATAGAAGTCAGATTTTTTATTTGTAAAAAGTGCCACTGTTCTAGTTATTATAAGTTAGATATAAATGCTTTCTTACCTGGAGCCCTTGTCTTTCTTAATCTTAAAGCCAATTGAATGCCAAAGAGTTCTTCAGCTTTCTTTTACATTGGTAACTCAACCATGATCTTGTCCTGAATTTAAGCACTAGGAATTAGTCTTTGTATACAAGCATACAATCCTACTGTAATTTCATGATTTGTTGTTATGTCAGATCAAAATAGAAGTACTCTGGTTTCAAGAAATGACCTGCTGCATGCAAAGGCTGATGTAATTGATATTCCCATCTCTCATCAATGATTTTAAAAAAAATTGAATACCTTTCTTCATTCTCATTAAAAGCTTTTATAATAGCTTCTTTGGCCCTATCCATTGCCTCATATATGTAACCCATAGCTGGTTTTCTCTCATTATCAACAAGGCAAAGAACTTGAACACGAGGGCCCATAACTTTAAGAATGTAAACTATCATATTCCAAAAGAAGGCATCAAAATCATTTCTACTACTCGTTTAGCATTTGCTTCCTTTGCCCATCTACTTCAAACCCACTCCTCAGAAGTAAACATGGCCCTTAGGTTATGCTTTTGCTTATAAATGGATTTGATTGTAAGATATGAAGTGAAAAACCTAGTTTTCCCAACCTTAACCAACTCTCTTTGTTTTGTGTATTCTCTCATCATATTTAACACACCCCCATGGTTGTGGATATATCCAGTCAATTGAATGGCCATTTCCAAGGTTTTTGCAATTCTAGAAATTTTCCCAATGTCCTCCAATATAAGGTCAATGCAGTGTGCAACACATGGAGTCCAATACAAATTTGGCCTTTTTGCTTCCAACAACTTCCCAGCCAACACATAATTAGATCCATTATCCGATACTACTTGGACTACATTAGCCTCCCCAATCTATTCTACAAATGCATCAAGTAATTCAAAAGCTTTTTCCCTAGTTTTCATAAAAGATGATGCATCAATTGACTTCACAAACATGATTCCAAATGGGAATTCACCAAAAATTTCATCAAGGTCCTATTGGTTCTACTAGTCCACCCATCAGACATAATAGAACAGCCATATTTCTTCCAAGATTCCTTGTGATCATTCAATAACTCATTTGTGTAAGCCACCTCCTTTTTAAGAATTGGAACTCTTAACTCATGGTAACTAAGAGGCTTCATATTTGGACCATACTGCCCAATAGCTTCAACTGCCCATTTAAATTCATCTAAGCGGGCAACATTGAATGGTATACCGGCTAGATAAAATAGTCGACCAATATACTGACAAGCTTGTGCTCTTTACTCTTTGTCAAGTTTATCATTGATGTTATTTTGCTTCATCTTACCTTGTTTCCTAAGTGCAACCACTTTTTCTGGCTTTAATGTTACAAAAGAACCCATCGAACCTTTCAACTTCTTAGACTTTGGCATTAATTTCACAGTTTTCACTTGGGTGCTACTACCAACCCCTCTCTTACTAGAGCATGATTTTTTTCCCATTTTGGATAACTTCTACTTCCTCTACCTCATCATCATCTACATCCTCAATTTCAATCATATTATCTATATCATCAAAATCAGACATCTTGTCATAGTTCTCCTTGTCACTCTTCTTCTCTGCCATATATTGCACAAGCTCTTCTCTAACATGATAAGGACATTTTAAACACTTTGTATTGTTTTTAAAATTCCCTACTTGATGCTGCTTTGCTCTATGTATCCCTCCCTTTGTGACTTTATTACAAAAGAAGCAAGTTATTGCATTTTTGTCTTCAACATTAGTTAAATAACCACATTTACATCCCAGATCTTTTCTCCTCCCATTATCTGAAGCCATTCTACATACAAAAAAATAAAACCCAATACAATAAATTTAATAGGGTTCTATATTGAGCTAGTTATGTATCATTTACTATGGTATAAACTCTGAAAATTGAGTGAAGTAATGAGTTCGAGAAAAGGGAAAAATATAGGAAAATAAAATAAAGAAAAATATAGGGGGGAGTTGCTGTAAGACAGTTAGACTAGAGAAGGGTAACGGGAAAAAAAAAACAGAGAAAAAATAGAGAAGGAAGAGTTGTTGGAGATAGAGTCCAAGAGAGAAGGGTAAGGGAAAAAAATAGGGAAAAAACAGAGAGGAGAAAGTTGCTGGAGACAAAGTCCAGTAGAGAAGAGAAAAGGGGGAAAAACAGAGTGGAAAGAATCCAACAGAGAAGAGAAAAGAGGGAAAAAAAAAAGTAAAGAAGAAATAGAGAGGAAAGAGTTTTATGCTCTGAAAGTGTGGACAAAATTACCAAGGCAGTGTCGTAGTGAGAGAGAACTAAGTAAAAAAAAGAGTAAAAAATAGGAAAATATTACCTAATGTTGGTTTACTATTGGCAGCCTTGAACCACTCTTTTCCAAACCATAAAAGAAGAAGAAATACCCATTGCTTTGCTCTAAAAGTTGATGAAGAGGAGTGGTTCTCGAAATTTCTTATTGGGTCTTTTGTTTTATGCTTTTTTTTTATATATTAATTTATTTGATATAATGGGTGACAGCTCATCCCCAATGAGGTAACATTTTTAAACCAACCATGCACTTCTTTAAATTAACAAAACATGCCATTAGAGCCTTTAAATTTCAAACTTTGCTCAGGTGCTCGCCTCTCACCTAACAAAATATATCTAGGCAAGCACCTAGGCTCCAGAGGCAAGTGCCTCGCCTCAATGCATTTGAGGCACTTTTCTACTGCCTCGCCTCACCTGGGCACCTAGGTGAGCGCTCGGAACGCCTTTGACTACACTGCACATTGTGCAGTTCCAACATCATATGTGACAGTTTTTTTGTCACATTTAATGGTTTCCTTTTTTTTTTTCTCACATTTGACAGTTCCATCCTCACATTGTGCAGTTTCAACATCACATGTGATAGTTCTTTAATCACATTTGGTAGTTTCGCTATTTTTTTCTCGCATTTGACGGTTCCATCCTCACATTGTATAGTTCTAACATCACATTTGATAGTTCTTTTGTCACATTCGGTGGTTCCCTTATTTTTTTTTTTCTCACATTTGACGGTTTCATTCTTACATTGTACAGTTCTAACATCACATTTAACAATTCTTTTGTCACATTTAGTAGTTCCTTTATTTTTTTTTTTTCCTAAAAAATGATGGTTCCATTGCCACAGTAGGCAATACCAACATTGCATCTAACTCTACTTTTGTCATGTTTAGTGGTACCTATTTTTTATTCTCAAAATTACCAGTTCCATTATTACATTGGGCAGTACCAACATCACTTCTGACCGTACATTTGTCACATTTGGTGGTACCCTATTTTTTTCTTACATTTGATAGTTCAATCATCACAATGGGCAGTACCAATATCACATCTTACCATAATTTTACATTTGGACCCACCACTAATGTTACTTTTTTACTTACTAATAACCGCTTATCACAATAACAGTTTTTTAAAAGTTATTAACAAATTTAGATCTAAAATCTATTAAAAATAAATAATAAAAAAAATAATAAAAAAGCATCCCAAGAAATTAGCCCAACCCAACCACAATAATTTCTTTTGTTCACAAAAAAATATATATATAGTTGGAATTATCTTGGTTTCTTCCACAAATATTTGAATATACCAATTAACTTCCTGCGTATCTCCCTTGGTAGCTTCCATCACATTCAAAGGCATACCCCCTTGTAAAATAACATAGTTGAGGTCTCTTTCTTGATGTTTATATTTTTCTAATTTATATATACTGTAAAACCAAAGATGTGTATAACCTTATGTGCTCTCTAATTGTTCTTATGCTATATCTGCAACTTAATCACAGTTGTGTGTTTATTGTGTTGTCTAAGGTTGGAAATAGGGTGACTATACAATTAGCAAGTTATGCAAAAAAATCCAATCCAAAGATTGATGAAAATTTTAAAATTTTCAATAAACACTTGAATTGAAACTACAGATCTAGTATGAAATAGTCATCAATCAAGGCTACTACACCAGGTTTTATGTTTTTTAGGCATTTTCATTAGATTTGACTTTAATATTATGAATTTTATATGGGTTCATGTGATTTAGGAGATTGGAATCTCATAAATTGAAATTTAATTGTTTATTGATTATTTAGGGGAATTGGAATCCTAATTTTTATTTAAATTTTTGTTTAATTGATATTTTCCATTTAGTAATTGAATTTTTTATATCAAGGATAGGGATTTTTGAGATTGGAATCCTAATGTGCAAGATTCAATTATTTGTGATGAGAGTTAGATACTAATGTGCAATAATTATTCGCATTCACAAAACTTAATGTAAGGTAGCCTATGCTTTCTTTCTTTGTGAAAAAAATTCAAACTCATTCCATGTGTTTGTCTCATGTTTTTGTTTTGTGCAAGGTTAATAAGGCAAAAAATTAAAAAAAATAAATAAAAAATAAATAAATAAAGTTTTTAAGGATGCTTGGAACTGTAAACAACATTGTACAAGTAGTAGCTTAGGCCCTGTTTGGATTTTTTTTTTCATCACTCATCACTTCTCACTCAATTTTCGTCACTCGTCACTCACCACTCCTTACTTAAAATACCCCAACTCCCTACACGAAGTCTGTTTGGCACCATCACTCAACTTGTCATCACTAAAATTTTCTACTTTTTTGTGGGACCCATACCTGTAAAGTGGTCAAATCCTTCTGTTAAGGCTACCCACGAAACCCATTCCCCACCATTTTCTCTTTTCTCATTTCCCCTTCACCCCTGTTACTCTCCCAAAACACAAACCCAAAACCATCAAAATAGAAGAACAGCTCATCACCCCAAATTCAAAACTCCATACATACTTATTTATGATACACCACCCAAAAAATAAATAAATAAATAAAAAGTCTAGAAATAGCAAGACCCATCTCTGATCTCTCACACAATCACACTCACACTCTTCTTGCAATTCTCATATACTGTTATAATCAAAACACAAACCCAACAAGACCCATGTGAGTATATTGTCAAATTAATGTCTTTTTTATTTTTTTACTCAAAAACCCAAAGGTTGCACCTGGTGTGATTGTTCTAAGCTTGATGAAGGTGTTGTGCCTGGGAATTCACAATCATATCTCCGTCACCAGAAATCCCACTCGAAGCCCATTGACGAGTCAAGTCATCCATCTTCGTCACTGTAAGACTCTCCAAAAGTCACACCAACGATTCTCTCAATGAAACAACTTGCCGTCAGAGGTGGACTCCGATCCCAGGCAAAGAACAGAAACCCAGTGAAAAAAAAAAACACTCTCGCAAACCCAAAAACCCAATGTGAAAAGGAAAGAAAAAGAAGAAAAAAGAAAACGAAAGAAGAGAACCTAAGCCCAGAACTTCACTATCGTGTTTGCTAATTTAAGTTGTGGCCGCCACGGGTTGGATGAGGTGGGGGCTCGGTCAACATGGTTGGGCAAAGGGGGATGAAGTGTGAAGAGGTATGCTTGGATTTGGAATGGAAAAGAGTTTCCGTGGGTTGGGTTTTTGGTGTGAAGGAAAAAGCTGTTGGTGGGGACGTGAAAGGGAGAGCCAGACTTCCCAAGGCACCGACAGTAGGTCTATGCATGTGTTTAATTACGAAAATTTTATTGAAAAATGAGTTTTTTAGGTGTTTTCAGTTTTCAAAACTCATTACTCAAAAATTAGAAAATTGAGTGATGGAAACAAAAACCAGCAGACTTTTTTTCGTGGGACCCACATATTTTGAGTTATGAGTGATGGAAACAAAATTATGAGTTATGAAAATCATAAATCCAAACAGCCCCTTAAATTCTTATTTCATTGTTGGATTTTTTTCCCCCCATTTGCTTTGATTGTAGAAAATAAATAAAGTTTAATTAATAATTCATATTCAATAGTTTTTTCATGCATCGCACGGGTTAGCGGCTAGTTAACATTAATGTGTGAGATTAATAGGGATATATTATTTATTAATTAATTAATTTATATATATATATATATATATTTTAAGATATGCATTACATCATCTTAGTGGCATTAGCTTGCTGGTAATAAGAACTTTTGCCAAGCAGTTACAGGTTTGAATCTTAGCATGTCTTATTTTAAGTTTTATTTTAGAAAAGCCCACAAACCCACGACTTGAAGCCCTATTTCACACTTGATGGTTCCATTATCACATTGTGCAGTTCCAATATCACATGTGATGGTTCTTTTATCACATTTGGTGGTTCCTTTTTTTTTTTCCCTCATATTTGATGGTTCCATTGTCACATTCGGCAATACCAACATAACATTTGACAATACTTTTGTCACATTTAGTAGTTTTTTTTTTTTTTTTTTTTTTAACATTTGACGGTTCCATCCTCACATTTAGCAGTACCAACATAACATTAACACTTGATAGTACTTTTGTCATATTTGGTGGTTCCCTTTTTTATTTTCTCACATTTGACGGTTCATCCTCACATTATATAATTCCAACATCACATGTGACTGTACTCTTGTCAAATTCAGTGAATCTTTTTTTTTTCCTCACATTTGATGGTTCCATTATCACATTAGGCAGTACCAAGATCACATCTAACTGTATTTTTGTCACATTAGGTGGTACCCTATTTTTTTTTCCTTACATTTGATAGTTTTTCATTGTCACATTGGGCAATGCAAACATCACATGTGACCGTACTTTTGTCATATCTAATGGTTTTTTTTTTTTTTAACTCACATTTAACAGTTTCATTGTCACATTAAGCCATACCAACATTACATATGGGCGAAGTCAACCCAACCCAACCCCATCAAATTACCTAATAATCTACAAATATATATAACAAAAATACTCCTAAAATCTCTAAAATTTTCAAAATACCCTTAAATATACTAAAATTATCAAAACGCATCCTGACACTTAAAAATTACCAAAATAACCCCGAAACTCTAAAAAATTATTGGAATGTCCTCAAAACCTAAAAAATGACCAAAATGACCTTAAAACCTAAAAAATGACTTAAATAACCTATAAACCTAAAAAATAATTGAAATACCCTTAGATACTAAAGAAAATGACCTAAATGACCAAAAAACCTAAGAAAATGACTGAAATGACCTTGTAATTTAAAAAGTGACAGTAATGCCCTTATCACCTAAAAAATGACAGTAATGCACCTTAAACCTAAAAAATGATCGAAATACCCATATAACCTTAAAAATGACCTTGAAACCTTGAATAAATTTTGAAATACCCTTGAAACCTATAAAATGATCAAAATATCTCATAAAACTTGAAAATGACCAAAATACCCCTGAAACTCTCAACAATTACTAGAATACCCTTAAAACCTTAAAAATGATCAAAATACCTTTAGAACCTAAAAAAAATGATCAAAATATGCTTAGAACCAAAAAAATGACCAAATGATCCCAAAATCACACCAACATCACATATGATTGTACTATTGTCACACTTGATGATTCCCTTATGTTTTGGTCACATTAGATGGTTCCAATATTAAAATGGCGGTACTAATATCACATATGATTGTACCATTACCACGTTTGGTAGTTCCTTTTCTTTTTTCTTTTTCTTTTTTTTTCTTTTTTTGTCACATTAGATAGTACTAACATCACAATGGTTGGTACCAATGTCGCATTTGATAGTTCATTTTTTTTTAGTCACATTGGATGGTACCAACACAATGTTCTCTCTCTCTCTCTCTCTCATATCCTTCTAGCCATCTTTGCATTTGAGATATTTTACAATTTTTTGAAAAAAATTAAATTTCATATTTTGATAAAAAGATATTGAATTATATAAAGATATTGGATTATATGTCCATCACTCTCTACCTCTCCAAGTAGCTCTTTGGAATTGGTGGCTCAAATTGTCATTGTTCATCAATTTTAATAAAACCCATGACAATGATTTTATATAAGTTCCACAATCTCACCATTAATATCTCAGAGTTAGAGAAATGTTTTAGATTATATATTTTTCTATAATAAAATTAAAGGGCAAATGGATCAAAGTACATCGTTCTATGCCTAAAAAGAAAAAAAAAAAAAAACATTTAGCAAACACAAGAGATTAAATCAAAATGATATAGAAGATAATTCATGACCTCGCACAACTTGTGAGCTCAACGTGCTTTGATGGTCATTTGAATTAATCTATGTGTGGTGATATGAAACTACTTTATTATTATTATTATTATATGGAAAACTTGATCTACGAGTGGTCATTGGAATCCATTATTTCAATTTTGCATAAAGTTGCAGTTTTTCTAAAGGGAACATACATGCCATGTCTTTAAAAGTGATAAAATCAAAGCTAAAATCAAAATTGACCACATGAGACTTTAAACTGTTGTTCAATGTTTTAATTGTCGAACAACTACAATTAAATAACAAGACATGAAATAGCTAAAACTAGCAATATTTTGAATATAACTGATTAAAAGTACTCAACATCCTTGGACTACATTGTCTTTTCTCTTAACAGAATTTTATAAACACAAAGATAACTTGATTATCTCTCCCTCTTATCTATTTTTGCTCCAATGCACTATCTGCATCTCTCTGGTACGAGGCAAAAAAGAAGAAACTAGTAAAAACAGCCAAATTTATGAAGAAATAAAACCATCATCAAAATCTTTCAGACTAATTCTTCTTATTTATTCTTAAACTGTCATTTGCTACTCCTTGGAAACCCCAAATAACGTGATAATGATTCCAAATTAACTACAAGGCTTTTTCATTTTCTCTGCTTTTAAACACTTGTGTATTTTTAACAGTTGGGGTTTCCGAGGAGTAGCATATAACAACTTAAGAATAAATGAGGCTGAAAAGGAAACGAAGAATAAGGAACTAGTACTCAGTCAAGCACAAAATAAGGTTGAAACGGAAACAAAGAATAAATTATTCATATTGATAAGCTGAGTTATCTTGATAGGAAAAATGAAATGGTTATATATATAAGTTGAGTTATTAAAATTAGATATTACTTTAAAAAACATGTTATAAGTGTTTGGACCCATTCATAGAAGTAATACACAGAGTAACCAAATAATTAAATCTATTTAATAAAGTTATCAATAAGAGGATTAGTCTCTGGTTACACCACTGGATTAGCAAGTTCTAAGTAATAACTTGTAAAGTTGTTATTTACAACTATGTGTTTTGTTGGCTTTTATTCTGTGCCAAATTTGATTGTAATTTTATTCAATCTTGTGTACCCAGTATTTATTGTGGGATTTGATTGTAAGGGTCGTGTGATAGAGAGAAAGAGTGTGAAGACTTATGCAATTGAAGACTGAAGAATTTTTGCGGGTAGCTAGCGACTAAGCATCCTGCGAAGTGACTCATGTGCCTTCCACATGCTAGAATGCGAAGAGTCAGGCTAAGATGGAGACAGTTATGTTTCGCGAGTATCTCACGGGTAAGGCCTTCCCGCGATATACCCTCGAGACATTCTGTTCTGCTAGACTGTCCATTCTGATACACACTTTATGTGCCTACACTATATATACCCACATTACCCACAAATGTTAAGAAATACTTTTGAGAGAAAGCCCTAACCAAACACTTTGAGAGTTAGAGATTGTTATACTCACAATTCTCTACACATTTGCTTGTGGAATTTCCTACCTCTCCATTTCCATATCATTGAGATGTTGATAGCCCAAAAACTTACCACACCCTTTCAAAGTGTCAAGTGAAGTTTTGGTGCTACTAGGAAGCATTGGAAGAAGCCAAGGATGGAAAATGCAACATGAAGCTTGTTGCGGGATCCAGAGAACTAGACAAAACACGGTTCCGAGAAGCCTTGTTGGAGTAAGAGCTTGAAGGGCTTAGGTACATTTGATAGATTAGGCTTGGAGGGTCTCTTGCTAACTTATGTATTCCAACTGATTGTCTAGTGGATTGATTTTCGCTTGGAGGGTGGCGGAGAGGTTTTTCGCTAAGTTCTTCGATTTCCTCTTCGATAACACATTGGTGTGTTATCTTGTGTTTGCATCCTTCTTTCCTACTTTTTTACATTCCATTTTACTGTTGTGTTGCTTTGATTATGGATTAGATTAGCTTATTTGTTTATTCATTCGCTTTTACACTATTCTGCACTTAGTATTAAGTTAGTATAAAATCAACCGAGCCGTAACTTTAATTTGGGGGCTTAAACAGCTCTTGTGTTTTCAACACATTTTCGAACTTTCAATTGGTATCAGAGCGGGTACACTCGCTGTGGTTTAACTACCAGAGTGTGATCCTTGGCCTCGTTTGAGATGGACCAGTCTCAATCTTTAAATATTCCACCATATTTTGATGGTAGTAATTATACCTTTTGGAAAGTCCAAATGAGGGCATTTTTGTGTTCAATTGATGATACTGTTTGAGATTCGATAAAAGTAGGATGGACTAGGCCGGAGGCCGTTAAATCCACTTGGGATAAAGCAGCACTTGCGGTAGCTAACGCTAATAGTAAAGCTTTGAGTGCAATCTTTTATGGTGTTTCTCCAGATAAGTTTCATAGGATTTCTCACATAACAGTAGCCAAGGAAGCTTGTGAGATATTGGAGACCAACTATGAAGGTACAAAGAAAGTCAAGGACACAAGGCTTCAGATGCTTACCACTAAATTTGAAGAGCTTAAGATTGGAGATGATGAACCCTTTGATTCATTCTATGGGAAGCTCAACGAAATTGTGATTGAAAAGCTTAATCTTGGTGAGAAGATTGAGGATGCTAATGTGGTGAGAAAAATTTTAAGGTCCTTACTGAAGAGCTTCCGAGCAAAAGTCACAGCTATAAAGGAAAGTAAAGATTTGGATGAGATTAAAATTCAAGAGCTCATTGGATCTCTCCAAATGTATGAGTTGGGACTACCTTCTCATAAGTCGAGCAAATCTCTTGTTTTTAAAACCATTACCGAAAGAATGGATGATTCCTCCGAAGAATAATGAGTGGAGAAGGATGTAGCATTTCTTGCACAGAACTTCAGAAAATTTCTAAAGATGAAAAACAGTGGGAAACCATTTAGTAGAGGGAACTTTTCATCCTTCAAAGGTGATAGGAAGGAGTTTAAAAAGAAAGATGGGAAGGATACTCAATCTCCTCAAGGAATTGTGTGTTATAAATGCAATGACCATAGACATCTCAAGAAGGAGTGTCCCAACTATCTAAGAGGGAAGGGCAAGGCGTACGCCACAACACTTAGTGATTCAGATTCTTCCAATTCTGAGTTGGAAGAGAGTTGTGATGGAGAAGGGAATTACTCCACTTTTATGACTATTGCTCATGTTGAGTCCTCAGAAGACTTGAGTTTGCTAGGACAAGAACTTGAGGAACATAGTGATGAGGAATCCATGGGAATTGTAGAAGAATCGGATGTAGAAGAAGGTGAAGATTCAGCTAGTCTTCAAGAAAACTACAATTCCCTACTTGAGAAATCAGGAGAATATACAAGGATGGCCAAAGCAGCTATTAGAAAGATGAAGAAGGTAGAACAGGACTATAGAAGTCTCTTGGTGCGATATAAGGAGGCCAAATGTGAAATAGAGACGCTGAATGGAGAGCTGACCGAAGTCTACTCAAAGATAAAATTCCTTAAGCTTGAGGTGGTTTAAGCCAATGCAAAAGTAGAGCAAGTCTCCACCAAAAAGCTTGATGAAGTCCTTTCTCATCAAAAACCATTCTCTGACAAAATCGGATTGGGACATACTAGAGAAAGTAATTCAACTGTCAAAATCACCGAGGAAGTGAAGTTTGTGCAAGGCAAAAAACTTGTAGTGGCTACCTCTACACCTAAAAAGGTAGAGGATGAAAAGAAGAAGAATGTCGCTGATCAATGGGTGTTGAATAAGCCTTGTAACCAATTCGTGTTTAGGTCTGAAGTCAAAGGGAAATCACTTCCAAAATCACAAAGAGGTCCAAGAATTCAACATTTCTGTCATCACTGTAGACTTCAAGGACACACCAGATCAAATTGTCATAAGCCGAGAGCATCGAAGAATGCAAGTGATTAAAGGTCAAAAGGACCAAGAAATAACAAGAGGACTTGGGTTGTTGAGTCATCAAGAGGTCAAAATGGTGATCTCAGTGTGATGGACATGATGAAGATGATTGGTGCATTAACCACTTACTTGGAGAGCTTCACTAGAAGGTTTGAAAGTCCTAACTCTCATACCCAATCCTATAGGGATATCATCCCAAACGCATGTGCTGTGTGGTTGAAGAGGGGTACTTATACATAAGCATTACAACATGTCCATGCATTAATACTTCCGATGTTTAGGGACATTTGTTCACGTATCATTACATGCATAATTTACTTTGTATCATTTGCAACTAGTTTTTAGCATGTTTCTTTTACAAGCTTTTGCTTTGTTATTGTTTCTGTTCTATTTTTTAGTGCGTTCAAAAATTCAAAAACCCATAAAAATTGAAAAATTTTCAAAATGTTTGATCGCTTGTGTTGTGTATATCACATGTGAGTTTGGCCCAGTACTTTCATACTAATGGCGTAGTGCATTTACGAGCTTACCTTGTTATGTATGCACATTTATCTGTGTGGAAGAAATCTTGAAAACTATGTGTGATTGTTGTAAATAGATCTTCAAGCTTGTCATAAATGATTGGTCAATAGTCTTTATGGTCTTGATACTTGCATAGACTTATATCTTTTCCCACTTTATTTTTATGGTTTTGCAATAGAGCTCACCAAATGTAAATCTTTAAATGAAAAGCGATATTGAGCCGCAAAAACCTGTCACACATACTAGTATTTAAGTAAGAAAAAGGGAAAGTGACTTTTGTTTTAAAATGTATGGTGCTCAAAAAGCTAAAAGCTAATTCTAAATGTTGAAATATTAAAAATTTCAAGCACCGATCTCACAAAGAGATGTATTATCCAAAAAGGATCAAATGTTATGATTTATGCAGAAAACAAATGAAAAGCCTTTAAGATTTGTAATCAATTTGTGGGAGGTCATATATGTTCATTTCTATAATTGAGATAGATCACTTGATTTAGTATTAGTTGTGTATGATTTGATTGAATTGATCATTAAAGTTTCACTCTAGTTTAAGGACTATTTCACACTTGATACTCACCCACAACACACAAGACTTTGATTCAATTAATGTTTATTTTATTTGTGTGATTATACATGTTCAAATGTGATATGTATGCTCAAATACTTGCTAATCAAACCCAGAAAGATTTTTAAGTGTTTTATATGTTTTTTAAAGTGATTTTATTCGTGTCTTTAGTTTTTGTTCAAAATGCATTTTGTGTTTTTTTCTTCAAAAACTGGTTTAGAGGATGTTTCATGAGAAGCTCGTGACTTAGAGCTTCCCGTAAAAAGTGCTTAAGGGAAATAATTTTTTTGTCATTCCACACAAAGACTCTCGCTACTGTCTCGCGAGTATTTCGCGACTAAACACTTCTCGCAAAATGAGTTTTAGGCAAAAACTAGAATTTCTTCAAATTTAGACAGAAGCTATTGCGACTGTGTCACGACTTAAAGCTTCTCGCGAAAGCTTTTGAGCTTCAATGGCCATTCTCGCGATTCTCTTGCGACTACTTAACCCGCGAAAAATGCGTATTTTCAGTTTTATAATACAGATGTGACAGTTTTTTAAAACATTCCCATTTCCCTTGCATAGGCCTCTCTCGAACCCTTCTCAACCCAAAATCACATTTTACTCAAACCCCATCATTCTCAAGCATATTTTCTACATTTTCAACTTCAAGGTATGTTTTCTAAAACTCTTTCTTCATGTTTTTCTAAGATTATGCAGAAATTTAAGTTAGGGTTCTAAAATTTGGGAATTTTTCAAAAATGGGTTAGGGTTCTCTATTTTGTGAAATTTTTTTCCAAAATCTTTGATTAGACTGAGTCCCATTTGCTGTTTGTGTACTTGTGTTGGCCCCTTGTGGCAATTTAGCATGTATTGAGGCAAGTTTTCACCATGTTCATGCATTATAATATACTTGGATTACTTTGCTACATGTTAGGTGTTTGACAGAATGTCCGAGTGACATTTCTGTGTTGAATTGGACCTAAATGAATTACAATTCTTGGGTTTTCTTTTGTTTGGTCATGTTTACCATGCTTTGGTCAATGGTTGTGTGTTTTACACACTTTGCCCATTTTGTGTCTCAATGCCATGACATGCATACACTAGGCACACACCTAGGCACCCTCTGGGCACACCTCATGCATCTCATGCTACATCCTCATACATCAACACATGCACACATATGCACACACATGCACAACTACTTAATTTCATGTGTCTATGTTTACATGTTTTAACTGTTTTAGCATGTTGTTTTGAGTTGTTTTTTGTTCTGTTTTAGGCTATTTTACCTGTGTTTTGGAACTAACTTAAATCTAATCAAGTTTTGTGTTCTGTTTTGTGTTTTTGCAATTGTGTCTTTCCTTGTTCTCTGTGTAATTGTGCAAATGTCTCCTACCAAACATTTTGTAACCAAGAAATCCACAAAACGCTCTCGCACTGATTTTGACAATTTCAAGTCTGCTGAAGCTGATATGAAATACAATGACTGCTATAAAAGAGCAAACCATTATTATAGAAAGGGTGGTCCAGCTAGAAACCATTGAGGATACCTTCATCCCTGAGGAGTTCAAAGAAAGGACTTGGACCAAGCTGTTGAACTCAGTTGGGGTTGTGTACTCAGAGATCATACGAGAATTTTTCTCAAATGCTAATATGGAAGAAGACCATATAGTTTGCTGGGTGAGGTACAAAGAATTCATGATTACAAAGGATAGTATTCAAGAATTTTTGGAGATTCGTCCTTGTAACACCCCATAATTTTTTTTACAGCAATTTAATTAATTATTCATAAATTATAAGAAGGCCCACAATTAAATGGATTAAATTGAATTGGGCCTAAGATATTAAAAATAAGATAAATATTATGGAATATGAAGCCCAAGTGAAGTGGCATAAGTAAATATATGGGCCTTGATAAGCTTTAAAATAAAATAAAACCCTAGCCTCCTTCCTCTTTAGTCACAGAGACTTCCTTTTGCTTCAGTCGCATTACACTGCTGAAACTTTGCTTCCCATCACTGTGGTTGGGAGTAGAGACTACAGGTATGGTTTCTATGACTATGTTAATGGAAAAAGGACTCCTTGATTTGTTATCATACTTAGACTAGGCAAGTGCATATAGGCATGTGTCATGGAAAGGAACTAAGAGACGTGGGCCTCATGAATTTCCACCTATCCTTACATTAAGGAAAAGATGTCCTATATTGTTATTATATTAGATTAGGAATGGTCAAGAACGCTGTATGTCAGAGAAGCTTTGAAATTGTATCTAATAGGCTTGGACTTTATCAATTGGTTTGTCACCACGCGAATGAGGAAAAGCTGCTTATGGTTTACTATATTATTGCACTATCTATCTAAGTTCCCAATCTATCATTCACGCACCTGCCAAGATTCAAAACTTGTCCAGCGACATTAAAGGGATAATAGGCAACTAGATTGATAGGTAAGGCTTGTATGTGGCTTCCCATGTTAGATTGAATATAAATGTATATAATAAAATCCTTGTTATGAAGATTTAAAGCTTTTAAATCCTTTTGTCGAAAAAGTAGTCACAGCATCCAAAAATTCTTGGTTTCTAGCTTTGACAGTACTTGCCGTGTTAATTATGTCCACCAAGTCATACCTATATTTATTTCCAGCACCAATTAGAAGTCTTAAGGCTTTGATCACCTTCTGTGTAAAATACCATAAATGTGCCTGAGGCAAAGGAGAGCTGGTATTTGATGAATCCTAATCTAGGAATTTATAATGGAAAAATCTGATTAGGCAACAATATTTTTTAAGTCTAGAAATTTGATCAAAGCTGAAAGTGTATTGGATAGTTAAGTGAATAAATAGAGGATTTTGGATATATCAATATTGTCTAGGATAAAACCGTTTAAGTGTGAAAATAGATTTTTAAGTGAGAAATTGTGTATTGACAAACCTATTTTTGGTGTTGCTAGGTTCTAATTCTTCTGAATTGTTGTGATTCGAGGGAGGTTGATTTCCTTTATTTTTGCAACTAAGAGGTAAGTAGTGTTTACTAATTTTGGGTGTTTTCCCAAAATAATTTCGATTGTTAAACTATTTTATATCAAAGAAATATGTTGATATTCTATGTATAAATTGATATTTTATAAATAGTTGATGTGCATGTTTACTATTCGTTTTATGAAAAACTTGTGGTACAACCTAAATTTAGTTAAACTTGTATGTGTGTATATATATATCTTTATATTTTTGAGAATTATGAATGGATTATTTTTGTGAGCATATTGAAATGTGTTTTGGAAACCTATGGCAAGTCGTGAATAGAAGCTCAATATGGTATCTAGTTCTTAGCAAGGGATAATCATACTGCAACTAGTCCTTAGCAAAGGACGGTCCTAGAAAATGGGACAGTGCACATTTGATAGCTCCTTAGCAAGGGAGAATACTATTAAGGATCCAAAAAGGAAGCTCCTTAGCAAGGGAGTGCACCTTTAGGTTTCAAGGGAACCATCCTTAAGAAAGGAGATGAAAAGGAGGTTCTAGTCCCAAAAAGGGGATAGCACAACCCTGTCAACAGGGCGTAAACGTTGACCACGAGAAAAGCTTAGGAAATTGTTTATGTGATTGTATTGATATATGTATTATGATGGCTCACAATATAAAGATATTTTCTTTTTATATATGAAGTATTTGATGATGAATATTGATGAGTTACAAGTTATGAAATTGTTGTAAAAATTATTTATTTGAAAAGTTTGTTCCCACACCCCAATGTTAGTGAATTCCACTTATTGAGTTATCTCACACCCCCCCCCCCTTTATTTTCCATTACAGATACATTAGAGGGATTACTGGAGTAGAGATTCTTGGGAGACAGTAGTTACAAACTATTTTTGTAGAACTGAGGATTTTATTATTATTTTATGGCATTAAACATTGTATTGGAAAATTATTTTGAGGATGTTTTGTATTTGATGAATTAGAGCTCTGACTTTTGTGATGAGATTCAAGGTTGCTAGTTTCTTTTATTTAACTTATTTTATGGATTATTCAGATTAAATAGACATTTATTGCTTAGGATTTTGGGGCGTTACAGTCCTCCCTCTTAGCCAATCTCAGTTCAATATGAAGATAGATTAGGCTCTACTAAGGAGATTAAGATACTTGGTGGTACACCGAAAAAGACATCCATGAATACAATCCAATTTTCACTGAAGATGAGGATATTGGCGTATGTGATGATCCATAACTTGTACTTGGTCACCAACCTCACTACACTGTCAGCTCCAAGGACAGGGTTTCTATATGATCTTTTCACCCACAAGGATGGACATATCTTCCACATTTTGAAGAAGAGCATTGAAAAAGAAAAATTCCAGAACAGTTATTCTTTTTCCCTCAATGATTCTGGGACTAATTGCAAAGACATAGCTGAAACTTCCAAGTTGATGCGAACCTCAATCGACATGCTTTGAGGCCCAACAAAAATATTGGAATACTTGCCCAAGAAAACTAAAATTCAATTTTTTTTTTTATAGAAACCCTGACCCAACGTTTATAATCGAAATGCAAACCAAAGGTATAAGTGTAACACCTTGACCCAATAATTATAATTGAATCACAAACCAAAGATATAAAGTTTGAATGCCACAAGGAAGAATCCCTGATAAGTTCACAGTTCTTGAAGAACCAAAAGAAGAGCAAAGCCTCACATTTTCTGATTTTTATTCAATGATATCTCTAAAAAACGTTTACAGACTTAGGAGCCTATTTAAGGGCTTTATAAAACTTGATAGACAAGAAAATATATTCTAAAATAACTCCTAATTGATACCTAACCATATTAGGAATCAAATTTGTCCTAAAAAGTATTAAATGCACCTAAAAACAAGGAAATAAATCACCTAAACCTAAAATAACATTTTTTATATAAAAATACCAAAAATAATAAATTACAATAATTAAATAGTAAATTGTGTCATACATCAGACCCCTCCACTTGAATCAAACTCGTCCTCGAGTTCATCCTTGAAATTTGAAATCTTCCGCTCCAAATAAACAAATACTTTGAATGCTTTAATAACTTGATCTGGTTCTGAAACTTGAATCCTTCATAAAGTGTAGCGTAAAATTTCTTCTCATATACTTTTAATTTATTTGCAACATTAATCAACAAAGGGTTGATAATAAAATTAAAATTTTCTACTTAAAGAAAATCAACATATTGTATAGTCATCTTTAACAAATCAACTAAGACCTGAGGATTGTGAGTTGTGGACTCATCCTCATATTTGACCTCAATTGAATCTTCCACAATGTTCTCAATAATTACCATCTCTTCATTCCTGTCATTATTCACAATCAACTCAACATTCATTTATTTGACCTCTTCTTCAAATTTTTGACAAGTAGTATTTTCAGTCTTCAATTCAATAAATTGTAGCAAATCTTAATCTTTTTTAACCACTTCAAAATTTTCTTTAGAAATAGGCTACTTCTTCTCAACCCTCAAACCCTTTCCTTTACTTGACACATGGACTTAGTTGTCATAATTTTGGTTTTGAATATATTGCTTTTCATATGAATATACAGATTTATAATCAACACTTGTATAATCTAGTATATCATAATAGTCATTAGGAAATCATAAATCAATTAATACTCTTTTCATTCTTTGCCAAGAGCGAATTGGACACTTATCTCATCGCTTTCTATCAATTTGAATGTCTCCCCACCATTCTTCTTCTTCATTGTCTAATTTATTAGATGCAAGCCACACCTTTTCTTCATCACAAATCTTCCAAAAAATAAAATACTCTTCTAAATAAAGAAACCAGTCAATAAAATCCATCCTACACATATCTCCGTCAAAGAATGGAATTTTCTTGTAATTAGGAGTGCGTCTTTGAATATATCGAACATTGTTGTTGCAAGATGATTTCCTAGCAAGAAGAGTAGCAATCTTTTCCTGTATTTCGCCTATAATTTTTTGACTCTTTTCACAAAATTGGTGATTCTCATTACAAAAGTTAACGAACTCAGCTCTATTGGGGACTGGGTTGTTGACATAGTCACCGCCATCATTGTTGTGGTGGTCACCGTCTCGCCGGTTAACCATCAGACCAGGGTAAGTCAAGACTCTGATACCAAATGATACAAACCTCAATTGACATGCTTTGAGACCCAACAAAATATTTGAATACTTGCCCAAGAAAACTAAAATTCTGATTTTTTATAGAAACCCAGACCCAATGTTTATAATCGAAACGTGAACCAAAGGTATAGGTATAACACCTTAACCCAATGATTATAATTGAATTACGAACCAAAGATATAAAGTTTGAACGCCACAAGAAAGAATCCCTAATAAGTTCACAGTTCTTGAAGAACCAAAAGAAGAGTAAAGCCTCACCTTTTCTGATTTTTATTCAATATTATCTCTGAAAAACGTTTACAGACTTAGGAGCCTATTTAAGGGCTCAATAAAACTTGATAGACAAGAAAATATATTCTAAAATAACTCTTAATTGATACCCAACCATATTAGGAATCAAATTTGTCCTAAAAAGTATTAAATGCACCTAAAAACAAGGAAATAAATCACCTAAACCTAAAATAACATTTTTTACATAAAAATACCAAAAATAATAAATTAAAATAATTAAATAGTAAATTGTGTAATACATCAGACCCCTCCACTTGAATCAAACTCGTCCTCGAGTTCATCTTTGAAATTTGAAATCTTCCGCTCCAAATAAACAAATACTTAAGTGAGACTTAAGGATTAAACAAATAATAAAATTAAAATTTTCTACTCAAAGAAAATCAACATATTGTGTAGTCATCTTCAACAAATCAATTGAGACTTAAGGATTGTGAGTTGTGGACTCATCCTCATATTTGACCTCAATTGAATCTTCCACAATATTTTCAATAATTACCATCTCTTCTTCTTCTTCTTCTTCTTCTTCTCTCTCTCTCTCTCTCTCTCTCTCTCTCTCTCTCTCTCTCTCTCTCTCTCTCTTTTCCTAGGAGCTTGGTGCACGATTTTAATCTAGTGCACGTCATAAAATAAGAACGAGGAATAAATAATACAAAAGGAACAAGACAGGATGATAACAGGAAACAAAAGATAAAGAGAAAGTAAAATGATTTTAGAACTTATGCTCTGATACCAAATGATGCGAACCTCAATTGACCCGCTTTGAGACTCAACGAAAATATTGGAATACTTCCCCAAGAAAACTAAAATTCAAATTTTTTTTGATAGAAACACTAACCCAACGTTTATAATCATAACGCAAACCAAAGGTATAAGTGTAACACCTTGACCCAATGATTATAATTGAATCACGAACCAAAGGTATAAAGTTTGAATGCCACAAGGAAGAATCCCTGATAAGTTCACAGTTCTTGAAGAACCAAAAGAAGAGCAAAGCTTCACATTTTCTGATTTTTATTCCATAATATCTCTGAAAAAAGTTTACAAACTTAGGAGCCTATTTAAGGGCTCTATAGAACTTGATAGATAAGAAAATATATTCTAAAATAACTCCTAATTGATACCTAACCATATCAGGAATCAAATTTGACCTAAAAAGCGTTAAATGCACCTAAAAACAAGGAAATAAATTACATAAACCCAAAATAACGTTTTTTACATAAAAATACCAAAAATAATAAATTATAATAATTAAATAGTAAATTGTGTTATACATCACAAGTGGTCTCACTGTGGTTCGGAGGGACTATCTCATTGGTGCACACAGTCACTAGGAGCACAACTTACATCAAGGGCTCCAAAACAAGTGTGCATACGATACCACAAGATCGTGTTGAGGACGTGGGTGGAGATATAGAGGAGGAGATTGACAGATTCACTTCTTCTCCAAAGTCTTTAGCTCAACCATCATCTTTAGCACCAGCACGAGGCTTAGACAAACTTGATCGCCTATTAGCTAAAATGGACCAGATGTATTTAGTACTTGACTCCCATGTGTAGCACACCATGACACAATTTGCATACCTCCAAGGACAGATCACTGCATTGTCTTCATAGATCGATAACGTGTCCATGGCACGGGGATCAGATTCAGAGTCTGATCAGTTCTAGCCTCTTTGGGCATTCCAGTCAAAAAGGGGGAGGCAATTTTGAGGGGGAGCTTACACATTTGAAGGGGAGCAGAGCATAGACATAGCTTAGGCATAGAATTTTAGTTCATACAAGCAATTTAATTTTATTTATGTTTTGGTTCAAACTGTTTCAACCTTTATATCTTTTGTTTACAGTTTTTACTGCTTTTGTTTAAAGTTTAAATACTCTACTTTTAATTTCAGTTTATTTTCAGTATTTGTGTTTACCTTATTGCTTTGTAGCATTTTTTTTTTTGTTGTACTTTTAAGATATTGCTAATATGTCTTAAGTACCTCACTCTTGTACTCTAGCAGGATCTTGTATCCTAAATGCAAATACTTCATGTATTTTGCATTAGTTAAGTGTTGGACATGCAACTGATACTTGTGATTGTTCTTAATTGCATTATGTGTTTGAATGAACATTTACTTGCTAAATGTTCATTGTAGTCATTCTTTAATGACAATATTTTTTATATGATCAAGATATGCTTACATGTTTTATAGTGTTTTCAAACTTGATCGCACTTTACTTACTCATGTACGTACCTTGTGTTCAACTTGTCGTAAACTTAATGAAATTTTTGTTTGTGTGCAAGTGTTTCAGGTTACAGGTATATACGTGCAAGTGCTTCACAGCTTCTAGATTTGGTGTGAGTGAGTTTTGCCACTGTTCCCAAACTCACGATTAAGTTTAGAGTTTGTTTTAGGAGTTTTGTCACGGAATAGCTAAAGTGAGAGATTGTAAAGTTGTTATTTACAACTATGTGTTTTGTTGGCTTTTATTCTGTGCCAAATTTGATTGTAATTTTATTCAATCTTGTGTACCCTGTATTTATTAAGGATTTAATTGTAAGGGTTGTGTGATAGAGAGAGAGAAAGTGTGAAGACTTAAGCAATTGAAGACTAAAGAGTTTTCATAGGTAGCTCGCGACTAAGCATCTCGCGAAGTGACTCAAGTGCCTTGCATATGCTGGAATGCGAAGAGTCAAGCCAAGTTGGAGATAGCTGTGTTTTGTGAGTATCTTGCAGGTAAGGCCTTCCCGCGAGACACCTGCAAGGCATTCTGTTCTACCAGACTGTCCATTATGATACACACTTTTTGTGCCTACACTATATATACCCACATTACCCACAAATGTTAAGGAGTGCTTTTGAGGGAAAATCCTAGCCAAACACCTTGAGAGTTAGAGATTGTTATACCCACAATTCTCTACACATTTTCTTGTGAAATTTTCTCAACTCCTACCTCTCCATTTCCATACTATTGAGTGGTTGATAGCCCAAACACTTACCACACCCTTTCAGAGTGTCAAGTGAAGTTTTGGTGTTACTAGGAAGTATTGGAAGAAGCTAAGGATGGCAGATGCAACATGAAGCTTATTGCGGGATCTGGAGAATTAGACAAGACATGATTACGAGAAACCTTGTTAGAGTAGGAGCTGGGAGGGCTTAAGTACATCGGGTAGATTAGGCTTGGAGGGTCTCTTGCTGACTCATGTATCCCAACTGATTGTCTAGTAAATTGATTTTTGATTGGAGGGTGGCGGAGAGGTTTTTCGTTAAGTTCTTCAGATTCCTCTTTGATAACACATCGGCGTGTTATCCTGTGTTTGCATCCTTCTTCCCTACTCTTTTACATTCCATTTTACTGCTGTGTTTCTTTGATTATGGATTAAAGTAGCTTGTTTGTTTATCCGCTTGCTTATACACTATTCCACACTTAGTATTAAGTTAGTGTAAAATCAATCGAGCTGTAACTTTAATTTGGGGGTCTAAACAACTCTTGTGTTTTCAACACATTTTTGAGCTTTCATAACTTATAAATGGGGTAGATTTTTATCAAGGAACTTAGTTCATTCCAATTAGGATAGTTTCAAATTTAACCCACCAAAACAAAGCTATCAAATGCTATGTTTCACAAGGTTTTCAGTTCAATCCCGTTAGGATAGTTTCAAAACTAACCCATCAAAACAAAGCAAATGAATGGTATGGCTACAAATTTTTCACAATTGCAATAGTCATCCCTCTACTCCCTCGCAACTTTCCTTATTCCTTGACTCAAGCTAAGGCATACTTTATAGCTAGCATTTCAGTAGATAACTAGAAATTCCTCCATTTCTCAATATCAAGACAGATAAACAAGTTCATTATCTATTGCATGAAACAAATCAACCCCTAAAGGTCTTCTATCACTATTGCTTAATTAATTTAACTTAAAAAAATAAAAATAAAAATAAATAAATAAATAAATAATTTTTCCTAGTCAAATTAGTACAGTTCCACAGATAAATGTCATCCAAATACCCCCAACAACCCACATGGTTAGGTAGGACAAAATATAAGCAAAATTAGCTTTCTATATGAAAAATGAAACAAAAAGAAAAAGGGCCAAACCATAAGAGAAGACCAGCTCTTTATGTGCTCCTCAAAAAAGAAAAAAAAAAAAAAAAAAAGAAAAGAAAAAAGAACAGCTCTTTATGTAGTCTCACTTTACCTTAAACCCCAATATTCACCATCAGTGATTCATTTCTTAACTCAATCATCGATCAAATGGGCATCTAATAATCCACAATTCAGAGCTAGCAAATTATTGGTATTTACTCATGCAAACAAAAGCCATAACCAAATTCTAGAGACAAAAACAGAACAAAACAAATTTTCAACTTGAATTAAGATAAGGAAAAACAAAACATACCCAGAATTGAAATGATACTGGAAAAGCTAAAAATACCCAAAAAATAAATAAAAGAAGAAAAGAGAGACCCAATATCGAATAGAAATTGATAAGACTAAAAAAAATATTAAGAGTAAAAAGAATTGAAGAAATCTCACAGGTCGATGATAAAGATCCATTTGAGAGTGGAGTAGACAAAATCTAGGTCATCAGGTTTGAAGGAGTTATTGATGAAGCACACAACCTGAGAGAATGAGTCCTTCTCTCTCTTGGGCCATTGGTGGTGGAAGCCAAGCATTGCAGAGATGCATCATTTAATATTTTGAAGTAAAAGAAGGAACACCGACTAGAGGTTTTCAGTTTGAGTGAGAAGATGCAAGAGAGAGAACACTAGTTTGTTTGTCTGTGTATTTTTGCTTTTATATATTACCTACTTAACCAGTAACTGATTTTTCATTAAAAATAAATAAATGGTCAGGATTCGTGTAAAATCTATGGCCAAGACTGAAAAGGGTACCATACCCCCCTAGAAAAAGAGGGGATACAAAAGAATGACCCAGAAATTTCAAGTGAAATTACATTTGCTTTTAGATCTTTTTTTTTTTTTTTTTTTTTTTTAACACATTTGCTTTTAGTTGAATATGTATAAAAACAATATTATAGAAATGACTAATGACATTGCTCTCTATTTTTTCAGTATTATGAAGGAAGCTGAAGCAAAGAAGTTATGACAATTTGATTGAGATTGATCGAAGTAGACTTTTTCCTTCAATTTTGAATATATCACTTCATTATACATGTAATTAACTTTCTGATCTCAATTTATGTAACTTTGCAATTATTCTATTTGTGATGACTATCACCTTAGATTTCCTATGTTCATGGCTCTTTGTTTGGATTTATTGTAAATAACTTAATAAAATTCACAAAAGTTATTTATTGTCTAAATCCACTATTAGTCATTTCTAGCAATTATATCCATACTAGAAGTGCATCCCAAAAGGCTTTGTTTATGTCTTTGTATTTGTTATTCGTCTCTGACTCTCTATATTAATTGGTGTAACTTTGGTCAAGAGTGAGTTGTGGACTACTGAGGATCTTTTAATTTTCAAAACATTATTGGGTTTGGTTTTTCATTTTTTTCATTCTTAATCAAATTAGAACAGTGAGTTCCAGTTAGCTCAATTGATAAAGTCTTTAATGGTTGTATAAGAGATTTGAGATTCAACCCCGCTTACACTAAAACTGATTGCTGTCTTAGTCTGATAATAAAGAGCTATTATCAAGAGCGGATAGGTTGAAACTCTCTCAAAAAAAAAAAAAAAAATCAAATTGAAACTTGCCACATAACATTATTAGTCCACATCACCCTAAATTTATTGAGAATTTTACTACATGTTAATTTTTTATACTTCAGTAAGTGATCCAACTTTTATAATATAATAATATGTAATAGATAAATAATGAGATATTATCAATTCACAACAACCATGAATTGATTTGTACAATTTTCAATATTAAATAGTATAAAATTGAAATTAAACTAGAAGCATAAATTAATGCAACATTATATATATATATATATATATATAAGTTTTTTGTTGATGAATTAATATATGATATTACTATTTTTTTTTTTTTGTCATTACTTATTTATTTTATTTGACTACATAACTTAAACCAAATACATAATATATAAATTGACATTAATAAAATACCATGCATTGCACAGTTTAAAAACTATAACTAATACTATATATAATAGTAGAAGCTTTTTCCTACAATTAAGTTGGTTTTAACATGTAGGAAAAATACCCATCTAAATTTCTACAATATTTACGATTAAAAAACAAAAAAATATATATAAAAGCAGAGACCTCATGTGGGAGTCCATGAGATCCTTTCATATGGTGCTCTAATTTTACATATAGATTTTTTTTTTTTACGTCTTTTTATTAAGTTATTTTTACTGTAACCAAAAAGTTCACGTTAACTTATTTTTACTATTATCTTATTAATTTTCTAAGCTTACACCACACTTTTTTCTCTTTTTCATGTCTTTTAGCATACCCACTGTTTCAATATTAAAAACAAAAGTAAAAATAATGATAATTAAGGACTAATAGTAATAACTAACTAGATAAGCCCTTAGAGGGAGAGATAGAGAGATATGAAAATATTGTGGATTGTTAAATAAAATGCACTGTTTCACTATTACCAAAATAAATAAATAAAATAAAGCATTTGTAAGAGAGAGAGAGAGAGAGAGAGAGAGAGAGAGAGAGAGAGAGAGAGAGAGAGAAATCTGAGGGGCTACCACCTCCATCATACTGGCCTCCCACCACCATCAAGCCGCTAGGGTAATTTTTTTATATTTTTAATTAGGGGCTTAAATATGATTTTGGTCTGGGTAATTTGGTAGGATAATTTTTGTTTTGAGTATATAAGTAGAGAGAATATTTGGTGCACAAAGTAAACCATATTCTACCATAGTTTTAAATCATCATATATAATACACATGCATACGCACTTGCCCACATCATGTCTTAATGTCACACTATCAATGAGTGGAAGATGGTGAGAGAGTTGGATTTATTTTCATTTCATAGTATGCAATATGTGAATTCAACACAAATTAGTTGATTTTCATGAACTTGTTACTCTTTTGAATTTATTTTTAGTTTCATTATTAAAAATAATAATAATAATAATAATAATCTTACCTTAAGAAGGCTACAAATGTACAGTGAATCTACTAAACTAAAATTTGATATCTCAAAATGTATATGTTTCTTTACTCTAATTTAGTTTACTTTTTCTTTATAATATATGTACAACACTCTCCAAAATTGTTTTACATAAAATATTACAAAATTATCCGTGCATTGCATGGATAACTTACTGGTGGATATAAATAAAGTGATTACGTGCCTATTACTTTGGAAGGAGATTCCATTGTTGGCCGAATAGTTTAGGTAGCCAAAAGAATATTTGGCTCCAAAGTGGATGATATGTAGAGTAATCATTGACATTGGAAAAGAATTGTCTACTGAAGCAGAAACTACAAGTGAGAGAGGCTGAATAGTTTATGTAAATATTGTTTAATAAGGGAGGATGAACAATTTATGTAGTTATTGTTTAATGAGGAAGGCTGAACAGTTCATGTAGAGTATTATTGACATTGGAAATTTGTATTGTTGTTACATTAGTATAACTCAAGCATGGTGTGAATTACCAGAAATTTGTATTGCAACTCACCGCTGTTGGTGACTAGAATTTGTATTACAACTCACAGTTGTTGGTGAGAATTTTTATTGCTCTCTTTATTTGTTTGGGTTGGTTGAAATAATTAAAATTTACTGGTGATATGTTATTAAGTTCTTTAGCATGGTGAATCCCACAAAAATTGGTAGTTATATATCAAAAGTTCTTGATGTTGGCCTTCTTGGGCCTCTGTTTAAGGTGGATTTGCTTAGTTTTTATGAACTCAATATATGTTCCAACATGAATATATAGTCTGATGGAAATTAAATTGTACTAATTTCTAATAGGAATTGAATTTGAATAATTGTTGGTGTTCTCAACTGCTAATAATAATTGGGGTTGATGATATTCTCATGACCTAGCTGGTATGAATATCCTTTGCTATAAATGTCTATGTAGAATGTTAGGACATATGTGAATTATATTAGAAACATATGTCAATATTTTATGTAATTGGCTAATCCTTTGATAAAACACACTTTACTTGTAATTGGGTAGATCTAGGATGTGTTTAATACTTCAAGAAATAAAGGTTTCAAGTTCAAGTGTTAAAGTCATGCAAATCTATCCAAGAAACAAATGAAGAAGTGCTGGATTTTAAAGCTCGATAGTTAGCATCTATCGAGGTTAAAATGCTACTGAAGCTCGAAGCTCGATAGATACCCTATCTATCGAGGTTTATGGAATTCAGTTTTTTAGAGCTGATTTTCTTCCAATCCGTGTGTATATGTTTGGGCTTTCTTTCTCACAACCCTAAACATATATAAGGATTATTTTAAAGGCTGTCAAAGGTTGCACAAGTATGAAGCATAGTTGTATTCATGCAAATTGTGACCAAAGAAAAAAATTTTCCTAGTTCATCTTTCTCTTGAAATAGCTGCTGTGTTTGTACACCTTAGGGTTTTGTCACCAAGGAGCTTCGTGATCTTCATCATGCGATGAACTGAAAAACTTTATAGCCAACATCTTTCTCAAGTTGGTGATTAAGTCACGTACTAGGATCCGCGCATCTATTGGTTAGTCATGTATTGGGAGTCGTGCATTGAAAAGGAGACATTGCCACTACAGAACAAGTCCAATTAGGTATTGGGGTAAGGGTTCAACTGTAGATTGGTATAAGGTACTGGGATTCCTTTACTTATAACTGCTTATTTTGATAATAATGGATTCTCGAGAGTGGTGACCTTAAAATCACTCAGTGGGGTTTTTGCCGTATAGGTTTTCCCCATTCGTAAACAAATCACTGTGTCAATTTATTTTTTGTCGCATATTTAGTTAATTGGTGATTTGTTGGTGCTACCATGCGTTTTACATGTAAAATTAATTAACTTGGCTAAATTAATTGGTTAATTTATCACAATGGGTTAATACATTCTTGGCCTATCATAGAACATAAACTTATATCCTTTTTAGCAAAAAAGAAATATCGGGTTTTGTGCAGAGCATCAGATATACAACAAAGAAATAGAAAACAAAATTTTAGCACTTCATTGTCCTTATTTATTTTGGTGGTGTTGAAGTTGTTTAATTTGGTTTAGTATGCAATATTATGTATTAATCCAGCTCAAGTGAAAAAAAGTAAATAGGATATATTCTTGATGATATGATGTAGAGCATTCAATCAATTATATTTTGGTATTGATCAATTTTAAACTCACCAACATATTTATATCTTAATTAAAAAAAAAATGCATACTAGTTTTAAAATTTAAGTACTAATGCAAATTTGCATAAGCATATGCCAGAAGAAGTTCATGGTGTTCCATGTCTCTATTAAGGTAAGTTTATCAGTTTATCATTAAAAGAATAACAAAAGAAGTCACAAGGCACAAATTTTTTTGTTTCTGTATGTGTTTAGTTTTTTTTTTTTTTTTTTTTTTTTTTTTGAGGGAAAAGACAACACTTGAAATTTGATTAAAAAACTAGAAAATCAGCAAAAAATAAAGTAAAAAAATTAAAAGCATCAACTTCTGGAAAATCAGCACTTGTTGTGACTTGAGCCACATTGTCTAAGGAAATGAAACACTTTAGTGGGTGTTTTACTTCTATTTATATGTGTCTAAAATTTGTTTAGTTCATAGGCGGGTTTATTATTTATTCCCCTTGATGTACTATATCATAAAAGGTTGTTTTTTATATAATTTTTTATGGTAATTATCGTCATTTTTGTTGTCGTTGAATCAAAATAAGATTATGCTAGATCTACATAATTTGTAGTTGATACATCTTCATCATTTTAAGATAGATTACCCTCATCAATAGCTATTGCGTCTTCTTCATTGCCAAACTTGATCATCTTGACAAACCTTTTATTTATCTTATTGTACCACATGTATTTATTTACTTTTAAGATGGATTATATTTGATTGTAAGATTTTTATATCTTTTGATATAAATTAACTAGTAGGTATGCTAGCCAAATTGCTTGCTTCTTCAGTTTTTTTTTAATCTTTTACTTTGCGTCCAACACTATCATAATTGGTTGTCTCTCTACGTGTGTGTGTGTGTGTGTGTGTGTGTGTGTGTGTGTGTGTGTGTTGTTTTGTAGGATCCAAGCAAGAAAGAGTTTAAGATACTTGCTGTGTTATTTCTCAAATTTTTTACAGCATGAACAACTTGTGGTATTGAAGGAATTACTGAATATTTTATATTAATAGCTATTTGTTAATACGTGTTTGACAACTTTAGAATATGAAAAGTTTTAGGTTAAATGGGTAACAACTTTAATTTTGTTCCTTTTTGCTTTCTAAATTACTAATAGTGATTTATCATGTCAAATTGGTAGTTTATTTGTATATTAATAAGCTACAATGTTGTAATATTATTTATTTTTTTCTTTCTAATTTGTGAGGTTTAATTCAAATAATTTTGAATAAGTCCTCTGAAATCAAATTCAATACAAAAGAAATTTTGTTAGGGACTTAGTAAGGCTAAATGGAGCTTGAAGATAATATAAGTTTTGGCCTCATGTAATATACTTATATTGTGAGATTCAGTTGCTACAAGTAGTATTGTAGTAACTTAGATATGAAACTCTAGTTGTAACACAAACAACTACGGATAACAACATTCACTAATATTTGTCTTTTAATTTAAATGATATTTTACATAATTGCTTAGCATTCATTAGATTTCATTTTCAGTTATTTTCCCGTGCATCGCATGGGTTACCAACTAATTACAATAATTTTCAATTGATGTTGGTGGAGGAGGAGGAGGCCACCAAAGTGAGATAATATAGTTTATTGAGATAGGTAGATAGTGAATTGAGACAATAGTTGTACTCAATATATCTCAGTACCCACTTTAACATACTACCAAGATAACAAAGGCCTACACAGTTCATACATTTTTATTTAGTTATCCTTGTACTTCCATTAGCCTATGATCCAGGCATTATTTCATATCGGCAAAACTTAAATACAGTACCTTAGGTATTGTTCCTTAAGTATCCCTTTTAAAATTATGCCACTTGTCCAATCACTTAAGTTTTTAAACGGCGTTAACCAACTGTATCTTTCTGTTCTTCTTCTTCTTCTTCTTCTTCTTCTTTTTTTCTTTTTTTTCTCTTCTCCTGTGAAAGCCATTCAAAATTCCAGAGAACTCCAAACCCCAACTTCTCACACCCAATCTATAAGATTGAGATAAAAATCATCCTACAATGCTAGAGCATCCAAAACCTACATATCCAGAAAAAAACCCAAAATTTGTAGCTTGCATTTTGTTTATTCTGTTCTTGTAAGACCACTGTTTATTTTGTTTTGTGGTTTCATCTTTTTTGGGTTGGACGTTGTTTCTAAGTCTTGGGCCCCATTGTATATTTCTTTCCTATTTATAATACAAAATTCTCTCTCTTATCTTTAAAAAAAAATAAAAAATCATAAATCCCACAAACCCAGTTCACAAATTCCAAATCCAAATCCAAATCAACCTAGCCTTCAGCAAAACCAAGTCTAAAAGCACAAAATTTGACTCAGATCTTCTGGGTATGAACCAATCTGAATAGATCGTTCTTGATAGCTCCGTGTGTTAGCTCAAGTTTAAGAGACGCTCTATGTGTTGTCGCTTCAACTTTGTGTGTTAGTTCTTGACAATTCTGTGTTGCCGCTTTAGCTACGAAGATGAAGACAAAGAGGAAGAGGAAGATAATGGGGTTAGTATTCTCAAAGCTGATTGACTGGGTGACAGTTGAACAGGTGGAATCGTCCATAGAGGATTTCTTTTAGCGAAACTTTTCTTTTTCTCTGGAGAGAGAGATTTGACGTTTTTCTTGTTTCTCTCATGGCAGGTTGGGTTTCAATAGAACAAGAAAAGTAAAAGGGAAAGATACAGATGGCCAACTTAACACTGTTTGCAAACTTAAGTGGATGGATATGTGGTAGAATTTTAAATGGGGTACATAAGGAACAATATCTAAGGTACTATATCTAAGTTTTGTCCATTTCATAAACAATTTAACTAGTACAAGTGAAGTTATGAAATAATGCTTGTGTTTAAAAGTGATACAGAGCAAAGAGGGTAGACCCAATCACAGCTTCAAGTTCAACAGAGTGCAGTTAGTCATGGCATTCCCTTTCAGCACGTTCAACAGTAAAACTCCTGGTTTTCAACAATAGTCAAATAAACAATAGATTAATATCGAGAATTGTATCTCCTAATGGATAATGTTTACAATGGTTCCTTTTTTAATCTTTTAGTTCTTAATTTCTTCTAGTTGATTTTATTTTACTAGTTTGTTTGTGTCATTGTTTTTCTTGGATTAGAAAGAGTCCTTGCTTGGTGCAATGAATTTATCCTGGCGGAATAAAAATATGATTTTTCTTTTTTCTTTTTTTTTTCTTTTTTTTTTCTTTTTTTTTTCTTTTTTTTGAGGAGAGGGAATAAAAATATGATGATGTAATTTTTTTAGATGCTATGTTCATACTATATATAGTAATATCAAGTACTTTTTAACCGTAAAATGTGTACTATAAAAAATATATTTATTAAATATGATAAGTTTGATGATATATTTAATCAATAATATATATTTAGACACAAGAAAAATACATAAAAAAATAATATATAAAAACTATTAAGTGTCTTTGTTTATATAATCAATATAATTGTTGGTTCCTAAAACACACCTATCAAGTGCTTTTGGTCCTTAAAGTTTCAATTGAGCATTAATGGTTCATGAAATTTAAAAATTGAGCATTATTGGTCTGTTCATCAACTTTTGATAATTTCTTTGTTTATATGTCTAATGGAGTAATGACGTGGCATTTTGTAAATGTCATGGCATCTTTTTCATTATTAAAAAATTATACCATTTTAACCCCAAAAAAAAAAAAAAAATACACATGTTATGTAGCAATCAATTAGTTTATTTTTGGGTTTTCCTCAATTCAAACCCGTTAGAACATAAAATTCTCAAATTAATTTTTTCTTTTTTCAAAGTGAATACATCATTAACTTCTAATCAATCTAAAGAAGCGATTGGGTCTGGCATTGTCATCCTAAATAACAGCGTACTGACCCAAGACTCAGACTGGAACTTAACCGTCAGGACAAGGATAAAGAGACCAATTTTAAAGTTCCGCTAAGATGTAGGTGTGTCTTTCAATTCTTTATTGGTTTCCCTGTTTGTGAATTGATTCTTGATAAATCTAATGCCATTCTTTTCGTTCTGCCCGGGAGCGTGAAAAATTGCAATGTGGATAAACCGTACGTCCTCATCTTGTACAGAGTGATCACCACCATAGACCGGATACGGAGGCATGCCAGTCCTTACATAACAAAAGTGTCTATTCCCCAAGTAAAGTAGGCTCGATGAGGATTGCAACTGTGGAGAAAGATTTACAAAAGCATCCTTACGCATCTCCTCTGAGACAAAATGAAGGTGGTGACTTTTAAGCAACCTTGCAGGCTTAAACAAACTTCTTGTATGATGGAACTCCTCTGTTTCCTCTTCTTCTTTCACCTCTTCCTCCTCTGTTTCCTCTTCCACCTTCTCCTCTAAATCATCCTCCTCCTCCTTCCCTTCTTCCTCCTCCTCTACTAATGGGGCTATCGCAGCTATACTGTTGTGGTAACATCCATAAAGGGTGTTCTCTACAAACTCCATCTTACCCGAGAAATTACCAAGATAGTGAGGGATGCTTGCGTATTTTGTCTATTGATATGTGTTGAGAAGGAAATTAATGTCTTCGAATGAAATATGAGAAAGCCAAGCCAAAACTCAACAATGGGCTCTTGAGATGATGTCCAAAGGTTTTAGGTGTAGTGATAAGCCTATCCAAGCAAGAAATAAAGGTTGCACCTTAGGGAAAACAACAATAAGGCCCAATAAAATATTTCACAATAATTAATTAACGGATTAGTGAACCTATTACAACAATACAAGAAAATAAAATTCTCCAACAGTAGGGTAAAATTAGACTTATGGTTCAGCAATCAATTATTGAACAAATTTAAGAAGGCGTTCACTTCTAGAAGTCCTTGTGTGTCTTGGTCAGAAGGGTCTAAGGTACTTTTAGCCATCATTACATCAATATGAGGGAAGAATTCCATTGTTACAAATATATTATATCTTTCAATGGTAAAACAAAAAGTAAAAACTAATGGCTCCATAGTGAAAATGAAAGGGTTATTTGGCATGGTGTAAAGGGAGAGAGAGATTCCAACTCAATGCGGCAAAATATTATGCCAAGATTCTTATGGGATATGTATGTAGAGTGTGAGTGTGATAGGAAGGATATTTTGAATGAGTGGGTGTGTAGGCTTATAATGGGAAATGCAAAAACTAAGGCTTAAATGGGGAAGAGAGTTATTTATGGCCGATTAGGGAGCATTTATGAACTTAGAATGTGCAACAACAAAAAAAAAAAAAAGAAGGAAGGGAATGTCTGAGGCTAAGTGGGTATGAACTAAAATGGCTTATTTGTGGGTCAATGGAGCTAACTGCAATCTAAAATGTGACAGAATAAAAGAGTTTTTTAGAGATTTTTTTTTTTTTTTTTTTGTGTTTTTTATGGGCTGATGTGATTACCATTTTATAGTGGAGCTTAAAGGGGGAATGATTAGCAAGAATCCAAAAACATAGGGTTGATCAAGGGGCAGAATGGTAGATTGCTCATCCTAGGATTTGGCCATAAATGACAAATTTTCTTTTGGGTTGTTTTGCTTCTTTGGGCAATGTCACACATGGGTAAAAATCTGAGTAATCTTGCATTAAATGCCTGGATCTCTGAGGTTGTATTCAGCCAATGAGGTTAAGACATGCATTAAGGAAGAATCTTAGTGCTGCAACTGAGATTTGGATCCTAGGAAGTAGGATTTCAATACCCCAAACTAGGTGTCAAAATTTAAGCCCACTTCAAAGGGTTCTACTGGAGATCCCTTTATGCTCTCCAAACCACATTTTCTTAAATTTTCCCTTTTAGGATTCATGGGCTTGGCACATGAACCAGTTCTTGGACGTTTTTGGCATTTATAAGATTGATTTGTTGAGATTTGAGTAACTTGGTTATGGCTCCCTTCTGCTAGAAGTGGAGCTTTGAGGAAGATGATGAAATCCCATTACCCCTTAGACTTTAGCTGCTAACACAACCTCTAAATGCTATGCACGTGATGGAGGCAATGGCAGAAAGTTGATGGGACAATCTTTAGTTCATTCTTAGGGGTTTGGTTATCTCCAACGGAAGCTTGGTCAGGGATGAACAAGAAAGGAGCTAGCTAGCTAGTTCAGCTCTCTACCTTCTTTGGTCTAGGCCTATTCACGCATGCTGGACCCTTTAGCTAGGCTGCCCTTTTTTACTTGGGCCTATTCTTCTTTTGTCACATAATTGGGCCTACAAAATGAAGATCAATGACACATATTGCCATGGTTTTTCATCCCTTGTGGACTCTTATTGTTAGTGGATGCTCAATGTAGATGGGTTTTGATAAATGCTTTGTAAATAATATTTAGTACTTTGAAATAATGAATACCATAGCATAAGTAATGTTCAATAATCACGTCATAATTTAAATGATGAGCTTGCAGGATGAATAATTACCATGGGTTTCAAAAAATAATGTTGTGATATAAATAGTGACCATGGGTTCTTATTTTTTAAATTCCATGGATTTATAATATGGTAAAATAAATGTCATAGTATTAAGATAAATAACTTTCCATGGGCCTTTATAAGACAATTTCCATGGGTTTTTGAGAATAGATAATTTCCATAGATCCCATGGGCTTGTAATATTATGGTACTATTTAAGATCCCATAGATTCAAGGCAACACCTTATGAACTTTTTGTACATGTGCTACACTTTCTCGAGCACAAAATCTTATGATATGCACTAAGGTGTTCATGATTGGCTAGTAAACAATGGTGAGATGGTTATTTATGCCTTTCTCATTAAGTTCTAGTCCTAACATTCAAAAGCATGTGACTTCAAAATCAAGGACATGTAATCAACAATTATAAACAACCCCCACACAACAAGCACTACATAGCTAAAGCTAGCAAAGTGTAGAAAAAATTAGCTCATCCAAGTTTAAAAAAAAGGTACACAAGCATGTTATGTAAATATAATATGGCCAACCTTGATTAAAAATCTAAGATATATAATACAAAACACATTTTTCCTTCCTCTTTTTTTTTTTTTTTTTTTTTAAATAAAATAAAATAAAAGGAATAGCAAAACAACCTATCATGATATGCATGAATGTTATGCAACACAAATCTTAAAAGCATAAAAGAAAACAAAACAGTAAAAGAAGAATGGTCACAATGAGTATTGAGATGAAGCACAAGGACCATGTCAAAAAGATTCAATTAGATTGAGCCTTTTGCATCCAAAACTTTTTAGATGCAACTCTGGCATTGGAGTTATTATTCATATTAGAATGATGATCAACTCCAGGATTGGTATAAAAGTTTTTAAGTCTTTACCAATTCACCAATAAATACCATAGGATCTTGTGCTTGAGGCATAGGTACTTTTGGTTTATTTGCTCGCTTTAACAGTTTAGGTGAATATGCCCAGTCTTTCCATAAAAATGACAAACCCATAAAGGTCTATTATGCAACTTATCCTTAGGGAGGTTAGGATTCCTAGGCTTAGACTCTTTAAGATCAATCCTAATCTTCCTAAGAGGTGGTGTAAATTCTACTAGTTTGACAACCTCACTCCTAGGGGGCTCAGAAGAAGAAACAAAGTTTGTGGAATGAGTTTCGGACACCGAGATGCTATCTACAAAACCTAGACCAGATTTGTCTAAGGGAGACTTCTGAACACTCAACATGTGATCAAGTTTAGAATTAGCAGACCTGTTTGTTTGTTTTCTAGCAACAGATAATTCTAGTTCCAAGTTCTTAATCTTATCAAGCAACAATATGTTTTCAATCTTCACCTTATTAATCAATTCATTAGCATCAAGCAATTTCAACAACAAGTTTTTCTTATCAAGTTCAAGGGAGGCAATCTTCTTTAAACCTAAGTCAACACTCATTGCATCCTTTAAAGCAACCTTGCATAGCTTATTAAAAGCTTCTTACAAATCAACACAGTCAGAGAGCTCCACATCAAAAGGGTTCTCTTCAACCACAACACTTTCATCAACTACAGTAGTAGCTGTGAAAGTAATGAAATTTCCACCCTTATCACTACTAGACTCATAATCAGAAACTTCATCATCACTAAGGGTTACAGCTATAGCTTTACCCTTTAATCTCAAGAATGTAGGACATTCTGATTTCACATGACTGTACCCTTGACAACCAAAACATTGTTGACCTAGAGAGTTACTAGAGGTTTGACCAAGTTTCTTTTCTAATTTCTTAGAATTATTAACCTTAGGTGGTTTATTCTTCTTAAAATTTCTAAGTTCAGCATTGTTTTTACCTATTGCCCTTCTATTGTTGTTCCTAAGAAAGTTTCTAAAGTTATTGGCAAGATAAGCAATCTCTGTAGAAGAGAGTTCATAATTAAATCTATTCCCATCAACATCATCAACTGACTTAAGAGCCATTGATTTGGATTTGTTTGTCTTGGTTAAGTCTAACTCATAGGACTAGAGAGATCCTATAAGCTCATCAATAGGGATGGAGTCCACATCCTTACTTTCAGTAATGGAGTCACTTTAGGTCTAAAGTCCTCAATCAAGTATCTAAGTATCTTCCTAACAATCTTAGGTTGATCTTAAATTTCACCCAAATTATAAGCAGAATTAACAATATCATTTAGTTTAGCATAGAATTCATCAAAACATTCATCATCAGACATTTTAACACTTTAAAATCTAGTAGTTGACTGCTACAATTTACTAATCTTAACTGCATTTGTGCCTTCATGCACAGTTTGGAGAATATTCCATGCAATATGAGCAACCTCAACATTTGAGATTCTCTTGAATTCCTCCATTGAAATAGCATTAAAAATAGCATTCTTGGCTTTGCTATTAAAAGCAAGTGCCTTTTTTTGAGAAGTTGACCACTCGCTTACAAGAGTCGTCGATTTCTCCGATCCGTATTCAACAGAATTCCAAACTCTCTCATCAATAGATTTCAAGAATATTTTCATCCTTACTTTCTAGTAGACATAGTTGTTCCCATCAAATTGAGGTGAGATCATAAGAGAGTGAACGTGTTCCATGACAACAGGGGTCAGGGGTCATGGATCAACTCTTAGATCAAAAGATCTAAAAACACGAGCTAACCCACTCTGATACCACTTGTACGTTTTTAGACCCCTTAACACAAGTTGTTTATCCTAGTTATTTAGCCAAGTGATTACTTAAATAAATTATTCAGATCTAGGTTGACACAATAAAATCATATCATATAAATAATGCGAAAATATAAAGAATACAACGATATGATAATCTTGGAAAGCCAAACTGCTAAAAAACCTGGGAAAAATTAACCTAACTATCCTCAAGGTAGAACAAATCAACTATGAAAGAATTGAAGTTTGTACAATATGACTTAGACCACTAACATCGTATTGCTATCTCGAGTAAAAAACTTACTACCATGACCATGTGACAAATCCGAGTCCACAGACTACTTTTTTCTTTAATCCACTGTAACCACAATTCTCCTACTTGTGACTTTAAGACTCCACTCAAAGGTTTCAGATCTTCTTTAAAGTTCTTTATGCAGCAACTGAAGAGATGACCAAGTTCTTGACATGAATCTTGATCTTGATAACCCTAAGTGTGTATGAAGGTAAACACCTCTAAATCTCACAAAAGATTCAACACACAACTCACAAAATGCTTCTAAAATGTAGTTAGGGTTTTTTCTTTTATACTTGGAGTAAAACACAATACCGTACATGTCAAACAAGCTTAGGTTAAATTGGAAATTCTGCTAAAATAAATCTGCATGTGGTTCGATCGATTGAGTCTAATTTTTTATCGATCGAGACTTGCAAATTAAGTCCAATAATTTCTGCAATCACTCGATTCCAATTTTACAAATAAACACATTTTGAGCAAGCCTAAACCTAGACTCTATGTTTTGATCATGGTTTGCCAACATAATACAAATTGAAGTTCTAATACATTAGTTCCTAAAGTCTTAGAACCTAACATATAGTACTTTGCCAAGTATTAATAACCTTGGGCTTTTGATAAAATAGTTCCAACATAAATTGGGCTTCTAATATTGCCAATAAGAACTAGGCTTTTGATATTACCAGTGAGAACTAGGCTTTAAATATTGCCAATGAGAACTGGGCTTTTTGATATTGCCAGTGAGAACTGAGCTTTTAATATTGCCAATAAGAATTAGGATTTAAATATTGTCAATGAGAATTTGATTTTTTTGATATTTCCAGTGAGAACTAGACTTTTGATATTGCCGATGAGAATTGGGCTTTTTGATATTGCCAATGAGAATTAGGCTTTTTGATAAATAAATTCCCATGGGTTTAAATCATGGGCTTTGGTCATGGATTTGAATTCCATTGATAAAATTGCCATGGGTTTAAACCATAAGTTTTGGTCATGAATTTGAATTCCATTGATAGAATTGCCATGTGTTTAAACCATGGGCTTTGGTAAGTATTTTTGAGTTTTGAACTGGATGAGATTTTGAATTCATTCAATAAAATAATTTAGGGAGGATTTTGAATCACGGGTTTCACAAAAAATATTGGGTCTTACAGAGTTCTATATTTCTAGCCCAAATTTATGGTGGCCAGAAGAAAATGGTTGTGGGTTATAATAGGGTGAAAATATTTGGAGAAGCCCAATAATTTGTTGGTGGTGTTTGAAAGTAAGTAGGTGGTATTTAAATAATATTAGGTGTAAAAAAATGTACCCTAACATTATGTGTCAAGATTGAAAAAATAGAGGCGTCCTTTTCCCTCCTGCTGCCATGCTACAAGGACAGCCTTCCTTCCCACAATAGTATGCCCAACCCATCTCGTGTTCACATTCCTTATGGGGGGATTTGGCAATTTGGTCCACTTATCATCTAAAGGATCATAGACCTTAAAGTAAGCAAAGTTTTTGAGATCTAAATCCTTCATCTTACATATGTCGCTGATGCTCATTTTGATTGTGCTTCCAACCACTGTTCATCAGTGTACTGCATTCCAGCAACTTATCCAATGAAGAACACTTGAACCACTAATATTGGACAAGTCTAGAATGTAAACCTCCCGCGAGAAAACATCTCGTTCCACTTTCTTAAGCTTCTTATTTACATCTTCATCAATGTGTGGGTCATCAATATTGAATTCACTGCCAAAGAAGTAAAATTTAGAGCCCAAAGAAACGCAACACATGCTATCGGGTATTCTCCGATTTTAAGTTGAAGGATTAGGGAAATTTTACTCATTTCGGTGACTTGGGCGGCTTTCATTGGGGGAGAAGGAGGAAGTTTTGGAACTTCAATCTCATACAAGGTATACATGACTGGGCTATATGAGTACCAGAAATATTAGTACATCTTTTCGCTTCTGATGCAGCACAATGCAACTGTGATGGCAGCGGTGACTTAGCTTCCATTTTTTTACGAATCCATCTTCGTCTCCTAGTACTACTTCAATTTTGCTGCTGATGGCACTAGCAGTGGATGCAATTTTGATGGTAGTGACTTAGATAAGGATTCCCTTAATTTCAAAGCCCTAAATTTTGAATAAACAAAACAAAACCCCCTTCTTTGATCTAATAAATTAAAACAAAATCAAAAGCTATTATTAAAAGAAAAAAAAAAAAAAACAATTAAGGGGAACAACTTCATTCCCCTTCCCCTGAAATCAAAAGATAAAAACTCAATGAAGTAATATGCCCTTACTGAGAAAATTGGGGCAAAAAGAGAAGGTGAAAGAGAGAAGTTAGGGATCGGCATAGCATGAATCAAAGCAAAGCATGAATCACTTACCCAAAACTATTCTTGGGAGCTATCAAAGTAGACCCTAGCCCGCCGCGAAATCCATCTCTTTCTCTCTCTCTCTCTCTCGGTCTCAATCCCTAACTCTCTCTTTCTCTCTCTCTCTCTCTCTTTCCCACTCTTTCTTTCTCCCTCAATTTTTCTTAGTGAGGCATTTATTGGTGATTTTATTTGTTTTGTTTATAGGGGCAAGGGAACAATGTCATTCCCCTTAGCTTCTTTTTTTTTTTTTTTTTTAACATTTTTTTGAACTTTTTTTAATTACGAAATTAAAAAAGCCCAAAACGATGTTGTTTGGATTAGTAAATGGAAAGAGATAACAGAAGTCTAATGGAATACTTAATTGACAAAAACTAAAAATTAAAGGACTGAAATGACAAAACTAAAACTTAAAGCATTGAAAAAACAAAAGTTGAAATTTAGAGGGCCAGTTTTGAATTTTAGCCTAAAAAATTTAGCTTTTAGCACTTCAAAAAACTACTTCATCTATTTTACCACCCCACCTTACAATATATCAAATATCAAAGGTTCTATTTTTTTTTTTTTTTCTACCTTTTATCTCCAAAAAAAAAAAAGTTCTATTGTTTTTTTTATCACTTCATTTAAATATTTTTTTTTTTAATTCTTACTTTTTTTTTTTGTCTCTTTATCTCTTTACCACCTACAATTACTGAATAAACAATAGTTTTTTTTTCCCCTTTAGAGCTACAGTGAACTTGTAAAGATAGGAGTTTACTGTTCACAATTTGTAAAAACTTTTAGATATACCACCATCTTTGTAGCTTGCTTTTTAGTATTTGGTGTTAAAGCTAAACCTCTCACACTTTTCCATCTCTCTCTTGTGCTTCTCTCACTCTTAGCCTCATCACGCCTCTACCTCATCATGCCGCCAGATATCTCTCTTTGATCGATGAGTTATGGGTTTTTTTGTGTGTGTGTGTGTGTGTGTGTGTGTGTGTGTGTGTGTGTGTAAAGTTGTAATTCACAACTATGTTTTATGTTGGTTTTTATTTCGTGTCAAATTTGATTGTATTTTATTCAATCATTTTCCTATATTTTTTGTGGGATTTAATGTAAGAGTTGAGTATGAGAGTTTGGTGAAGATTTGTGAAGAAAGTGAATTTGCAACTGGGTCGTGAGTGGACAACCAGCAAAAGGCCATATGAGAAGCACCTGTTGGAAATTGAATAGTCTCATGCTAGGCTGGATTTCAAGTCACTTCACAACTCAGACCAAGTTGCGAGTGACCCACAAAACTCTCTGCCTGGAGCATTTTAAAGTGTGTTTTCCTTTTCTTTTTTTCTTTTTTTTTACCAAAACTATACAAGCCCACATTACCCACGAAATTGTAAAGAGGATTTCCAAGAAACTTTTGAGAGAGAAAACCCTAGCAATACACTTGAGAGTTAGAGATTATAAACTCACAACTATCTACACAATTTCTCATAGTTTTCCTTTCCTCCTACCTCTACAATTACACATCCTTAAGAGGTTCTTAGCTCAAACACTTACCTTACCCAATCTGAGCGTTGAGAGAAGTTTTGGTGTGTATGGGAAGCATTGGAAGAAGTCATCGATTGGCAGATGCAATTTGGAGCAAATTACGGGATCTGGATAACTGGTGAAGACATGGCTTGGTGAAGCCCGTTGATAGCTGGAACTTGGAGAGTTCAAGTACATTGGGTAGATTAGGCTTAGAGGGACTTTTTGATATTCATGTACTTCAACTTTATTAGTGAATCGATTTTAGCTTGGAGGGCTGCAGAGAGATTTTTTGCCGAGTACTTTGGTTTCCTCTTCAATAACACGTCTCGGTGTTATCTTGTGTTTGCATTTCTCTTCCCTTACTCTTTAAGTTTTATATTTTTTATTGCTTGCTTGTAGTTATGGCTTATAGAGTATTTTCGGTTATTGTGTATCATTTACTATTGTTCCGCACTTATATAAGTTTGAGTAAAAGAAATTAAGCCATGTTTTTAAAATTGGGGGCCTACACAAGCTATAGTGTTTTACACTATTTGAGCTTTCAGTTTGTTTTTGTGGGATGGGTTTTGAGAAGTGAATGTGATAGGTTGTTGGTTATTTGTGGTGGTGGTTTTGTTGGATTGTTGTTGTGAGTTTTTCTTTTTTGTGTGTGATTATAGGTTGATTTTGATTGGGGTGTGGCGGCTAATTTAGGTGATCTCAGTGATTCCAGTTAGGGCAATGAGTTTAGATTTGTGAGTTTCAATTTAGAGGTGGATTTACATGTTTTTGTAAGGGTTTTATGGGTTTTTGCATCAAAGGTTTATTTTTATTTTATTTATTTATTTATTTTGCAGAAATCACAATGGCCAGTGGTTATGGGTGGTTATGAGTGTTGAGGGTTATTTTTGTAAAGCAAGCCCAACCCAGCGAAGCAGGCAATAAGAGTGGCAGGCATGGAATAAGACTGTTAGGCCCAAGCGGCAGAAAAGGTAGGACACAGGCCCATAACATGAATAAATGGGTCTTGAGGAAGTAAATGGGCTCAAAGGGCCCAGAAAGAGAGAAATGACACCCATGGGCAATGTATGTTATGAAAAAGCAAGAATGGGCCGTGGCAGGCCCAAGGCAATGTAAACAAAGAGAGTAGGGGTTGATGGCAAGCCCATGAACCCCAATGATGAGTATGAGGAGATTGGGCTGGGGAAGCCCAATCAAGTTAGTAAAAGCCCATGGGAAAGCAAAGTCAGTAAATGGGCCGAAGACGCCTAAGGAAAGTAAAAGGGCCGCAGGCCCAAAGGGAAAAAAGGGAAAGGGACAATGGAGCCCATGAGTAAGAACACCAATAGGCTCTCTTAAGCCACTGGGGGAAAGAAAGGAATAGCAGGCCTGAAAAGAGGCCTAGCAGGAACAAAAATCGCCAAGGCAGGAAAGGCTGAGTAACACGGCGGGAAGCTAAGGCAATTAAAGAATTGGGCTGAAGAGAACACAAAGCCCAGTACTCGGTAAAATCCAAACCCTGTGGGATGGGAAATCAGAGTAAAATTTTGGAAAAAGCCAAGGACGAACAACTGGCAATGCAAGCAAAATGTCTAGAACACGGCAGATACATGGACAGCAGGCAAACTTTAGACATGAACCAACGCGCAAGGCCCAGGCACCGCCAGCCTGTACCCAGCCAATACAGGACATGATGGGGTCATGGGTCAGAAGTAAGAGGGCATGGTTTGGAGGTGGGGAGAGGGGAAGACCTATTTTGAGGTCCCTACTCAAACTCTTTTGAGGAATACGTCCTGCTGGGATGGCATATCACCCAAAAGAGGCAAGGCTGAGTGGGGACCAATAGGTGCATGCCATGAGGGATAGGAGAGAGAAACATCACCGCGGCAGGACAAGGTGCCGCGGTGAACTAATAGACAAAACGTTGTCTGTGTCTGTGACAAAGGGGCTCGCAGACAGCAGTAAGGGTCTATGAGTGCGCCCAAACCAGACAAAAAATGGTTAGAGGGTAGAATAGTAAAAAATCGGTGTCAGCAGGCACTATAAAAGGACACCTCTGCCATGTGCAAAAACAACAACAAGCACGAGAGCAATACAACACAGCTTAGAAAAAGAGAATACTCCGTAACTTGCTTAGAAAAACAGAGGAGGATAACACTAAAAACGACCAAAGTGGAAATTACTAAGAAAGGACTAGAAAAGAAAGAAAGAAAGAGAGAAAAAAAGGAGCAAATGAGAGTGGCATGCACCGATAGACCCCTTCCTTTCTTTCCCTCTCGAATCCTTGTTCTCTTCTATAATTATTTTAAGAAAGTGTCCATTCAGGTCCGCCTCCCTCAAACCTATTAACTTCCGCGGCAGGAACCCCGTTTTCTTTCCTCGGAGGTTAATTGCGTTGAGAAGAGGCGTTCTTTCTCTTTGGCCTTACTCTTACGGACCGAACTGAATTTATTTACACAAACTGTGGATTAAATCTTTATTACCATTTGCCCTTACTATTTATTTGTCAAAGATTGCTAAATGTTATTGTAGTTTGGTCATTTCTTATTGAAAGAACTATCTGGTCATTCTAGAACATATGATTTTGTTTTATCAATTGTACCTGCCTGCCGCAAGCTCTTCTCTGGGACAGCTCAGTCTACGGTAAGTACCCTCCTAGCAAAACAAACCGGCCAAGTTGAGTTCCAATTGTCCCAGTCTCGACTCCTGCAACCCAGAACACTTGGGCCTACACTCATAAAGGGCCAGCCTGGCCCAACATAGCAAAAAAGGCCTCCACATTAAAATAGCGACTCCACGGGGGAGTTGAGAAATAGTTCAGGGATAAGAGCCCTTGCAAACAAATGCCTCCAAAGTCCAAAACTACGCACAACATGAGTGCTATACCCTCACAAGCAAAGTCCAGGCCCACAACGCCCCGCCAACCACAGCCTAATTAGGCAGAAGGTGCTAACGAGATGGAGGTTGGACCCCAACCTCCTCCGAGAATCCCCGCAGACAATGCCAACACCTTCATTGAAGTATTGCAGACCCTACAGCATTCACAATAGTAAATGATGGAAGAAATTCGTCAACTAAAGACGGATAGGACAAAAGAAAAAGGAAGCCAGCACGATCCAGAACATGGGGCAGAAAAGACACTAGTAGGTGGTGTCCCACAGAATCCAGATCAATGTTTTATTACTATGGCAGAAGTAGCAACTCTTCTAGAGCAAAAGAGAGCCAGAGGGCCAAAAGAGAGATTTTACGCATGTAAACCCCTATACCCGCTAAGGGTGCTCAGTAAACCATACCCCGAGAGGTATGAACTGCGAGTATTCGCACAATATGATGACATAAAGGGAAGTGTCGTTGAGCACGTAAGCAAGTTCATTGATACGCTTGGCCCTTATGCCGCAGACGAGGACTTGTGTCTTCGAGAGTTTTCTAAGTCATTGTGTGACCGGGCTTATACCTGGTACATTGGCTTGAAGCCAGGATCGATCCCAACATGGGATGATATGGTGGATGCTTTTTGCACCAAGTACTTTCATGAAGAAGAAACGGTGACATTTGCAACATTGCAAGCGACTAAACAAAGAAATTGTGAAGATTTGATGGAGTACATCAAGAGATTTAGGGACATAGCACTCGACTGCTATGACCACTGTGAGGAAAGGACACAGGTAGAGATGTGCATGACGAATATGATCAGGGAATACAGGGTAGTCCTTGAAAACCTTGAAATCTCCTAGTTTGCGCAGCTGTTACAAAAGGCAAGAAAAACTGCCCAATCCGTAAAGCCAACCATGGACAAAAGAAGTGCCCCGCAAGCCATGGCGGTATCCACCAGTGAGCGAAGAAGGAAAACTGACGGGAAAGAATACGATACTCCCCCGCCAATACCATGCACCGCGAAGAAGCTAGACGTACTGCTAGACAAATGGATAGCGGATGGCGTTTTCAAACCTAACCAGGTTGCTAGGGAGCCCACCGAGGAAGAAAGGAGGGACTCACATTTTTGTCGTTTACACAACTATGTCCAACATGCCACCGCAGAGTGTTGGGCACTTCGCAGACTAGTGCATTGTAGGATAAAGGAAGGAACTTTAGAATTATCCCAACAGGAAGTCCAAAGAAACCCACTCTTGAACCATAAAGGGAAGGGTGTAGCAGCAGTGGTAATTTGTGCTGACCCAAGAGAGGACGAAGAAGAAAACATGGCTTTGCCTGCGGCGGCCATTACCACTATACAACAGAGTTCCAAGTTCAGAAATTTGTTTGATCAACTGGGACTCTCAACAAAGGAAAGAAAGGTAGCCACAGAGGCCCTAGTGAGCATCGCCTCTGGTGCAGGAGTAAAATGCCTGTCGGCAGAAATATCAGATGAAAGGGCTCTCTTGCAAGAGTCAACCGAAATCACCTTCAGTGATGAAGATATGGAAGTGGGGTATCCATACCACAGGAGACCTTTGTACTTGGCCGCATCCATAAATCAAATCCCCATAAAGAGAGCTTTAGTAGATACAGGTGCTTCAGTGAATCTCATTCCATTGAGCACTCTGCAAGCAACAGGAATTTCAGAAAGGAAGATCCAAGGGTGTCCAATGGAAGTGACAGGATTCGGTGAGAGAGGAGAGTACACCGCAGGCCATATCCAGTTGTGGTTAAAAGTGGGACCCATAGCTTCTCTAGCTCGGTTCCACGTGGTAAAAACGGAAGTATCATACCAAGTGCTCTTGGGACGACTATGGTTACATAAACACAGATTAGTTCCATCCACCTACCACCAATGTGTGAAAGGACGGATAAACAGCAGGATAGTGCACATAGCAGCAAATCACTCACCATTTGAGCAGGCAAAAGCTCACCTAGTAGAAACCATGTTCTACGATCAATGGGCGCCATCCGGGGAAAATTCAGTGTCAAAACCACAAGGTACCTTCGTGCCTAAATGGAGAGACATTCAAGACAATCCCGAGCCTGGCCTAAGGGAGTTGCTGGCCAGAAAAAGGAAGAGGAAGGAAGTGCCAACCGCGGACTTAGAGGATACACCTCACTGCGTCAGGATCCGAGGTCCTGATGGTAGGATTGTGTATAAGTTATGAAGGGGCGTAGGGCCCACGAGTGAAATGCAAAAGGGCCTCACCCATGAATGGCAGCACGAGAACTCGGGGTGTTGCATGGTTCAAGAGAAGCCAGAAGAAGAAAGTAGTGAAAAAGAGAATGAGAAAGTTGCGACGGAAAAAGAAGCACAGGTTGCGGCAGAAGAAGAAATGGAGGAGGTTGACTTGGGATCTATTTCACAGGGACCAAGACCTATGTTAATTAGTGCAAACCTGACAGAAAGGGAAAAAATATAGCTGATGTTGCTCTTGAAAGAATTCAAGTACGTCTTCGCATGGGAATACAATGAAATGCCAAGGTTAGACCCTGGGCTAGTTGCACATACGTTGAATGTAGACCCAGAGGCCAGGCCAATAGCCCAGCCTGCCAGGACATTCCACGTGGAAATAGAAGGGCAAATAATTGAAGAAGTGCAGAAATTGCTTGCTGCAGGATTCATCAAACCTATCCAACACCCCCGATGGCTGTCCAACATCGTGCCCGTGAAGAAGAAGAACGGCCAGATAAGGTGTTATGTAGATTTCAGAAATCTCAACAAGGCCTGTCCAAAGGATGAGTTTCCTTTGCCAAACATGGACTTACTGATAGATTCTGCGGCAGGCAGTGCCATGTTTTCGTTTATGGATGGTTTCAGCGGGTATAACCAAATTAGGATGGCTCCAAAAGATGCAGAGAAAACTGCTTTTAGAACACCCATGGGCAACTTTTATTACACTGTAATGCCCTTTGGGTTGAAAAATGCAGGTGCCACTTATCAGAGAGCAATGACGGCCATATTTCATAATATGATGCATCGTGAGCTGGAGGATTACGTAGACGACATAGTAGTAAAGTCAAGGAAAAGAGAAGAACACTTCCAAGTATTGAGAAGAGTATTCGAGAGGTGCAGAGCCTTCAAACTGAGAATGAACCCTCTCAAATGCACATTTGGAGTGTCCTCTGGGAAGTTCCTAGGCTTCTTAGTTCATAGCAGGGGAATAGATGTGGACCCAGCCAAAGCTACGGCTATTGCGACCATGAAACCTCCAAGAACGATAAAGGAGTTAAAGAGCTTCTTGGGGAAAGTCTCGTACATCCAAAGATTTATCCCCGGGTTGGCATCAATCACCTCTGCTTTCACCAAGCTACTCAGAAAAGGGCAGGATTTCGAGTGGAGGGAATTGCAGCAGGCAGCCTTTAAAAGACTACAGCGGATCATGATGAACCTCCCCACGGTGCAGGCCCCAATTCACAAGAAGCCACTGTTGCTCTACTTGGCTAACAATTCGTATGCCATTGGTGCGTTGATCGCCCAAGAGGATGGAGATAGCACTAAGCAGCCAGTATACTATATCAGCCGCGCCTTGAAAGATGCAGAAACTCGTTACCCGAGGGCAGAGGGGGCATGCTTAGTCATAGTATATGCTTCACAAAGGTTACGCCATTATTTCTTAGCCTACGAAGTATGGCTGATGACCAAGTCCCATGCCATCAAAGCTTTGCTGTAGCAGCCGATCCTCTCTGGCAGGATATCCCAATGGTTGCTACAATTGTCACAATATGATTTAAGAATGGGGACGCCCAGGGCAGTAAAAAGCCAGGCCATAGCGGACTTATTGGCGCAATTTCCAGGCGAGGAAGACTTCCCACTGGATGATGAGGTTTCGGGGGAGGTAGCCATGTCAGAGGAAGCCGGAGAGCAATGGGTGATGAAATTCGATGGGTCTTCTACCGCCCAATTTGGAGGGGTGGGGGTAGTTTTGTACCACGAAGATGAAAAGACAGTGACACTGTCGTTCATACTAGAATTCCCCTGTTCAAACAACACCGCAGAATACGAGGCCTATCTAACTGGGCTGGCCACGACTCTCGAAATGGGAGTCAAACACTTGAGGGTATTAGGCGATTCGAATTTGGTGGTTTGCCAGGCCAACGGGAGCTTCTCCTTGAACGAGCCTAGCCTAGCCCTGTACGAAGCAATGGCCCAGAAAATGGAGGAAAAATTCTTAACTTTTGAAATAGAGCATGCTCCCAAGAATGAAAATCAATTTGCGGATGCGTTAACCGCGCTAGGCTCTCAGATAATGTTCAAAGGAGATGGTACCAGGGTAGAGGTCAGCAAAAGGAGAGAATCGATAATTGACACATTGAGGGAAAAATTCCAAGAGGAACGGTGCGACGAAGACTGGCGGATTCCCATAAAGAAAGCCTTGATGAATGAGGATAATGCCGCAAGACTGAAAGTGCTAAAAGACTACGCGCTAGTAAAAGAGGAATTGTACTGCAGGATGCCGGGTGGGGTCTTGGCCAGATGTGTGAGACTAGAGGAGGTCTAGAGAAAGTTGAAAGAAGTACACGACAAGACTTGCGGATCCTGTGGAGAGGTCAGCCTTTACCGCAGACTCCAAAGGGCAAGCTTTTATTGGCCAAACATGGGCAAAGATGCAGATCAAGCCCAAGCTCAGTGTGGGGCTTGCCAACTTGCGGCAGACAGAGAAGAAAGTTATGTTGTGTCCACCTGCGGAGACTGGAGAAGCCCCTTTATCCAGTACCTGACAGAAGGCATGCTGCCGCAGAAGCACAGTGAGAAATATAAACTCAAGAGGTTGGCAACACACTACTTCATGCACAATATGGTCCTCTTTAAGAAAGGGTATGATGGGGACCCCTTAAGGTGCCTGGGTCCTGAAGAAGCAGAAAAAATGGTGAAAGAAGTGCACTCAGGAGAATGCGGGGAACACCAGGGGCAGAAAAGACTTTACATGTGCCTGCTGCAAATGGGCTACTACTGGCCTGCCATGAAGAAGGATACGGCAGAATTTGTAAAGAAGTGCCACAGTTGCCAAGTGCAAGCCAACTTAATTCACACCTATCCGCAGAATTTGCACAACATGGTAACCCTATGGCCCTTCCACACTTGGAGGCTTGATTTAATAGGACCGGTTAACCCACTGTCACGAGGATATATATGGATATTGGTGGCTACGGAGTATTTTACTAAATAGGCAGAGGCAGTACCGCTTCGCAAAGCCACCGGAGGAGCGGTGGCAAACTTTATTAAAGAAAACATAATCGTGAGGTTCGGGGTACCCCACAGAATCATCAGTGACAATGGCACACCTTTTGTCAACAATGAAGTAAGGAAGATGTTAGAATTCTACCAAGTTAAGCATCACCGGTCAACACCTTACTATCCTTATGGGAATGGGCAAGCAGAGGCAACGAACAAAACTCTTATAAAAATTATAAGTAAGATGAGCCAGGAGTATACGGGAGGATGGGCGATGCACCTACTAGACGCCTTTTGGGCTTACAGAAATTCGCCTAAGTCAGCCACATGTTTTTCGCCTTTTTCCTTGGTCTATGGGACCGAAGTGGTGAGCCCAGCAAAGATAATGACCCCATCCCTAAGGGTCATGAAGATGCAAGAGAAAGGAAGAGAAGAAGAAGTCTTTGCGGCAGAAAGGTGTGAAGACCTAGAGGGACTTGACGAAAAAAGAGAACAGGCCCAGGAACGCAGCCGTAGATACAGGAAAAAGATGACTGAAGCTTACGGCAGGATGACTAGGGAAAGAGTGTTCGCAGAAGGACAACTTGTTCTAAAAGTGGCAAACTATGTTAAAAAAGGCTTCGCAGGACCGTCCAAATTTGCACCAAAGTGGGAAAGACCCCTTGTGATAAAGGAAGCACACCCAAGAGGGTACTACCGTTTGACTTAGATGGATGGCAAAGACTTAATGGATCCCATCAACGGGAAATGGTTGAAGCAATATCATGCCTGAGGAGAAAACTTATATGATTGTCTCTTTTCCTTCCTTTGTTTTGTTTAAAAGAAAGACAAAACCTTTATGTTTCTTTTTTCCTTACCATTTTCCAAGTGACTGTGTCACAACATGAAATTGTAACTTGCTTTAGGCGAGATATAGTGAAAAGCACCAAGTATTATTATCATAGCAAAACGTAAAGTATAGCATCACAAAGTTAAGTTACAAACCCAAGTCATGGCAAACCAGCCAAATAAGTACTACAACAACACATAACATACTAAATAGAGTCATAAGGAAAAGGGAACGATAAAACAAGGGAGAAACTGCATCAACGGAAACCGGAAATAAGAGACTGATCTCCAAAATGATCGGACCCACCAATACTGGAAAGAAGACGCTTACGATGGTCCTCTAAGTCTGCCACCTCCTTTCTCAGGATCTCAAGATGCGAGTCAATAGCATCAACAGTAGGTTGGACTCTCCTCGTGAAAACAGCACGGGCAATCTCCTGGAGGTAATCCAGAATAAACTCCACAGCAAAACCTACGCTGATAAGCTCCTGCACCGCAGCCTTCCACTGTAGGATCCTCTCGGTAGAAACAGTGTCAACAAAGCTATGCTCTATGTCATTCAACACACTCCCCAACATCTTCAGAAAATGCTCTCTAACAGATCGGCCAAGTCGAAAGCCCTGCATGAAGTCACCGTGGTTGTTATAGATCATCCCCAAATGAGCAACACAGACCTCAGGGACTCTAAAGCCATGAAAGTCCACGTAAGGAGGCCCGGAGCCCCAGAAAGCTGTAGGATCGAGGTCATTGACTTCAGGCTGGTCAAAACGAGTAAAAAAGGCAACAGCCTCGCTCACAGGATCTGGAAGGGTAGCGAAACTGCTGCCTACTTCAAACGGAGATGGGGCTATAGGAAGAGGTCCTACCAAGGGAAACACAAGGCATAAGATGAAAAACTGAAAGAGAAAATAGGAAGGAAATAAACCCAAGGAGAGCAAACGAGAATAAACAAGGGGAAAGAAAGCTTACTAGAACTGGCAACATTGGGGGCTGTAGGAAGAACTGAAGCAGGCACTAAAGGAATGGCAGAAACTGATGCTGTAAATATAGCAGAAGCTGGTGTAGAAAATACAACAGGAATGGGTACTGTGGGCACGGCAAGAGTGGCTACAACAGGCACACTTACACTTGGTGCAATGCTAAGCCCTTCAAAAGTCTCTGCAAACAGAGAAATCGACAAGCAAATAAAAAAGGAAAGGAATAAAACTTAACGAAGAAACAAGAAAAAAGTTAAGGAAGAAAGCACATACCCATTGCCTCTGGTGGAACACTATCCTCTTCCTCAGATTCAAAAATCCTCCTCCCCAAGTCAGGCTCATCCTCAGGATCCTCAAAGATCTCCTCAGACCCCTCGGAGGACAATTCAGCATGAGACTCACATGTGGCAGAAACGGGAATAGAAGAGGGAGTAACTACCAAGGAAGAAACGCCCTACACTGCCTGAGAGAGAGCAGCAAAATGGTCACCAGTAGAAATAATGAAAGGTGTAGTAGGAGTAACCTCGACCTCAGCAACAGCAGGAGGGGTGGTTCCTCTTTGAACAGAAGATGTCATGGCAGGAGTAGGGGTGACCTCACTAACCTCCCTAATATGAGTACCCTCATCCGTGGGTACTGGTCCAGTAGGGGAGGTAGTGGCTGCAGATTCAACCCCACCAAAAGTGCCCTCTGTAGGAATGCCCATAGGGGCAGAAAGCTCCTCGACCGTAGGACGATATACGGAAAGAGGCTCAGGCTCATCCTAAAGGACAAAACGAAGAAAGGGTGTAAAGACCAAATTATTTTTCTGGGCGAATGAAGTAACCAAAAAACAAAAAAATTAAAAAAAAAAATGTAGCAGACTGGACACATGCAGGAGCAAGAAGAAATGTACCTCTGATTCAGGTTCCTCAAGCATAAGGGGACAGGCGGCTGACGTATCCTCCTTTTGCTTAGACTGAAAAAGAAAAAGGGATAAGAAAAGGAGTCAAGGAAAAAGTCAGCCAGATTCAGAGTAGGTCAGAAAAAGGAAGAAGTATATACCTATACATGTACTTGGCAGACAAAGCAAGAAAAAGTGTTTAGAAACTTACTCTTCACTGAGCAGCAGATACAGGATGGGGAGTTGTCTTCCTTTTGCTGCCTCGTGTTCTGCTGGTAGGAGTAGCACTTGCAGGAGGCTGAAGAGCGGCAAACTTGGACTTGCTGACAAATTTAAGCTTGGCAGGAGCTTTCTTGGCCGGCGCAGGAATGTTGACTACTTTAACCTTCTTTTCCTAACCTGAAGGGTAATCACCTGTGTGCCAATACCATCCACTCTTCTCCTCATCCCACTCGAAGATGGCAGATCGATTCTGTTTCCTGGCATAGGCCAACACAGACTTAGAAGGAAGGAGTAACCGAGGATTGGAGGAGATAACCATACTGAGTCCCTCAGGAGGTATAAGAGAAAAACCGCGACTACCAGCCAACTATGCATCAAACGAGTTCATGCAAGCTGCCAATAGAGGTGCATAGCAGCGGTGCAAAGGCCTTCCCTCGAAGAACCAGCAACTGTGACCACACTAAAACGCTCTCTCCAAAAGTCAAAAGCAGTGTGCCACAGAAAAGGCCTAGTCAAAGTAGGAGACTCTATAAGGAAGGAGAGGTCATCAGGGATATCCTAGTCCAGGCCAAACTGTCTCCTCGCTCGGTTGGCAGGGTAATGAACAAACCTGACACCCTCATCTGCCAAATAAGGCAGCCATCCAGGATTAGTGGCAGCCAAATATGTGATGCTCGTCTCATCAAAGCCAACCAGCGGGGTAGTAGTACCAACGGTATCAACGAATAGACCTATTACCAAATCAGCACAAGTATAACCAAGATGCAACTGTCTATAAGCTCTCCAGGAAAAACCAACACCCTCATCAAAGGACTCAATGACAAAATAATCAATGAGCTTCAAACCAGACCAATGAAAAGCCAAAGGAAAATCGAGCTCAAACCTGCCACAAAAATCAGTAATGGCCCGCGGACAAGATTGGTACTTCTCTTTAGCAAATCTGACAGGCCTACACTTCGCCAAATATTGAGCACAACGCTCAAACAACAACTACTGCAAAATAGTGCTGTTTACAGAGGAAGCAACTATATGGCAGGAACTGGCCTGACTCTCATCACTCCGCAGGATATCTAGTTGCATATACAAATGCCCCAAAAACATGGGGGCTAGCGGCAGACTCACCCCAACAAATATTTTAATGGCCAAACGAAAATACAACGGCTTTATGGCATAATGGGGATGGGACCTAAAGACAAACTTAGAAAGCCAAAAGGCAATAAAGGCAGCATGACGAGCAACAGCAGAAAACTTGGAAGAGGAACTAACCCAATAAGACAGCTTAAAATTTCCGGCCATCCTCTTCTTCAACTCCGCTTCAATATTTTCTTCTTCTAGGGAAAGCTCAATAGCGGCAGGATCAACATCCCCGAGAATAGGCAAAAGAAACTGATTGGCCACGTCCTCGAGAGTGACCATAACTTCGCCGCAAGAGAAGAAGAATGTGTAAGTGGTGGAACACCATCGGTGAACTAAATGGCGAAGATTGTAGAGATCTCGAAAGTTGGAAAGGCTTTAGGAAAGAACAACGGCCTTTAAAACACCGGCCACTGAAGCAAACCCATGAAATGCATATCCGATAACTCACTATCAACCCACTCTTTCCAACCCAAGGCGATGCCAGACCCAAACTCAAAATGAATAGGCACAAGAAGGGCGACACCTTGACGGATAACCAAATCGGAGATGGAGGAAGACACTGGAGCCCAAGAAACATTGGGGTTTCGCCGGCAAAGAACGAGCCACACACGGGCCGGTGGCGGCGGTACATAATCCCCAGGAGCCTTAGGAAAGTGAGGACTAGGACGGTACCAAGGATCAATCAGAGGGGCGCACTCGCTGTTTGGGTCATGCCGCTCTTCCTCCTCCTCAAAACGGTCCAAATCGGAGCACACATCCTCCTCTTCTACTTCTTGTTCCACCGGAGGATCCACAGCGACGCTTTTCCCTTTACGGTGGGAAGAAGCTGGAGTTTTTCACCGGTGCCATGGTGTAAGGATTTGAACGGAGCAAGGGAGAGATGGGTGTTCGAGAAGAAGATGATGATGAGGAAAGGAAAATATTTTGAAATAAAAGGAGTTTATGTCTGCGTTGGGAAAGGATTCTTCTCTTAAATACTTGAGTTATTAAGGCCAGCGCGAAGAGAGGTGACGAGTTGGCCATTGAGAAAAGAACGAAATTAATGAGGCAGCAGTTATGTTTTAAAGCAACTACCATTTTGGGAAATTCAAAGAGTTGTCACTGTTCACGGCAAGAAAAAAATATATCTATACAAGAAGGAGTTTGTGGTTTCAAAAAGCCCGCGAAGGAAAAGAAAAAGTGAGAAAAGACAAAAAAGTCCTTCATTCACATATGAACCGCAAGAACGCTCCATATGTTCAGGGGGCTAAATGTTGAGGGTCATTTTTGTAAAGCCAGCCCAACCCAGCAAAGCAGGCAATAAGAGTGGCAGGCATGGAATAAGACTGTTAGACCCAAGCGGCAAAAAAGGTAGGACACAGGCCCATAACATGAATAAATGGGTCTTTAGGAAGTAAATGGGCCCAAAGGGCCCGGAAAGAAAGAAATGACACCCATGAGCAATGTATGTTATGAAAAAGCAAGAATGGGCCGCGGCAGGCTCAAGGCAATGTAAACAAAGAAAGTAGGGGATGATGGCAAGCCCATGAACCCCAAGGATGAGTATGAGGAGATTGGGCCGGGGAAGCCCAATCAAGTTAGTAAAAGTCCATGGGAAAGCAAAGTTAGTAAATGGGCTGAGGAAGCCTAAGGAAAGTAAAAGGGTCGTAGGCCCAAAGGGAAAAAAGGGAAAGGGACAATGGAGCCCATAAGTAAGAACACCAGTAGGCTCTCTTAAGCCACTGGGGGAAAGAAAGGAGCAGCAGGCTTGAAAAGAGGCCCAACAAGAACAAAAATCGCCAAGGCAAGAAAGGCCGAGTAACACGGCGGGAAGCTAAGGCAATTAAAGAATTGGGCTGAAGAGAACACAAAGCCCAATACTCGGTAAAATCCAGACCCTGTGGGATGGGAAATCAGAGTAAAAGTTTGGGAAAAGCCAAGGAAGAACGACTGGCAATGCAAGCAAAATGTCCAGAACACAGCAGATACATGGATAGCAGGCAGACTTCAGACATGAACCAACGCGCAAGGCCTAGGCACCGCCAGCCTGTACCCAGCCAATACAGGACATGGTGGAGTCATGGATCAGAGGTAAGAGGGCATGGTTTGGAGGTGGAGAGAAGGGAAGGCCTGTTTTGAGGTCCCTGCTCAGACTCTTTTAGGGAATACGTCCTGCTGGGATGGCATATCACCCAAAAGAGGCAAGGCTGAGTGGGGACCAATAGGTGCATGCCATGAGGGATAGGAGAGAGAAACATCACCGCGGTAGGACAAGGTGCCGCGGCGGACTAACAAACAAAACGTTGTCTGTGTCTGTGACAGAGGGGCTCGCAGACAGCAATAAGGGTCTGCGAGTGCGCCCAAACCAGGCAAAAAACGGTTAGAGGGTAGAATAGTAAAAAATCGGTGTCGGCAGGCACTATAAAAGGACGCCTCTGCCATGTGCAAAAACAACAACAAGCACGAGAGCAATACAACACAACTTAAAAAAAGAGAATACTCTGTAACTTGCTTAGAAAAACAGAGGAGGATAACACTAAAAACGACCAAAGTGGAAATTACTAAGAAAGGACTGGAAAAGAAAGAAAGAAAGAGAGAAAAAAAGGAGCAAATGAGAGTGGCATGCATCGATAGGCCCCTTCCTTTCTCTCCCTCTTGAATCCCTGTTCTCTTCTATAATTATTTTGAGAAAGTGTCCATTCAGGTCCGCCTCCCTCAAACCTATTAACTTCCGCGGCAGGAACCCCGTTTTCTTTCCTCGGAGGTTAATTGCGTTGAGAAGAGGCGTTCTTTCTCTTTGGCCTTACTTTTGCAGACCGAACTGAATTTATTTACACAAACTGTAGATTAAATCTTTATTACCATTTGCCCTTACTATTTATTTGTCAAAGATTGCTAAATGTTATTGTAGTTTGGTCATTTCTTATTAAAAGAACTATCTGATCATTTCAGAACATATGATTTTGTTTTATCAATTGTACCTATTTGCGGCAAGCTCTTCTCTAGGACAACTTAGTTTGCGGTAAGTACCCTCCTGGCAGACGAGGCATAGTTCGCGCACAAACCAGCCAAGTTGAGTTCCAATTGATCCGGTCTTGACTCCTGCAACCTAGAACACTTGGGCCTACACTCACAAAGGGCTAGCCCAGCCCAACATAGCAAAAAAGGCCTCCACAATGAGACAATGACCTACTACGTCTATTGCCTTGTTTTTAAAGAAACTATAGAATTTCAACTTATGCAATTCGTTAACTAGAATCCACATTTGTTTCCATCTAAACAACGGAAATACCATCATAAATTCAACTTTTAGAGAAAAACCAGATAATTTCTCGCGTGATGTGTGGATACTTTGCAAATTTATTTGAAATGAGTTTTATGTTTTAGACCTACTATAATACACATTTTGTTGTATAATATTTATGTTTTACCACAATATTGTTGAATGCTTTGAAACTCAATTTTCTTAATTCATATTTTATATATTAAAAAAAAAAAATTGTCATAGAATTGGTTTCCGAATATTGAGTGAAATTGCTCTATTAATCTGAATATATGAAGTTAGAACAATCAAGATTTTTGGACATTTTTACGAGACTAAAATATTATATTATTGATTAAGAAAGACTATGTAGCATGTTAAGTAACATATGGTAAACGTTGTAGTTGCTCTTCGCTTAGAACCTGAATTGTATTGCCGTTCTGAAGTAAAGACTAAAGTAAGATGCTATTAATTGAAAAATTGAACTGCATTAGTAAATTTGACAACCTCTAATATGATAATTATACTGCCCCCTCATGCCATGATCTTTAGCTCTCTCAAAAATCTGACAAAACAGAGAGGACTCCTAACTATTCCAACTCTGCAACCAACTGACAATTTTTTTGTGTTTTAGGAATGGGGACAATGGATTGAAGAGAGACCTCTAGGAGCTATTGGATGAAGTTCTCAATGACTCCTTCACTTTGTCGGAGGCATTACAATAAATTCACATGGGTCTATTATGTGTGTAACAACAACCTAGTGATAGGCCAGACATGTCATCCGTGGTCCTAATGCTGGGGAGTGAGAGTTTATTGCCTCCACTAAAGCAGCCAGGTTTTTATACAGAAAGGAATCTGCCTGAAGCAGATTCTTGCTCTTCAAATTTAATGAGCTTTTCTACGTTGGCGGCATGGTAGATTAGTCACTACAAACAAAGGAGAGCGTTTTCTTTTGAATAAAGTGACAAGATAAAGAATTATGCAGGTAAGTTAATTGTAAAGTTGTCACCTCTTTGCCCTTCCTACTTGTTTCCCACACTAAGTTTGATATGATATTTGCCAACATGTATTGCTTGAGCAACTAAATGCATGAATAATCATCTATTGCACATATTAAAGGAAGATCAATATTCTAGTAATAACGAATGGAGAAATGGATTGCAAAATGGAGGACTTATCTTTTGTTTCTATTTATGTCCGATTGTGGTTGGATTGGGATTGTTAAGGTGTTGAACAGGCGTACGCTGCTTGATTACTTGTTTGTGCTAAATCCAAAACGAATAGTTTAACAGGTCATGTCGTTAAATACCAACTAGTGTATTTGATTCACTCTTAAATGCATGCCATTTATGGGTATCTAATATCATTCACACCATCTGGCATGTTTTAGGCTCGAGGCTTTTCTTCAGCTTCAATGGGAATCAATGACATGATATTTTTCCATAAGATGATGCAAAGTTGTTTCTGAAGTACAGATTTTCATTTAGAAGAATAATATTTTCCCAACTAAGCACAGTAAATAATGTTTTCTTTTATAATCTGAAATGTAAAATTTGATAATTGGGAATCAGGTAGAGAAGTTCCAATCATTGAATATACTTTCACCAGCTTAACCCATACATAAATTAGTATGAACAATATTGCAAATTGTGAAAACTGAAATTATATACTATTGTATATAGTGCACTCCAAATCTCCATAAATACATTGAAACATGTTTATAGGCAAATACTTTATCGAGCCTCTAGCAATGTAATTGTTAGTCCATTTGTTGAAGATCCTTCTTGCTTGACTGGTGAAGTATCCATTTCTGATAGATACCTTCCAGTGTGAAAACCAGGCTCTTTAGGCTCAGGCAGTGCAGTCTCACTACTCAACATCAAAACCACTGTGGACATGGTCGGTCTATATTCTGGACATTGCTGCACGCATAGTAGACCAACATGAATTGATCGTAACACTTCATTTGGATTGCATGATTTCTTTTCTGATTTATCAATTAGTTCCAATTGTCTGTCCTCCATATATAGTCTCCATGCCTGAGAATTTAGATCACTTGTAAATGTAAGTGTTGGGGGAAAAGAGATTATATTGAAACCCCGGAAGTTAGCAAACTATGGCCAAAATCACTCATCTGAAAATTTAAAACAGAAAATAACAAAACAAAACCAGAAGGGATTATATTGGTTGACATCACTTACATGTCCAAGAAGGTTAAGATTGTGGTCTGGATGACAGAATCCCCTGTTTCTCTTACCACTCACTATCTCTAATACCAAAACACCAAAGCTATACACATCAGATTTTACTGAAAAAAGTCCATCAATTGCATACTCCGGAGGCATGTAACCACTGCAGAAAATTATTCATTAAATGAACATGTTTATGGATAGCGGTTGCAATTACAATATATGGAGATTCTTACTATGTTCCAACCACTCTGCTTGTTTTTGCTTCAGTTTCATCTCCTCCAAAAATTCTAGCCATGCCAAAGTCAGCAATCTTTGGATTCATCGCATAGTCCAGTAAAATATTGCTAGCTTTTAGATCTCTATGAATAATCCTCAATCTGGAATCTTGATGAAGATAAAGTAGCCCCCGAGCAATCCCATTGATAATGTGGAAGCGCTTAGGCCAATCTATTAATATGCTTCGATTTGGATCTGCAAGTTCAACATCAAAGTTAATTCATGCTGGGGCTGTCAATTATTTAAATATTCATTGAACCTAATATCAAATAACGTTGCTAACATGGACATTCTGTACAATTAATTTCAAGTGGCTGCAAAGGTAACAATTATAGCAAAAACCAGGACCACAATCTATATAGAAATATTGGTTCAAGTGAAACAGTAAGGAAAAATGCTATTTGGTGCAATTTCCATCTTGGAGATCTACAAAACTATGACTGGTCTAAACATTAATTCAACCAGAAGTTGAAAAACTTAAAAGCTAATCTAAATAAATTTACAGTCTAAATAAGCTAAGATCTTGATGGACCCAAACCAAAAATGAAGGAGTCCAAGCTTTTGTTGGGCATGTATTCATATATCAGCATTCTTTCTTCTGCTTGAATGCAACATCCTAAAATCTTCACAAGGTTACGATGCTGAAGCTTGGAAATGCTCAAAACTTCATTTTTGAATTCGTGGAGTCCTTGTCTTGAATATGCTGAGAGCCTCTTAACAGCTATTTCTTTATTTTCTTGTCCCTCTGTTAGTATGCCCTGTATATCATTATTAATTTGCATCAGTCACAAACGTTCAGCTATAACGGATATTATACTTTTATATATTGCTTGTATGTATGCATTCATATTTATAAATGTCTGAAAAAGTTATATGTGCAGAAAAGACTATTTATAACCCCCACCTAGATGACTTTATAAACAATAGAATATAAAAAATAGTTTGTGTAGAGTCTGCAAAAGAAGTCATCTTTTTTAGTTAATTACCAATACTTGTATATGCACCAAATGCACAGAATTTCTTGTAAATTTCACATGAACAGACTCATAAGTTAATAATTTCATTCAGAAAGCAAACTGCTACTGAAATATTAGGTAAGTTCAATAAGATAGTTTGCTTTACTAAGCTGAAGTTATCGACAAAACTACAGAATAAGAACTAAATTCATGGGCAGAAATACTATTTTGGTGCCTGAAGTTGGTTCCATGTAGAGTGGATCGTCCCAACCATATTAATGGAACTGTATAGCAGTCTTTCTATTTAGATACCTTGTAAACCTGTCCAAAGCCGCCTTTTCCAAGCACATTTTTAACTGAAAAGTTATCTGTGGCGTAAGCTATGGTAGCAAATCTGAATAATGGTAGCTCTAAATCGTCATTCTCACTTCCAGTGGTGAAGTCTTGTATTGGTCCTGGATTGTATAAAATAATTCCTGCAAAGAATGGAGCACATATGAACTAAGGAAGGAATACAAATATTTTAGGAATGTTGAAAATTTAAAGCCCCATGGAACACTTGAGGTAGATTATTCCAGTCAATGCATTCCAAAGTGGTACTCACTGACATACTGTGATCCTGACTGATTGATCCAAGACATGGTAAAGAAAACAAAAAAATCCTATAAATGATTGCCAAGATGAGGTTGGACAAGAAATTAGAAATCAAAATATTAAAAAGGATTGTTTTGGGATTGTGGTTGTCAGTTAGTCATTCTTCCTTATAATACAATTTTTCACTGATCAAACCTGATTTTGGTATTTTTTACATGTGTTACCTTCTCTTTTAGGCTTCTTCTTCAAGACATATAGCATCAAGCATAGGCCAAGGAGAGCCATTCCAAAAGATAATAAAGCAATAACTATGATCCTCAATTGTTTCTTTCTTTTCGAGCTTCCATTTGCCGCTGCAATCATCAATTCAATATAAGAAATTAGTATTACCATTAGCATTATGGAAAATAATTTTCTCAAATCAATTTATCATTTTCTCACATATGGACTAATTTCTAATTGTTCCTTCTGTTTCCATATGCTTATATTTAAATTGGCCTCATTTAAAAAATTTGACTCAAAACAAAATTTATTAAGACTAAGAAAAATGAACCTTACTTAATTCAGAGGCAGCCATCCTAATGTAAATGTCTTGCCCATATTCAGTGTACACTCTTATATCAATCAGTTCTCCAAACCAAAGTATGCAACCACTTCCTCCTCTGGTGATGTCCAAACTAGAATAAGCTGTACAGGTGCAGTTCTTCAAGCACACATCCCTGCATTCATCAAGTTCCATGGTCCTGTTATACCAGGACTGCCTTGTGTCTGGCAATTTAATTCCAGAGTATTTTAGAAAGCCCTCACCAACCCCACAATTTAAAGGTGTCTTCGGTACACATCCATGTGACCAATCCGCCCCATTCCAATCTTTTGGAAATTTTGGCACAAATCCTGTCAAACAATCACAAGCTGGGGAGTTGTTGATGTTGCAACTGCCATATGCACCACATAGTGCATACATGTCACAGCCATCCACTTGTGCCGTTAAGTAGAGGTTCCAACTCTGTGTTCTATCGATCCATATAAGCCGCCGCAATTTGCCATCAGGAGTTAAAACCATCCTTGAAACAACTGAGTCGTTAATAAGCTGATAAGTATAGTAAGTCTCCTCCTGATTGGAAACAAATTCATATTTATAAATTTGGTTGGGTTGCAAATTAGGCATACCACTGAAATGTAGACCATTCCATGGTCCTGTCCGGAATAACACTGTTGGCCCCTCCCTTAGAAAAAACTGTGGTAATCCATTTGGATCAAGCTGATTAGTATAATTACCTCTTGAAGGGTCGTCAGGGCTCTTCCATGATGTCAACACTAAACTCAGGCCAGTTACCAAGTTAAATCCATACTTCATACCTGGCAGAAACGTATCAGCTGGATGATCAAAACTCTGCCAAGTGATATTTCCTGCATCACTATTTCCATCTCTCACTATGAAGTTTCCTGTATCCAGAAGCTGCGCAACTGGGTTGCTTGCCGCTCTTGATGAATTGGAAGACCAAATGGCATTGGTAGCTTTATCCGTAAGGACAAGAATTCCATGGTCCACAAGTTTGAAAGCTCCTGTTGTATTGTTAAGAGGGGTATCTCTGTTGGCAACCCATACCACTGTCATTGTAGATATCTTCTTGTACCATATTCCTATATACCAACTTTTGGAATTACCTGGGCTAAAGAATCCCAGCTCAAAATTCCCACCCGATGAAACTAAAGTCTGACCGTCTCTTATTGACTGAGTTACAACAATGGTGTCTACTGCTGTTGTGATTACAAAGATGGAGAATATACAACACAAAAAGTAGAGCACAAAATAGACTTGCATGGGTTGCCTCATGCTTCTCATGATCCAAGTGGACCTATACAAACTAATATACTCCAGGACTGATAGAAAAAATGAAATGCTAGAGCATTCCAGCTTCCGAAGTCCTTTGCTATTGGAACTTTGAAGGGAACATAAAGGGTCTCCTATGAATTGCAAGTTAAATTACATTGTTCAATCAAGTGTAAAATTAAAGCATCACCTTCATTTTTTTTCTCTTTCTTTTTTTTTTTTTTTTATTCGGTTTTGGTTTTTAAGTTATATTATGCAGGCCTTATTGTAATTGGAATTGGTGAACACATAATTGAAAGGTTCTGTATTATGAAAGGGACTCAAGGAGTTGAAAATTATTAATAAACATCACCATTGACTTGACCATAGTGTTTTGAATGGTTGACCCCGAGCTCACAATTATTTTTGATAAAATAATCTCATTTTCTATTGATGTTGGTGGAGGAGGCCATCAAAGTGAGATAATAGTTTATCCACATAGGTAGATAGTCGATTGAGACAATAGTTGACTCACTGTTCATAGGCCTACACTGTTCATACATTTTTACTTAGTAATCCTAATACTTCCATTAGCCCCCTAAAATAGCCTATGATCCAATTTTTTTTTTATTACAATAAGGAACATAGGCATTATTTCATAAACAATTTAACTGGCACTGCTGCAAATCCTCATGCTATGAATGGTACAGAGCATTAAAAAAAAAATCAAAAGTGAAGTCACCATTAACTTCTAATCAATCTAAAGAAGTGATGGGGCCTGGCATTGTCTCCCTCTCTTTTTCTTACGCCTCATCCTAAATGACAGCGTACTGACCCAAGACTCGGACTGGAATTTAACCGTCAGGACAAGGATAAAGAGACCAATTTTAAAGTTCCGCTAAGATGTAGGTGTGTCTTTTAATTCTTTATGGGTTTCTCTGTTTGTGAATTGATTCTTGATAGAATCAAGTTTTGGATGTTAGGGTTCAATGTCAATTTTCAAATACCTTAACTAATGATGCACAAAGATCTTCAATGAGTTTGATCATCCTCAAACGCTCCAATGGATACCTGAAGAACAAGAAACTAAGAACCAAACAGAGAGCACCGGTGGGGTGCCGGCCAAAGTCTCTCCAAAGGTTAAGTTAGTGAATGAGAAATTTCCAAGAACTCTATAGTGAGAGAGCTAGGGATTTTTCTGCGTACTTTGGAAAAGAGAAAACCTGTTGTTTATATAGTGATGCAGAGTAGACCTAGATCTCGAGAATACAAGGGTTTTCCTTATAAGGAGGGGGTGGAGTTAATGTCACCATGATCTTTGGGACATCTTCCCATATTAGGAAGATGAAAATCGCGTAGTATGGTCTTGGTGCGTGGCGCGCAAAATATTCTCTTATAAGAATATGTGTGGAGATCATGCACGGACACGTAGGATCCGTCAGTACGCCTATTCGTCCTTCGGTGTGATCCATCTACTTAGTACGGGACATGTATCCATTGGCTTGGTATGGGATCGTCTGCTTGGTCATTAGGAGTAAGCATCGTTCTACTGCTACAACCTGGCCTTCAGCTTCAGTGAGTGTTGGGTACGAGGTTCCAGACAAACCCCTTTAGAGACCAACGGCTACTGGTGCCATCGACTCACAATTGTGGTGACGTACATTCTACTGACGAGTTCTAAAGTTAAGGATTCTTCTCCTATTTCAAAAATATCCTTATCAGCTACCCCTTACTCCGTGTGCCCGTCAGCTATGCTTGACGGGTCTCAGAGTAAAAAAGGTTTTCATGGATATTAATTGCTTTGTTGAGAAGCATGTCATTGATGAGGGTAAATACCTTTTCAATAAATGCTAGGTGACACGTAGTGCTCATTGATTGGCCTCGTTTCCAATCAGAAGCATCGCTTCGTATACTATGCTCATTGCTCTATAAATAGTTCTTTCCCTTCCATTAGTTTCTTTTGTTTTATTTTCTCCTAACACTGATTGTGATTTCAAGCCCCCCCATCACTACTCTCATACTTGTCTACATTCGTCATCCTAACAGCCAATCCATCGTCGACCTTTTTTTTTTAGGTAAGTTCCTTTACCTTGTTCCAATTATTATCTGTTGAACTTAGTTGGTCGTCGTTTCTAGAGACCTGTCGCACGAATAAGCTCTTAGTATACATTCGTCAGTTGATAGAGAAGCGATGACTGAACAATCGTCATCAATCTATGAGGGTGCAGGCTACGGCAAAGCCTATCCGTCGGGACATGAGCCTATGGCAAAGGATTTAACCTGGTCCCTAGAAAGGGAACTGTCTGCCGATTTTCTTGTTGAGGAGGAAGAAGAAAGGGATGAGGATGAGTGTGAACAAGAAGATGACGGTGAGAAGGGAAAGGACCATGGAGAAGGAGATGGGGCTGTAGGCAAAGTGGAAGATGATGTCCATAGACCTTTCATCCTTCTCCTGATATGGACGGTAAATGACTTCTACCTGACCATGTCATTGAAAGTTTTCAACAACCTTTGTACCCATTTTAAAATTCTCGACCACATCCCTATGCGGTTGCCAAGGATGTGTGAGAAGTGTTACTCAGGCAAGACAGCAAACGTCAGTTTGTATGACGCAGTGTTTACTGCTGGGCTGAGGTTGCTGCTGACAGAGCTGCACCATCAACTTGCTAATTATTTAGGCTTGTTTGTCAGCCAGATTGCCCCAAACGCGTGAAGGATTTTTATCAAGACCAAAGTGTTATGGGGCCAGCTAAGTGGAGGCAACCCTCGTCAAAGGGTATTCACAAATCTTTGGCAAGGAGATCATATTTTAGATTGGTATCAGACATGCCTGATTCCAGCAAAAACTAGAAGAGTAGGTACTTTTTTGTACAAGGGACGGATTGGGTATGTAAACCCGAAAAGTGGGCTAGCATGCCCAACGAGTTTGATAATAACTGGGGTGTTTTAGATAAGTTCATTAAGTCGTCGGTGTTCGTTTTCTTATCCGTCTAGTTAGCTTTGATTATGCAACTAACCTATTGCTTTTGATTCATTTCAGCTCATGTTCGTCTAGAAATAAGTGAGGAATAGGAGAGTTTTCTTAGGCGAGTTTGGGTGATTCTACTTGGGCAAAGAATGTGGAAGGACCTAGTCACGCTTGACACCCTCCACACTTTTTTGTGGTGGTCCTAAGCCAACGGTGGAAGCCTGATGGTTAGACATATACACTCATAGACGTAAGTTTTCTTTTGTCTATCAACTTCCTTGACTTTTTATTCTAACCCGTCGATTTTTCTTATTCCTTTTGTTATTATTTTTTAGAGATGGATAACAATAGGCAGAGGGCTTTGGTGAGGCAAGCCACCGCTACTCACCTCAAGCTATGAGGGGAGGCGTCGGCTTCTCCTTCTAAGGTGACGCCTCCTCCCAAAGTTGCCCCTTAGAGGAAGGGGGCGGGTAAGGATGAGCGTCTCGCTAAGAAGGTGATGGGCCAATTCGCCACAACAAATCAAGTGGATTCGTCACAAAAGGCTCCCCCACCTCCGCACCATGGTTATAGTAAAGGTCTGATGACGGCTCAAGGCCCTCTCGCTTCTGGCCTCGTCCAAAGGCTTGTGAGCCATAAGAAGTATGCCATCGAGATGGTCCACTCGATCATTAAGGACATGATCATGGACGAGTATGGCAAGCATGGCACTGGAGACTTGGAGGAATCTAGTCTTTTTGATCTGATGAGGGCGAGTATGCGTCGAGTTTCTTTCTTTTTTGTGCATTAAGTATTTTATAATTGTCGTCTTTTACAAGCTATGGTGAGGATGAAGGCTTTCTAAGCTAGGTACGTTGCTAAAGAGGGGGTGGTCCGTCACCAACATATCCGTTTGGAGCACGAGGCCAACTAGCTGATTCAATATAAGGAAGCTACTCGTATCCTCAACTTCAAGGTGAACGAGAAGAAGGTCGAGCTAGAGGCAACCACTCGTTGGTGTGAAGAGCTAGTCAAATCAAACACTAACCTGACGACAGAGCTTACCACTCTTCATGAGCAGATGGAGCAGGTTAAGGCCAACGTTGTGGCAGAGTATCAAATCTCTTAACCTTTCTATGACGAGTTGGGTGGCTTGTATGGCGATGGCTTCGAGGATGGCCTTAAGCAGGTCGCCGCTCTTTACCCTAACCTAGACTTGTACTAAGTGATGATTGACGACACCATTCTGCCAACACCTGGCAGTGCCAACGCTGTCATGAACGAAATCGATAGTGTTGTCCACTTGGTGGAAGGAGAGGTAAAGGAGCCCGGTCATACTAAGACCAAAAGCTAGAACGTCCCTAAGGGCCAAATCGTTCCCGAAGGTTTGTCTATTCTTGAAGGTTCGTCAGCTCTTGAAGGCCAATCTATCCTCAACGCTCCTTGAGCCTAGCTTTCCTTTTTCCTTTTTCCTTTTTGTCATTTATTTTTGTGCTTTGTACGAATAATTTCAAAACAATGGAGTGCCTTGTTTTGGGCTTTATGTATTTAACTTATATCCATGTCAGGTTTGTTGAGGCTTTCATTATATTTATCTTGTTTTTATCATTCGTTGCTTCTATACATTGCTTGTTTGTTGGTTATCTTTCATTTGTGTGCTTCTTGTAACTGTGAGTATGCCCCTTATTCGTCGTAAGGATTTGGATTATTCCTAAGTGATTGCATACTTGTGGGTATTTTTGGATGTCCATCCACCCCTTAGATAAGATACATGAATGTCTATGACTAGGCACCTATCGGTGTCCTTGGACATTCGTCCACTTGTCGACACCTTTGACCATCTGTCCTTCTTGTAGGTAGGACTTAATAATTTTTGGTTCGAGGCACCCATCAATGTCCTTGGTGATCTGTCCACCCCGTAGGTAGGAATTAACAAAATTTTTCAAACAGAGGCACCCGTTAGTGTCCTTGATGGTCCGTCTACCCTAGAGGTAGGACTTAATAAATTTCATGATTAAGGCACCCGTTGGTGTCCTTGATGTCCCGTCCACCCCATAGGTAGGACTTAATAAATTTTTTGGACCAAAACACCTGTTAGCGTCCTTGGTGACCCGTCCATTCTGTAGATAGGACTTAGGATTGTTTGGGTCTAGGTACTAGTCAGTATCCTTGGTCATCTATCCATCCTGTAGGTAGGACTGAGGATTTCTTGTAACCAGTTACCCATTGGTATCCTTGGTCATTCATCCACCCCGTAGGTAGGACTAAGGATTTCTTGTGACCAGGTACCTGTCGATATCCTTTGTCATCCATCCATCCCATAGGTAGGACTTAGGATTTTTTGTTGTTGACAATTTCTTAGAAGGTAGATTCTTAATAAAAGATATAAATAACATAGAAAAAATGTAGATAATGTGCTTGATAATCCTTAAGAGTTTTATTTCAATAATTGAAAAACTCAATAGCCTACTTTAAGAAAGAAAGCAATAACATAGTTTGTAGTTGTTCACTACTAGTAATATCTCCGCAGGTACTCGGTGTTCCACGAGTGATGGAGTCTCTGCCCATTGAGAGTCTTCAGGTGGTAGGTCCCCTTCCTATGGTAGTCAATGATCTTGTAAGGTCCTTCCTAGTTAGGGCCTAGCTTACCCTGTATGGGGTCTTTGGTAGTTGTCATTGATGTGCATGAAATATATACAGCAAAGTACTCACATATCTACATATTTAGCTTTACTTTTATGTTATTTTGTTACTGATTATACAATATCTTTGTATTGCAGGTAACAAAGGCTTTACATGCAAAGTGGGGCTAGGCCAATTAAATTCAAGTCCAATTGGAGCAAGAAATCAAAGGAAATTTGCACCAAATCCAAGTCCAATTCGGATTAGGATTCCAGCCTGCACATCAGTTAGTATGTTTAGCATAAATTTTGGCTCCGATATCCAATCGAGATGATTCAAGTTGGGCTGGAAAGTTAACTTAAAGGGCTACAACTTTGTCATTTACCAAAAGTCATAATTCTGAATTTAAATGGGCCAAAATCATCAGTTAAATGAAGCCTAAAAATCTGGGATTTTCTCCAAACGGGAATTCACTTGTAATAGGATTCCTTGACCTATTTAAAGGCTCTTTAGGGTAAAAAGAAGAGGAGAGAAACCTAAGAGGAAAAGCAGGCACCGCATAGAAGAATTTGCTTTTGGGAGTCTTTCAAAAAAGGAGTATCTGAGGACAAAGACGAGAGCTTCATGTTGATCAACCAGTTCGGATGAAAGACATAAGTTTTATTTGTTTTCTTTTCAATTTTATTATGAACTAAATTTTATTTTCTAGAGCATTGATGTAGTCTAGCAATGAACACACAATTTATTTTCTGAGTTATTTTATTTTTAATATTTCCATGATTGAGTGTTTAATTCTTATTCTTAATGCTTACTATTTTTTTACAAATTATAGTTTGATCAATTGAATTACAATGAGACCGAGAGGTGATTTGTTATTTTAGTTATAGAATTAAACACCATTAGTTGAGCGAAAGTAGAGATGCTTTACCGCGACTAGTGTGATTTTTCAGAAAATTCAAAGTACGTAATGAGTCTCCAATTAATTAAAATCACATAGAGATATGGAATTGTTAGTTGAAGATATTTTTGATATTATTCAAGAGAAGATATTGAATACTTAAGGAATTTTTAATCATCAACGAGAGATTATTAGAATTTAATAATTAGGAAGGATAAATTGTGTGGGATTTGTTAGGTGAAATCAATCGCTCTAGATCCATTCTTATCATATTTTTACATTGTTAGATTTTTACGCTTTGTTACTTCTTTTTATTCATAGATTTATTTTTATTAAATAGTTTAATTTAATTCAGATAGTAGAACATTACATTTATTTTCAATTTTTCCAAATAATAATTAATTTAGTGAATTTCAGTATTTAATAACATAGTTAATCCTTGTGGGTTCGACATTCGTTTTCTAAAAACACTTTACTACTTGTTACAATTCTGTGTGCTTGCAGATTATTTTACGCGAACAAGTTTTTGGCGCCGTTCCCAGGGATTAACTGTTTGTTATTGATATTGATACTAGCTAGATATTTACTACTTTGGATTTTACTTTATTTATTCAAAAAAATAAATAAATTAAATTAGGTGCATCTGAGTTTGTTTCCTTTCTTTTTAGGAATTAGAAGTGCATGACCCGATCTAAACTGTTAGAGCATACACTCTTTGATCCTGAAATTGAAAGAACCTTACATCAGCTCAAGAAAGAAAAGAAGAAAGAGGCCAACACATCTTTATCTAATATGGCCGATCAAGAGCAAAAGGCGTTAAGAGATTATGCTACGCCCTTGGTAAATGGAGCTACATCGAGCATAAGGAGGCCAGCCATACAAGCCAATAATTTTGAGATCAAGCCAGCCATCATTCAGATGATACAGCAGACTGTCCAATTCAGGGGGCTGTCACAAGAGGATCCTAATGTCCATATTGCAAATTTCTTGGAAATTTGTGACACTTTTAAACATAACGGAGTGACAGATGATGCGATTCGACTAAGGCTTTTTCCCTTCTCACTTAGGGATAAAGCAAAAGTTTGGTTGAATTCTTTGCCACCTGGCATCATTACTACATGAGAGGAGTTGGCACAAAAATTTTTAGCAAAATATTTCCCTCCCGCAAAGACAGCAAAGCTAAGGAATGATATCACCATGTTCATCCAATTTGAGGGTGAATCATTATATGAAGCATGTGAGAGGTACAAGGATTTATTGCGAAGGTGTCCTCATCATGACCTTCCAGCATGGCTTCAAGTGCAAACATTCTACAATGGTCTAGGAGCTACAAACAGATCTATGGTTGATGCAGCAGCTAGTGGAGCTTTAATAAGTAAAACTCATGAGGCAACCTATGAACTTCTAGAAGAATTGGCATCCAACAACTATCAATAGCCTACAGAAAGAGCAATGCCAAGAAAGATAGCTGGAGTTTTACAACTTGATTCTATTATCTCATTGGCGACACAAATGGCATCTTTGTCTCAATAACTAGGTAAAATGAATGTTAATGCTATTCAAACTAATGTTGTTTGTGATCATTGTGTAGGAAATCATTCAAGTGTCGACTGCCAAGTGAGAAATCCTTTTGCCCAAACGAGTTATGGACAGACAAATTACGTGTCAAATTTTCAACGTCAAAATAATCCATACTCGAACACGTACAATCCTGGACAGAGGAATCACCCCAACTTCTCATGGAGCGACAACTAAGGGCAGGCTAAACCACCTCAGCAATTTCTACAGCAAGAGAAGAAGCCGACACTTGAGGACATGTTCATGCAGTACATGCAAAAGACAGATGTGGCGATCCAAAACAACTCAGCTTCAATCCGTAATCTTGAGGTGCAAATCAGTCAACTCTCAAGCATGCTCACAGAGAGGACTACAGGAACTTTGCCAAGCAACACTGTCACCAATCCAAAAGAACATGTAAAGGCAATATCATTGAGAAGTGGACGAACATATGAGGAGCCAAAAGTAACAAATGCCAAACAAGATGAAGCTGTGGATAATGAGGAGTCAAAGATGTAGGGAATCGAGTCAGAGATGAAAGAAGTGGAGCAAGCTAAGAAGACTAAGGAGAATGAAAGAGCTTCAAAATCCAAAAAATCCAGGGAAGTTACTTTTGACACTTATTCTCCTTCAATTTATGATCCACCAATTCCTTTTCTGCAAAGATTATGAAAAAAACAATGTGGATGATCAGTTTTCTAAATTTCTAAGTATATTTAAGCAATCGCATATTAATATTCCTCTCATTGAAGCTTTGGAACAAATGCCTAAATATGCTAAAATTTTGAAGGATATTATATCAAAGAAGCAAAATTTGCAGAAACATGAAACAATAATGCTGACAAAGGAGAGTAGTGCAATCTTACAAAAGAAGCTGCCGCCTAAGCTGAAAGATCCGGGGAGTTTCACTATCCCTTGCATTATAGGAAAATCTTATTTTGATAAAGCTTTATGTGATTTAGGGGCAAGTATTAATCTAATGCCTCTCTCTATTTTCAGGAAATTGGGTCTTGGAGAAGTAAAGCCGACCACTACCTCTTTACAATTGGCGGATAGATCCATTAAATATCCAAAAGGAGTCATTGAGAACGTATTAGTAAAAGTTGACAAGTTTATCTTCCCAGCTGACTTCATTGTCCTTGATATGGATGAGGACGAGGAGATCCCTTTGATACTGGGTCAACCTTTCCTTGTGACAGGGAGAACCTTAATTGATGTCTAGCAAGGAAAACTTGTTTTGAGGTTTGGAGAAGATGAGGTCACTTTTAATGTATTTAAGTCTGTGTAATTTCCTTCCGAGACACATTCTTGTTTTCAAATAAGTGACCGAGACATGATCATGGCCGATGAGACTTATGCAATTGATTTTCAAAAGTTACCACTTGAGGTATGTCTTACTCACTCTACACCTGTTAAATTCAATGATGAAGAGGTTAAAGAGTGTGAAAGATATTTGGAGGCTATACCACTCTTTCCTCCTTCAATGCAACCAAAAGTGGAAGACCTAAAATCATGTCAGCCAACATCTCCACCAAAGGAACCACCTAAACTTGAGCTCAAACCGCTTCCATCAAAGTTAAGTTATGCTTTCTTAGGTCAAGACTCTACTTTTCCAGCTATTATTAACAGTTATTTGAGTGATGTAGAGGAGGAAAAGTTGTTGAGAATCTTGCGGGAACACAAAATAGCTTGGGGTTGGACCATCTCTGACATCAAAGGATTTAGTCCTTCAAATTGCACACACAAGATTTTAATGGAGAATAACCTCTAGCTACAGATGCTAAATAAAGTGCTTTTAGGAGGCAATCCAAGTGTTTTTTTTTTTTTTTTTTTTTTTTTTTTTTATCTTTATGTTTTTTTTTTTCTTTATCTTATTGTTTTTTCTTTCATTTGTAGGAATAAAGAGACCAAAGAAATCTTCAATGGGTACACAGCTGCACCTCAAGGAAAAATATTCAATTAAAATCAGGGGAGAATTTCTTCTCCTTTCTCATTCTTTTATTTAGTTTTTCTTCCTTTTTCTCATTAAGGACAATGTGAAATTTAAGTTTGGGGGAAGGGAATTTATTTTATTTATTTCAAAAAAAAAAAAAAAAAAAAAAAACTTTCTTTTGCCTAGCTTGAGGTTTGTGTTTTAAGTTCATTATACTACTCTTGCTTAAAAAATTTCATTGCTTTCATGCTCAATTCATTGCACATACACGTAGCCACTCAGACACAACTTGTTGTTGAAGGATAAAAATGATTAGAAAATCTTGATGATAACGATGTGGAGACTATAACCCTTGTAAGTTTTAAGCCAATCATTATTTTTGGAGGGTTATTTATTTTTTTTCTAATCTTAAAGTTCATTTGGAAGTACGTAATATATTTCCCTTGCTGTAATCTCATTGTTCTTGCTTTTGGCCAAGAAAAAATGATTTTATGCCACACTTGAACCTTTTGAAGTCATTGATGTTGAATGAACTATACTAGTCTTTGAGAGATGAGATTAGGCCATTTTTGTCTACTTTGAGCCATATATGTGTTTTTTTTTTTTTTTTTTTGGATACATTATCACTAGTCACCCCATTAAGCCTTTTAATTAGCATTTCTTTCTTAAAGCCCTTGTCCATAGTGTTTCAAGATGGAATTTGATCAGTTTGTTTCAATGTGGTGGTTTGTGCGAGAATTCAAAAAAGAAAAAATTTGTATAGAGTTCCATTTACTCCAATGTTTTGAGTTGCTTAGTAACTAGGGGTATTCATTACCAATGTTTACTCTTACGTCAAACCGTAACTTGAAATATGAGTATGCAAAAGCACTTCAAGTTTGTGACTTGTTGAGTAACTGGGCGCATCCATTACAAATGCCTGCATTCACGTCAAAAGATAAGTGACGACTTGAAGTAAGAAAAAAAAAAGGGGAAAAGTGTCAAAAAGAAGTAAATAAAAAGGGTTCTCATCAAATTTTGAGAAGTAAAATGTAAAGGAGTATTGCTTTGAAGAAGAAGAGTTGAAAAAAAAAAATGTTGAATAGAAATTCCAAAAAGAGTTGACATTCCGACAAATCTTGAAAGAACTTCTTATATTTACCTTTACCCATTTTTATTTCATGCCCTTTACTTTTATCCTACATTACGTCCTAATAAAATCCTTATTTGATCTTGAAGATTGTGTAGTTCAGATATTGATATGACTGAATAAAAAGTGTGGTATAAATTCTTTTTTGGCATCTTTTCATGAGACTACTTGTTCTTTCTTAATTACGTGTTTTTCATGTGATTTATATGTGAGATTTTTATTTTTCTTACATTATTCCACTCATATATATTGTTGAGAGTGTTACACCCCATTTTAGAGTGATTTCATTTGTTGAATGATAACACCAGAAAGGTTTGAGTTGAAGCATACTTTCAAATAGAAATTCAAGTCAAGTTTATTCTAAAACTAAGAGTATGTTTTGGTTGGCTACCACTTTTCACTCACAATGAGTTTTGATGGCAAGAGAAATTTCTTAAGCATTTCTAATGTTTTTGAACTTGAACTAATCCTCTTTGCAAAAGGCAATTGAAAAAATATATATATATTTTCTTTGTTTTGTTTATTTTAGTATTCATTCTCAGAATTTTGTGGGTATATTCCCCGCAAATCCTCACGAGACTACAACTCGTCCACTAGTGTAAGCTAAGGGTTTAAAGGCTTGTTGCATACGCTAAATGCAATCGAAATTTCTAGCGAAAGTGGATTAGTTAGGATATTTTCTTTGTTTTGTTTTACTCTTTATCTGTTTTGCTCGAGGACTAGCAAAAATGTAAGTTTAGGGGTATTTGATGTGCATGAAATATATACAATAAAGTACTTAGCTTTACTTTTATGTTATTTTGTTACTGATTATACAATATCTTTGTGTTGCAGGTAACAAGGGCTTTACATGCAAAGTGGGGCTAGGCCAATTAAATTCAAGTCCAATTAGAGCAAGAAATCAAAGGAAATTTGCACCAAATCCAAGTCCAATTCGGATTAGGATTCTAGCCTGCACATCAGTTGGTATTTTTGGCATAACTTTTGGGTCAGATATCCAATCGAGATGATTCAAGTTGAGCTGGAAAGTTAACTTAAAGGGCTACAACTTTGTAGTTTAGCCAAAGTCCGAATTCTGAATTTAAATAGGCCAAAATTGTCGGTAAAATGAAGCCTAAAAATCTGGGATTTTCTCCAAACGGGAATTCAACTTATAATAGGATTCCTTGACCTATTTAAAGGCTCTTTAAGGTAAAAAGAAGAGGAGAGAAACCTGAGAGGAAAAGGAGGCATTGCATAGAAGAATTTGCTTTTGGGAGTCTTTCAGAAGAGGAGTATCTGAGGACAAAGGCGAGAGCTTCATTTTGATCAACAAATTCGGATGAAAGACATAAGTTTTATTTGTTTTCTTTTCAATTTTATTATGAACTAAATTTTATTTTCTAGAGCATTGATGTAGTCTAGCAATGAACACACAATTTATTTTCTAAGTTATTTTATTTTTAATATTTCCATGATTGAGTGTTTAATTCTTATTCTTAATGCTTACTATTTTTTACAAATTATAGTTTGATCAATTGAATTACAATGAGACTGAGAGGTGATTTGTTATTTTAGTTCTAGAATTAAACACCATTAGTTGAGCGAAAGTAGAGACGCTTTACCGCGACTAGTGTGATTTTTCAAAAAATTCAAAGTACGTAATGAGTCTCTAATTAATTAAACTCACATAGAGATATGGAATTGTTAGTTGAAGATATTTTTGATATTATTCGAGAGAAGATATTGAATACTTAAGGAATTTTTAATCATCAATGGGAGATTATTAGAATTTAATAATTAGGAAGGATAAATTATGTGGGATTTGTTAGGTGAAATCAATCGCTCTAGATCCATTCTTATCATATTTTTACACTGTTAGATTTTTACGCTTTGTGAATTCTTTTTATTCGTAGATTTATTTTTATTAAATAGTTTAATTTAATTTAGATAGTAGAACATTCCATTTATTTTCGATTTTTCCAAATAGTAATTAATTTAGTGAATTTCGGTATTCAATAACATAGTTAATCCTTATGGGTTCGACATTCGTTTTCTAAAAACACTTTACTACTTGTTACGATTCTGTGCGCTTGCAGATTATTTTACGTGAACAGTCATTATTTTCTTTAGGACTAGGTCCCCGATCTCAAAGTTCCAAGGTTTAACCTTGGTGTTGTAATGCTTGCCATTAGGTCCTGGTCATGAGCCATGCATTGTTCAACCATAGCTCTTACTTCATCCAGCAAGTCCAACTGCGAGTGCATTTCCTCTTTATTCCTTCCTTCAACATGGTGGGCTACCCTATAGTTGGTTAATCCAATCTTTGCTGAAATGACTACCTCACTCCCATATGCAAAGCGGAAGGGTGTCTCACCTGTAGGCATGCAGGCGATTGTTCGGTATGCCCATAACACACTTGGTAGCTCATCCAGCCATATCCCTTTTGCCCCCTCGAGTTGAGTCTTCATTAATTTGAGTAAGGATCAGTTTGTAACCTTAACCTAACCGTTGGCCTGTAGGTGGGTGGGAGACGAGTAGTGGTTGTTGATTCCCAGTTGTTGGCAAAAGTCCTTAAATGCATCGTTGTCGAATTGCTTCCCATTATCAGAGATTAGGACTCTGGGGATTCCGAAGTGGCATATGATGCTTTTCCAAATGAGTTTTGAATGCTTTTCTCAATGATGGTGGCCAAGGGTTCTGCCTCGACCCATTTAGTAAAGTAATCAATACCTACGACAAGGAACTTGAGCTGCCGTATTGCCATAGGGAAAGGTCCTATTATGTCAAGCCCCCACTGAGTGAATGGCAATGGAGCATTCATTGGGGTGAGCTGCTCAAACAGCTACCATATGATGTTGCTAAAGCGTTGGCATTCGTCACAAGTCTTTACATAAAACTGGGAATCCTTCTGCATAGTGGGCCAATAATAGCCTGCTTGTATGAGTTTGTGAATCAGCGACCATGTCCTTGAGTGGTTTCCACATACTCCCTCGTGGATTTCCCTCATAACATAGTCTACTTCATCAGGGACTAAGCACTTCAGGTACAAATGAAAAAAGCCTCTTTTGTAAAGAACATCTTCAATCAATATGATGTTGCTAAAGCGTTGGCATTTGTCATAGGTCTTTGCATAAGACTAGGTATCCTTCTACATAGTGGGCCAATAGTAGCCTACTTGTTTGAGTTTGTGAATCAGTGATCGTGCCCTCAAGTGGTTTCCATATACTCCTTCGTGGATTTCCCTCATAACATAGTCTGCTTCTTCAGGGACTAAGCACCTCAAGTGCGAATGAGAGAAGCCTTTTGTGGGGATAACCTGTACATTTATTTTATCAATGGCAGGTGAGTTTTGAATGAAGGAAAATACCTGACTATTGATGACCATGTGTCTTGCGAATGCTACTTTGGCTAGATGGTCAGCTTGCTCATTCTCTTCCCTCAAGATCTGCATAAATCTCGCCAAGAACTTTTGACTTACCCTCTTTTCAACCATGCTTAGGTATTTCTTCATCCGTTCCCTTTTGACCTCATAGTCTTCGTTGATATGTCCAACGATAACTTGAGAGTCGCTGTGTATAACCACTAACGAGGCCCTTGTTGCTTTGACTAAGTCGAGACCAATCAAGACTGCTTCATACTTGGCTTCCTTATTGGTCGTTGGGAATTGGAGATGGATTGCACATTCTATTAAATCTCCTTCTGGTGACTACAAGATAACCACAACTCCCCTAGCGTGTTGGTTGGACGATTCGTCCATCTGTATTATCCATGGTGTTGGTCTTTCGTCTTCATCTTCCTTTGCTATGAATTTGGCGACGAAGTTAGCCAAAGCTTGGGCTTTGATCATAGTTCTTGGTTGGTATTGTATGTCAAACTCGTCAAGCTCTATCGCCCACAAAACTAACTGTCCAACTACCTCTTGATTATTCATCACCTTCCACAGTGGCTTGTCTATCTGGACCACTATGATGTGTGCCTGAAAGTATGGCTTAAGCTTGTGGGCAACCATGATTAAGGCAAATGCTAGCTTCTCCATAGGGGGGTACCTCTCTTCTGTCCCTCGGATCACTCAGCTAATATAGTAGACAGGTAACTGTATGTGATCCTCTCCTCGAATGAGGGCTAAACTAACAGTCGTTGGGGATACAGCCAAGTAAAGGGAGAGTTCCTCACCAGGCTTAAATGGAATAAGTAGCAGTGGGGACGCAAGGTATGTATTCAGCTCTTCGAAGGCCTTCTGGCATTCGTCAGTCCACTCAACGACTTTCTTTAGTGTTTTAAAGAATGGTAAGCATTTGTGTGTCACCCTAAAGATGAATTTGTTGAGAGCCGCCACCCTACCGTTCAAGCTCTGTACCTCCTTGATGTTCTTTGGAGGTGTCATCTCCAATAGGGCCTGTATTTTGTCAAGGTTTGCCTCTACACCTTATTGTGATACCATGAAGCCCAGAAAGTTTCCCTACGATACTCCGAATACACATTTTTTGGGATTAAGTTTCATGTTGTAGTGACGGAGAGTCTCGAATGTTTCTTGTAAGTCATCCAAGTGACGATCCTCCTTCTTGCTTTTTACTAACATGTCGTCTATGTACACTTCAACATTCCATCCAATCTGCTAGACGAACATCCTATTCACAAGTCTTTGATACGTCGCTCCCATATTCTGTAATCCAAAAGGCATGACCTTATAGCAAAAGAAACCTTGGCTCGTGACAAACGAAATCTTTTCTTGGTCAGCTTCATCTAGCCTGATCTGATTGTAGCCAGAGAATGCGCCCATAAAGCTTAGTAAATGATGTCCTACTATCGAATCCACGAGGAGGTTGATACGTGGGAGTGGGTAACTGTCCTTTGGGCAGGCTCTATTTAAGTCGATAAAATCCACACACATCCTTTATTTGTCGTTCGTCATTTTGACCATCACTACATTGGCCAACCAATCAAGGTAGTAAACCTCTCTAATGAAATCCACTTCTAGCAATTTACGAACTTCTTCTGCTATGACCTTGTCTCTTTCTTGAGCAAAGACTCTCTTCTTCTATCGGATGGTAAGGAAAGATGAAAACACATTGAGTTTATGAATCATGATACTTGGGTTAATCCCCGGCATGTCCTTATGGCTCTAAGCAAAGATGTCCTGACTGTTCTTTAGGAAGTGGGCAAGTTCTTTACGGATTGAAGGGTCTACCTGTGTGCCAATGTGAGTGATCTGACCAGGGCAGTTGTCATCTAAAAAGATTTCCTCCTAGTCTTCTATTGGTTCTGCCGTCACCCGTCGTTCCTTGATGTTTAGTGCTTGCAGATGATCGTCCATCTCCAACATGGCTATGTAGCATTTGCGGGCTGCCATTTGGTCTTCGCGCACTTCTCCTATCCTGTACTCCATTGGGAACTTCACTAGTAAGTGGTATGTAGACGTAAACGCTTTCCATGTATTAAGCATAGGTTGCCCAATGATGGTGTTGTAGGCAAAGGAGCAATCGACGACTAAAAAGTTGATCTCCTTAGTGAGCTATAAAGGGTATGTGTCAATGGTCACTAATAGGGTGACAATTTCGACGAGGAAGACTTTGGTACAACAAAATCCTATTAGCAGTGTATTTAAGGGCAAGAGCCGCTCCTTGTCGATCCTCATTTGTTGGAAAGCAGGGTAGTATAGGATGTCTGCTAAGCTCCCATTATTCACCAGCACTCATTAGGTATTGAAGTCAGTAATTGACAGGTTGATGACCAGAGTATCATCGTGGAGGTGGTGGAGTTGTCGAGCATCATCTTTAGTGAAGCTGATGGTCGAGTTATCAACCTTATTCATCTTTGGTATTCGGCTAGAAATCTAGATGCTTTGCACCATCCATAAGTATGTCTTTCTTGTTTTCCTAGAGAAACCAACCATCGTGCTTCCCCCTATGGTTACTCTTATCTCTCCAAGCGGAGCTCTCGATCGTTCTTTGGTCCACTAGTTTGGTTCGAGGTCCCTCGGCAAGTTCTCCCCGACCCTAACGAACCTCTGTAATTTCCCTTGCTTGATGAGGGCTTTTATTTGCTATTTCAAGTCGTAACACTTAAAAGTGTTATGCCCATAGTCCCGATGAAAATGACAATACTTGTTCCTTGGTCTTTTGTTTAGATCGCCCTTCAGCTTATCCAGCCAAGTCAATGTCGTGTCATCCCTTATTTGCATGAGGACTTGGTCAAACAGAGTGTTTAGCGAGGTGAAGTTAACAGTCCTCCAAGAGGAGGTTTTGGTCTCCTATCGTCCCTTCGGTCATTCGTTTGGGCAGACTTTCTTCCTTTGTCCTAACGGGGATCATCTTGCCACTCCCTCTTCTTCGGTCTGCCCCCTCGGGCTATCATGGCATCCTCAATGTTCATGTACTTAGTGGCCTTGTACAACATGTTAGCCATTGTTTTCGGGTCATTCTTGTAGATGGAAAAAATGAATTCTCTTGCCTAGAGCTCATTGGTGAATGAAATGACCAAGACTTTGTCGTTGGCTTCATTAATCAGAAGGGTATCCTTGTTGAAATGAGTCACGTATGATCTCAATCTTTCATCCTCCCATTGCTTAATGTTCAATAGGCTTACTTAGGATCTCTTGTGACAAAGTGTCTGCTCAATTCCTTAAAGGTAAAGACGGTATTTGGGGTCATTATGCTGAACCACACTCTTGCTGGTCCTTTGAGTGTAGTGGGAAACACCCTGCACATGATCTCATCCGAAACCCCATGTAGGTGCATAAGGGTCTTGAATTACTCGAGATGATCAAGTGGGTCCCATAACCCATCATATGCTTCCACCTACGGCATTTGGAACTTGGCTAAGAGGGGGAAGGAAGTTACTTGTGTTCTGAAGGGTGAGTCCATTCGTTGAAGTAGCTCATCCAAGTTGGTAAATACCCATCCCATCATGGCATTCATCATCACGTCCATCTTCTCCTTTATCATCTGCATATCCTACACCATGTGCATTGAACTGCTTTCCAGTTTCGGCAGGTGATCGATGTCTTCCTGCTCGTCTTGCCTACTTGGGATGTTGCTTTCTTCTTGATCTTCCTTTTCTTATCGGTCTCCTGTTAAAAGGTGACTACCATTCTATTCCTTGTTATCTCGTTTGTCGTGCTGATCTTCGGGACACTGTTTGTTCCTCTGGTTTAGTTGTTGCTCCAACTCTTGGTTGCACTAGGTAAGCCGCTCAATTGCTACAGCCAAGGTTTACGCCTGTCCCTCCAAGGCGTTGGGGGGTTCCTTGTCTCTTGTTAATGTTAGCCATCAATCACAACTGGACCATGCAACTCTTTGTCTTAAAAGCAATGATATGATTAATCACTCATTTCCCACAAACGGCACCAACTGATGATGTCCAAAGATCATCAGTGAGCTAATCATTCTCAAATGCTCCAATGGGTACTTAAAGAATAAGAAACCAAGAACCAAACAGAGAGCACCGATGGGGTGCCGACCAAAGACCTTCCGAAGGTTAACTCAGTGAATGAGAAATCTCCAAGAACTCTTTAGTGAGAGAATTAGGGAGTTTTCTACACACTGGAAAAGAGAAAACCTATTGTTTATATAGTAATGCGGAGTAGACCTAGATCCCTGGAATATAGGGGTTTTCCTTATAGGGAGGAGGTGGAGTTAATGTCACTAAGATCTTTGGGACATCTTCCCATATTGGGAAGATGAAAATCGCGTAGTGTGGTCTTGGTGCATGGCGCACAAGATATTTCCATATAGGAATATATGTGGAGATCACGCAAGGACATGTAGGATCTGTTGGTACGCCTATCTGTCCTTAGGAATGATCCGTCTACTTAGTACGATACATGTATCCATCGGCTTGGTATGGGCTTGTTTGCTTGGTCATCACAAGCCAGCATCGTCCTACTAATATAACTTGGCCTTTAGCTTCTGTGGGTGCTGGGTACAGGGTTCCAGGCGAACCCCCTCAAGAGATCGATGGCTACTGGTGCTATCGGCTCACAATTGTGGTGACGTACATTCTCCTGACGGGTTCTAAAGTTAAGGATTCTTTTCCTATTGCAAAAATATCCTTTATCATTAACGATGATTAATGTTTGCCAATCTTAGAGTATCTTCATTTCATCGATAATTATTTTATATATGTTTGCTTCAAAAAAATTAATTTGGGAATTTTATGTTCTATTGGATTTGAAATGGGAAAGACCCAAGAAGAAACGGGTTATTTCTAGGGGTGGCAATTTGTGTTCGCGTGTCGGGTTCGTGTTGTATCAACTCATGAGTATTCGACTATATAGGTCAACACTAACTTGACATGTTTATTAAACAAGTCAAGATTCATCAACCCTAACACAACCCATTCATTAAACGGGTCATTCGTGTCAACTTGTTTATTAGATTTTATCAAAATGAAGAAAACAAATTTATGAAAAAACAAAAAAATAAATATTTTTAATATAAAATTTAGAACTAACGAGTAATTGCATCACAAATAATCATTTAAAACTAAAGCAATCATTTAAAACTAAAGCATATCTCAATATCACAAATAATCAATCACAAAATGTCAAAGAAATGAACCACAACAACTAATAAGTTTATATACCTAGAGTTTGAACGATATATTAGTAAAATGTCATTTAATTAAACTAGCCAGACGGGTTAAACAGGTTCTATGTGTTAAATACTAACTCAACCTATTTATTAAACGGGTCAACTATGTCAACCCAAATATGACACGAACTCGTTAAACCTCAACCCATAACCTGCTAATTTTGTATCGTGTCGTATCGAGTTCGCAGGTCGTGTTCAATTTTGCCCCCCTAGTTGCTTCTTTAGTCCAAGCATATATGTAATTTTTCAATAATAAAAAAGTTTTCAGGTCATTTAAAAAATGAGTTATTCACCTTCGGTAATGGTTAGTCTAGTGATCATGAGCTCACTTGTAAGGGTTAGTCTAAGCCTGGCAAGTAGAGTGTCACTATATTCATGTGGTAGTAGAATTTTTGTTTAAAAATTGTCATGTCATTGCCAGGAGTGTTGATTTGAAAATTTTACTGTATAAACCAAACAGTATATTTTGACAAAGATGAAACTACATACGATGCATCACTCGTGCGTGCTGGACGGGGCTCAGATGTAGTCTTGCAGAAAGTAACTATAGGCCTATGACTGTAATTGAGTATTGTAGAAGTATCACCTTTAATTTCAACTAACCATTTCTTTAAAAAAAAAAAAAAAAAAAAAATCAACTCTAACCACATACTTTCCATTTTAGCATTACACTCAAAAGAGATAGATATCTACTACACAGAACATGGTGGAGGTCTTCATCAAATGCTAATATTTTCTTTTGTATCTTACTTGGAATTCACGAAATTAAAAATCCCTCCATCTATCCCCCAATTGTATATAATTATTGTCTTTATAACATATTCTTCCAATTACATTCTGTTGCAGGAGATTCTCGTGGTATTGACTACGTCTAGATGTGATAAATAAGTGAAAAATATGAGCACCGGAACCAGTGAAAATGAGGTAGACATGACAATTGTGTACATATAATTGAAAATCAGGGAAAGTTATTGGAGATGATTTGATAATGTGTAGACATGACAATTGTGTACATATAATTGAAAGAATAAGTTGTTCCAAGTTGAGGAAGTGAAAAAAAGGAAAGGGGGGGGGGGGGGGGGGGGGGGTGGTATTGGTGGACGACTTGAACTAACATTAGTAGATCTATAAAAAAACAGCATTTCAATTAAAGGTGTATAATTTCAGATAAAATATGTGATGCTCAAGAGTCTCACATTGGGTAGACACTAGGCTTATCTGAACTTTATAAATAACTATAAAGAGTCTCAATTTTAACTAGACTAATTATTTTAGTATCTAAAAAAAAAAAAAAAAAAAATCATTTTAGTATCTAGTGCAAATGTGATCAATGCTTTTTATTACAAATAATGTCTAACAAGTACTTCACAAATTAAAGTTGGGAAGATATATTTAGCGTATAATATGAGTGAAGGCCAGTCTTTGCGACTGGATCGGGTACTCGCACATGGAATTAAGTTTTTTTTTTTAGAAAATTTTTAAAGAAAGTTTGACTATTTAGTTTGCAACAATTTCATCTTACAGTTGTTTTTTCCCAAACGTGTGTGTTATGCCATGAAACTGTCCATGTTGGAAGTTAGCCAATCATATAGTCAAGGATAAAAATTGTACACTTTTTTTTTTTTTTTTGTAGATGTGTACAATATTTACTATTTTTTGTGTCACTTCAATTCAAATTTACATTGTAAGTATAATGTAAACTAAGAAATTTTCAAAAGAAAAAGAGTTTTATATGAAATGGTGTATAACACTTTGAAAAGGCATATGCCATTTCTATTCAAATAGTTTTTAGAGAGTAAAATATTATTTCTTCACTCCCAAACTTTACTAAATGTTTTTACCTTTTCATCCTTAGGCTTTAAAAAGTTCTTTTTTAGCCCTAAAATATTGAAAAGTTCTTCTTTAGTCCATAAAATATTGAAAATGTTTTTCTTGTTATCCTTAAACTTTAAAAAAATATCTTTTTTAATCCCTAAACTATTGAAAAATATATATTTATATCCCTATTTTTGCCTCTAAACTATTTAAAAAAAAAAAACTTTTTAAAATTTTGAAATGAAAAATAGAATTTTGATAAAATTTAAAGACCAAAATAATATATTACCCTTTTTTAAAAGAACGTTTTCACACCAAAAATTAATTTCCCAGAGACAATAATTTTCAGGACTTTCAGGACTTTGAAGCTAGCTAGCGTACAAAACTAGGAAACAGGCGTATGGTCCTTTGCCATAGGCTTCAAAAGCATCAAAATTATATTTTTCTCAATTCAAATTCATTCAATTTTATTTAGGTGCTTTTGCATATGTCGAAACGAAACCAAAGATGTCTAAAATATGTTAGTAAACATAAAACAAGAAAACATGCAATCAAAAAAACATTAAAAGTTAAAATTTAAAAATTTAAAAATTTTTATTTGAATTAAAAAAAATAAAACATTTTATTTTACCATTTTAGCAATGAAATAATATTCTTTAAAAAAAAAAAAAACAAACAAACAAACAAATGGAGCACATTTTCAATTTTTTTATAGTTATTTTAATAATTCAATAATTAGAAAGGGGATTTGATGAATGTTTCGGTTAAAACACCAAGAAGTACAGGTTTTGGAAAGGAGAATTTGATCACGAGTTCAGAATCACTTCTGAGTTCTGATACATAATTATAGACTTGCAACCCATTGTATCAAATGTCATCAGTCTTGGCCCATTGAAAATTACTGCTCTATCTTCTCACCTATCTACATTGGGCTGAGATTCAATTCAAGCCCATCTTAATTTAGTCCATATGCCACCTCCACTTCCACATCACCAGAGACCCCAGTTACCTTTCACTTTCCTTGTGTTTGTGGATAGACTTTTGTTTCTTTTTCTTCGGACTCCTCTTTCCATGGATACAGTAAAAAGAAAAAAAAAAAAAGAAAGAGGTAACAAAAAGTAGAAAAGTAAACAAAAGTTGTTTTGACTTGCTCTTTTTCCACACACAGAACTGGACAGTTATGCCCCTAAAGAACCTTCAACAGAAATAAAAAGGTACCCAAGAACTAGCCAGCAACCTTCTAGTCAAATTACAAATATACCCTCCCAAGACTTTCTGAGAAACCCAATTGCAACCCCAAAATGGACCGGCTCTTATTCTATTCTATTCCTAATCTTTCGTGATCTGTATTTGTCTGTCTGTACATTAGTTGTCTTCCATGGCCTCTCCTTCTTGGAAATCTCAACCCTCTTTCTCCTTAGTATATATAGCTACGTCTATCACATGTCTAACCAATTTCATTACAAACTCACACAATAATCTCTCTGTCTCTCTGCCTATTTTATTGCAATGGCATCCCAAACCCCACAAAGCCAGACCCAGTTCCAAGATTTCTTGCCCATCATGGCCCAAAAGCTTGGTGGGGACGGTCTAATCGGAGAGCTCTGCAATGGGTTCAATTTGTTAGTCGATGGTGATAAAGGGGTCATCACTTTTGACAGCCTTAGAAGGAACTCGGCTATGCTGGGCCTGCAAGATTTGAGTGATGAAGATCTACGGTCTATGTTAAAGGAAGGCGATTTTGACGGTGATGGTGCACTCAATCAGATGGAGTTTTGTGTCTTGATGTTCAGATTAAGCCCTGAGCTTATGGAAGAGTCTTATTTGTTGTTAGATGAAGCTATTCAACAGGAATTCCAAAATTGTAATTAGATTTATTTTTTTTAACTCAAATTTTTTCTATGTTAAATTCCATATTATGTGTATCATCAAGAATTTTATGAGTTTAAGAGAATAGAAGATGACCAAGAAATTTAACTTCAATAATTTTGTGAAAACTTGTGGATTGGCAATAAATTATTCAAATATTCTTATGAATTATATGAACATGCTGGATTAATTTGCGAAAATGAAAAAGAGTATACAACAAAAAATTCTTATGCTTGTTCCGCAAGATTTGTTCCTGATGAAATCTATATCAAAATTTTCACTGCCTACAAAAAAAGGCTTTTATTTATTTTTCTAAATAAAAGTATAAAACGCCTCTACCCAAATTGTTCGGGTATTATCAAATTCTCTTTTTCTAAGTCGTTTATAATTTTAATTTCTTTCCCCCTGAAACTGAATAGCTGTTCAAAGCTGTTGCTGAGCTGGTTTATTACTACGTATTGCAGTGTTGCGACTGGAATATTTATTGTATCGTATGTTCCCCGGGCCAACCCAAATAGAAGTCAATGCGTGAAAACACCGTCAAGTGTCATCTTTCAAGTCTAGGGGTGGATTTATCAACCAAAAAAGAAAAAAGCCTTAAGGGTAGTCAATGGGCCGGCTCAGCCCATTTTTACTTAGCCCATGGACTTTCGGGTTGTTGACCAATTAATAGGCTATGTCGGGTTGGGCTGGATGGAAAAATCAGACCCTACCTATGGGCAATGCTTATTTGATCTTTAGTGGGCTGGGCTAGTAAGGTAGGATGAATAGGCTACCTATAACATTTGATATAGGCCTTTGATGGGCTTATAAAAATTTAACTAAAATAATTATAATCATATATTATTACAAAATGCTTGTCAAATTGAACAACTAAATCTACTAAAAATATTCTATCCAAAAAAAATCTACTAAAAAGATATTCTTAAAAAGGTACTAAAATAAGATTAATTAACTTGTATTGATTAGAATAAATAAGTGTAGGGTATATTTTAGTAGCCCAAGCCCAAAAGGTTTGGATTATGAGCCCAATGAACTCAGAACAATGAATTTGTAAAGAATTGGTGAAAGAGCTAGACTGATAGTGGACTAAGCAATAGCTAATTACGGTGCCAAGAAGGAACTGATAAAAAACACACTTCAAAGTCTTTCAATTTTATGTCCGAAGAGAAATATTATTTAATGAAAAACCAATACAACTCTCGAAAAGTCCCTTTCTTCTCTAGAAGCTTTCTCTTTATATAGTATCCTCCCTTATCATCTTCATCGTCCACTTATTCTTCATCTAAGTGTCCACTTGAGTATGTGTCACGTCAGATTTCTTCCTTAACTTTCTGTGGGTGGTGGTAGCTGGATTGACACTATTCAGGGGTCTTCTCTACATTAATGCGACTAGAAAAGCAGATGCAGTGCATTTAATGTGGTGGTGGCGGCAACTTTTCCCTTTAGATATTTCTCCATTCTTCTTATCTCTAGGCATATTCAAAACTTATCCAGATTGCTGAAGTCATTAGTAAGATCATTCAAACCCCTCAGATATTTGCTCGATTAAGAATCTTTACATTCGAGGAAAATGGTCTCTTCAGAACGCTGGTGCTCTCTTCGGACCAATCTTCTTCACTTCCAGGTATCTTTCTTTCATGCGGACTACTCCTTAACAATTTTTGCCTCTTCGGACACATAGTAACCCTTAAATAGGGCTTTGGGCTCAATACATAAGCTTGAGTTTCTACCCCCAACAATAGCCCCTCAAAATTTTAACTTTTCCCTCGCATCCGAGGAGAAAAAATAAGATTTTGATTTGCTACGAAGTAAAAGTCAAAAATACAAAAATATCATAGTTCACACGTGCAAGAGCATAGATTTATGCGCTTCATAACTGCTACTGTCGTTTCAAGATTCCCAAAGCACTATTAATTACTCTAGGCAGCGTTTTGTCTCTGCCATCTAACGGTGGACTATTGATCCAACGGATGTGGTTCTTCCTCGGAATTTGGGCGGGATAACTCCTACCCCTTCATTTGTCTCTATATAAAGCCCTAGAAGAGGTTTTTTTCTCCTTTACTTTATAGATTCTCAGACTTTCCAGCGAACAAAGGCATTCAAATCGACCAAGCTCTTCAATCATCAAATCCATAATCTACAAGCATCTCTACGAGTTCAAAGATCATTTTTCCATCCTGTTCGTGTAAGTTCTTATATACTCAAGTCTTTTATCTTCTCCTCGGACAACTTCCTTGGCCTTCGAGTAGTCGCTTCCTAGTCACTGCGTCTAGAGTCCTTTCTTTCTTGTTTGTTTAAGATGGGTAGATTCCAGTATCTAGTGGACAGCCCAACTCAGATGGAGGAGTTTAGGGCCACATACCTCATACCTGAAAATGTGGGTTTGAGATATTGCCCTCCAGAAAGAATACTAACAGATCGGAAGTCGGGTGAAGTAATAATCCCCATCATCGCCTTCCTAGAAGGAGGAATGACTATTCCTATGGGCCCCATCACCATTAACTACCTTCAAAACCATAGGCTTAGCCCCAAATAATGTGCGCCCAACGTCTTTAAAGTCCTAGGAGCCATCGATGATTTAAACCGTCATCTAGGATTGGGACTCACCTGGTGGGAAGTGGTATATATGTACGAGTGCCACAGTTAGAAAGGAGCAAGATATTGTTTGAAATCCCGATCCGACGCTGTTAGACTCGTCTCCTGCCTTCTCAAGTCTAACAAAGGGATGAAAGACGACTATTTGATCATCTCGGGCGCATGGCGTGACGGTCTTCACCGCCCAACCCGACCAGTAAAGCCAGGTAGGGGCCTCTTAGATTTAGGCTTACTAACAGTAGATTTAGGGTTGACATTTCTTTACAATTTTGTCCTCTCTGTCTTGTTATTTTCAAGTTTTTGACTAACTTCTATTGTGATGTTGATAGATAAAAACTACATTTCTCCTTGGCTGAGTCTTACAAACACCACTGCACTCAACTATCTATTACGATCGAAAATTTTTGTGAGTGAAGACGAGCAACTCCGGTCGGTTCCCCTCATTCTTGGTTACACACCCAAACCATCCGATTTCCAATCAGTCGAAAACACGATAAGACAAGGAGACTATCGTATCCACCGCATTGACATTGCTCAGAAAGATTTTTTGGCTCCGTTCGATCTTCCCCCCATGCCACATCCAAACTCGCAGGGTGTACCACTGCTCGTCTAGCCGGTTCAACAGATTCCCCTTGAGCCAGCAGCAGAAGGCGAGGGTGTTGCTTCTTCAACTTCATCACTCGAAGAGCAAATTGACAAATTTACCTTCGGAGAGGCCTCAGAAGAGGTACAAGCGATATGCATTTCGGACGCCGAGGAGGAAGTTGACAAGCAATCCAGTGCCCGCCCTCCTATCTTAATAACAACCATTCTAGAAGTCTCTTCAGACGAAGAAGACGATATGGCAAGTTTGAAAGATCTGATGAAGAATAGGAATAAGAAGGCTGGACCCAAAGATACTGGGACGTCTCAACCAGTTGTCAGTCTTTCTCCACCACCTCCCCAAATTCCTGCTGATCTGGGCCTAAAACCATTGCCAAATATGAAGAAGAAGAGGCCCATCACGATCAAGGAGGATAGGGAGGTAGTGCCTACAAAAAGGGCAAAGCAACAAAAGGTGGACAAGGGCCAGCGAGGCAAAAGGGCTTCGTCCACCAAGAGCCGAGACGAAGCTCTTAACGCTGAGATGCACCGAGGGCCGCGCACCTAGTCCCCTAAACTAGAGCTGGACGGTGCTCCCATCTCCTAGGATACTTCCCGTAGGAACTACCATAGGGAGAGGGCAGGTTTGGTTACTAAAGCCCTAGAGCAACCACTCTTCCTTCCAAAGGATATGGAGTCTTACAGGTGCTTCAGCCAATATGAACTCTTCTTATCCTTCAAAAGGGATTTGACCATGGTAAGTGAACTAGTCCATTCTTTTTATTAAAATGTTGATCAATTAAGTTAAAAAATTATTTTTGCTTTGTATTGAAATTCTTTCTTCTACTATACAGATCACCCAGCAGATTTATGTGGCTGAAGAGTGGAACAAGAGAACCTTTAATGAGGCCCAGGCTGAGGCTCACACTTGGTCTGAGGTCGAGAAATCCCTAGGTAGTTTGAAGGAAGATTACTCTTGGCTGTTCGAGTAGCTGAGAGATATGACAAGCCAAATGGACAATATAGATGCTGGCTTGAAGATCGCTAAAAAGCAGGCCGAAGAACAACGTAAACAATTGCGCATAACCGAGATCTATCTTGAGACAGAGAGAAAGATGGTCAAAGGTAAAGAAAGTCAGGGAAGCTGCTTAGTTGGCCGAAAAAGGGGCTCAACTGGCCAAGGAAGCAATAGAGGTTGAGAGACAAGCAGCATATAGTCTTGGGGTAAAGGAGACCCAACTCAGACTTACTGAGGAGTTCACAAAGGTTTGCAGGGAGTATTGTGATGTGACTTGGGAGAAAGCCCTTGATGCTGCTGGGGTTCCTCTAGAGGCTGACTTGAGGCAGCCTAAAAGCATCTTCTACCACCCAGACATCCATGAACTGACAGAAGATCCAGAGCAGTCGATAGTCGACCAGAATCTTCTTGATCCTACCAAAGCACCCCAAGAGTCTGGTAAGATTGGAGACTAGGGCAAACAGGCTGAAGATCAAATTAAGGATGTTGCCACCCAGCCCAGCCATGCTGTTGACCCTTTGGCTTCTCAGACGAAGACTTAGACATCTAGGGATTTCTATTTTGTACTTGTGTTAGTTTTTAGTTTTTTTTTTTTTTTTTTTTTTTTTAAAGGATTGCAATGTACTTTTCTTTTCAGTTAATGAAATTATTCTTCTATTTTCTATTTTCATCGCACTTGTTATGAGATTTACTATTGTAGTACAGGCAGACTTAACAACAATATCAGACTAGTGATGTAAACACCTTATTCAAATACTGGAAGGGCTAGGTCATACAAGAGTTATTAACAAACATAAAATGCGGTGAATGATGTGAAGATATTACGGATTTCTTGGATTCTTGGATTATTTCAATATTTAAGACTACAAGACGAAGGCATTTAAACATGATTCATTAAATTTGAACTTTGATAATAACTATAAAACAGTGTTAACTAACCCGTATCACCTGATCCAAGGACTTCAAGCATAATTGGACGTAAGTTTAAACAGTTAGAAAACTTGCAAACGAGTGTTAACTAACCCAAATCATCTAGTCCGAAGACTTTAGGCATGATTGGATTTAAGTTTAAACACTTAGGAAACTTGTAAACGAGTGTTAACTAACCTGAATCATCTGGTTCGAGGACTTCATGCATGATTGGATTTAAGTTTAAACACTAAGGAAATGTCCAAAAATTTTACATAATAAATTGGCACAATGATTAAAGTAAAGACTTGATTAATAATAATACATTTTAAGGGTGTTTACATTCCAAGGGCATGGTATTACATGACTATCCAAATCTTTTAAAAAAATATGCCCTAATGCCAGCTCCTGAAGTAATACGATATGGCTCCTCCTAGTTGGGCCCTAACTTTCCCCAAGCTAGGTTCTTTGCAATGCCCACAACTTTCTTGAGTACCAAATTGCCAGGTTCTAGAGACCTTAGCTTTACGTTGGCATCATAGCCCTGCCTGAGCTTTTGTTGGTAATGTGCTAATCGGACCATTGCATTTTCTCTTTGTTCTCCAATCAGATCCAAACTCTTTTCTAGCTGCTCATTGTTGCTGGTCGGACTAAACGAATTAGTCTTCATAGTTGGGAACCCAGTCTCCAGAGGTATGACAGCCTCAGCTCCGTAGGTCATTGAAAAGGGGATTTCCCCCGTAGACCTACGAGGTGTAGTTCTGTATGCCCACAGTACATGTGGCAGTTCTTCCACCCATTTGCCCTTTGCATCGTCTAGTCTCTTTTCCAATCCATTAACTATGACCTTGTTAACTACTTCTGCTTGCCCATTCCCCTGGGGATAGGCAGGGGTAGAGTATCTGTTTGTGATTCCTAGTTCACCACAATAACTCCTAAACGCTTTACTATCGAACTGTAAGTCATTGTCTGAAATGAGAGTATGAGGAGTCCCAAACCGAGTGACAATATTCTTCCACACAAATTTCTGTACATCTACGTCTCTGATGTTGGCCAGAGGTTCAGCTTCAACCTATTTGGTAAAATAGTCTGTGTCGACTAGAAGATACTTCTTGTTTCCTGTGGATAGCGGATTAAGGGTTCCTCCTAACTGATGAATGTTTGGGGCAAACCATTGACATTGGTCGCACTTTTTGACATATTCATGGGCTTATTTTTGCATATTCGGCCACCAGTAACCTTGGGTAATGGCTCGATGTGTCAAGGATCTACCTCTAGTGTGGCTCCCACAAATTCCTTCATGTAGCTCTTCCAGTAATAACTCAGCTGCTTCAGGATGCATGCATAATAAGTATGGCCTTGAATAGGAACGTTTGTATAATTTCCAATCTTTGGATAGCCGAAATCTGGTCGCCTTCCTCCGAATTTTGTCAACTTCGTCCCTCTCTTCAGGCAAAATATCTTCCTCCAAGAATTTAATTATAGGATCCATCCAACTGAGTTCGACCCTGATTTGGTGAACTTGGGCTACCTTTCTTCGCGACTCTATAGGGCCATGCAGGTTTTCCACGAGGATGACCCTTGGCAAGCCTTGTGCTGAAGAGGTAGCGAGCGTGGCTAAAGAGTCAGCATGCATATTACCATTTCTGGAGTTATGCAGCAAGTTAAAAGATTTGAACTCTGATTGCAGGCGCTTAACTCGGCTCAGGTATCCTTGCATTCTCTCATCCTTCGCTTCAAACTCACCTTGTACTTGGCCAACGACTAATCTCGAGTCTGAAAACACCTTCACTGACTTTCCTCCCATTCTTCGAACCATAGTCATTCCCATTAATAGAGGTTCATACTCTCTCTCATTATTTGTTGTCGAGAAATCCAATCTTAGCAACTTTTTAATGATGATTTTTTCGGGGGATATCAGCACTAGCCCCACTCTAGAACCCTTCTGGTTCGCTACACCATCCACATACACTTCCCAATGTGAGGGGCTTTGTTGAAAAATCATGCCAACCGATTTTTCATCCATGTCCGAGGTTGGCATTATTTCTTCTACCTTGGGCTCCGTGAACTCGGCCACCAAATCTGTAAGGACCTAGCCCTTGACCGATGTGAGAGGCATGTACCTAATATCAAAAGTCCCCAAGATCGTGCCCCACTTAGCAATCCTCCCAATGTAATCAGCACTTCGGAGTATGGCCTTGAGCGGGAGCTGGGTGAGAACAATGACCGTATAAGCTTGGAAATAATGAAGGAGTTTCCGCGTTCCAAGCACCACTGCCAGGATAGCCTTCTCTAGTGGCAAGTAACGAGTCTCGGCCTTATGTAGCGACTTACTTACATAGTAGACCGGCCTTTGCACACCGCGGTCTGCTTGTATTAACACCAAGCTCACAACACAAGGAGCCACAACAATGTAGGCAAATAGGACTTTGTCTGGTTCAGGACTGGACATGATGGGTGGCCAAGCGAGATAGTCCTTAAGTTGGTGAAAAGCCACAGTAGATTCTTCAGTCTACTCAAATCCCTTCCACCTGTTGATCAACGAGAATAAAGGTCTACACCTATCTGTTGATCGGGAGATGAATCGATTTAAGGCAGCAGTCATTCCGGTTAACTTCTGAACTTCTTTAGGATTCTGAGGAGCCTGTAGATTGTGGATAGCCTTTATCTGATCGGGGTTAAGTTCAATTCCCCTGTAAGTTACCATGTACCCCAAGAACATGCCTGACCCCACACCAAATGAGTATTTTGAGGCGTTTAGACGTAACTTGTGCCTTCTTAGAATTTCAAAAATGTTTTCAAGATCCTTTACATGTTCCGAAATGATCTTGCTTTTCACCACCATGTCGTCTATATAGACTTCAATACTTTTGCCTAACTGCGGTTCAAACATCCTCATCACCATCCTTTGGTAAGTAGATCCCGCATTTTTCAAATCAAAGGGCATCACCTTGTAATAGTAGTTACCAATAGGGGTGACAAATGCAGTTTTCTCTTAATCGTTTAGGGCTAACGGTATTTGATGGTAACCTTGGAAGGCATCCAGGAAACTCATCCGAAGGTGGCCGACCATGGTATCTACCAACTGATCAATTTTCGGCATAGGGAATGGGTCCTTAGGACAGGCCTTATTTAAATCAGTGAAGTCTACACACACTCGTTATTTCCCATTCTTCTTCTTCACCACCACAGTGTTTGCTAACCATTCAGGATAAAAAACCTCTTTAATAGTTTCAGCTTGTTTGAGTTTTGTTACTTCTTCTCTTACTACATCAGCATGCTACTTAGATAGGCACCGAAGAGGTTGCTTCTTAGGGGTGATCAATGGGTTGACTTTCAGATGGTAGCAAATGAATTCTGGATCCACCCCTGGGGCCTCGTAGGCATTCCAGGCAAATACATCAAGGTTTCTTTTTAGAAAATGTACTAGCTCCTCCCTCTTTGGTAGAGGCGTCTGAGATCCAACTTGAAAGAACCTTTTGGGATTGTCTCAAATTAGAACTTTTATTAAATCCTCACATTTAACGCCTTCATCTAGATCTTCGCCGGGCGATACCCGACTTTTTAATTGTTATAAATTTCTCTTGGCCCTGGCCGAGGACTTAGTTTCGGGCTTGTGCTAGATGGCAGCCACCAAGCATTGTCTGGCCGAGGATTGATCTCTCCAGATTTCACAAACTTGCCCTTCGGATGGATATTTAACTTTTTGATGCAAAGTAGAGAAAACAGCCCCTAGCGTATGTAGCCAAAGTCTAACTACAATTGCCGTATAAGGGGGATGCACATCTATAACAATGAAATCCACCTCCATTACCTCCAAGCCAGTCTGTACGGGTAACCATATTTGGCCCTTCGGGGTGACGATTCTTCTCTCAAAGCTAACCAAGGGAGAATTGTATGGTGTTAAGTCATCAGGTTTTAGGTTCAGTCCCTTGTAGAGGTCAGGGTATATTATCTCTACCACGCTACCCTAGTCCACCATTACCCTCTTGACATCATATCCTCCAATTCTGAGGGTGACTACTAGAGCGTCATCATGGGGTTGGATGGTTCCAATCTTGTCTTCATCTGAAAAGCCTAAAACCGGTTGAATATCTGGTCTAGCTCTTTTCGGATCTTGGCTAAAGTCCCTTGCCGGTAACTGGTACCGACATAACTTTGGACGGCTAGGATCCTGTTCTTCCTAGTGCGGCGAAGATGACGATGATAGTTCCCAATGGAGGCTTTGAAGAATCATTCCTTTGGGGCTTAGAATTCATCTGACCTCCTCGGCTGCTGAAGTGATGCAAGAGGTGTCTCAATTTACCTTCGCGGATTAGTTAGTCCAAATGATCCCACAGATTTCTGCAATCTTCTGTGGTATGCTCATGATCTTGATGGTATTGGCAATAGAGATTATGGTTATGCCTTTCAGGGTTCCCAACCATCTAATTCGGCCACTTGAAGAATGGTTCATTCTTAACTTTTTTCAAAACCTAGTGCATTGGCTCTTTGAATACAGTGTTAACTGCTTGAAGGTTTATTGATCCTGACTGCCCAGTGAAATCTCTCCATGGTTTGTTGTTATTGTAACGGTCCGACCTGAAATCTCTCTTCTCCTAGGGGATAACCTTATCCTTTCCTTTCCCTTGCTGTTGATCTTCTTCTATTATTTTATATTTTTCGATGTGGTCCATAAGCTGACGCATATTGGTTACTGGTTTGCCAATTAAGGACTTCCTCAAACCATGGTCAGTGGGGAGGCCGAGCTTAAACGTGCTAAGGGCCATGCCATCAAAATTGCTCTCCATATCATTAAACATCTCTCAGTACCTATCTAAATACGTTTTCAAGGTCTCATCCTCTTGCATGCTCAAGGATAAAAGTGAAGACAAGGGCCTGGCCACTCTTCTACATGTGACAAAACGGGAACCAAATGCTTGAGTAAACTCTCTGAAGGAGTCGATGGAGTTTGCTTCTAGACTGTCAAACGATCTCATTGCAACCGGTCCAAGACTGGAGGGGAAAACTTTGAACATCAGAGCCTTATCTCTGGAATAGACAACCATCCTCTAATTAAAGTGACTCACATGCTCTACAGGGTCCGTTTTACCATTATAAATGGTGAAAGTTGGCTAGTTAAAATGTCGAGTAAGTCTCGCTCCTTCGATCCTGTGCGTGAAGGGTGACCTAGAGATTTGATTCAAGGCTTTGCTCATAGCATCGTTCCTTACACCTCCACCTAATGGGCTTCGAGGTTGCCTTTTGCGACGGTGCTCCTCTTCATAGGAAAAGGATTCACTAGTTGGTGTTCGAGATCTTTGCTCGTAAGTGACATCTTCCTTATCATTCAAATCCTCATCAGAATGCGAAGAAATTCGTTCCTCTTTGCATGGCGCAACTCCCTCTTTAGCCTCTCAATTTCCAGTTGCATGTTGTTGTTCTTCTCTACATGAGACACGTGACTTCCTCCATGTGGTTGACTTCGCTCAGGGTGCGTAGTATGCACGCTGCCTTCACGATCTTGTCTCTGCTCCAAATTGAGAAAAAGGGTTTATATGTTGAGACGCCCTAGATTCTGCTGGTTGTTGCCCTGGTTCAACCATTATCAACTATTGCTTTCACTTTTGCTCAAGCTCTTCCCACGGACGGCGCCAATTGTAGGGTATATTTTAGTGGCCCAAGCCCAAAATGTTTGAATTATGAGCCCAATGAACCTAGAACAATGAATTTGTAGAGAATGGGTGAAAGAGCTAGGCTGATAGTGGACTAAGCAATAGTTAATTACGGTGCCAAGAAGGAACTGATAAAAAACACACTTCAAAGTCTTTCAATTTTATGTCCTAAAAGGAATATTATTCAATGAAAAATCAATACAACTTTCGAAAAGTCCCCTTCTTCTCTAGAAGCTTTCTCTTTATATAGCATCCACCCTCATCATCTTCATCGTCCACTTGTTCTTCATCTAAGTGTCCACTTGAGTATGTGTCACGTTAGATTTCTTCCTTGGCTTTCTGTGGATGGTGGTAGCTGGATTGACACTATTCAGGGGTCTTTTCCACATTAATGTGATCAGAAAAGCAGATGCAGTGCATTTAATGTGGTGGTGGTAGCTTTTCCTTTTAGATATTTCTCCATTCTTCTTATCTCCATGCATGTCCAAAGTTTATCCAGATTGTTGAAGTCATTAGTAAGATCATTCGAACCTTCCAAATATTTGCTCAACTAAGAATCTTTACATTTGAGGAGAATGGTCTCTTCGGAATGCTGGTGCTCTCTTCGGACCGATCTTCTTCACTTCCAGGTATCTTTCTTTCATGCGGACTACTCCTTAACAATTTTCACCTCTTCAGACACACAATAACCCTTAAATAGGGCTTTGGGATCAATACATAAGCTTGAGTTTCTATCCCCCACAATAAGTATATTGATATATTCATGAAAAATATTATGTCCATAACATTTTCACAACAAATTATAAGTGGTAGGTTGTTAGTTGTTGTTATAGGTGGAAAAAAAGTAATTTAAATTGTGAATTCAAATTAAAACCAATAACTACTTTTCACCTATGATTTGTTGTGAAAATGTAATGGACGTATCACCTCTCTATATTCTTGAATATATTAGAGTGAAAATAGTTGCATCACTACAAAATACTGCATTCGAACTAAGTTGGCACCTACAAACTTGTTTATCATTTGCAATTCCCAATTTATTTGTGTTGGAACTTGGAACATTAAATAAATTTATCTATAAAAAAAAAACAGTGAAATAACTTGTTACATAAATTTTGCAACTAATTGCTAATCATTATCTTGAAGTGGTAGATTGTTGGTCATATGGTGGACTTCTTGGCATCCACTTGAGCCTCTCTAACTGCAATCACTCAAATGCCTCTATTAATTCAGCTTCTCATGCTACTTCTTGTTGTCTTGTGTCTACTAAGTTTCAATCCTTTAAGCACACAAGTGCCTCAATAGTCTCGGGACTAAAACCACATCTATACTCTACCACCTACAACAACAACAACAACAAAAACACAAAAACACAAAAAAAAAAAAAAAAAAGCTTTTGATGTAACTGTGGAAATAGGAACTGACAATATATCACAAGCTATAATGGGAAAGTACGGGATACTTACTTTGATTTTTTTTCAACCAATCCAATAAATCAAATGATCCTTTTTCATTGATTTCAAGTAAAGGTTGATTTAAATAACGTTGTAATTCAGATAAGACACCTAATGTTATTGAAGATGCTTGTCCTCTTCTTCTTTTAACCATATGATAAGCAATTTTTTTTTCTTGGTCACCTAAAAACCTAGTGGAGGACAAAGAGCTTCTTGTGTTTTGGGCACAAGTTTTAGAATTTTCATAAACATTTCTATAATAATCAAATAATTGTGTTACTGAATTTTGAAATGATAGTATGGTCTTGAATTTTTTCAACATCATCATTATAAATTATTTCTAAGAAAACTCTCAACTCTTCAATTTTAAACCTAGGACCAAGAATAATAGCCATTCCCAAAATCAAAGGTATATCTCCCTAATATTTGTCAAATTTTTGTCTCATTAACTTTCACGTTTCATCAAATATTCCAAAAGTATAACCATAAATCTTCATGGAAGTGCGACTCTTGCTTTATCAGAACTCAAAAAAAAAAAAAAAAAAAAAAAAAAAAAAATGGAACTGACTGATAATCAGTGGTAGCTCTAGAAAGTTTTTTTTTTTTATTTTTTTTTTATTTTTTTTATTTTTAAGATGATCATTAAGAAACTTTAATTATATAAAATCTAATAATAAATAACTTGAATATATTAATGTCACAAAAAAAGAAAAAAAAATTAAATACATGAACTATTACAATTTCTTCATACTAGTAAAGAGAAATTGAAAAAAATTGAACAAATAAGAGATAAATTGAAAATATTGAGATAACAATAATAAAGTGAGAAAGAGTTTGAAATGATAACATAGAAGGACAAAAAATGAAGAGAGAGAGAGAGAGAGAGAGAGATGATATTTGCTATAACTACGAGTTAAACTACTAAGGAAAGCGAAATTTTTGTTATTGCAAGTTAAAAGAGAGCATAACTACTAGCATTGTTAAGGAGGACTCACCACCACAATATTTCTCTTTGAACTTTTTTTAAGGAAAGTGAGATTAGAAATTATTTTTATACAATAGGTTAAACAAGTTACAAATTGAATGATTATGGGTTTTTATTTGTTTTTGTATTAGAATAGACTTTTGTTGAATAATTTATTCACTTGTTGTTTGACGTAGTCTTATTATTACTGTGGAGGGTAGAAACTCAAGCTTATGTATTGAGCCCAAAGCCTTATTTAAGGGTTACTGTGTGTTCGAAGAGGCAAAATTGTTAAGGAGTAGTCCGCATGAAAGAAAGATACCTGAAAGTGAAGAAGATTGGTCTGAAGAGAGCACCAGCATTTCGAAGAGACCATTCTCCTCGGATGTAAAGATTCTTAGTCGAGCAAATATCTGGGGGGGTTCGAATGATCTCACTAATGACTTCAGCAATCTGGATAAGCTTTGGACATACCTAGAGATAAGAAGAATGGAGAAATATCTAAAAGGAAAAGCTGCTACCATCATATTAAATGCACTGCATCTGCTTTTCTGGCCACATTAATGTAGAGAAGACCCCTGAATAGTGTCAATCTAGCTACCACCACCCACAGGAAGCCAAGGAAGAAATCTGACGTGACACATACTCAAGTGGACACTTAGATGAAGAACAAGTGGACGATGAAGATAATGAGGGAGGATGCTATATAAAGAGAAAGCTTCTAGAGAAGAAGGGGACTTTTTGAGAGTTGTATTGATTTTTCATTGAATAATATTCCTCTTTGAACATAAAATTGAAAGACTTTGAAGTGTGTTTTTTATCAGTTCCTTCTTGGCATCGTAATTAACTATTGCTTAGTCCACTATCAACCTAGCTCTTTCACCCATTCCCTACAAATTCATTGTTCTGGGTTCATTGGGCTCATAATCCAAACCTTTTGGACTTGGGCCACTAAAATATACCCTACAATTACTATTATTATTGTTTGGGTTATTTATTTATTTATTTTTTTGTTATTTGGGCTTTTATTTATTGTTGTTATTTAAGACTTTTTTTTTTTTTTTAAAATATATGGGTTAAGAATTATGTTTTGGGGCTAGAATATTTTTTGGGATAATGCCATGTTCGTAACATTTTCACAAAAGAAAATCTAATGTGACAAGCTGTTTTTGATGGGTGAAAAAGTGAGGTCAGTATTTGGCGCAAATTTGAATCAATAACAGTTAACCACATATAATTTGTTGTAAAATTATTATAAAAATATTGTGAATATAATATTATTCTTATTTTTATTAAACTCAAATTTTTGTGATACTTAAGTGAAGATGTTCAAAATTTTTATAGTTAGTTTAATATATAATTTTTTGTGAATACATACATATATATATATATATATATATATATATATATATATATAAAGACACACGTTTTTATGCGAGTTAGGTTGATCATGTAACTCCACGGGGAGCCGCCCCTGCCAGTAATGGGATTTTTACAAACATGGAATTCGTTATCCACAAGAAGTCAAACAAAGAGAGGTACCAAGGGACTAGTAAAGCAATGAACTAAATAAGAAGACCTTAAGGGATTTCATTAACACCAGATGGTTCAACGAACTCTACTATTCAGTAGATTTTTTTAAGAAATAAATCCCCGATTATAATTTACACAATGTGTTATTTTAAATAATGGAAGACAATTATTTATTTGTTTTTGTAACATACACAAACAAGAGAGATGGGATGAAGTGTTGACACAAACACATATCACAAGCTTCTCCCAAAAGTCATACCCACCAAGAATGAGTAGAGTTTATGATGAGTGTATGTTAGAAATCTATCTCCTCTTTTCGGTGTGTGTGCTCCTCTCTCTGATATGTGTTTGTTTCTTAAAGAAAAAATACCAGTTTTTATAATTTAATTGGATTTATTTCTTCAAATATAATATCTTTTATTATTGAAACAAAAATTGTAATTTATAAAATTCATTATCTTAATTTAACCTTTGGCTTAATATTGTTTTGATAACTGTGCATTATAATATAGGACAAACATAAATTAAATATTAATGTAATGATTGAATTCATGAACCATCGTACTACTTTCCTAAAGTGTGTGTTTTTGTCTTAGAATCTTATTTTATTTTCCTTATATGTGTTTGGTTTTTAAAATACACACCAAAAAAAGAAAAAAAAAAGAGTGGGTTAAAGTTGGGCTTAAAGCCCCTCCTATTCCTAGTTCCTAGTGTGAGCTCGCAATAGCATTCTGAATTTATACCGTTACGGGTTCTTGGCTATTTTCTTGAGAAATTGATACCAAGCAGTAAATATGTCTCGGCCAGGAGTGGAGGATGACTGGGTCCAAGCTGAATAGAAAAAAACTCATTGGGTTAACCTGTGGGCTTATTTGGACTGTAAGTTGGTTTGGGCCTCAACTAGAAAAGATTCTAGGAATCTCTCATTCTGAACCTATAAATGCTCACTTTTTTGTGCAATTTTTTTAAAATATTTCTTTTTTTGGTTGATTTGTCTTTCGAAAATTAAATCAGACTTTTCTTTTGCAAATCAAAAAATTATCAAGGCTAGGCTAGTCTCCAGGTCGGCTTGTGATCCAAAAACAAAATGTCAATTGTCGGTTAAAGAGTGATTTGTTTTCCATCAAGTCTGTTCAATACACGAGAGCAACATTGGCTTTGCCTTGTAGCCTAAATACAAGTTTGGATAAATATTGTTGAAGAGTGCAGTGAATGCGAAAATGGGCAACGCTTACCTCCAAGATGGCCATGTGTGTGCAATTAATACAAGGGTTGGACTTCCCGTCAGAAATGATCACGCGTGCATGTAGACTCTTATCACAAATCTAAGTCAAATCCTGAATTCAAAGTTCAGCAAAACATATATATTTGATTTCTAATTTGTTTTTCTTTTTTTTCTTTTTTCGTTTCTTGTGGTCCGGGAAGCAATGATTATTTCTTTTGAGTGGTGACAAAAGGAGTCGTAAAATTAGAATATCCAAGTTGGTCTAGTCTTCCTAAAAATTTACAGTTTCTCAATAAAACGTGCAATTTGATTTACCGGTATCTATTTTTTTTACGAAAGGACTAGTCATGAGTTTTACCAATTTTTTCACGACTGTTACGAATATTGTCTCAAATGCTAATAAAGTAAGATGTAAAAATAAGTGGTCAATGATTTTTTGGTGTCTGCAACTGCAAGAAATAAAGTAAGAAAAAATCCACGAGAAATAATGTCCTCTATGATGATATGAAGTCCCATCATGGGCCACTCATTCATATCTCTTTCACCAACTCTCTGCTGAGACTCATTACCAACTATATCAATTCAAGATCAACATAAAAGCCGACTCAAAACTCCTCAATGAATTTCCACATAACCTATGTGATTAGATCACACATCCTTTTCTCATTTTTTTAAAGGACAAAATGCTAATAGATTGTCGTGTGCGGTAGGGAATAATGATTCAGGAAAATAAGTGTTATTGGTTGAAATGTGGAGAAAAGATAAGGAGGCCGCTTTCATAAAGGTTCCAGCCATCAATGTGTAAGCAGTAGCACTATACACACTTGCATTTGTCCTGACCCTTCTTTTTGTCGAATACATGTAGCGTTCAAGGTCTATGTCGTTTTAGCTTGTTAGGTACTCCATTGGGGTTTATGAATCATAGGGGTTTATGATCTATCTTTTGAGTTTTTAGAGGGATAATCAAGGAGGTCTAAAACTAGAAATCAATGGGAACGCTTTCCTTTATTTCCATTCTTACTTGTTTACTCTTTTTGTTCTTCAAAGTTTCATTTGCAGCAGTAGATAGCATTACTCCATCCCAATCTATTAGCGATGGAAGTACCTTAGTTAGCAAAGAGGGAAGCTTTGAACTGGGTTTCTTCAGTCCTGGTAGTTCCAATAATAGGTACTTGGGAATATGGTACAAGAATATCCCAGTTAAAACTGTTGTTTGGGTTGCAAACAGACTCAACCCAATCAATGACTCGTCTGGCTTGTTAATGATAAACAGAACAAGCAGTCTTGTGCTTATGAGTAACAATAAGAGTGTTGTTTGGTCCACAGGATTAGGAACACAAATACAAGCCAATAATCCTGTATTGCAGCTCTTAGACTCTGGAAATCTTGTACTAAGAGATGGAAATTCAGGAATCTCTTTGTGGGAAAGCTTTGATTATCCGTCTGATTCATTGTTACCAGGAATGAAGATGGGATGGGACTTGAGGAAAGGTATTAAGCGGCGTTTTACAGCTTGGAAAAGTCCAGATGATCCTTCTCCTGGAGATTTCACGTATGGGATTGAAATGCAACCTCATTCATACCCTGAGGCTTATATTAGGAAAGGCAACAAAAAGTTCTACCGGACTGGTCCATGGAATGGCCTTCGGTATAGTGGTTCACCAGAATTGAAGCCTAATCCGCTTTATGCTTTCGACTTTGTCTCTAATGATGATGAGGTTTATTACATCTACAGCCTCGTAAATAATTCTCTAATCACAAGGATAGTTTTGAACCAAACCAGCTCTTCGCGTGAACGCTATACATGGATTGAAGCAGAGAATGTTTGGAGGCTATATTCATCGGTACCTAGAGACTACTGTGACAATTATGGCCTTTGTGGAGCCAATGGAAATTGTATCTTAGGATTGAATTGTTAGGATTGTTGAATTGTTAGGATTGCATCAATTAATAAAAGTTGTAAATGTAACTAAGGGGTGGGATGAGTGGTACGGCTTGTAATTGGTTGTGGAATGATGAGGTGGTTAGGATTACAGCTGGCAATAGTCAGTTGGATATTCCAAAAGTTAGTTAAAGTTGTTAGAGGGCGGGTAGAATATAAACCAAGAGAGCTGGCTGTATTGGTTATGAAAATAAGCACCTATCTTTTAGTTCCTTCTTTCCTTTCTCTCTGCGTTCATCTTCTTCTTCTTATGGAGGACCAGCTGACCTCGAATTCAGCTAGAAACTAAACACCATTACCATCCTTAACCCACTGCATTCTCTGTTCTTATCAATTGGTATCAGAGCCTTCATTCCTGATGTACCATGACTGAAACCAGAGCTGCGGCCATGAACACAGTAAATGAAGCTATTGCTTCTCTTCGTACTTCTTCTGACCATCATAACAGAGATATCCAAGAAATGCAAACGATTCAGAGCATTCACACCAGGACCATGAATGAGATGAATCAGAATATCAATTCGATGAATCAGAATATCAATGTAATCTTGCAAAAATTGAATTCCATAGATGTGAATCAAGAGTCTTCACAGAGAAATGTGCAGTCAAATTCTGTTCCAAGTTCTTCAACTTCGTCGTTTGCCAAATCTATAAGGTTAGAATTTCCACGATTTTCAGGTAGTGATCCAGCCAATTGGGTGTATAAGGCAAATCAGTATTTTGTGTATTATCAAACTCCTATCACAGAGAAGCTACTGATAGCTTCCTTTCACATGGATTTGGAGGCATTGGTTTGGTTCCAGGAAGCAGAGGAAGCCAGGGTGTTCACGGATTGGGAAAGCTTGGTACCAGCATTGCATGTGAGATTTGGAAGCAGTGCCTACGATGATCCTATGGAGGTTTTGACCAGGATGAGGCAAACCTCAACAGTGGTTGTGTATAAGGCAGAATTTGAAGCTGTATCTAATCGAGTTAAGGGTCTTTCTCCCATACACAAGCTTAGTTGTTTTCTGAGTGGTTTAAGGGATGAAATAAGGTTACCTGTAAGGATGCTCAACCCTCAGTCCTTGAATGAAGCTTTCGGATTGGCCAAAATTCAAGAAGAATATGTGTGGAGCAGTAGGAAGAGCCTGAGGAGCCATCAGGAATCAGGTACTACTTCAATTCTTGGTCTGCCTAAAAGTAATGTGATGTTAGACAATAGACCAAAAATACCAGTTAAAAGACTTAGTCCTGCTCAAATGGATGATAGGAGGAAGAAGGGGTTATGTTATAATTGTGATGAGAAATGGGGGCCGGGGCATAAGTGCAAAAATATTAAACTGTTTATGTTAGAAGGGCTTGATATATCACCTAAGATACCTTCTGAAGTTCAGGTTACTGAAGTAGAGGAGGAGTTTGAAGGTATTAGACCAATGGAACAAAGAGAAGATATGGGGATTACATTGTATGCTTTAACTGGGACCCCTACACCAGGCACTATGAGGGTTAAGGGTAGGATCAAGAATAGTGGGTTGGTGTTATTGGTGGACACAGGGAGCACTCATAATTTTGTGGATGAATCTCTGGTCTCTAGGCTGCAGTTACAGGTGGATACTTCAAGAATTTTGGAGGTCAAGGTGGCCAATGGCACTGTAATAAGGACTCAAGGTTTCTGTAGTAGTGTTGCTGTGTGTATTCAAGAAGTGGAGTTTGGTGTCCAATTTCATGTGCTAGCATTGGGAGGCTGTGATGCTGTGTTGGGCACTCAGTGGTTGAGTACATTGGGCCTTATACAATGGAATTTCCAGCTGTTAACCATGAAGTTCCATTATAGGGGTCAACAAGTTTTGCTGCAAGGATTAAGTCCTTCTTCAAGCACTTCCTTCATCAAGTGCCAGCAGTTACTTAAGGGGTCAGTAAGGAAGGGATTGCTGCTTCAAATCTATTCTGCAGTTGAAGAGGTGTTGGATGAGAGTATACCTGCAGAAGTGGAGCTGCTGTTGCAAGAATTTGAAGGAGTTTTTGAGACTCCTACAGGGTTACCACCTATGAGGGGTCACGAGCACCAGATTTTCCTCATGGAAGGCTCTCAACCAGTATGCCAAAGACCTTATAGATACCCTTTCTATCAATAAAATGAAATTGAGGGCATTGTAAGGGAGCTGTTGACTGCTGGATCCATTAGAAACAGCACTAGCCCTTTTGCTTCACCTGTTTTACTAGTAAGGAAAGCAGATGGGTCCTGGAGAATGTGCATTGATTATAGGGCCTTAAACAACATAACTATAAAGGATAAGTTTCCAATTCCAGTCATTGATGAGCTGCTTGATGAGTTGAATGGAGCAACTATCTTTTCAAAGCTTGATCTCAGGTCTGGTTACCATCAAATCAGAATGAAGGAGGAAGATGTGCCTAAAACAGCATTCAGAACACATGAAGGTCATTATGAGTTTTTGGTAATGCCATTTGGATTAACCAATGCTCCATCAACCTTCCAATCCTTGATGAACCAGGTTTTCAAGCCATATCTCAGAAAATTTGTTTTAGTGTTTTTTGATGATATCTTAGTATATAGCACTTCACTGTCTGCACATTTGGACCATCTGAGATCTGTGTTAGAAGTGTTATCCTTACATAAACTATATGCTAAGAAATCTAAGTGCAAATTTGCTTGTAATGAAGTGGAGTATCTAGGCCATGTCATCACCAGTGCAGGGGTTCATACGGACCCTAAGAAAACTGCAGCCATGCAGCAGTGGTCTACCCCTAATAATCTTAAGTCCTTGAGAGGGTTTTTGGGGCTCATAGGATATTATAGGAAATTTGTTAAAGGATATGGACAGCTTGCTGCTCCTTTAACTGCCTTATTGAAGAAGGATGCATTTTCTTGGACTGAAGAGGCTGAACAAGCTTTCCAGAAGTTAAAGGCTGCCATGGTTCAGCCACCTGTGCTAGCTCTACCAAATTTTGATATACCCTTTGTCATAGAATGTGATGCCTCAGGTAAAGGCTTGGGGGCAGTGCTGATGCAACAGGGTAGGCCTATTGCCTTCCATAGCCAAGCCCTCAAAGGTAAGAATTTGGACTTATCTACTTATGAAAAGGAGTTATTAGCCTTGGTGGTTGCTGTCAAAAGGTGGAGATCCTACTTGTTCAGTAGGCCTTTTATTGTAAGAACTGATCAACAGAGCCTTAAGTACCTATTAGAGCAGAAAATTGGTACTCCTACTCAACAGAAGTGGTTTGCCAAGTTATTAGGATATGCCTTTGTGGTTCAATATAAAAAGGGAAAAGATAATCTTGTGGCTGATGCCCTGTCCAGAAAAGATGAACCTGATGATGAATTGAACACTACAGAACCTCCTATTCATGTTGGTTCAGAGTACCTTACTCTTGGGACTGAAGGAGGTTCACCAGAAGGGGTATTGTGTATGATCTCATTCCCTTCTCCAACTTGGCTCAGTGATCTGAAGGCAAGTTATGCCACGGATCAACAGGTGCAGAGTATTATGCAGGCTTTAGTAGCAGGATAGGTTGTTCCTCAAGGTTACTCTCTGCAGAATGGGTTGTTGTTGTACAAAGGGAAGGTTTACTTGGGCACTTGTGATGCTTTAAAGAGGGCAGTGTTACATCAGGTTCATGACAGCCCTTTGGGGGGCCACTCAGGGTTTCTTAAGACCTTGCATAGGGTGAAAAGGGATTATTATTGGCCTGGTTTGAGGACTGATGTCAAGAAGTTGGTAAGAGAGTGTGATACTTGCCAGAGATTAAAAAATGAGACTTGTCATCCAGCTGGTTTGCTGCAACCCTTGCCAATACCAGAGAAGCCTTGGAAGGATGTTAGTATGGATTTTGTTGAAGGGCTGCCTAAATCTCAGTTCAAGGATGTTGTGTTAGTGGTAGTGGATAGGTTCACTAAATTTGTTCACTTTGTACCACTGTCTCATCCTTATTCTGCAGCCAAGGTAGCTCACCTTTATATGCAATATGTCTTTAAATTGCATGGAATGCCTGCCACCATTGTGAGTGACCGAGATCCAATCTTTACTTCTCAATTTTGGCAAGAGTTAATGAGACTTCAAGGGGTTCAGCTGGCCATGTCTACAGCCTATCACCCCCAAACGGATGGCCAAACTGAGATAGTAAACAAGAGTTTAGAACATTATTTAAGGGCCTTTGCCGCAGATAAACCAGGTTCTTGGGTGGAATGGTTACCCTTAGCAGAATTCTGGTTCAACACCAATTTCCATGTCTCTCTTAAGATGACTCCCTTTGAAGCATTGTATGGATTTGCTCCACCAAGACTCTTGGATTACATTCCTGGTACTACTAAGGTGGAGAGTGTGGAAGTGCATTTGAGAGATAGACAACAGCTGATTGCCCTACTGAAACTCAATTTGGTGGCTGCTCAGCAAAGAATGAAGGTCAATGCTGATAAGAATAGAACTATGAGGGAGTTTGCAGTTGGAGATTGGGTTTATCTTAGGCTGCATCCTTACAAACAAATGTCATTGAGGCAGAAACGGTTGGGGAAGCTTTCACCAAGATTCTATGGTCCTTTTCAAATTCTGCAGAAGATTGGTACTGTCTCATACAGACTAGACTTGCCTCCTGAATCCAAATTGCATCCCACATTCCATGTCTCTTGTTTAAAGCAAAGATTGGGTCAACATGTGGTGCCTTTGCCTTCCTTACCATTGGTGGATTCTGAGGGCAGTCTTAGACCTGAACCTGTTGCTGTTTTGCAAGAAAAGACTCATCAATTGCGCAACAGATCTGTTACTCAGGTCTTAGTTCAATGGCAAGGAGAGCAAGTGGAAGATGCTACTTGGGAAAATCTCTATTTGCTGCAACAACAATTCCCACACCTTGTGGGCAAGGTGTTTTAAAGGGGGGGGTATTGTTAGGATTGAATTGTTAGGATTGTTGAATTGTTAGGATTGCATCAATTAATAAAAGTTGTAAATGTAACTAAGGGGTGGGATGAGTGGTACGGCTTGTAATTGGTTGTGGAATGATGAGGTGGTTAGGATTACAGCTGGCAATAGTCAGTTGGATATTCCAAAAGTTAGTTAAAGTTGTTAGAGGGCGGGTAGAATATAAACCAAGAGAGCTGGCTGTATTGGTTATGAAAATAAGCACCTATCTTTTAGTTCCTTCTTTCCTTTCTCTCTGCGTTCATCTTCTTCTTCTTATGGAGGACCAGCTGACCTCGAATTCAGCTAGAAACTAAACACCATTACCATCCTTAACCCACTGCATTCTCTGTTCTTATCAGTATCCTTAGTGGGTCACCAGTTTGCCAATGTTTAGAAGGATTCAAGCCTAAATCACAAGAAAAATGGAGCTTAATGGACTGGTCTCAAGGTTGTGTACGCAATAAACCACTGAGCTGCCATAAAGATGGGTTTGTTAAATTTAATGAGTTGAAATTGCCAGATACTACAAATTCTTGGGTGAACAAAAGTATGAACCTCAAAGAATGCAGGGATAAATGCTTGAACAATTGTTCTTGTATGGCTTATACAAACTCGGATATTAGAGGAGAAGGTAGTGGCTGTGCTCTTTGGTTTGGTGATTTAGTGGATATTAGACAGTTTCCAGCTGGTGGGCAAGAACTGTATATCAGAATGTCAGCCTCAGAGATAGGTGTGGGGTTAATATTTTTCATAGGAAAATCCTTACTGAATTTAAATTATTGTTTCCATTGTGTTTTGCATTCTGTTTCATTTTGTTTCTTTAGAAACTGCAGTGCTTCACTTGCTTTCCAATATCTTTTAGCTGTAGTTTAATTATATGTTATTTGATGTGCCAAATTCAACCATGAAGAGGCGAAAAAAGGTCGTAGGATGAAGAGAGCAGTGATAGTTGCTGTGTCCCTTGCTGTAGTTTCTGGAATGCTCTTAATAATTGGCTTTTACATGTGCAGAAGCAGGACAAAGTTAAAAGGTAAAACAGCTTTTCTCTTGACAACCATTGCAAACATATGGTAATATTTGTCTGATGGAATCACCTAAAATGCTTTTCGTTTTTAAATCTCTTAGTAATATAAGCAGAATCAGCTTTTGCCCATTTGATAATACAGTATTTAGAGCAAGGATTGCTGAGGTATAATTCAATCACGTTATATTTTTGTCAGTGCTTTGCAAAAGAGTTTCAGAAATTGAACAGTGTCATCAGACCAAGCAAACTTTTTGCAATTTGTTGCATGATTAATCCCCATCTAATTTCAAGGTTCAAACGCTGAGATTTGTTAGACTTTTATTAGTTTAGCCCTCTACAAATCCAGAGAAAGTTTATGATATAAACCTTTATTAGTCTTGAGTTCTCAAATTCTCAATGGACGTATCTTTTATAGTTAGGCCCAGGTAATCATTTTAGTTGATATCTGTAGGAATGATAATTAAAATAGCAAGGTGCTTATTAGACTTGAGTTCTCAGTCGACATATCTTCTATAGCTTGGCCTGGTTTTGATTGATACACCTTGAATTTGAAAGTTTTGCAAGTTTGATTAGTGTAGATGGTTTTTGATAATGGTACCTAGATTTCTTTGAGTCACTTGTAAGTACAACTCTTCTCATATTTCTATATATTGTATTCATTTTCATGCTAATCTCATTGTCCAAGTTGGATATTATCTCTTTGTCAGAAAGAATGTGTATATAAGACATGAAGAAGGTTACTACCTTTATTAATTATACGAAAATAGTAATATGAGATTTTGGTTATAATTTCGGCTAAAGTAACTCTTATACTGTCTTTTTACCTCTTGAATATCTCAGCCATTACTTTGATTCTTCTTATTCCTTTCCTCCCCCCACCCCCCAATAAAAATTTCGTTTCTCTTTCAGTAAAAACAGAGAGGAATGAAGTTGTAGGCCATCAGAATAATGAAGGCCAAAACGAAGACCTTGCGCTCCCTTTCTTAGACTTATCCACAATAGCTAGTGCCACTGATAACTTTGAAATCAATAACAAGCTTGGGGAAGGTGGTTTTGGACCTGTTTACAAGGTAAATTTGTGATGTCTTATACAAAAACAACGACAAATGATGAAGCACTGTTTAGCTATCTTTCTACAAATGATAATTTCAGGGTATACTAGAGGATGGACAAGAAATTGCTGTCAAAAGACTTTCAACGAGTTCTGGACAAGGATCGAATGAGTTCAAAAATGAAGTAAGATTGATTGCCAAGCTTCAACATCGAAATCTTGTAAAGCTTCTTGCTTGCTGCATTCAGGAGGAAGAAAAAATGCTGGTTTATGAATACATGCCAAACAAAAGCCTGGACTCCTTCATTTTCGGTTTGAATCCCAAAACCTAATACATTTTATTTAGCTAGTGTAACTATGTTATTAATATTGAAACATTCAAAATTCCTCATGTTTGCTTGAAATATGGGAAAATATAATTAACTTGAACTAGAAACTTACCAGATCAGACAAAAAGTAAACTGTTAGATTGGTCCAAGCGCTTCCACATCATATGCGGAATTGCTTGGGGGCTTCAATATCTTCATCAAGATTCCAGATTGAGAATTATACATAGAGATCTCAAAGCAAGTAATGTTTTACTTGATAGTGAGATGAACCCTAAAATTTCAGATTTTGGCATGGCTAGAACTTTCGGAGGAGATCAATTAGAAGGAAACACAAATAGAGTGGTTGGAACTTAGTAAGTAAAAAATTCACATGCTCTTCTTGTAAATCTACTTCATTTCCTAGTCAATATTTTTCACTTAAAACTAGTGATGATGCTTTGCAGTGGTTATATGGCACCAGAATATGCTTTTGATGGGCAATTTTCAACCAAATCTGATGTCTTTAGCTTTGGGATTTTATTGTTGGAGATCATTAGCGGGAAGAAAAGTAGAGGGTTTTATGATCCAAACCACAGCCATAATCTTATTGGAATTGTAAGTTTCAAACAGTTGGATTTCTTATCCAAATAAGTTGGATAGATGAATGACAAATAGTGTTTTTCTATTTTCAGGCATGGATACTTTGGAATGAGGGAAGGCCTTTAGATTTGATTGATGAATGTTTAGGAGAAACGTGCACATTGTCGGAAGTGCTCCGTTGTATCCATCTTAGCTATGCGTGCAACAGCGTCCTGAGGATAGGCCAAGTATGTCATCTGTGGTTGTGGGTTTAGGCAGTGAGAGTGCATTGCCTCAGCCTAAAAAACCTGGTTTCTTCTTGGAAAAAGATTCAAATGTAGCACATGGTTTCTCAAATAAGCACGAATCATCTTCAACCAATGAATTAACAATTACAATATTGGAGGCTCGTTAAGAATTTTTTACTAATGCAGTACTACTGTAACTATACAATGTTGTCGATACAAAACGAATCATCAATATAATTTGTAAATTGTATACCTACAGTTGAGTAAGCCATGTCAATTCTTGAACAACAATGCAACCAAGGATTTAATCCTTGGAGGTTGCTTTGATTGGATGTATGACCAAAAAGTGAATTGAAGCTGGAGCAGAGGGGAAAAAGAAATTAACCAACCTCTTTTTATTTTTTGAACAACCAGCGTCTTTTTCATTCCAAGCCAAAAATGAATTTCATGTTTTTATTTTTTGAACAACCAATATCTGTTTCATTCTTTGTCAAAAATGTATTTCATGTTTACCTTGAGGCACTCTATTTTCTTGAATGTCATCCCACTAGTTGATCGCATCACTCTTTTAACTTAGATACAATTGTTGTTTTACCTTCATCACGGGTCTCCCTGCAAGTGTTAGATACTTCCATGAAAAATTTATTTGTATTTCTTGGTTTTTAATTGTATTGTAAATTGTGGTAATGAGGGCTGAATTTGAAGCATATGTTTATTGTGCAAAACTAAAGACCTCAATTGAGCAAGAGCTGGCTGAAACTTTCGATAGTCTCATTAGACACTCGATCAACCAAGACCCTATTATGGAAATTCCAAAATTTGTTTCCATAGCAGTTGGTGCAGCCACCTCAAGCATATATAAACCCTACATGTACAAAACCCTATTTAGAACCCTAAGACAACCACAAAAACAAAGAGAAACTTTGAGAGAGCGTTTTCTTTGTCTTCCAACCCTTTCCATGTTCAAACTAAAGGAATTCATTCTTTGTCACTGGAATTTCTGCCGTCATGTTCATTTGCCATTTGACAATGGCAAGAACTTGACTCTCACACTAAGTGATTACGTGATATCCCATTAGAAACAAAACATGCCTATCTAAAGGCTAAACTTTTGAATTCACAAGTCAGTTCCTTAAATCCCCAAGGATGACTCTATAGACCACCAAAAAGAGAAGAAAAATGTTTACATTAACCAATGTCTGAATGTCCAGGTTTATAATCACTAATATATAATATATAGAACAAGTGTTAGGGCCGCTAAGAAACTCTTTAAAATCCTAATTCGTGTTGATCACCTATTAACCAAGTCCAAGAGCTAGACCAAAGGGTCATTAGTATAACCAATGGATCGCCGATTGAATTGCAATTTGAGAAATTATAAAATAAATATGTAAATTGTAAAAATAGTGTTAGAAATATGTAGTTAAATGATTAAACTTACCATATCCAAATAACTTAAGCTTTTGGGACAATCGATAGTTTAACATGGTATCAAAACATGAGATCCTGAGTTCAATCCTTGTCTCCTCTCCTCTACCTTCCATTTAAATTCCCATGTGTTGGACCTCACCTAATAAAAGGTAGTTTCGGCTCACACATAAGGAAGAATGTTATAAATATGTAGTTAAATGATTAAATTTATCATATTCCAATAAGTTAAACTTTTGGAACAATCGATAATTTAACAAATAAGCATGCCTAAATTAAGTCTATAAGAGCAATTGCATTAGTCCGGCCAAATTTTCCCATTTATTTTACATTAAAAACTTACTTTTTCTATTTTACACTACTACTTTTCCAAAGTACTCACATTAGTTCATCTATTTTATAATATATTCTATTTAAATAATAATATTTTTTAATTTTTTATTATTATTCTTTTGTTCCTATCTCTTTATCTTTTCTTTGTACCTATCTATTTATCTTTATCTTTGTCATTATCTCTCTTAGACTAATCTTGTAAGGTTGAATTTAATCAACTATTCTGTTGGCTTCATTTCGTGCTAATTTGCTTGTAATTCAACATCTAGAAACCCTGTATTTAGGTGAGAATCATGTAAGGGTAGTGTGTGAGAGAGTGTGAATAAAAGTTCAAGAGTGTGCACTTAGCAGGGTCTCACGATTGGATCTTGCAACTAGCTCATGGCTAGCAAGTCACCAAAGAAGGCATACGTGTGAAGCATGTAGAGGAGCTGAAGAGTCACACCAGCTGGAGCACTACAAAACAAAACTTCCAGTCTAGCCAGACAATTAGCTTGCGACTCAGTCAAGTCGCCAAACCACTTTGTTTGGAAAAAACTGACCTTTTGCATTCCAAACACACACCAGTGTAAATATCCCTTATACCCATGTATTGTAAAGAACTTTTAGAGGGAATTTTAAAAGAAAAACCCTAGAGAAAAACAAGATTGACTCATCCACAATTTTCATCATTTGATTCTCCAAATTCCTTTACTTTCACCCTCTCCATTGATACATCCTTGAGAGGTACATTAGTCAAATCCTTATCTCACCATACCCATATCTATGAGAAGTTCTTTTGGTGGTTGGGAAGTAGTTAAGAATGGATCAATTCATTTTGGTTGATGTAATGGGCGATTGCGGGATCCGGTAAGCTAGAGAAGACAAAAGTTTGGCCTAACCTCGCTGGAGCAAGTAGCTTGGAAGGTTTAAGTACACTGGGTAGATTAGGCTTTGAGGGTCTTCTGCTATTCATGTATCCCAACTTCATTCTCTAGTGGATTATTGACCGTTTGGAGATCGGCGAAGAGACTTTACGCCAAAGACTTTGGTTTCCTCTTCAATAACACATCGTTATATTGTCTTTGTGCTTGCATCTCTCTTCACTTAATATTTGCTATTTAATTTCTGTCGTGGTTAAGATTTTATTTGGTTTAGATTGTTTTATCAATTCTGTTTTAGCTTATCTTCATATTCCGGACATACATTGTTTGATAATAGTAATTTGTAATTTGGGAGTCGAAATGTTTAAGGTGTTTTACAAACTATTTGAACATTCAATTTGTATCAGAGTGGGTACACTTATTGTGGTTTAAATATCTAAGTGTAATCCTTGACCCCTTGTGTTTATTCACCATGGATAATGCTTTATATGCCTTTATGCATGTTTTGGATGTTGATGAATGTAACATGCCACGTGTTTGTAAAAATGCCTCTATAAGTGATAATCTTCATGATTGTGATGCTATGTTACTTGAATCTTTGGGTGTTGTTGATATTCCTAACATTAAACTCTTGAAGAAAAAGGCTAAGAAGTTTAATAAGGATTTGAGCAAGTTATTTTGTGAAAATGATGATTTGATTGCTAAGCTCAATGAATCCAACAAATTGATTGAAAAATATAAGAAACTTGCTGAAAATTCTTTTGAAAAGCTAAAAGAGTTTGAATGTTTGAATATGAACTTGGATGCTAAACTTGTTTTGTCTAACAAACTTGTTGATGAGCTAAAATGGGAAAATGAATCTCTTAAGATGCATACCAAGTGTTTGATTTTTGAACCTAATGCTATAAATGATGAAAATATTTGTTGCAATCATGTTGTGGTACCTATTTTTGTGCTTATTGCGTGTTTTACCTCAAAGGACAAATCGGTGTATATTCCTCCACATAAAAGAAATCAAAAGGTGGAGAGAAAGGCTGTTAAGTCAAAACCTCTGTTTAGGTCTCAAACTAAGGTTTTGGGTGAATCTAAATTTGTTCCAACTTGCCACCATTGTGGTATGATTGGTCATATAAGACCTCAATGTTGTAAGTTGAAGAGAGAACAAAATCATATGGTTAGATCCCTTCCCAAAAAGCGTAGTGGACCTAAACACATTATTTGTCACCATTGTGGTGCTTTTGGTCATCTAAGATCTTATTGCTCTAAGTTTCATGCTCTTAAAAGAATCAAAAGAAAAGATAAACTTAAGCTTCTTGGAAGTTATGCTAAAAATGGTAAACTGGATTTGAGTGAAAATAGCATGTTGTTAAAGAAAGTGTTTAATACTCTTAACTTCTTGTCTATGTGCATATTTGGTTCTCATTATTCCAACTCTCGTCTCACTTCTCATGAGACACTCATTCCAAACAATTGTTCCATTTGGATGAGGAAGGGTTCCTATGGTTGAACTTTTGCTTTTTTTGTCCTTGATCTAATTCTTTCGATCTTTGTAGGAAACTTCATGCATTAGATGTTTCATCACTACAACAAAATGTATTTTCAGTGACGAAAAAATTCGTCACTAAAAGTCCAGTTTTTCATCACTAAAAGTCTAGTTTTTTGTCACTAAGGACTTTTAGGGACGAAAATCATTTCGTCACTGTAGCCCCATCACTAAAAGTCCTGGTGACAAAAAATTTCGTCACTAAAAGTTCGATTTGATTTAAAAAAAAAAAAACTTTTGGTGACGAAAATGTTTTTTCCTCATTAAAAACGCTATTCAGCGATGAAAATATTTTGTTACTAAAAACACTTTAGTTTACTAAATCATATTTAGTGACGAATAATTTCGTCACTAAAACTATGTTCGGGTATATATAGTGACGAAAAAATTCGTCACTAAAACTATTTTTAAGAAAATTCAAGCACATATAGTGATGAAAATTTTGGTCACTAAAACTATTTCTTACAAAATTTTGCTATATTTAGTGACGAAATTTTCGTCACTAAAACAATTTTTTGTTGCTATATTTGTGACAAAAAAATTCGTCACTAAAACTTATTTTTTGTTTTTATTTTTTTCATGACTTTGATATTAACCTCTAACTTGTCATTACATTATTAAAACCTCACATTTGAATAATATATTTATTTCAACAACACATTTATAAAAAAAGATCCATACATTCCACAAGTAAAAAATAAAACAAGTATCCAATTCAAACTCCTTCCATACAATAATTGTTTGCAATACATACAATAACTCTACCTAAACCCTATTTTAGAACTAACAAAAGATGTTCTCATATGTCTTCAAGTAATTCCAAAAGTAAATCCCCTATAAGCCACCAATAAGAAATCTGCACGAATATAAAAACAATAATTCGTTAAAATCGTAAAGTAAAAACATTAACTATGTTATAAGAAACATTTCTAACAATGCACTAAGAGTAACCGCACCAATTAAAATCACAACTCCTAATATATAAGTTGTAGAAAGTAAATAAAGTACTAACCAAAAAGTATTTTAACTTGAAGTTGAACCACTTTCATAAGTAAGAGCATCATCATAACCTTTACTCCTCAAAAAGTTAAGAATATTCTTTTGGACCTCATCTTGCTTAGTTCGTGCATCTTGGTCCTTAGCTCGCTCCTCTTGATCTCTAGCTCTTGCCTCTTTGAGCTCAATTACCTCATTTTCTAACCATTGGATATACTCCACCGATGAATTAGAGGAGGCGGTGGTTACTAGAGAAGAGGAAAATCTCATGCCAAGTCCTGTTATCATATCGAACTTTTTCTTAAACACCAAGTTCGAGATCTCCTCTTGTGTAAGGGGAATAGCATTAGGATCTTCACAATGATCCGCTTACACTTTAAGAATATTTTCCTATCATTTGAAAGAGAGAAAAAAACAAACAATCACAACATTAATACTACATATGTTATAGCTTTACAAACATGATAGGGATGGAATGATACACATACATATGTCGCTTCATCCTCAGGGTGTATCCACATATTTGTATTTGGATTGAAATGAACATCTTTGAAGATTTTTGCCAATTTAGGAACTTGACTATTATTATTATTTATCTGATTAATTAACATTCAAGTGTTAGATAGATATACTTAATTAATCACAACATGCAATATAATAAGGTTTAAAAAAATGAAAAAATACGCACCTCCTCATCAACCCTAACAGCAAGTGCCTTTGTCTCGCATTTATGTTTGCCTTTAGTTTTATTCCTATTTTCAGAGTTCTTTCTTGATTTTTTCTAATAAACAATATTCAAGAAATTTATTAGATCATGAATAAAACAGTATACATTTACTTTATCTAAATATTAATCTAATAAGTTGACAACATAATATAGTAAACATTGGATAATAATAATATACGCATAAATAATTTACCAGTCAATCCTCATTGGTCCATCTCCCATCAATGAGTTCAGTCCATTGCTTCTCCGTGGCATTCATTTGCGGGTGGCTTCTTGCATAGTCGGCACCATGAGATTGTTTGAGCTTTTTATAAGCCTAATGCAACTTGTGGAAGTTGGAACTCAATAATCTTCCCCATTTTGTATTTAATGTTTTCGTTACCAAGTTGGAATCTCCTTTTAGCTCAGATTGATCCTGTAAAATGAAGTGTATATGTATTATAAAAATATTATTATATGAATTAGACGAGTTAGACGTTATCAATGTAAATTTTTCGCGATATTTTGAAGCATCACATCTCTAGTAGCAGCATCAACATTTTTCCAATTTTTCACATTGTAACTGGACAAATTACTTCACACTTGTACGCCAACGTGATTGACAAGCTTGCATGCATTCTTCCCAGCAGGAGCATCATACTCTACAAGTATACGTACTGGCAGCGTACCACTTTTTTCAACAAGTGCTCGTATTGCTATACCACGTGTTGCTCCACGGGTAGTTCTGCTAGCAGATCCTATTTAAACATTATTAATGTTAAAAAATTATACATTCCATGTACATTATAGCTAAATTAAGTGAAGTATAATCTCAATAGTAAAAACAGGGTGCAGTTGTAATTAAGTATATTCTATGTAATTACCATTCATGCTAGTTGATGTGCCGGTAGTCTATGCCTTCGCACTAGAAGAACTTTGGGCAGGAAGATTTGTTTCAGGAGGTGTTTCCGTAGACTGGACCATAGATTGGACCACTGGGATAGATGCCTCACCTCGTGAGCGTGTAAGTCATCCTGGTGCCATCTGTAAGTAACATACATATAATGGAACAATAAAGTCATTACAAGTAATGAAACAATAAAGTTATTATCATCTATTGTACCCTATGGAATATATATTATACCTTATGGATTGCATAATTAGATGACTCATCATCATTATCATCGTCACCAATAGGTGGTACATAATCATCATCTACCACAATACTAGCTCTATTTCTTTTCCCTTTTACACAATTGGACTGAGCAAAATCTTTTAGAGAAGTTAAGATGTGCTTCAATCCCAAAGCATCAATTATCTCTTGGTTTTGCCTCATTCTATCCAATCTTGCAATCTCATACCTCGGTATATTACGAGTGTATTTGGCCCTTTTGGAAATTTTTTGAAACTATGTATTGACATGAAAAATAAGTACAATTGCTATTAATTCAACACAACAAATGATCACATCAATATCCATATCAAGTTCAAGATAAGTACAAAACTTCTCAATAACAATTACTACTAACTTTACATATCATAGTCTACGCCATTATCCATATCAAGCAATTCATAAGTGCTAAATTTGAACACAATTACTATTAACTCAACACAACAAATGACCACATCAATATCCATATCAAGTTCAAGATAAGTACAAAACAATTGCTACTTAGACAAGCATAAAACTTTAAGACAAGAACACAACATTTAAGACAATTGTTATGAATTCTACATATTATAATCCATATCAAGATTAACATCAGGTATATCATGCTCTTCATTTTCATTAGTATCTCTTGAAGTTCCACCTTCAAGAATAACCTCAGTTTCAACATCACCCATACAATAGTCAATAATATTGTCCTCAACATTGATAGAGACAACATCAACAATCACTTCTTGTTGGAATGCATCACTATCTTTTGTATTATCATTGGATTCTTCACTCCTGACTTTCGGGACATCAAAAACTCCCCTATGTTGGATGGGTTGCACAATTTTCCAAGGTTCACCCAATTTAGTATCTTGAAGGTAAAAAACTTGTCTCACTTGACTAAGAAGTATAAAAGGATCATTTTCATACCATCGACTTGTAAAATCAATGCTTGTGCAGTGTGCATCGGTTTTTATTGTTCTCCTTCGACCATTGGCACCAGTATTGTACCAATCACACTAGAACAAAACAACTTTATGGCGAAACATATACTCAAATTTCCAAATTTTGTACACATGACCATAGAAGTTGTGCATTTCTCCTTTATGATCCCCTTCAGTACATACACCACTGTTTTAGGTTACACGATGATTGTCTAGGTCCCTTGTATGGAACTTTACACCATTGACCATACAAACTGTGTACTCCTTCACATGCGGTTTAGGACCATTTGCTAATGACCATAACTGTTTAGTAGCTTCTGGTGACTCGTTAACTTTCAATCTATTCATTTATAATGACATACAACAAGTGATATTAATTAGTAATAAGCAATGAAGAAACTTTTAAATGTTTAATTTTTATTAGTGTGTGATTAAATTTCAAATATCTTACATGTTCTCTGAACTAGTTGGGAAGCTCTTGTCGTTGGATTTAAGTTATGGCTTCTCCAGTAGGATTATGCAATGTGCTTTTATGTTCACTGTTAAAATTAAGATGATTTATTTTTAGCTAAACATTGCAGATAATATTCAAAACTTGATCAAACAATACATGCATATGAAATCACGTACTTTAAATAAGGCTCTAGCTCAGGACTATTGTACAACAAGTACTAATGAGCAATATCAAGCAATACACGAGACAAGTTGCCATCATTCCACCTACCACCTGTAGGTTGGGCAGTTTGTGAAAAAACTATCAACCCTTCGCTAGATTCACCTAAATCTTCATTTCTTTCTCTTCAATTATGCACAGTTTCAATCCCATCAATATACAAAGACCAATTTTTAATATATTCTTTGAGAATGTAAGCCTCTGCAATCGAACATTCTAGTCGAGGTCGGTTTTCGCTAGATTCACCTAAATCTTCATTTATTTCTCTTCAATTATGCACAGTTTCAATCCCATCAATATACAAAGACCAATTTTTAATATATTCTTTGAGAATGTAAGCCTTTGCAATCGAACATTCTAGTCGAGGTCGGTTTGAAACGTATTTTTTCAATTTTCCAAGGTACTTATGAGGAAAAAATACACACATTATGTGATTTTATACCAAATAGGAAAAATGCAATTGATGGATGCATCAAAGGATCTAATGACCTTTCAATAGGGTACATCCACTGATATTGTACCGGGCCTCCTAGAATTGCTTCTCGAGGCAAGTGAACAGCAAGGTGGACCATAACATCAAAGAATACTGGAGGAAAGAACCTTTCAAGCTTGCATAGTATCATAACTATACGTTCTTCTAGTTTCTCCAATTCACTCTGCTTCAGGGTCCTCGAGCATAAGTCTTGGAAGAAGCTACCTAACTCAAACAATACAATACTAATGTCTTTATGTGCAAACCCTCAAACCCAATTGGAAGAATTTGTTGTAATAGCACATGGCAGTCGTGGCTTTTCAAACCAGATAATCTACAATTTTTTGCATTTATTGACCTTGATATGTTGGCTGTATAGCCATCCGGATACTTGACTGATTTCAAAAAGTCATAGAAACCATCCCTTTCATTTAGGCTTAATGAAAAGAAAGCTCGAGGCTTGTCATATGATCCATCAGGAAGTTGTTTCAAATGCAACGTATGCCTAAAGTTCATATTTTGTAAGTCTATCTATGCCTTGTCAGTATCCTTATTTCTCCCCTCAATGCCTAACAAAGTACTGTAAGTACTCTCACTAATGTTCTTCTCCACATGCATGACATCAATGTTGTGCTTAAGCTTCTTATTCTTCCAATATGGAAGCTTGTACAAAATACTTACCTTTGACCAATTTGGTTTCCCAATGAGTTGTCTCTTCTTGTTACTTGGATGCTTTCCTAAAATTATATTTGGCATTCTATCTAACTGCTTTAGTATTTTTCTCACTTGTAACTCTAAAGATCTCTTTCGTTTCTCCAATAAACCATTATGCAACCGACTATGTCTCTAATGATGTTCTATAGGCAAATAAGCTCAATGGTTAATGAATCCAATTTTACTTTCCAAAGCTTCTGAATATGGTTCATCGTTGCAAGTGTAACAAGAATGATAATACTTTGTCCTCCACCCAGACACGTTACCAAATCCAAGGTAGTCATGTATTGTCCATAACAAAGTTACACGCATATGAAAATGCTCTTTATTATAAGCATCATAAGTTTCTACACCTTCTTCCCACAACTCCTTCAACTCGTCAACCAATGGTTTCAAGTAAATATTAATCTCATTTCTCGGTTGATGGGGACCAAGAATAAGCAATGACAACATAAAATATGGCTCTTTCATAACCAACCAAGGCGGTAAGTTATAGGGGATATAGTTGTTGTTCATATTCCCAAAAGGGTTAAATCCATCTATAGCCAACCCCAGCCTTACATTGTGAGGTTCAAGAGCAAAATTAGGATATTACAAATCCATTTGTAGACCTCATTGGAAAATCATGCTCCTTCGTCAACAAATGTTTTTAAGTTTTTAAAATCAGGTGGAGCAAAGCATTTATCTTCACATCAAAATCTTTTGGTGGCACCCTAAATTTATATATAAAACAATATGACACAGTTGTAGACTAAATGCAAAAAAGTAGTGTGATAGAGTTGTACTCTTAATGCATGTAATGTGCAATCAATAAGCGAATTCACTTGTGACGGCACATGCCAGGCCAAAAGGATTGAGCACAAGAAACCTTATTTCATTTCAAGTTGTACACTAAAATCATAGATCATGACCCATCTTGGTATAAGTTACATATAACAAAAAAGCCTCTATATTCAACTCCATTTACTCTAACTAGAGTTATATCTTCTATTAAATCTTTCTATTCTAGTCTATTCTCAAATTGATACATATCATCATACTTTTCATGCCAGCATATGCATTAAAATAGGTCATAGATCGAAAAGTCATATTAGACCAGTTCCCCTCATCCATCTAAACAAATAAACAAATAAATATTAGCAGGAACTTCTGGCTCAATCTTTCCCTTAGGAACAATCAATCTAAAATTAGACAAAAGGCCTCTTTTAGGCATAAATTTTCACCACAGCCCAGTTCTACTCCTACTTTTACCAATATGAGGTGCCACTTACGTTTTCTCAACCAAGTTTCAGTAACAAAAACTATATCTGTAGCAAAAAACATGCAGCCAGCCTGGGACATCTCCCCAAAAATGCTCAATAAGCTTATGACAAATGAGACAAGATAAAGTTTTGATGTTGGTTCGTGGCTTTGATGTCCACAATATCCGATTATACTCAAAAGTTTGAACCATGAAAAGAAAACCCTGCTACATAATAGTAGCCCTTGCATCCAGCCTCATTATTACAAGAATAGAAACCAAACATCTAATGGGGCATTCAAAGAAAGAAAAGTTACAAAAAAAAAGTAAAAATAAAATAAATGAACCATTTATGTATATCGTATATATTTTCTACACATAATAATCAAAGCATGGTTTTACAAGCATTACCACAACAATTCACCAGAACTTAGTTTGAGACCAGCAACCATGGTGAAAACTAGTACATACAAGTGCAGTCTTTCAAGTATATCACATATATGTCATAAGCTTATTACATCATTTCTATTATGTACTATTACTACAAAGAAAAACATTTTAACAATCACATCCTAAAAGGCAATAACCTGCAAGCAACTAAAGTAGCAGAAATTCAACAGCATTGCTAAAAAATCAAGCACCGTAAAGGCATAAACCTATTACTCAATCCATTGTCCCAAATCTTCCAAACAAAACCCCAAACTTAAAAAATAATAATAATAATAATAATAATAATAATAATAATAAAAGAGACAAACCATCCCACCACAGAGACAAATCTTAAACAAGAAAAAAAAAACAAAAAAAAAGGAAAAAAAATTAACATTAAGCATTTAGAAACAAAAACTAACAAAAAAAAAAAATTAACTTAAAATGAAAAAAAAAAAAAAAAAAAAAAAAAAAAAAAAAAAAACTCGGAAGTGTCGCGAACTGAAGCATCGTTAGAAGCGTCGCGAAGGATGAAACGTCGCCGGAAGCGTCATGAAGGATGAAGCGTTGCGATTGCGTCTGAATTGTCGCAAGGGTGAATCGTCGCGAAGGATGAATCGTCACGAAGGATGAATCGGTGACTGCGAGCTGAGGCTACAACGATGACGGAAGGAGAAGTGTCGTCGGGGCTAAGGAAGGCAAAGCGTTGCTGGAAGCATTTGGGAGTTGAAGCATCGCGAAGGATGAATCGTCGCAAAGGAAGGCGATGGTGACGGTGAGCTGAGGCTACGACGATGACGGAAGGCGAAGTGTCGCCGGAAAGGCGAAGCGTCGCCGGCGACTTGGAGTGAGGTAGGCTAAGTGTATCGGTGTGTGGGTGAGGGAAAAAATATGAGTTTTGTCGAATGAGTGTGGGTTTCGTCGAATTTATATATAAAAGAACCTATAGTGACGACTTCAGCTTCATCTCTAAAAGTTCTATTTTTTTGTGACGAAATAGTTTCGTTACTAAAGGTGCTTCTAGTCATGCCTTTAGCGATGAATCTGCGTTTCGTCACTAATAGCATGACTAGCAGCACCTTTAGTGATGAAACTATTTCGTCACCAAAAAAAAAAAAAAAAACTTTTAGTGACAAAAAAATTCATCGCTGTAGATCCATTTGTTTCTCGCCTACCCTTTTTGTTTGGCGCCCTGAATTTAGCATACCCTTTAGTGACGAAATATAAATTTCGTCACTATATGGTACTTTTTTGTGACGAAAATATTTTCCTCACTCAAATTCGTCACTATAGTTACATTTTGTTGTAGTGCATTGTCATGCATTTTATGCATCTTGCATTTCTTTATATGCATTGTTTTGTTTTGATCTTACTTTTATGCTTTAGTTTTGTGTGAGTAAAAATCCAAAACCACATAAAAAGTAAAAATTTTGAAAAGTTTAATCGTATATGTTTAAGCACATATCTCACGTGAGTTTAGCCTTGTACCTCTGTACAAATGGCATAATGCATTTATAAGCTTAACTTGTTTTGTATGCACATCTATCTTTGTAGGAAAAATCTTGACATCTTTGTGTGATTGTTGTAAATCGATCTTCAAGCTTGTCATGAATGAATAGTCAATAATCATCTTGGTTTTGATACATGCGTAAACTTGTGCCTATATATCTCCCCACTCTTTTATTACTTTTACTTAAAGAGCTCAACCAATGTTAAATCTTGAAAAGAGATAATGAGCTATAAAAGTCGTTGTACATACTAATATTTGATTAGGAAAAAGAGAAAGTGACTTTTATGAAAATGTATGATACCCAAAAGCCAAAGGCTTGTTCATCAAATTGAAATATTAAAAATTTCAGGCATCGATCTCAAAAAGGAGATGTAAAGATAAAAAATGATCAAATGTTATGAATTGTAAAGAATTTTCTTGTGGGAGGTCATATATGTTAATTTCTATAATTGAGATAGACCACTTGACTTAATACCAATTGTGTATGACTTGATTGAATTGATCATTGAAACTTCATTCTAAACTAAGGACTATTCCACATTTGATACACACATACAACACACATGCCTAATGTTCAATGAATGTCTTATTCATTTGTTCGATTGTACTTGTTTAAATGTGATGTGTGTGTGTTCAACTATATATGGATCAAACCAAAAAGATTTTTTTTATCATTTTATATGTATTTAAAAGTAATTTTTATCACTTTTTGTGTTCATGTTTAGTGCTTACTTTATTTTTCATTGTTTAAACATGTTCTGTGTCAAAAATGGGTGTCAGAATTTTTTGGCTACTCATTCTGGCTACTCTCGTGAGTAGTGAGTTTTGGCTACTCGTTTTGGCGACTTGCCCAGTCATGAGACCCAGTCACGAGTTTACATAGAATGGTTTTGCGACTCACTTGCGACTCACCAGTTGCGAAACACCTAAAATCAGCTTTTTAAAGAATTTTTTTGTGGGAAGCTTGTTTTAAACTTCTCCCATCATCTCTAAAACCCCTCTTTCAATATTTTTACATCAAAACTCAACCAATTTGAATGGATTTTCATTCCATTAATATCTCTAAGGTAATTTTAAACTCTTTTCATTGATTTGGATCCTTGGATTATGTTATGGTGAGTTTTGTGCTCTTGGTTAGGATTTTCATCATAGGGGTTGGGAAAACTTATTTTTTTTGTCAAATTTTTGTATGGGATTGGTTTCTTTTGATGATTTGCTTTGGATGTTAGCCCCTTGTGGCAAAAAGAATATGTATTAAGGGGGTAGATTTCATGATGTTCATGCATTATTTTACATTGTTGTTCATAGTGTGCATGTTAGGTATTTGATAAAATGCCTCGTCTCTTTTGATGAGTTTGTCACATGGACTGTTAATTTTATGACCTTGTCCACATTATGGACTTAGTGGAGAAACTTTGTTAAGACCGTCACTTTCATGAGCCCGTCTCTTTTGATGAGTCCATCACATGGACCGTTAATTTTATGGCATTGTCCACATTATGGACTTAGTGGAGCCACTTTGTTGAGACCGTCACTTTCATGAGCCCGTTTCTTTTGATGAGTCCATCACATCAACTATTAATTTTATGGCCTTGTCCACATTATGGACTTAGTGGAGAAACTTTGTTAAGACCGTCACTTTCATTAGCCCGTCTCTTTTGATGAGTCCATCACATGGACCGTTAAATTTATGGCATTATCCACATTATGGACTTAGTGGAGCCACTTTGTTGAGACCGTCACTTTTATGAGCCCGTTTCTTTTGATGAGTCCATCCCATCAACTGTTAATTTTATGGTCTTGTCCACATTATGGACTTAGTGGAGCCACTTTGTTGAGACCGTCACTTTCATGAGCCTGTCTCTTTTGATGAGTCCGTCATATGTGTTAGGTTCTAAGGTCTTAGGATTTTATGTATTTAGAACTCTAATTTGTAATGTTGGCAAACCATGATCAAAACATTGTATTTAGTCTTGTTTAGACTTGCTCAAAGTTGGTTTAATATTGTAAAGTTGGAATCGAGTGGCTGCAGAAGTACTTGGGACTTTCGGCCTGGCTCGATCGATCGAAGAATAGACTCGATCGATCGAAAATTGCACAGATTGAATTTTTTACAGATTTTCCAACTCAGCCCTACTTCATTAAACGTTTAGGGTTTTGTGTTTTTACCCTAGGTATATAAACTAAACCCTAGCCACGTTTTTGGATGTTGTCTATATTGCTTTGTTGCTCATACATTGCTGTTTTGTGTGAATCTCGTGTGAGATCTTTGAGGAGACTTCCTTTACACAAAATTTAGGGTTTTCAAGGTAGAGATGATTTCAACATCTTGAAGATCATTACTGTTGCAACCATTGGAACTTAAAAGAAAAGCAAGCGGGGAGCTTGTAGCTGATTGAAGAATTCAAGAAAGAAGTAGTCCGTGGATTCGGAGTCTGTGCGTGGTCGTGTCAGGAAGTTTTACTGGTGGGTAGCATTAGGAAATCGAGCGGGGAGCTTGTAGTCCTTCTGTAAGAACTTCAATTCTTTCATAGTGAATTCTGTTATGCCTTGAGGATCGGTGGGTCAAATCCTCCCCAGGTTTTTACCGTGTGGTTTCCTGGGTGATCATATCTTGTGTTTATTTATTTTCTGCTGCTTTATATCTTGATATGATTATTTGATTGCTTTAACCTAGAATTGCATAATTTGACTAAGTAACAACTTGGCTAATTAATCTAGGCTACGCAATTTGTGTGTTTAAAGGGTCTAAATTTCCATCTAGTGGTATCAGAGCTGGTAGCTCTTTTTGATTGAGATTTCTATCTTTGAGCTGATCCTTGACCCCAGTTGTCATGGAGCATGGACACTCTTTGTTTGTTCCTCCTCACTTTGATGGGAACAACTATGCTTATTGGAAAGTAAGGATGAAAGCCTTCCTGAAATCCATTGATGAAAGGGTTTGGAATTCTGTTGAATACGGATGGGAGAAGCCCACTACTCCTATGAGTTAGTGGCAAACTTATGAAAAAGAAGCAACAGGCTTCAATAGCAAAGCTATAAATGCCATCTTCAATGCTGTTTCTATGGATGAATTTAAGAGGATCTCTAATGTTGAGGTTGCTCATATTGCTTGGAAAATCCTCCAAACTGTGCATGAAGGCACAAAGGCAGTTAAGATTAATAAATTGCAACAATTGACTTCTAGGTTTGAGAATATTAGGATGTCTGATGATGAATCCTTTGATGAATTTTATGCCAAACTGAATGATATTGTCAATTCTGCTTTTAATTTTGGTGAAATCTATGATCAACCTAAAATTGTTAGGAAGATTCTTAGATTTTTAACTGAAGATTTTAGACCTAAAGTGACTGCCATTACTGAAAGTAAAGATGTGGACTCCATCCCTGTAGATGAACTTGTAGGATCTCTCCAATCCTATGAGTCTGATCTACCTAAAGTAAACAAATCCAAATCAATGGCTCTTAAGTCAGTTGATGATGTTGATGGTGGTGGATTTGATGATGAGCTCTCTGCTACAGAGATTGCCTATCTTGCCAAAAACTTTAAGAACTTTCTTAGGAATACAAATAGAAAGGCAAGAGGTACCAACACTGCTGAACCTAGAAATTTTAGGAAGAATGATCCCACTAAGGTAAATAATTTTGAAATACCAAATGATAGAGTTGGTCAATCTTCAAATAATTTTTTGGGTCTTCAGTGTTTTGGCTGTCAAGGGTATGGTCATATGAAATCTGAATGTCCTACATTCTTGAAGACTAAGGGTAAAGCTATGGCTGTAACCCTTAGTGATAATGAGGTTTCTGATGGTAAGTCCGGGTGTGACGAGGATAGAAACTTCATTGCTTTCACAGCTACTGCTATGGTCAGTAAAAGCGTATCTGCTAAAGAGAACCCTTCTGATGGGGAACTCTCTGAAGATGCAGATCTTCCAGAGGCCTATAACAAACTTTGCAAAATTGCTGCAAAGGATGCTATGAAAGTTGATCTTGGCCTAAAGAAAATTGACTCTCTGGAGCTTGAAAAGAAAAATTTGCTTGTTAAACTGTTTGATGCTAATGAGTTTCTGAATAATGTTAAATCTGAGAACATGTTTTTGCTTGATAAAGTTAAAACTTTAGAACATGATTTATCTATTGCTAGATCTGCTAGTTCTAAACTTGATCACATGTTGAATGTTCAAAAGTATCCTGCAGATAAATCTGGTTTGGGATATGTTGAAAGTATCTTTGGCTCTACTCCACATTCTACAAATTTTGTTCCTGCTTCTTCTTCTGAACCTTCTGTGAGTGAGGTTGTGAGTGAAACTGTCAAACCACCTGTGAGTGAGGTAGTTAATCCTGTAGAAGTTTCACCACCTAAGAAGATTAGGGTAGACTTAAGAGAATCTAAACCTAAGGAGCCTACCAAATCTAAGGACAAGATGCATGGTAAACCTGCTTGGGTTTGTCATTATTGTGGTAAGTCTGGACACATTCGTCCTAATTGTTACAAGCGTCAAGCTGATAAGAGAGCAACTAAACCAAAAGTGCCTGTGCCTCAAGCACAAGATCCTATGGCACTAATTGGTGAATTGGTAAAGGTGTTAAACTTTTATTCCAATCCTGGAGTTAGGAATCACTCGAATGTGAATAAGAACTCCAATGCTCGTAGTGCATCTGAAAGGTCTTGGATGCAAAAGACTCGAACTAACTAAGTCTTTCTGACATGGTCCTTGTGCTTAATTGCCTTTTTCTTTGGTGACCATTGTTCTTTGATTTTTGTCTTTTTGTTGTTTTTGTTCTAGGACTTGCATTGCATTACATTCATGCATTTCATTCTAGGATGTATCTGTTTTCTCTTTTAATAAAAAAAAAAAAAAAAAAAAAAAGGAGAAAGCAAATATTATGTTAGACACTATTTGTCTTGATTTTTGAAAAACAATGTTGGTCTATCTTGTGACACATATCATGGTCTGTGTACCTTGTTTAACTTTGATGAACTTTTTCATTGCACTTGACTAGTTGAACTTTGTAGTGCATGTTGTGTGGGAAAGATGTGTATGGTTTTTAATCTCCTTGTCTTAATCATGAAGTCATATGTTATTTAACTGTCGGACTTGATTCTTTTAAGAAAGGCATAAATAACCATCTCACCACTGTTCACTAGCCAATCATGAACACCTTAGTGCATATCATAAGATTTTGTGCTCGAGAAAGTGTAGCACATGCACAAAAAGAACATAAGGTGTAGCCTCAAATTAAATTAAAACTGGTGTGTACTATTAGGCTTGATGCCAATTCACTTAATTCAAACCGGTGTGTACTATTAGGCTGAATGCCATCTCATACAAATAAGAGGCAAAAATGCAAGAAACTTACATGATTGCAAGCTTTTGTTCTAGGAGATGTGGGAGTTATAGGATGTAACTCTTTAGGTGATAGTCTCTTTTAAATTCTATGTGATGAATTGTGTAGACTTTGTGTTTGATTGCCATTCACATATCACCTCACATGTATCTCAAGTTTTTGCTAGTATCACACACTACACAAGTTACTCTTTGCTAAACACTGTACATACTAGTGTGTGTGTTTATGGTCTGACCAACCAAGTTTGAAAATATCTTGAGATTTGTGCACAACATTTTTGTTGCTTGAGAAAATTCAATGGAAGAATGATTGAAATTTGTTTTTGAGAAAATTGGGTTTCAAATTTTGGGTTTTTGAAAAAAAATCATTCCATCTCATACTTATGCATGTTGTTTTTACAATTTATTACTTTGAGGAGTTGTTTTAAAAATTTAGGTTTGTGTCTTTCAAAACTGGATTTTTTAAAAAAATTTAGTGAGCCTCTGCCCATTTCGATCGATCCAGCCTGTTTTTCGATCAATCGAAAAAGTGCCTTAGTTTGTTCTAAAAAGTCTGTCACATTCGATCGATCAAATGAATTTTTCGATCGATCAAATATCGTGAAAAAGGTTTTTAAAAGGTTCTTTTCTGACTTTTTCAAAGTTCCTATTTCAAAAACTTTTCAAACTTTTTTCCTCTCTCCGTGTTGGCAAGCTCTATTTGTGGTTTTTGTCATTTCCTTCCGAAGTTTTTGCAAAATCTCTCTCTCCTCAAGCCGGTAAGACACTTTTGCCCTTCCTTTTGATTTATTTTTCATCATTTCATGCATAAATTCATGCTTTTAAGGGGCGATTTTCGCACTTTGCATATTTGGATTTTTCTTTTGATTCATGCCATAATTTATGCAATTGATCATTGGGTTTTTGTGGGGACATGCTGTAGACATAATCTAAATAGTTTAATTTGATCAATTTTGAGTTTGGTGTGAAATTGAAAAATCTAGGGTTTACTAATTGATCCGATTTGGGGATTTTGTTAAATTGAGTAGAATTTGATGAAATTGGCTTGTTGTATTGATGAAATTAAGCATTATAATCTATGTGTTGTGATTTGTGTTGCTCAATTCATCATTTTGTTTTTAAAAATTTTCAGTTGATGTTAAATTTTTGGGGTTTTTGTTAAGAAAATTCCCTGCTCAAGCCAATTTTGTCAATTTAATCTCAATTGAACTTAATTGCTCACTGCATTAGTACATGCATCATGGCATTGTATCTGCTCATGCATCATATAGATTTTAATTTTTTTTGTGCTAACTTGCAGTCTGCCTTTGGTTTTGTTTCTTCTCGTATTTTCTTTTGGTTTTCTCATTGTGTCTCTGTCCTTTCCTTAGCATCATGCCTAGGAAAACTAGAGCCCGTAGGTCTATTCCTTCTTCTTCTCCATCCCCTCCTTCCTTTGACCGTGAGAGGTTTTCGAGTGAGAAAAACCAAGAGATTTTTGATAAGCTTAACCTTAGGAGACGGATATGGGCTGAGCATTCTGTTTTGTTAGATGAACTCGATCCTGCCATTAGGGCAAATTTTGAGCGTCGAGGCTGGTTACCTCTGGTGGATGTTTCTGATCCTCGTCCACCTTCTGCCTTGATTAGAGAGTTCTATTCAAACATATCTATCCGCATCTATGATTCCAACACTTTAGTAAAGAGTTGGATACGATGTGTAGAGTACTCCATTACTCCTCAGGTAGTGGCTGATGCTCTAGGGGTACCTTTGGTCCGGCATCCTGTCTATCCATATGATGAGTCTCCCGAGCTGAGCGATGTTTTGTCTTACATCACTGGTACTACTGTCCAGTGGGGTTCTGATCCTCGGATCACTTCTGCTGAGCTTTCCGGGTTACATTATCTTTTCTTTAGGATAACTTGTCATTTTATCTGGCCCATTTCTCATGTGCACACCATTCCTCTTGAGAGGTGTGTATTTTTGTATGCCTTAGTTACTGATGCTCCTATCAGTTTTCCCTATCTTTTTCTTCATTTTTTGAATGATGTTTATAGGAGTTCATCCACTTCACATGCTCTTGTACATCCTATTTTCATTCATAGGATTCTTCTTTATCTTGATCTTAGTGGCTTTCCTTCCTCTGAGCCTATTCATGTGATAGCTCCTATCGGTGCGTCTTTTCTTAAAAAGAGGGCCGCTCATCTTCGAGTTGGTTCTAAACACCCTAAGTCTGAGCCCTCTAGTAGCGTACCTCCTCCTCCTTCTTCTTCTGCAGGTCTTGCTGGTGAGGATATTCCTGATCCAGTTGGTGCTGATACTGCTACTGCTGATGTTCCTCCACCTCCTTCGGCCGACTTCGATGTTCGTCTTACTTTGGAGACTATCATGACCGTTCAGCAGGCTCATGGTCAGATTTTGGTGGACTTGCTGGATGAGATTCGTGCTCTCCGAGTTGATTTAACGCTTCTTCATTCTCCCTCACCACCTCCTTTTGATGGCGACTTGTGATTGCTCTTTGGCATTCCATCACAAAAAGGGGGAGTGGAGTTTTGACTTGTAGGGGAGATTTTGTAGTTAGGGGGAGACATTTTTTTTTTATTTTATTGTATCTAGGTGATTCACTTTGTATATCATTTTTGGGGATATTCATGTTAGGGGGAGTAACATTGATTGATATAGATTTATTTTTTATTGATTCTTGTTGCTTTATGATTCACTTCGTATTGATTTATATTTATGACTTGATCATTCTTATATGTCTTTATTTTGTGATTGTGTGAATCTTACAAGAATATTATACCTGTTGTTTTACTCTTTTCTGTCACACATGCGTTTATGCGTTTGTTGAGTATTTCAGGAATATACAGGTTGATTCAACTAAGCTGCTGTCTACACTTGCAACTGATGGATAGTAGTTAGGCTGAATTTGATTTTATGAGCATTATCTTTATAAAGGGCTTTTTATTTGTAAAACTTTGAGCTGTTAATTAGGGTTTTATCACGGATTGCCAAAGGGGGAGTTTGTTAGGTTCTAAGGTCTTAGGATTTTATGTATTTAGAACTCTAATTTGTAATGTTGGCAAACCATGATCAAAACATTGTATTTAGTCTTGTTTAGACTTGCTCAAAGTTGGTTTAATATTGTAAAGTTGGAATCGAGTGGCTGCAGAAGTACTTGGGACTTTCAGCCTGGCTCGATCGATCGAAGAATAGACTTGATCGATCAAAAATCGCACAGGTTGAATTTTTTACAGATTTTCCAACTCAGCCCTACTTCATTAAACGTTTAGGGTTTTGTGTTTTTACCCTACGTATATAAACTAAACCCTAGCCACGTTTTTGGATGTTGTCCATATTGCTTTGTTGCTCATACATTGCTGTTTTGTGTGAATCTCGTGTGAGATCTTTGAGGAGACTTCCTTTACACAAAACTTAGGGTTTTCAAGGTAGAGATGATTTCAACATCTTGAAGATCATTACTGTTGCAACCATTGGAACTTAAAAGAAAAGCAAGCGGGGAGCTTGTAGCTGATTGAAGAATTCAAGAAAGAAGTAGTCCGTGGTCGTGTCAGGAAGTTTTACTGGTGGGTAGCATTAGGAAGTCGAGCGGGGAGCTTGTAGTCCTTCTGTAAGAACTTCAATTCTTTCATAGTGAATTCTGTTATGCCTTGAGGATCGGTGGGTCAAATCCTCCCCAGGTTTTTACCGTGTGGTTTCCTGGGTGATCATATCTTGTGTTTATTTATTTTTCGCTGCTTTATATCTTGATATGATTATTTGATTGCTTTAACCTGGAATTGCATAATTTGACTAAGTAACAACTTGGCTAATTAATCTAAGCTACGCAATCTGTGTGTTTAAGGGGTCTAAATTTCCATCAATATGGACCGTTAATTTTATGGCCTTTTTCACATTATGGACTTAGTGGAGCCATTCTTTTTTACCATCTCGTTACCTTGATTAGACCATCTCCCTAGGCGGTCGATATTTTTTCATCCCTTTGGGATAAATTGATGCTTGTCCATATCTAGACTTGGTTTTTGGCCCATCCTTTTGGGATTGACTCGTTAGTCTTGAGGGCTTACTGTCGCCCATTTTTGCAGACTGAAGATTGTCCACTCTCTAACTTAGAATTTTTTTACCTTTTATGGATTTGGTGTCATCTATTTTTTGCAAGCTTGTAAATAGAAAACGTCAACCTTTCTGAATGAACTATTCTTATTGCCATGTATTCAAAAAAAAGTAGTTCTAAAAAACTTGCCCTTTGGGCTTATTGTAGCAAAAACTAAAGTAAAAAAAACTTGCCCTTTAGGCTTATTGCAACAAAAACTAAAGTAAACGATAAGTTTGAGGAGTAAAACTTTAAATGAAAGGAGGTGTTGTCGTCATCTTTACTGGTAGTACTTTTGTAAGTGTTCCGTGTTCCAAGGATGTGGCAGCTTCCGTCCATCTATCGTTTCCAGGTGGTAGGTGCCCTTCCTCTGCCACGCCGTGACTCAGTAAGGCCCTTTCCAATTTGGGATGAGCTTCCCTTGGGTTGGGTCTTTTGCTACGTCCATGACTTTTCTTAGAACGAGGTCTCCAACTTGGAAGTCTCTACATCTAACCTGGGAATTATAATGCTTGGTCATGTGATCCTGGTATCGTGCGAGCCTTTGTTCCACTGTCGCCCTGACTTTGTCTGTTAGATCGAGCTGTAGACGTATAGCTTTTTTGTTTTTGCTCTTGTCATGGTTGTGCACCCTGTAGCTTATGAGTCCGACTTCAGCTGGGATGATCGCTTCATTTTCGTATGTTAGTCAGAATGGTGTCTTTCTTGTGGGCATCCTTGCTGTCGTCCTGTACGCCTAAAGTATGCTTGGCAGCTCTTCAGGCCATATACCGTTTACCCCCTCGAGCCGAGCCTTGAGAATCTTGAGCAAGGATTGGTTCATGACTTCGACCTGTCCGTTAGCCTGAGGGTGGGTGGGGGAGGAGTAGTAGTTCCGTATCTCCAACTGCAAACATAAGTCCCAGAAGGAGTCATTATCAAATTGCTTCCCATTGTCCAAGATCAAAACCTTGGGGATGCCAAACCTGCATATGATGCATTTCCAAAAAAAACTTCGTACATTTTTCTCTGTAATGGTGGCCAAGGCTTCAGCTTCCACCCATTTTGTAAAGTAGTCAATGCTGACTATCAGGAACTTTAGTTGTCGTACCGCGGTAGAGAATGGTCCTATAATGTTTAATCCCCATTGAGCAAAAGGCCGCAGGGCCGTTATTAGGGTTAACTCCTTGGTTGGTTGCCTAATGATATTGTTGAACCTCTGGCACTTATCGCAGGTCTTGACATAAGCCTTCGCATCCTTCTTCATGGTAGGCTAAAAGTACCCTACTCGCACTAGCTTGTGCACTAATGATCTCAACCTTGAGTGGTTTCCACAGATTCCCTCATATGCCTCTCTCATGACGTAGTCTGCTTCTTCAGGACCCAAGCATCTTAGGTACAGGTGGGAGAAACCTCTTTTGTACAGGATGTCTCTTATTAGGACAAATCTCGCCGCTTGGACCTTCAGCTTTCTAGCTGCTTCCTTCCCTTCTAGCAGTACGCCATTTTTCAAGTAAGAGACTAACGGCGTGGTCCAATTGCTTTCGGAGCCTATTTCTTGCACATCGATGGAATCTATTAGTGGAGAGAGCTGAACAAAGGAGAGTGCATTATACATAGTGGTCATATGTTCGGTTGAGGCGGCTTTGGCCAAGTGATCTGCTTGCTCGTTTTCTCCCCAGGGGATTTGTATGATTTTGGCCTTCAGCTCTTCTACCCTCTTCTCTGCCTGGTCCAGATACCTCTTCATTTTTTCACCCCTACACTCGTAGTCCCCGTTCATTTGGTTGTTAACGACTTGAGAATTGCAATAAATGACTATGTTTGAGGCTCCTGCAGCTTTGGTGAGATTAAGCCCTTCTGTTGGTAGTAGGGAAATCGAGGCAAACCATACACTTAATTGTGTCCCCCTTGGGTGATAATAACACAATGCCGGCTCCCCCAGCCTGTCTGTTAGATGATCCATCTTCATGTATGCTCCATTGAGGAGACTCTTCTATCCCCCTATCCTCGCTATTTGTGAACTCTGCTCTAAAATCTGTGACGATCTGTCCTTTAACAACGATTCGTGGGCAATACTAGATGTCGAACTTGCTCAACTCTATGGCCCATAGTGCCAATCTGTCAGTAGCTTCAAGGTTCCTCATTGCCCGTAAAAAAGGCTTGTCAGTTAGGACGACTACCGTGTGGGCTTAAAAATACAACTTGAGTTTGCGTGCCGTCGTAACTAGTGCGAAGGTGAGTTTCTCCATAGGCGGGTATCTTTCTTCGACACGGCGAAGTGACTGGCTGGCGTAATAAACAGGCTTCTACACTATTTCTTCTTCTCTGACCAGGGTGGCGCTGACGGCGGCAGGAGAGACAGCCAAATAGAGGAAAAGCACTTCATCAGGTTGCGAGGGACTTAAAAATGGCAGGGAAGAGAGATAAGCTTTCAGCTCCTCAAACGCGTGCTGACACTCGGCAGTCCACTCAAAAGATTTTTTCAGTCTGTGAAAGAAGCATTTATCCATTTCCTTTGATACAAATCTATTCAGCGCAGCTATTTTGTCGTTGAGGCTTTGTACTTCTTTCACATTCTTTGGTGGTGCAATATCCATTATGGACCGGATCTTGTCCGGGTTGGCCTCGATACCTCTCTACAACTCCATGAATCTTAGGAATTTTCCTGTCGTCACTCTGAAGGTGCACTTTGCTGGATTAAGCTTCATGTTGTAAGAGTGAAGAGTGTCGAACGTTTCCTTGAGGTCTTCCAAGTGATCCTCCTCCCTTCGGCTTTTTACGAGCATATTGTTAGCGTAGACTTGGACATTTCTCCCAATCTACTGTGTGAACATCTTATTCATAAGTCTTTGATACGTTGTGCCTGCATTTTTTAAACCGAACGGCATCACCTTATAACAAAAGAGTCATTGACTAGTTATGAAAGAAGTTTTCTCCTGATCAGCTTCGTGCATTCGAATTTGATTGTAACCAGAGAAAGCGTCCATGAAGCTTAACAGTTTGTTCTGGGCCATAAAGTCTACTAGAATGTCGACCCGTGGGAGGGGATAGCTGTCTTTAGGGCAAGCTTTGTTTAGGTCGGTGAAGTCCACGCACATCCTCCACTTCCCGTTGGCTTTCTTGACCATTACAACGTTCGCTAACCAGTCGGGATAGTATACCTCCCTAATGAAGCCTACCCCTTATAGCTTACCGACTTCTTCTACTATCGCTCGGTCTCGCTCTTAGGTGAAGACCCGCTTCTTTTGCCGGATGGATGGATAGGATGGTGACACATTTAACCTATGCACCATAACTTAAGGGTTAATTCCTAGCATGTCCTCATGGCTCAAAGCGAATACGTCTTGATTTTCCTTAAGGAAAGTTACAAGCGCTGAGCGAATTGCTGGGCTAATGAGAGTACCGAGCCTAGTGGTCCTGTCTATCCTAATGCTGTTGAGGAGTACCTCCTCGAGCCTCTCTATGGGTTTTGCCCCTGTTTGTTGTTCTTCTATGCTCATGGTTTACAACTGGTCATCCATCTCCAGCACTGCAATGTAGCACTCGTGCATGGCTATCTGGTCCCCTCATAATTCTCCTACTCCATACTCAGTGGGGAATTTAATCATTAAGCGATAGGTCAAAGCTACGGCCTTCCAAGAGTTAAAGGTAGGTCATCCTATAATGGCATTGTAGGCTGAGGAGCAATCGACCACCAAGAACGTAACGTCCCTAGTGATTTGTTAGGGGTAATCTCCAATGGTAACCGGCAATGTGACCGCGCCTAAGGGGTACAATTTAGTTCCACCGAACCTAACTAGTGGAGCATTGGCCAGGGTTAGTCACTTTCTGCTATCTGCATCTGTTGGAATGCAGGGTAATAGAGAATATCCGTGGAGCTCCCGTTGTCGACTAAGACTCGGTACATGTTATAGTCCCCTACCTAGATGCTAACGACGAGCGCATCGTCATACGGATGGTGGAGGCGTCGGGTGTCTTTTTCCGAGAAGCCGATGAGGGGATTGTCGACTCGCGGCATCTTTGGAATGACGCTAGTGAGCTGAATGTTCTGGACCATTCTAAGATAAGTCTTTCTAGCCCTTTTTGATAGGCCATTAATGACCGCGCCTCCTACAATCATCCTTATGTCTCATAAGGGCTGTCTTGGACGCTCGTTGTCTCATCAGAGGGCTTGCTCTTGAGGGAGCAGATCTGCCCTCTCCTTGCTAACAAACTTCTGCAACTTTCCTTGCCTAATGAGGGCTTCAATTTGCTGTTTCAAGTCGTAACAGTCGGCCGTATCATGTCTGTGGTCGCGGTGGAAGCGACAGTATTTATCTCGGGACCGCTTGTTAGGATCTCCCTTCAGCTTTCTAAGGAAAGTTAATGCCCCCTCGTCCTTGATTTGCATAAGGACTTGGTCGATTGGGGTGGTTAGTGGGGTGAAGTTTGTGAATCTCCTCGTAGGGGGCTTAGACTACCTATCCTCCATTCGTTCTCCGGTTCTTGCCATCTTCTGTCCTCTTTCTAGTCGGGGATCTTTCTACCCTCTCTCTTCTTGGGTTTTTCTTCGTGAGCTAGTAAAGCGTCTTCGGCATTCATGTACTTGGTGGCCCTATAAAGCACGTCCGACATAGTTTTCGGGTCATTCTTATATAGTGAAAATAAGAATTTACCCTTCTTCAGACCATTCATAAAAGCTGCCACGAGTATTTTGTTGTCGGCCTTGTCAATCGAGAGTGCTTCCTTATTAAAGTGGGCTATGTAAGATCTTAGTGTTTCATCCTCACATTGTTTGATACTCATCAGGCATGCGGTAGACTTCTTGTACTAATGCCTTCCAATAAAGTGCGAAGTGAATTGGGTGCTCAATTCTTTAAAGGTTCTGATGGAGTTAGGTGTCAGCTGATGGAACCAAATTCTCGTAAGGCCCTTCAGTGTCCTAGGGAAGGCCATACACATGATCTTGTCCACTACTCCTTGAAGATGCATCAAGGTCTCCAGGTGATCAAGCGGGTCCTTGGCTCCATCGTAGCTCTCAATTTGTGGAATGTGAAACTTTTGAGGCAGGGAGAAGAAGTTAGCAGAGGTAGTGAATGGCGACTACGTTCGGTGAACCAATTCGTCGAGGTTGCTAGACACCCGTCCCTTAAAGGCGTTCATCATAAGATCCATCCTTTCCTTCATCAATTGCATCTCCGCGACCATGTAAGGAGGGGCCGTGTCAAAATCGAAGGGACGGCCAGTCTCCTGTCATTCTTACTGGTTCGGAACATTACTGCCTTCGGGTCCTTCCTGGTTCACTCTCTCAATGTAGGTTCCCTCTTGATCATCTCTTTGGTTGTTTAGTAGTGCATTCTTCTGTCGCAGCTGTTCCTCCAGGTCGTGGTTTTGCTTGGTGAGGCATTCCACGGCAGAGACGAGAGTTTGAACCCGTCTTTCCAGGGCGGTTGTGGGTGATTCCTCTTCTCGAACATCGTTTGTGGTTGCCATCGAGTGAGTGAGCACTATGTAACTCTTTTGTCTGGGAAACTATAGTGTGGCTTACATAAGCTTAAGTGTTTCCCACAGACGGTGCCAACTGATGATGCTGAAAATATCACCAATGAGCCATACAATACTCACACGCTCGAAACACCACTTGCACAAAGAAAAGAGGAGACTTAACAGAGAGCACCGATGTGGTGCCGGCCAAATACTCTTCGAAGGTCAAGTTAGAACCTTTTAAAACTCTAGAGTGCTAGAGAGGGTGTAATTATGAGTACCTTGATTTGTGAGGGTGTTAGGACATATGTAGTTTCACTTGTTAAGAACATATGTCATTCTTTTGTGTAATTGGCTAATCCTTTGAAAAAATTCACTTAACTTGTAATTAGGTAGTTCTAGATATTTTTAATACTTCAAGAAATAAGGTTTTAAGGTTAAGTGTTGAAGTCATCAAGTCTGTCCAAGAACCAAACTGAAGAAGTGCAATTTTATTAAAGCTCAACACCTGCTCGATAGCTTCTCGACACCTTGCTATCTGTCGAGATTTATAAAATTAGATTTTTCTGATCTGATTTCTTGGGGTCCGTGGATATATTTTTGGGCCTTCTTTTCTTCTAACCCTAAACATATAAAAGAATTGTTTTAAGGGCCGTCAAAATATTCACAAGTTGCACAAGCATTGAGCAAACTCTGTTCAAGCAAATTGTAATCGGAGACAAAGTTTTTGCTCTAGTTCATCTCTTCTGAAGAAGTTGTTGTGTATGTGCACTTTTGAGTTTTGTGACTAAGCAACTTCTTGATATTCATCGTGGATGAACTGAAAAATTTTGCAGCCAACAACTCTTTCTAGTTGGTGATTGAAGTCGCGTACTAGAATCCAAGCAATTGGTTAGTCACGTACTTGGGAGCCATGCATTGAAAAGGGGAAACTGTCACTACAGAACAAGTTCAATTGGGTATTAGGGTAAGGGTTCAATTGTACGTTGGTAAGGTACTTGGGATTCCTTTACTTGTAACTGCTTGTTGTGATAATAGTGGAGTTTCGGGAGTAGTGACTTGAAAATCACCCGGTGGGGTTTTTGCCGTCAGGTTTTTCCCCATTCATAAACAAATCACCGTGTCATTTAATTTTCGTTACATATTTAGTTATTTGGTGATTTGTTTTTGCTACCACGTGTTTGCATGATAAATTTATTAATTAATAATTTTGCTAATTAATTAATTAATTTCTATCACAATGGGTCAATTCAATTTGTGGCCTATCAAGTGGTATCAGAGCAGGCACACTCTGATTAAGTTTTAATTTTGTTGTGTTGATTCATTGACCCCTATTGTCATGGCTATAACTGGCTTGAAGAGATCTTTGTTTTCAAATACATCTTGTTTTTCTAATCACTATTTGTTTGAGTGTCTCAGAAAATACAAGTTTAAAAGTTATTTGAATTCTCTTATGATGACTATTGGAAAAGATCTCAGTTTGGCTAAGAAGAAACTAGACTGTCTCAAAATGAAAATGTGCAGAGGAGTTCGTCTGAGAAGAGGGCTTAGCTCATAAGAGGCAGTTGAGTGAAAGAACCATTCTCTCTGATTTGTCATTTAAGCATGAAGTGTGTTTCATGATGAAGTCTGCATTCAAAGTGATGAACACATGTCTATGGTACCTTGACAGTGGCTGTTCAAGACACATGACTAGAGACCGATCTCTCTTCAAGGTCTTCGAGCCTAAGAAAGGTGACAATGTTACTTTTGGTGATGGAAGCAAGTCACAAATTAAAGGGAAAGGAATCATATCTCTACCAGGACTGCCAGACATTGCAAGTTACTTTTGGTGATGGAAGCAAGTTACTTTTGGTGAACCTATTGAGCACAAGTCAAATATGTGATCAAGACTTCATGGTGCTATTCTCAAAGGGAAAGTATCTTGTCATGAATGAGTCTAGAAAGAAGCTCATTAGTGGGGTTCGCACTTTGGACAACTGTTATGGATTGGTTCCTGATGCTGATATTGTGTGTAATAGCATTCGTTTGCCTAATGAAGATCTATGGCATCAACGAATGGGACATGCTAGTTACAAGCATCTATCTATTGTATCTAAGCATGAATCAGTCTTGGGGATACCAAAACTGAGTAGAATGAGCAATGTGGTGTGTGGACCATGTTAGCTTGGGAAACAGACGAAAGTTAAGAATCCAGGCACTCAAACATCAGCTTCATCTAGGCCATTGGAGCTTTTATATTTAGATCTTATGGGTCCAACCAGAACCAAGTCTCTTGGTGGTAAGAGATACATCATGGTTGTGGTAGACGACTTCATTAGATATACTTGGGTCATCCTACTACGATCCAAGTCTGATGCTCTTGAGCACATTGAGGCTTTGTACACAAGCTGCAGAATGAAAAGAGCCTAAAGATTGATCGAATTTGAAGTGACCATGATAAAGAATTCAAGAACTCATACATGGAGTCTTTCTGCACAAGATCAGGTATATCTCAAGAATTCTCTGCTCCTATTACGCCTCAGTAGAATGATGTGGTAGAAGGAAAGAATAGGGTTATTCAAGAGATGGCCAGAGTCATGTTGCATAACAAAGATGTGGCTAGAAACTTATGGGGAGAAGTCGTAAACACTGCATGTCATACGGATAATAGGGTGTACTTCAAGTCTGGTACCAAAAAGACTCCCTATGAGTTATGGAAAGGAAGAAAGCCAAATATGAAGTATTTCAGAATCTTTAGAAGTAATTGCTTCATTCTCAAGGATAGAGAGAATGTGGGAAAGTTTGACTCTTAGAGCGATGAGGGCATATTTCTGGGTTACTCGTCTATAAGCAAGGCTTATCGGGTATACAACAAAAGAACTATGAAGGTAATGGAGATAGTAAATGTTGTCAATGATGAGCCTTCAGATTCCAGTTCTGAGAAAGGCATTGAGGAACTCCCCAAAGAAATTCTTCCTCTTGGGCCTAGGGAAGTTCAAGACATTGTTGAACAAGAACCTGTATCCCTAAGTACTTCTAGTATTGTGGAAGACCTTGCAGACATTCCCACTTCACCAGATTTTGAATCTAATAAAGAAAAAGGACTTTTCTCTAGAATCAAATTAAATTATCCTCCAGAAGTTATTGTGGGAAACATGAATGAACTCATATTAAGAAAACATACAATTGATAAATGTGTTGCTAACTTTGTGTCCTATTCTTGCTACTTGTCACAGGTTGAACCCAAGAAAGTTGAGGAAGAATTACAAGATGAAAGTTAGGTCGAAGCAATGCATGATGAACTACTTCAGTTTCAGAGGAATGATGTTTAGACTTTAGTACCTAGACCGGAAGGTGAGCACATTATCGGTACAAAGTGGATATTCTGCAATAAGACTAATGAAGAAGGCAGTGTGATTCGCAACAAGGCTCGACTTGTAGCTCGAGGATACTCACAAATGGAAGGAGTAGACTATGATGAAACATTTGCCCCAATTACCCGAATGGAGTCCATCAGAATTCTCCTTGCCCTAACATGTCATCTGAAGTTCAAACTTTATCAGGTGGATGTGAAGACTGCTTTCTTGAATGGACTGCTTAAAGAGGACGTTTAAGTGGCTCAACCAAAAGGATTCATTGATCCATACTTTCTAGATCATGTGTTGTACCTCAAGAAGGCATTTTATGGGTTGAAACAAGCCCCTAGAGCTTGGTATGATAAACTTACACAATATCTGATGTCACATGGGTTCACAAGAGGAAAAACTGATCAAACACTCTTCATTAAAAAGGAAGATGGCGATTTGATTGTTGCACAAGTGTATGTTGATGATATCATTTTTGGTTCAACTAAGGATGAACTCCCTCATGGCTTCTCAAAACTCATGCAAGCTGAGTTCGAGATGAGCATCATTGGAGAGCTGACTCAGTTCCTTGGATTGCAGATTCGCCAACAAGATTCAAGTATATTCCTATCCCAATTTAAATATGCTAAGACTCTTGTGAAAAAATTTGGTTTGGAATCTGCTAGTTCTGTTAGAACCCATATGAGCCCAAATGTTAAATTCACTGTAGACTTGTTAGGCAAGAGTGTTGATCCCTCTCTTTATAGAAGCATGATAGATAGTCTTCTTTACCTTACTGCTAGTAGACCTGACATTATTTACAGTGTTGGAGTGTGTGCTAGATATCAGGCTAATCCCAAAGAATCACACATGACTACTTTAAAAAGAATTATAAAGTATGTCAAAACCACTGTTGACTTTGGTGTGTGGTATAGCAAGGACACAAATAATGTCTTAACTGGGTACTCAGATGCTAATTGGGCTGGCAATGCTGATGATACAAAGAATACTTCAGGAGGTTGTTTTTATGTGAGTAACAATCTTGTCTCCTGAATGAGCAAAAAGCAGAACTCCATCTCCTTATTCACTGCAGAAGCTGAGTACATCGTTGCTAGTAGCTGTTGCACCTAACTCCTCTTGATACAAAAACTTCTTCATGATTATGGTATATGTCAAGAGAATCTCACCATTTACTGTGACAATACCAGTGCTATCAATATCTCTGAGAACCCGGCTCAACATTCTCGAACCAAACACATAGAGATTCGACATCACTTCATTAGGGAGCTTGTTGAAGATGGTACTCTCACTCTTGAGTTTATCCACACTGATAATCAAAAGGCTAACTTGTTCACCAAACCTCTTGACAACAAACGTTTTGAATTCCTTCGTCAAAACATTTGTGTCATCTCCATGGATTGATCTCCTTCTCTTATTCTTCTTTCTTATGCATTTACATCTAGTTTTATGCTTTACTTTGTTTAACATGTTTTTGTGTGTTTATTTTTCAGTTTTGTTTAATTTTTTTTATATAAAAATAAATAAATAAATAAAATGAAAAATCAGAAAAAATACAAAAATAGTGTATGTTATGTGTACTTTGGTATTTGTGTACCTTGGATGGCCATTGAAACAAAGTTTTCTAAACTTTGTATCTTTTGTAACTTAGATGAGCATTCCTATACACAACTAAGCAAATGAGCTTTGTGGCTCTTGTTTATGATGAGTAAAATTAAGTTATCTCTTGAACTTAACACTCGTATCACTCTTTTTGATGGGTAGGACTAGAAAATCCTCAGAGAAAGGCATAAATAACCATTTCACCATTGTTGCCTGCCAATCATAATATGACACACGTATGCTTCGGCATAGTAAAAGTGCAGTGTCAAATGCTTAACATCTTGGGTATTTCTTTTCTCTCTTTTATATTCACATGCATGATATGCTAAAATAAAATTAAAAAAAAATATATATATATATATATATATGCAAAGAAAATAAAAAGCAAAAAGATAAAAAAAAAAAAAAAATGCTCTAAATATGATTGCAAGCGTATATTCTAGGAGATGTGAGAATTATAGGATGTACCTCGAAGGTGATAGTCCCCATTAAATAGTTATGATTGTGTGTGAGTTAAAGTGATTTTCTCATATCTCAAATTGTTATAACATATATACACATATGCAATCTTGCAATGTTTTCCACACACAATACGCAATATTCTTTGCTACTCTTGATACATGTGCAGGTACAATGTGATTTGGCTATCACAAAGGTTTTACATGTGATAATATATGCTCACTAAACTGTCTTGACTTATTTTTGAAAAATAAAATTGGTTAGACTTGTTTAGTGTATGTGTGTGTTTTTAAGGATCCATGTGCTTAAAATTTTCTATTGAGAGATGATTTTGAGAGCTTAATATGTTGATTGGATCATTGGTTGAGGTGCATGTTGGATTGCATTCATGTCTGTATTTTTCACTTCTCGAAAAATTGTTTTTAAAAGCTAGCTCGACACCTCCTCGATACCTTGTTATCTGTCGAGCTTTTCAAGCCTTTTTCTTATCGCAATCTCGACACCTCTTCGACACTTGGTGGATCGATCGAGAAAGTTCTTGCCTCCTCGATACCTTCTTGACACCTGGTCGATCGATTGAGCTTCTGTTCTTCAAAGGCGATTCCTGATCCTCGATACCTCTCGATGCCTGCATCTATTGACGTTCATTTTCTCAACACCTACCTCGACAGCTATCTCGACACCTCTCAATACCTCATCTATTGAGAATTACTGGGGTTCCTATATAAGCTCCTATTGCGATCCGGTTCTCATTTTCTCGATCTTTCTCGATCTATCCGCACCTGTTCATCTTCCAAACTCTTTTTTTCTCACTCAAAACCTTCAACCCACGTGATTTTTGGCCCTTCCTTGCTTCAAATCACTTGGTATGATCTCTATTTCCTCCATTCTTCATGCATTTCATGTTTTGAATCTTAAGTTTTGGGGTTCTTAGAAAATTTTTAGGGTTTTTCAAAATTGATGAGCGTTTCTTGAAATTTTGGGTTGGGTTTCATTTAAATGTATTTAAAAACTCATACATTGCATCATATTTGCATTATAATGATATTGTCATGCATTTAGATGTGTGAAATATGCTTGTGTGCAGGTAGGATTGGATTGGGCTGAGCCCATGATGCTTTTTACTTTGCATGTCACATGTTCATGTATTTCCCATGCATACGTACTCTCTTTTCAATATATTTGATATATTTGAATTACTTGAGACTTTTCTGATTGTTTCTCTCTCTCCCTCTCTCTCTTGTTTACGTTAGTCGTGTCTATGGCACTTAAACGTAAGTCTGCTCTGTCCTAGAACCCTCTGCGTTCTAGTACATCTCTATCTTCTGATCCTACTCCTTATAACATCCGGTTCCGTGATGAGGATGCTTGAAAGGCTTTCTCGGAGAACTTCTCTAGACGAGGTGTTCATTCGGAATGCCAAGTCATTTTGACGAACTTCGCTGACACTAACCTTCCCTTTGTCATTCACAATAGGGGATGGGAGTTATTGTGTGACGTCTCGGTCACTTGTCCTCTCATGCTTATTTAGGAGTTTTACTCTAACATGCACGGGATTGATTGTTCAGTACCTCTCTTTTTCACTTGCGTTCGAGGTACGCGCATTCCTATCACACTGCAGCTTGCTGCAAATGTGCTTCGAGTTCTTAGGATAGTGCACCCTGACTATTCTAGTTGTAAGCGTCTGAGGACTGTGTCCAAAGATGAGCTCATGGCTGCTTTTTGTGAGTGCCTTACTGACTGGGGTGAGCATCAGTACACACCATGTAAATATTTTGCTGAAGGTCCTTGTTTCATAAACATGGTGATGACTTTTGTACTCCATCCTCTCTCTCACTACAACTCCATCACAGAGTCTCGTACTTGTTTTTTGTTATCTCTTCTTGAGCATCTTACCATAGATTTTCCTTCTCATTTCATTCTTTTTATCATAGATGTTCATTTAGATTCAGTGTCCCATGATAAGCTCATCTTTCCTTCCGCTATCACGAGGATCTTATGCCATTTTTTTGTCCCTTTTCCTATGTCCGACCACTTTACACACATTTGTGCCATAGACGCCGCTACTGTAAAACGTAGTGCATCGCAGGTTAGGTCGCGACAGCCAGATTCCACTCCTTCCTCCCGTTCTGCTCCATCTCGTACCACTTCGTCTACATCCACTCCTTCTTCCTCTATGGGCGATGTATCTCTTGGAGACATCATGGCGCAGTTGCAGCGCATGGATGCTCGCCTTGATACACTCTCCACTGAGTTGTATTAGGTGAATATTCGTGTTGGTTGTATTGCACGACGGCAGGCGACTATGGGTGGTTTTGCTCTTAAGGCTACTCCTTCACCACCTCCTCTAGCGGCTTTTTATTCTGATGTTGAGGATGATGATAATGATGGTGATAACGATGACGCTTCGGATGATGATGGAGATGCTAGTTCTACTGATGAGATGTCTACTTGACACTCTTACCCTTTGTCACTCGTGACAAAAAGGGGGAGTAGTTTTGGATATTGAGAGTAGTCATACTTAGGGGGAGAGTTAGTGTAGGATATTTTGTTAGGGGGAGAGTGTTGATTTGAGGGATGTAGTGAGGATTTGATGTATCTTTTTTTTTCTACCTTATTAGATACATTGTTCATGTACATTGGGTATTGTGACCAGTTTTTACATATATTGTACATATATTCTTTATATATTGGATGTATGTTTCTTTCACCTACTTCTTCATGTGTTGTTTCTTTTCTATCTTTATACACATGCTTCTTATTATTGTATACAATCTATTATTTCTGTTTTACACAAAGATGCCTTGATGAGTTTTATTTAAAGTGTTTCAGAAATATAGGTTGTCAAAGTCTACTTGCCATAAACTCTCTTCTTGCAAAGTTTTTTAAGAGTTTGTATTAGGATAGATTTTATTGTATTCAACAAGTGACTATGAGTTAAGTGATTTATAACTTCTCTCATATGTTAATTTATTTGTTGTGGTTTTATCACGGATTGTCAAAGGGGGAGATTGTTAGGACATATGTAGTTTCCTTATTAAGAACATATGTCATTCTTTTGTTTAATTGGATTACCTTTGACAAAATGCACGTACTTAATTTGTAATTGGGTAGTTTTAGATATTTTTAATATTTCAAGAAATAAGGTTTCAAAGTCAAGTGTTGAAGTCATTAAGTCTGTCCAAGAAACACGCTGAAGAAGTGCAATTTCATTAAAACTCGACACCTGCTCGATAGCTTCTCAACACCTTACTATTTGTCGAGATTTATAAAATCAGATTTTTCTGATCTGATTTCTTGGGATCCGTGGATATGTTTTTGGGCCTTCTTTTCTTCTAACCTTAAACATATAAAATGATTGTTTTAAGGGCTATCAAAGTGTTTACAAGTTGCACAAGCATTGAGCAAACTCTGTTCAAGCAAATTGTGATTAGAGACAAAGTTTGTGCCCTAGTTCATCTCTTTTGAAGAAGTTGCTGTGTATGTGCACCTTTAAGTTTTGTGACCAAGCATCTTTTTGATCTTCATCGTGGATGAACTGAAGAACTTTGCAGCCAACAACTCTTTCTAGTTGGTGATTGAACTCGCGTACTGGGATCCGCGTAATTGGTTACTTACATACTTGGGAGCTGTACATTGAAAATGGGGAACTGTCACTACAGAACAAGTCTAATTGGGTATTGGGGTAAGGGTACGTTGGTAAGGTACTTAAGATTCCTTTACTTGTAACTGCTTGTTGTGATAATAGTGGAGTTTCGGGAGTGGTGACCTGAAAATCACCTAGTGGGGTTTTTGTTGTCAGGTTTTTCCCTATTCGTAAACAAATCACCGTGTCATTTAATTTCTGCTGCATATTTAGTTATTTAGTGATTTGCTACCATGCGTTTGCATAATAAATTGATTAATTAATAATTTAGCTAATTAATTAATTAATTTCTATCACAATGGGTCAATTCAATTTGTGGCCTATCAGAGGGTATTGAGGCTTTTATAGTAGTAGAGGGTTGACCATCTCTTCCTTAGGCTAGAAGTCCTTTCCTTATAGGAATCCTAATGAGCGTATATTGCGGAATCCTTTCCTTGTAGGATACTAGCATTAAGTGTAGGATACAAGCTATTTCCTTATTTACTCATGTGTGGTAACCAAGTCAAGATTTCACTAAGATTGCCAGCTTCAGGATCGTCAGCTTTTCTTGATGTTGTTACCTCTTGGGTGAACAAGCTTCCTTCCTGTCAAGTCACTGTTCGTCAACTTTTTGGGTCTTCAGCTTCTCTCATAATTTACCCCGTCAGCTTAAGCCGTAGGACCTACTCTATGATCAAATCCGACGGGCTAAATCCGGAGCGCCTTGCGAGCTATAATTTTACTCATCACTCTTGAAGAACAAAAAGAGTAAATATGTAAACGTAAAAATAAAAGAGAGAATATTCATTGATTTCATTGTTACAGACCTCCTACAGAGAAAATATGTAAGAAATCACATATTGATTTCTTTGTTTATCAATCACAACTCAGGGGCAACTGCAGATGTGTTTACACATTGAAAGTTGTAAATATCGACTCCATTCTTGACTTTTCAACATTTCATATTTTCCGCAGAACAGGGGTCTTTCTTGCACCAGTATACCGTAGCCCATACGATACTCCAGGGATTTTGTCTTTAAAAAATAAAAATAAAAGTAAAACCTAATGACCTTGCTTTAACATAGACCGAGACGTCAACCTCTTTACTCTTATCAGTTACCACTTGCTTGAGGTGGCGCTACCGCTTCCAACAATCGTTAAAAAAAACTTGTGAAATTCGTTGTGTTATTATTATTATTATTATTATTATTATTATTATTATTATAATATATATTATTTTTAAAAGGGACTTCTCGTTTTGTTAGTAAAAAAAGCAATTTCAATATTCAATAAGTCTAGATATATAACAAATTTCACAATTTTTTTTTTTAATGTATAATAATTGTAATGATAGGTTGTGATTAGTATAACAAAAGTATTAGAATTTGTTTTGTGCTGCTATTGTTTTATTCATGTTTTGGAGGCGGGCATCAACCGCATATATGAGATAGGTGGCTACTTGAATATTTGGGGGATTGATTTTCAAGTCGGGGCCCACGGATGTGGAGGCGTGGTTTCCATCAATGAAACGATTGTTGGTAGTGGTAGCGCCACCACAAGCAAGTGGTAACTAATAAGAGTAAAGAGGTTGACGTCTCGGTCTATGTTAAAGCAAGGTCATTAGGTTTTATTTTTATTTATTTTTTTCAAGACAAAATGCCACGAGTATCGTATGGGCTACGGTATACTGGTGCAAGAAAGACCCCTGTTCTGTGGAAAATATGAAATGTTGAAAAGTCAAGAATGGAGGCGATATTGACGACTTTCAATGTGTAAACACATCTGCAGTTAGCCCCTTCCTGCTCTTTGTTTGAGTTGTGATTGATAAACAAAGAAATCAGTATGTGATTTCTTACATATTTTCCTTGTAGGAGGTCTGTAACTATGAAATCAATGAATATTCTCTCTTTTATTTTTATGCTCACATATTTACTCTTTTTGTTTTCCAAAGTCTCCCTTGCAGAAGATAGAATTACTCCATCACAAAATATAAGCGGCGCAAGGACCTTAGTTAGCAATGATGGAAGCTTCGAACTAGGTTTCTTCAGTCCTGGTAATTCCAAAAATTTCTACTTGGGAATATGGTACAAGAAGATCCCAGGTAGAACTGTTGTTTGGGTTGCAAACCGACTCAACCCAATCAATGACTCGTCTGGCTTGCTGATGATAAACAGGACAGGAAGTCTTGTGGTTATGAGTCAGAATAAGAGTGTTGTTTGGTCAACAGGATTAGGAGCACAAAAACAAGCCAACAATCCTGTGTTACAACTCTTAGACTCAGGAAATCTTGTACTAAGAGATGGAAATTTGGAAACCTCTTTGTGGGAAAGCTTCGACTATCCATCTAATACATTGTTACCAGGAATGAAGTTGGGATGCGACTTGAGGAAAGGTATTAACTGGAATCTTACAGAATGGACGAGTACAGATGATCCATCTCCTGGAGATTTAACCTATTGGATAGAAAGGAATTCATACCCTGATCCTGTTATTCAGAAAGGAACCAACAAATTTTACCGTACAGGCCCATGGAACGGCCTCTGGTTCAGCGGTTCACCGGGTTTAAATCCAGATTATGATGACTACTTTGTTTCTAATGAGTATGAAGTGTACTACACCTACACCCTCAAAAATAAATCTGAAATCTCAAGAATTGTTTTGAACCAACTCACCACTTCTCTTGAGAGGCACATATGGAATGAAGGTAGTCAAATTTGGCTACCCTATTCATTACTACCTAAAGACCACTGTGACAATTACGGGTTTTGTGGACCCAATGCAAATTGTATCATTAGTTATAGTGGGTTCGCTATCTGCCAATGTTTACTAGGATTCAAGCCCAAATCACCAGAAAGCTGGAGCTTAATGATGAGGTCTCAAGGTTGTGTACTCATTAAGCCATTGAGCTGCCAAAAAGATGGGTTTAATACATATTTTAACTTGAAATTGCCAGATACTACATATTCTTGGGTAAACAAAAGTATGAGCCTCAACGAATGTTGGGCCAAATGCTTAAACAATTGTTCCTGCGTGGCTTATTCAAACTCAGATATCAGAGAAAGTGGCAGTGGCTGTGTCATGTGGTTTGGTGATCTAATGGATATTAAACAGTTTCCAGTTGGTGGGCAAAATCTATATGTCAGAATATCGGCTTCAGAAATAGGTATGCCATTAATTTTGTAATAGGAACTCCTTATAGAAGTTAATTATTTTTCCACTATACTTTGCATTCTGAATTGATTTTGATTCTTTAAAAATTGCTCTGCTTTCACTCGCTGTTTCATCTCCTTTAGCTGTAGTTTAACTATAATTTTCTTTGCTGGGTCAAATTCAACAATGAAGTGGCAAGAGAACATGGTCGTTGGATGAACAAAGCATGGAGAGGTGTTGTTGCCGTTGCTGTAGTTGCTGTAATGGTCGGAGTTGTCCTTTATATTTACCGAAGCAGAGCAAACATAAAAGGTACTTTACTCTGACAGCCGTTGCAAACATATGTTTATATTTAGAAAATCTCAAAAGTCAATTTACCAACTAATACTCTCAAAATATATTGCATATAAAAGGAGGTAAACTAAAAAACAAAACTGCTATTTGTAGCTTAAAAATTAACAAAATAAATAAACTTTTAATGTGTGGTGTTAGAAAAAAAAAAAGTATTTTAATGTGTTGATAGTTGTGATTGTTACTTATTATGTTGGATATATTATTTTATTATTTTAATATGTTAAATTGTAAAATAAAACTTTTGATATTGACTATATTATAAAATAAAGTATTAAAAATAGATAAAGTAGTTTTTTTTTTTTGCTGAAAGATAAAATAGTATTTTGAGTTATTAAAAATTATATTTTTATTTCTTAGTGTGAATGCTCTTAAATTTGGTAAAATGATAATACTTGTTGCTGTTTCACAATTTTACGCATTACAAAAAAAGACTGACCATGACTTAGTAGAACAGTCAACCCACTTGAATCCCAAGGAAAAATATAGGTATGGACAACCATTTTTGTGCCAGTGAACAAGGATCAACTTGTACCCAAGGGTCTACCCGTGATTCCGTGAATCACAATCTTGAACCCTTTTTTGGTTCCCAATTAATTATTTTGTTTTATTTTTTGTCTTATATATATATATATATATAGGCTTTTGGACTCTTGTAATTGTGTGAGAAATTTCGCAAATTATGAACTTTTTATTTTGAATGATTAGGAATTTGATTATTTACTTCCTCAAAAAAAAAAAGAAAAAGAAAAAAAGGAATTTGATTATCTAGAAAGTTGATATATTACCAAAATATATATATATATATATATATATCAATTGAACTGGTATTTTGAAAGAGGCTAGACTTGATTGGAGGTAAAATGTAAAGTTGGATGTTCTCTCTTCATGGAATGAGAAATATAATTGGCCTTTTGAATTCTCTTTAATGGCATGTGGTCTCTTGAGAATTTCTATAAATGTGGTTTCTTATGTATTAACTTTTACTTTTTTTTTTCTTTTTTTTATTTATTTATTTTTGCAGACAAAATTGAAACTTTTGTTCACAAGAAAAGTTGGTTCTATAGATTTAAAGGTAGTATTTAATCCATTTAAATAATAGTCATGTTATAAAATTTTATTTCTTTATTGGCCCATTTTCCTTTTATACTAAAGTTATATTAAAATTCTGTGTTGTAGGTGAAAATACTGACGAAATTACTCCTCAACATGAGATGCAACTATCAAATATGAATACTTCCACTATTGGATCTACTACTAACATTAAGTAGAATCAGATACAATTTATATTAATTATTTACTTATTTTTGATATAAGTGACTTAAATAGAGGTCATAGAAGCCCATTAAGGCTTTAAAAGATTTTGAAATAACTGATATATTGATATAATATTAAGGCCTTAAAAAAGTTTTTCCAATGTGTTATCCACCCCACGACAAGTGTATCAGTCTTTTTTCTGTTTTATCTTGATCAAATTATGTATTTGCTTCTTGTTAGTCTTCATCTCGCCTTTATATGTCTTTCTCAAAAAAAAAAATAATAATAAATAAATAAATCTTTCCTATATATGTCAATGTTAATTGCGTTCAAAAACTGACAATATAGCATTCTTATTAATTTTTATGTGATCGTAAGGTCATTGGTAATGATCCCAATTTGTAGCTTAGAAACACACACGCATTTTCGCCCTTTGGACTGGTTCAGGAAAAGTCCACGGTCTCTCTTCAGATGTGAGAATTATTAGCCCATGGGCCAATTTTGAGGAAGGCATAGAGGTCACCAGCCGTGTTGATATTCGACTTGGGCTCTTTATCCAAAATTAAAGCTCCCTATTTCTTCAACTTATTACATGGAAGCAAAGACGTTTAGAACTATAAATCAATGAGCCCCTTTTCCTGTATCTATAGGTGACTTGAAAATATTTTCATCTCTAGCTTAGATATTGATGGAGTATCGGTGATTACAAGACTGATCTAAGTTTTGGATGAATTGGCTATCTACCTGCACACTTAAAATGGATTAGATGACTTACGACATAACAGTGATGTTAGTCTAAATTTATCATAGTGGAGGAAGAGTGTTAATATAACTATCATAATCCCCTAATTTTTTTTTTTTTAATAATCCCCTAATTTCTTAATCCTTACAATTTTTCAAAATCATGTGCGTTATGGACTTCATTGGGGGTTATTGACACACTTCTCATAGGTGCAAATTTGTCATATTTTGTCTTTGTAAATTATATGTAGTTTGTGACTTTGTGTGCAAAAATCTCAATTTGAGCAAAAACTCCAAAAATTGCAATTTTAACACTAAAATCAAGGGAATGCTAAAATTAACCTAATTTGTCTTTATTGAATATCAAAAATAGTAAATTTTATAAATCAAGATGAAAAATGACCAAAATACCATTCATTGATCAAACTTTGACTGAGTTGATTAACAGTCAAATGATGCAAAAAAATATAACTAACCACTAGAATTCGTCATTTTACATCAAAATTTTATATTTTGAAACAATTTTCCCAAGTCTGACAATAGTCAACTTGAGTTTGACCTTGATTTAACCAAATTAACATTCAACCATTCGATTTGGGATAAATTTGAGCTTTTATTAAATTTAACTGAATTCCCTTTTAAATGATTACTTACAAGTCTAGATTTGACATAATAATAATTGCTCTTCTTTTTTTTTTGGTAGACTAGATTTTTTCTTTTTTTTGGGGGGGTTGAGGACTCTTGCACGCACCAAAAAAAACTGAAATTGTGACTTGAAATTAATGGGCAAGAGTGTGTGTATTAGTGTGTTTGTAATAGACACTAATTTTTTTTTTTTTTTTTAAAATAGATGTGGTCTATTTCTTGTGGCTATTCCTCTGGAGTCTGGACCTTACCCTGTGCCTACGTATGAATAAACGAATCTTCAAGCAAGCAAGGCAAAACCATCATTTACATGGGGAAGTGTGTCACAAGGCAGTGGAAGTATATTTTTATAGTTATTAACAACCCGTTCTAGAACGCAGTGGATTGAGATTGTCAAGTGGGATAAAGAGCTCAATTGATTTAAACTTAAACACAAATGGGTTTTCAATGGGGAATCTGGGGCAGGCAGGAGTTGAAGGTCTTATTGGAGATGACAGGAGAATGTCTTAATGGTTGTATTAGCTGACATAATTTATGTATTCAGTTGCAGTTACAGGTTGTTGAAGTGGAACGTGATGTGAGGATTGTAGTTCGTATGCTTTCCAAGGCCACAAGTTCTAATGATGTTCTTTCTTCAAATATGGCTAATTGTTGGGAGTTGCTAAGCTAAAAACTGTAGATTAGGATCGGGATTCGGTGTTGCTTCAAAGAAGGCAATAAATGTGAAGATGAACTAGCACGGTGAGGGATCAACCTGCAACAAGAGTTAGTTATGCGATGGGCATGTACTAATTTATAGGAATATAATTTACAAATTATAATGATGAATACATTTCTATAATGACAAAGTTGTATGAGCTGCATCGGCACAGCCGTGCTGAATATTTAACGAGGCTCCAATAATGTAACTGTTATTTCATTGATTGAAGATGATTTATGATTACTCGAGAAAAACTGTGCTCCATTTGAGTCCTTTCCCAAGAAGAAACCAGGTTGTTTGGGTTCAGTCAAAGCACACTCACTGCTTAGCATCACAACAACAGAAGATATGCTTGGCCTATCCTCAGGACGCTGTTGCACGCATAAGAGGCTCAGATGGATGCAGCGCAACACTTCTGACATTGTGCATGATTCTCCTAAACATTCATCAATCAATTCTAAAGGCCTGCCTTCATTCCACAGTATCCATGCCTAAAAATATTAGAACATGATTGTCATTCATCAGTCCAACGTATCTAGATAAGTAATCTAACAATTTGAAACTTACATGTCCAATAAGGTTATGCTTGTGGTTTGGATGATAAAACCCTCTACTTTTCTTCCCACTTATGATCTCCAACAATAAAATCCCAAAGCTAAAGACATCAGATTTTGTTGAAAATATTCCGTCAAAAGCATATTCTGGTGCCATGTAACCACTGTAGGGCATCACAAGTTTTAAGCATAAAATATAAATTTGAAAATTAGTAATTATATGAAAGAATATCAATGAAACTTACTAAGTTCCAACGACTCTATTTGTGTTTCCTTCCAACTGATCTCCTCCAAAAGTTCTAGCCATGCCAAAGTCTGAAATTTTAGAATTCATCTCACTATCAAGTAAAACATTACTTGCTTTGAGATCTCTATGTATAATTCTCAATCTAGAATCTTGATGAAGATATTGAAGCCCCCGAGCAATCCCGCAAATAATACGAAAGCGTTTAGACCAATCCAACAATTTACCTTTTGTTTGATCTGGTAAGTATTTAGATCAAATTAATTATATATACCTGTGTTTCAACCACACATTGCAAAATTTCTAAATTTTATAAACTATTGATCACATAATTAAACCAGCTAGCAGAATGTATTATGTTTAGGGATTCAAACCAAAAATGAAGTAGTCCAGGCTTTTGTTGGGCATGTATTCATAAATCAGAATCTTCTCTTCTTGTTGAATGCAACAACCAAGAAGTTTTACAAGATTTCGGTGTTGAAGCTTTGCAATTAGTCTTACTTCATTTTTGAACTCATTTAATCCTTGTCCAGAACTCCTTGAAAGCCTTTTGACAGCAATTTCTTGGTTGCCTTCCAGTGTACCCTGAAATTCTCATTTGCAGATTGCTAAATTCTGAAAAAAATAAACAAAATAAAAGAGTACTTTATCATATTAATTTCTTTTGTACATGCACATCACAAACTTACCCTGTAAACAGATCCAAAACCACCTTCACCAAGCTTGTTATTGAACGAAAAGTTGTCAGTGGCACAAACTATTGTGGATAGTTCAAAGAAAGGGAGCTCAAGGTCTTCCTTTGGGCCTTCGTTGTTCTGATGATCTGTAATTCCACTTTTCTCTGTTTTAGTTGAAATTGAAAAGAATTTTTTTTTCATAAAAGAACGGGCATCATTATAAGAGTCAAGATACGAAGGTGCCTATAAGTAATATATTTAGATTGAATACGTTCTAGTTGAGCTGGAATAATAAACAAACTCTCATATTACTACATGTATCGTGAAAGCATAGTATTCTTCATATCACTAAAGCCATTTGGTTCGAGTCAATGGGGGGTTGAGAATGGAAGCATTGGGCCTCTAACACTGAATTAGATTTTGTACTGACCAAGAATAGTAGTTTAGCCTCGAACTGCAGGCCCACTCATTGAATGTACTCGGTCCATCTCGGCCCACTCAGCCCAGCTGAGATGGGCCTGGTTGAACATTCAAACTAAGCATCCCAAGTTATGCCGTGAACAAGAGAAAATACCTTAAGGGAATCCGCCCACTGAGCAACAAATCGACGTCAAGCACAAGTTACTAGGAAGTCATGTTAGCAAGAGGAGATAGGTCCCCTTTGGTTAGCAATATGATATGGAGGGACTCACTAACATGGGAGAGATCCCCTCATCATAATAACCCTACTAAGGGGAGAATATAAATAAGAGAGGAAAGGTGGGAAGAGGGGGATGGAAAATTTGGGAAAGTGAAACATGAGAGTAGTGAGGAAAAACACATCCCAAGAATTAAGAAATCCTGTTCGAATTTTAGGGAAAGGGATCGGCTGCCTAGTCATCATCTTGGCTAAACCAAGATCAAGAGAGCTTAGGGCCAAAGTAACACTTCAACTCCATCAATAACTTGAAAAGCCACTTCTTGGATCTCCCATTGTGGGATAAGCCTAATTCAGAGTACAAGTAAATTAGTGGTTAAGGCTCAAAAGCCCAACGTCGTTGGGAATGGACCACCACAAATTTCATTCAATTTTTTATTTATGAAGCATGAACTCTTAATTTGGGATAATGTACTCATGTCATATCCATGTCGTAACAATGTCTTATCTACCATGTCATGTTATAAGTTTTCAAACCGTATCATACCCGTACTGTCTCTATGTCCATGCATCTTAGATTTTTATCCTTTTCTCCCTTGGTGGACAATCTGTCTCCAGTTCAAAAAAATGATTGTTTGCTCTTTGCTGCAATTCTCTGTGATGGAGTTTGGAAGTTGAGAAATAAAATTCAGTTTGAAGGTCTTTCGCTGGATTTTGATGACTTATTTGCCAAAATTTTAACACTGATGGCTGAGCATAAGATGCCAAGGAGTTCTACAGGTAGCACTCAAGTATCCGTGGCTTTGGCCCAGCTCTGGTCCCCTCCATAGCGGTCTTTGATTAAAATCAATATTGACGTTGCCGTTGGACTTATGTTCTCATCCATGACTGTGGTGGAGAGACTGGAGAGGGGAGCTGGTATTTGCTTGCTCTCAAAGAGTGAATAACACCCTCCCTCTCTAGGCTGAGGCTGAAGCTATTAAATGGTCTCTGTTTTTGCCAGCAAGATTGGTGGCTGATTCTGTTTATATTGAGACTGATTCTAATATTCATCACAGAGTTCTGCTTGATCCGAGTTGGCCCCACCTTGGAGAATTGGATCTTCGATTTTGATACGCAGAATTTGCTGTCTACCCATTATAATTTCTTTATATCTTAGGTTCCTAGGCAGACTAACTTGGCTGCCCACACCTTAGCCAAATGGTCTCTTAACTGTAAAGTTTTTGGTTCTTTTGTTTTGATTCAGTTATCTGGGGAAGCTTGTTGTTCCTCGTAGTTATGTTTCTCTAATATAGTATTTATTCATAAAAGTATAAAAACATTCCTTTCTCCCATAAAGATTCTAGCCCACTTCATGTAATAAAAATAATATCCCACTTGGACAATGAGACTTAACACTAAAATGGATAAAATTTAGCAGTATAGAGTTGTGCTTGTATAAGAAACAAACTATAAAGCTTTCAAAATTAATCTCTGCCAAGACCAGGCCAGGTCTAACAATCAATTTTCCATTTTGAGAACAGAGGAAGATCAAGAGTGAGCTGACAAACAGAGAGAGAGAGAGAGAGAGAACAACAACAACAACAACAACATAGAAAGAGTAACACAAGACAATTCAACATATGTTTGCAATGGTTGTCAGAGTAAAGTTGTTTACCTTTTAAGTTTATTCTGCTTCTGCAAATGTAGAAGCCAACTAATAAGAGCATTCCAGAAACGACAACAAAGGCGGCAGCAACAATCACTGCTCTCTTTATCTTACGAACATGTCTTGCCTCTGCTTTGTTGAATTTGACACAAAAAAAATAAAATTATAGTTCAACTACAGCTGAAGGATGTGAAACAGAAAGGGAAGTATTTCAAGAAACAAGGTCAAATCAGAATTGAAGGAAACAATAATTAACTTTAATAAGGAGTTCCTATTACAAAATTAATCTCATACCTATCTCTGAAGCCGGCATTCTGATATATAGATCTTGCCCACCAGCAGGTAACTGTCTAATATCCATTAGATCACCAAACCACAAGGCGCAGCCACTACCACTTCCTCTTATATCTGAGTTTGTATATGCCATACAGGAACAGTTGTTCAAGCATTTGGCTCTACATTCTAAAATACTCGTACTTTCGTTTACCCAAGAATATGTAGTATCTGGCAATTTCAAGTCGACAAATTTAAGAAACCCATCTTCATGGCAGCTCAATTGTTTATCGCGTACACAACCTTGAGACCAGTCCATCAAGCTCCATTTTTGTGGTAATTTAGGCATGAATCCTTGTAAACATTGGCAGACCGGTGACCCACTAATGATACAATTTCCATTGGGTTCACAAAGTCCGTAATAGTCACAGTAATCTCTAGGTACTGATGTATAGCGGCGCCAAACTTGCTCAGCTTCAATCCAGATGAACCGCTCACGTGTATTGCTGGTTTGGTTCAAAATTATTCTTGAGATTACAGATTTATTTTTTAGGGTGTATGTGTAATACACCTCAAAGTCATTGGAAACAAAGTTGTAATCATAAACCGGGTTCGGCTTTAGATCCGGTGAACCACTAAACCGAAGGCCATTCCATGGGCCGGGACGGTAAACCTCTTTGTTTCCTTTCCAAATAACAGGCTCAGGGTATGCATGCATTTCTATACCATAAGTGAAATCTCCAGGAGATGGATCATCTGGATTTTTCCATGCAGTAAGACTCCACTTAATGCCTTTCGTTAAGTCCCATCCCAACTTCATTCCTGGTAAAAATGTATCAGATGGATAGTCGAAGCTTTCCCACAAAGAGATTCCTGAATTACCATCTCTTATTACAAGATTTCCTGAGTCTGAGAGCTGTAACACAGGATTCTTGGCTTGTTTTTGTGTTCCTAATCCTGTTGACCAAACAACACTCTTATTCTGACTCATAAGCACAAGACTGCCTGTACTGTTTATCATCAACAAGCCAGACGAGTCATTGATGGGGTTGAGTCGGTTTGCAACCCACACTACAGTTTTAACTGGGATATTCTTGTACCATATTCCCAAGTAGCGATTCTTGGAAATACCAGGACTGAAGAATCCCAGTTCGAAGCTTCCATCTTTGGAAACTAAGGTACTTCCATCACTAATATATAGGGATGGAGTAATGCTATCTACTGCAAAGGAGACTCTGGAGAACAAAAAGAGTAAGTAAGTTAGCAGAAAAATAAAAGAAAGAATGCCCATTGATTTCTTAGTTTCAGACTTCCTGGCTTATGATCACTCACAACTTAAACAAAGAGAAGAAAGGGCAACTGCAGATGCGTTCACATTTTCTTGGTGAAATTTTATCAATAGTGCAGTCTTATCTTACTTTTCAACATTTCAAATTTTCAACAGAATTGGGACTTTTCCTGCACCACTAACTGTACACCTAACCTAATCCTGGTGACAATAAACACAACATTGTTTCACCCTGAAAAATGGAAAAGACAGGTGCCTTGTCACATGGACTATATACATGAGAGGATTAAGACGTTTTGTGCCCATCTGCGTCAGGGGCGGACTCAGGTGGGGCCTAACGGGGCCCGGCCCCTAGGCCCAAAAAAAAAGTTTTACTAGCTAAAATTCTCCCAAAAAAAAAAAAAAAAAAAAAAAGACCTGGCCCCTTATCAAAATGACTTAAGCCGGCCAGTCCAGTCAAGACTCAAGAGCCCATTTTGGATAACAAGTTCTTAATTCTTTGTTTGAACTTTCTTACTAGTCCAGTCAAGACTCAAGAGCTCATTTTGGATAACAAGTTCTTAATTCTTTGTTTGAACTTTCTTACTCTTTGTTTGGTGACTCTGTGTTGGCAGTTATAAGTTTCTTACTCTATTTTACCATTCCAAAAAGCCACTTAATCATTATACTATACAATTTTACACTATCTTCCACATCCCAAAACTCTATTTTTATTAAAATATTATTTTTAATTTTTTATTATTATTTCTTTCCAACCGTCATCAATCACCACACCACCATCTTTTTTTATTAAACTCTATATCATCTATCACCACACCACCACCTCCACGGCTCCACCATCAGCAATCACCACACCACCACCAAAATGCTTCAACCTAACTGCTTAAGCCTCTCATCATACACAGCCAATCAAACCCGATCAAAACCCACCAGAATCCCATCACCACCAAAACAACCTCGATCATCATCATCAATCAATCAAGCCGCGCCTCCACGGCTCCACCATCATCAATCACCACCAAAACAATCGAAATCCCACCGCGTCTCCACTAGGCCCACCAAAATCCCACCAGAACAAAAACCCAAACATCGCTGATCAACCCCAATCAAAACCCAGACACTACTGCCACTGCCGCCATTAGATCAACGTTTCCTCCATCCTCGATCAAAACCCAAACACCACTAATCAACTCTGATCACAATAGGAAAAAAAAAAAAAAAAACCCAGACACTACCGCTACTGCCGCCACTAGATCAACGTTTCCTCCATCCCTAATCAAAACCCAGACATCGCTACCACTGTCGTCGCTAGATCAACCCAGCTCAACTCCGATCAAAACCTAGATATCGGCGAGAATCACAACCCAGATCAGCGTTTCCTCCACTGTGATGTGTGATGTTGATGTTGGGAGGAAGATATTGTTTAGGTCTGAAGAGAGGAGAGAGCAGATGAGAAAGAGAGAAGGAAGAGAGAGAAGAGAACATGAATAATGATAGAGGAGAGAGAAATTTTGGGGGAGAAGAGCTTAAAATATATATATATATTTTTTTTTTTAGAATATTGCTACAGTACTATTTTACCTTTAGAACAGTACTGCAGCAATATTGCAAAATAATTTGCAATACAGGGGTATAGCATTCCCTGATTCAAAGCATTTTGAGGCTAAAAATGCTAAATTCTCCCTAAATATGGCATTAGCATTCTCCAATGCTAATGCTCTTAAGCCTTTGGGCTTAGGAGACTTGTGACAGATGGCTATTTGTTGTGTTTTTTGCCAATCAAAGCACACAAGTTTGGTTGGTTTTGCTTTTAAACCAAACACGTCTGTGCTAGTACTTGCCACCTTCTATTAGTCATGTTTTTCTTTTTCAATTTATTTTTTTATTTAATAATGTATGGTAAATTGGTAGGATATATATATATATATATATGTGTGTGTGTGTATTTATTTTTTTGAGAATAAAAAGGGCGTGAGATAAAGTTGCAGTTAGTATAGTTAAATAAGTTTTGAAACAATAGAGATGCACCTGTGTCTAGTAGTGGTTTTTCACTTGTTAGTGTGCACTTATGACATTCCAACAATGGGGTTTTTTTTTTTTTTTTTTTTAATCATTCCATCAATATTTACTGCTAATTTTCATTTGAACTATGATGGGTTTTACGTAAATTGAAAATTTTGTAGTTTCCAGGTAGCGGATTTTGTTTTTGTTTCTAATAAGAGCTATAGTTTAAGAATTTTTCTATTTATTTAGGTTGATACTTTCTTGTTATTCTCCCTCTTTTCCAAATTACATCATCCACAACAGCTACCCTTTCGGAACCAAAAGTTTTTGTTCACTAGTAGTGATTCACTTGCGCCTCTTGTTAACTCATAATGCTAAATTAGATATATTTATAAATTGAAAAGAAGTGAGAAATACTAAATTTATAATTAAATGCATCATGCATATTACCTAGATTCTAGTATTTGTCTTTAGTTAGTAACAACAACTGTTTGTGAGATAATATATATGATTTTTATTTTATTTGTAGATCATGAAAAAATCAACTACAATGTTTGATTCTTTCAAAAGAAAAGATTCAAATTCTGCCAACAACTAATGTTGCTATTCCAATTCCAGAAAATGTGTACGTTCCAATTCTAGAAAATATTCATTCCCCAATTTCGGAAAATGTCGATGTGCCAATTCTAGAAAATAACCATATCTCTCAAACACAATTTCAAAAAGTTAATCTTGATTCTTTGGATTATGATCTCGAAGCACACAAACAAATATGGGAATATCATGTTAATCAACGTGATGAAATTCGACGGGCTTACATTAAAAATGGTCCGCAGCAACCTCATCTAAAGAAATACAACCAAAGTGGAAAACACAATCATAGCTTTCAAGTTTCTTGGTTTGAATATTATTCAACATGGCTTGAATATTCTCCTACAAAAGATGCAGCTTATTGTCTACCTTACTTTGTCTTTCATATTCCAAATGGGGTCGTGGGACAAAATACATTCAGTGTTGGTGGATTTAGAAATTTATGATTGGGTCGTTGAACTATTATTGACTCATAGCATTCAAGAATTTCGTTTCATATTTTAGTAGAAAAATAGCACTTCAATGTTTTGCATTGAGCGTGTGCGCATGTGCACCTATTAGAACACTACGCATAATGTTTAGCAAAAAAAAAAAAAAAAGAACACCACGCATAATTACTTATTAATTATTGGGATAATTACAGTAAACCCACCTATGGTATGACCCATTTTCACTTTGCCTACCTGTGTTTCAATCATTTACACTTTGCCCACTTGAACTTCAATCTGTTACCCACCTCTCCGTTTGCCGTTAGAAAAATACATTTTTAGGCAAAAACAAATATAACAAGAATAAGAAAGTTAAGGTTTTTCATTGCTCATGAACTTCAATGAGAACAAATTGGAGGAACAAACAACAAACCCAAATTTAGTCCCAAAGAAAAAAAAAAATTCAAACCCAGATTAATTGAAATTCCCTTAAACATTCCCTAACCCATAACAAACACAACCCCAACTACAAAAAAATCTATCCAAACCAAACAAATCAACCCATAAAAATCAACCAAAGAATTAACCCAAACCAAGTAATCAACCCACAAATTTGGAAATGCGAGAACGACCACAAAAACCGACCAAAGAATCAACCCACAAATTCCAATTTGCAAACATGTCAAAGCACTTCCACCCACCATGCACTAGCAACCATCGCACCCACTTGGGAAACCACCACACCCATCGCAAAAATCAACCCAAAAATAATCACAAACCCAGTAACCATCTCACAAATCAAAATAAACCCATCACCCACCGGCAAAGCAAACAAATATCAACACAAACCCACAAAAATCAACCTTCAGACACCCAGATTTGCCACTGCCAATTCAGACATCCACTACCACCAGATCGCGACCAAAACTTAGTACTACCACCACCTATTGATGTTGATCAATGCATATAGGAGAGAGAGAGAGAGACAGAGTCAGGTGAGAATAGAGAGTGATTCAGTAGGGAGAGGAAAAAGAGAAGAGAGAATAAAAAACAAATTTATTAGTAGTAGCGAGCAATATGTCTCGATCTGGGGATAGTCCAAGCATCCCAGGTTGGCAGCATCAAAGAAATCGAATAGAGCTCAGATTCTGAGATCCCTCTTGTCCTTGGTCTCCTGCAATGCTAAGCACATGATCCATGGAAATGGTTCCACCTTTCTTCTTCTTGCTTTTGCTGTTGGGGTTGGGGTTGGAGTTGGGATTTAGATTAGGACGCCGTTGGTTTTGGTTTTGGTTTTGAGTGTCAGTTCTTGTGGGTTTGTGTTTGTGTTGCTAGGTGTGGTGGGTTTGGGTTTTAAAGAGGGGTTTGCTTTGGTTTTGGTTTGAGATTTGAAAGAGAACTAAGGTGAAGCCGTGTATGATTTTTGTGAAAGATTGAAAATGTTTGAAAGGATTTTTGTGAAATTTGAGTAAAGCACTTTCAAGTGTAGGATTTTTGTAAATGTTTTTTAGGATTTGTGCGAATATGAAAATTTTATTTAGATTGATTGGCTCAAGACTGTTCATACCAAGAGGAAGTGTGTTCTTGAATCTTTGATCTTGTTTGTTTGAGTTTTTTTTTTTTTTTTTTTTTTTTTTTTTTTTTTTAGAGGAGAGTAAAAGTGAAGGTAAAATACATTTTTAGCCCTAATTTTAACAGAGGTGGGTAACGGATTGAAGTTCAGGTGGGCAAAGTGTAAATAATTGAAACACAGGTAGACAAAGTGAAAACGGGCTATATCACAAGTTGGTTTACTGTAATTATCCCTTAATTATTTAATGCCACCATTCCCACGTTTTTATTTTATTACATATATATATATATATATATAGAAGAAATTCCATGCTTTCTACCTATGCTTATGGCTATAAGAAAACCTTTAGGGTTTATAATCACCAATTTATGATAGAAAAAGACTTAAGGCCACTTAAAAACTCTATAAAATTCTAATTTTTGTTGATAACCAATTAACCCAGTCTAGGAGCTAGGCCATAATTGGGTCATTAGTTTAACCAATGCATCGCCAACTGAATTGTATGGTCAAATAAAAATTTATAAAATTTAAAAATAATTTGGAACAATCATAGGATAAATATTTAAATTGTAAAAACAAACATGCCTAAATTATAATTAAAATTAAGCTTATAAAACTAGCCACATTTCATAAGTAAAAATACTAAAGAACAAAAAAAAAAAAAGAATGTCATAGAATCACAGCCAAGTCTTTGCTAAATAAAATCATATTAAATGAAGAACAAAAGCATATCTCAAATTTCAAAGTCACATTCTATGTACATTGCATATTTTTGTAATAGTTTCGATCTCATAGATTACGATGTGAACTAAAACTTGAGACTCTATTTTTCATTGGAAGCGTACATCATCAAATTTATTATAAAATCCTATATTTCCATTAGGCTCCTCCTTTGAAAAATAGTACAACAGTAAACCTATAAAAATAATTTTGTTTAAAATCACAAAGTGGTTTTAAGAATTTAATTGCACGGATTACGAAAAGCCTACTGGATTTAAGAATTTAATTGCACGACATGTCTAATCAAACTGGAATGACTTAGGAATAGGTTTACCGGTTTATCAATTAGACTGGGGTTGGTTTGGGCTTAATAAATGTTTGAAGCCACTGCACAAGACCAAGGGGTATTAATAGAGATCATTAGGGTGATAGTGTCAAAATTGTGTGAAATTTGGCAAGTTGAAGAAAACAAAATTCTAATCCAAACTCGAGATATGTCTTGAACATCGCCTAAATTTAGGCAAATTCCTTCGTTAAGGCCCAAAAACAATATTTTTGCTATTTATAGTAATATTTATTTTTTCTTAATATAACTTTTAATTTAAAAGTAAGAATAAGATTCCGTTTATTTTAGAACGACCCTCAAGATTAGTAATTTATGATTTTACATTTAACTAAAATTTATTATTTTTGGTAAAATTTGGTATTTTGCCACATAAGCTTGTAATTAGTGTGAATTAGAGTTTCAAATATTTCCTAGTTATTCTAGGGTCTTATTTTCTTAGTATTTATATATTTTGTAGCCTCCAAAGACAAAACAGATTATTATCAATAAAAATACAGACATTTTGTCAAATTCTTTCTTTAGTGGAATCCAATTTATCGCTTAGTTGATTTAGGGAAACTCCTAATAGATTCGAGGTTTACTACCAGAAGCTAATAGTTTAGTTTCTGTTCCATCAAGAGGGCATCGTGTGTGCTTTCTTCTGAATTCCACGACATCAAGAAATAAAATGCAATTAAATAATCTTTTAAATGGAGCTAGATAATATGGCAGCACTTAAACCCTAAAGCCCAAATTTTTAATTGTGAGTCTCAAAATAAGCCAACCACCAAAATGTCATTACAAAACACATAGTGATAATGCACAAGTTATTTGCATTTTTTTTTCAACGGGGATTTTTTTTAAGGGATATATTGTTATTTTGTTAGTAATTAAAATCAATTTTAATCTTTACTTAGTCTAGATTCATAACAAATTTTACAATATTTTTCATAATTGTTAAGATGATAAATTATAATATTAGTATACAATAAAAATGATATCAAATGTGAAAGAACTATTAGAATTTTTTGTGTTGCTATTGTTTTTATTCTTGTGTTGGAAGTGGGTCATCAGCCACATGTATTAGATACGTGGGTACTGGGGACCTTGTTGATATTTGGGTTTTTAGGGGGATTGATTTTCAATTGGGGGGGTCAAGTGAGACCCGTGGAGGTGTGGTTCCAACTTCCAGCAATGAACCGATTGTTGGGAGTAGTGGCGCCACCACACTCTAATTAAATACAAAAATGGTCCATGTGACAAGGCACCTGTCATTTTTTTTTATTTTTTTATTTTTCAAGACAGTTTAGGGGCCGTTTGGTATGTGATTTTGAGCAATAATTTTTAGTTTTTAAACAACATTACAGGTATTTTCATACATTTTTTCATCTACACATATTTTTAAAAAATATAAACAACGTTACTAGAACAACGTTACCGAACGGTCCCTTAGTATCGTCTAGACTACGGTATAGTACTGTTGCAGAAAAGACCCACGCATGTTTTGTGGAAAATGTGAAATGTTGAAAAGTCAAGTAAGGAGTTGTTATTGATAAATTTCATCGATGTGTAAACACATCTGCAGTTGCCCTTCCTGCTCTTTGTTTATGTTTTGATTGATAAAAAAGGAGGTCTGAAACTAAGAAATCAATGGGCGTTCTCTTTTTTATTTTTCTGCTAACCTATTGACTCTTTTTGTTCTCCAAATTCTGCTTTGCAGCCAGAGGCGGAACTAGAGGGAGCACCCCTGACTCCTCCTAAAAAGTTCATTATATATGCTTATGTAAAGTTGAGTTAGCCCTGGCATAAAATAAAAAAACAAAGCTTATGTAAAGCTGAGTTAGCTCCTGACATAGAATAGAAAAACAAAGAAAACATTTTCCCTCAACAAACTGTACATGACATGAAATAAATAATAAAAAAAAACAAATTTTTTGATTGAGAAAGTTTAGAGGTACAACAAATCTCACAATACTCTTGTTTTTAGTTGAGATAAATCTTAGAATAATTTATTTTATTTTATTCTAACCAATAATATATTATACACCTTAATTTATTGTAAAAATATTGTGAAAGTCTATGCTATTACTAAAATAACTCCTCCCACTTTAAACAACCTAACACAAAATAAGTGCCACCAAACTTGTTAAAGCTTGTTGGGTTAAGATGGCTTGACCTTAGTTAATTAATTCAATTACTCAAGTTGATTAATTAGGTTCAATTGCATGCACATCATGAAGGCACCAACAAATCACCAAAAATACTAAGTGCAATAAAAAATAAATTAGACACGGTGATTTGTTGACAAATGGGAAAAACCTTGTAAGGCAAAAAGTCCACTGGGTCATTTTAAGGTCACTACTTGATGTGCATGAAATAGGATTCTTTGACCTATTTAAAGGCTCTTTAGGGCAAAAAGAAGGGAGGAGAAACCTGAGAGGAAAAGGGGGCAGCCACATAGAAGAATTTGCTTTTGGGAGCCTTTATGAAGAGGAGGATTTGAGGACAAAAGCGAGAGTTCATGTTGATCAACCAATGCAGATGAAAGACATAAGTTTTATTTGTTTTCTTTTCAATTTTATTATGAACTAAATTTTATTTTCTAGATGTAGTCTAGCAATGAACACACAATTTATTTTCTGAGTTATTTTATTTTTAATATTTCTATGATTGAGTGTTTAATTCTTATTCTTAATGCTTACTATTTTTTACAAATTATAGTTTGATCAATTGAATTACAATGAGATCGAGAGGTGATTTGTTATTTTAGTTTTAGAATTAAACACCATTAGTTGAGCGAAAGTAGAGATGCTTTACCACGACTAGTGTGATTTTTCAGAAAATTCAAAGTACGTAATGAGTCTCCAATTAATTAAATTCACATAGAGATATGGAATCGTTAGTTGAAGATATTTTTGATATTATTCGAGAGAAGATATTGAATACTTAAGGAATTTTTAATCATCAACGGGAGATTATTAGAATTTAATAATTAGGAAGGATAAATTGTGTGGGATTTGTTAGATGAAATCAATCGCTCTAGATCCATTCTTATCATATTTTACACTATTAGATTTTTACGCTTTGTTAATTCTTTTTATTTGTAGATTTATTTTTATTAAATAGTTTAATTTAATTCAGATAGTAGAACATTCCATTTATTTTTGATTTTTTCAAATAGTAATTAATTTAGTGAATTTTGGTACTCAATAACATAGTTAATCCTTGTGGGCTTGACACTCGTTTTCTAAAAACACTTTACTACTTGTTACGATTCTGTGCACTTGCAGATTATTTTACGCGAACAAGTTTTTTTGGCGCCATTGCCGGGGATTAACTATTTGTTATTGATATTGATACTAGCTAGATATTTACTACTTTGGATTTTATTTCACTTATTCAAAAATTAAAAAAAAAATTAAAATTAGTGCATCTGAGTTTGTTTTCTTTCTTTTTAGGAATTAGAAGTGCATGCCCCAATCTAAACTATTAGAGCATACACTCTTTGATCCTGAAATTTAAAGAACCTTATGTCAGCTCAAGAAAGAAAAGAAGAAAGAGGCCAACACATCTCTATCTAATATGGCCGATCAAGAACAAAAGGCGTTAAGAGATTATGCTATGCCCTCGGTAAATGGAGCTACATTGAGTATAAGGAGGCTACCCATACAAGCCAATAATTTTGAGATCAAGCCGGCCATCATTTAGATGATACAGTAGACTGTCCAGTTCGAGGGGTTGTCACAAGAAGATCCTAATGTCTATATTGCAAATTTCTTGGAAATTTGTGATACTTTTAAACATAACGAAGTGACAGATGATGCGATTCGACTAAGGCTTTTTCCCTTCTCACTTAGGGATAAAGCAAAAGTTTGGTTGAATTCTTTGCCACCTAGCATCATTACTACATGGGAGCAGTTGGCACAAAAATATTTAGCAAAATATTTCCCTCCAACAAAGACAACAAAGCTAAGGAATGATATCACCACCTTCATCCAATTTGAGGGTGAATCATTATATAAAGCATGGGAGGGGTACAAAGATTTATTGCGAAGGTGTCCTCATCATGACCTTCCAGCATGGCTTCAAGTGCAAACATTCTACAATGGCCTAGGAGCTACAAATAGGTCTATGGTTGATGCAGCAGCTGGTGAAGCTTTAATGAGTAAAACTCATGAGGCAGCCTATGAACTTCTGGAAGAATTGGCATCCAACAACTATCAATGGCCTATAGAAAGAGCAATGCCAAGAAAGACAGCTAGAGTTTTAGAACTTGATTCTATTACCTCATTGGCGGCATAAATGACAACTTTGTCTCAACAACTAGGTAAAATGAATTTTAATGCTATTCAAACTAATGTTGTTTGTGATCATTGTGCAGGAAATCATTCAAGTGTTGACTGCCAAGTGGGAAATCCTTTTGCCCAATCGAGTTATGGATAGACAAATTACGTGTCAAATTTTCAACGTCAAAATAATCCATACTTGAACATGTACAATCCTAGATGGAGGAATCACCCCAACTTCTCATGGAGCAATAACCAAGGGCAGGCTAAACCACCTCAGCAATTTCCACAACAAGAGAAGAAGCCGACACTTGAGGACATGTTCATGCAGTACATGCAGAAGACAGATGTGGTATCCAAAACAACTTAGCTTCAATCTGCAATCTTGAGGTACAAATCAGTCAGCTCTCAAGCATGCTCATAGAGAGGACTACAGGAACTTTGCCAAGCAACACTGTCACCAATCCAAAAGAACATGTAAAGGCAATATCATTAAGAAGTGGACAAACATATGAGGAGCCAAAAGTAACAAATGCCAAACAAGATGAAGCTGTAGATAATGAGGAGTCAAATATGAAGGAAGCCGAGTCAGAGATGAAAGAAGTGGAGCAAGCTGAGAAAACTAAGGAGGATGAAAGAACTTCAAAACCCAAAAAATCGAGGGAAGTTACTTTTGAGACTTGTTCTCCTTCAATTTGTGATCCACCAATTCCTTTTCCGCAAAGATTAAGAAAAAACAATGTGGATGATCAGTTCTCTAAATTTCTAAGTATATTTAAGCAATTGCATATTAATATTCCTCTCATTGAAGCTTTGGAACAAATGCCTAAATATGCTAAATTTTTGAAGGATATTATATCAAAGAAGCGGAAATTGGAGGAGCATGAAACAATAATGTTGACAGAGGAGAGTAGTGCAATCTTACAAAAGAAGTTGCCGCCTAAGTTGAAAGATCTAGAGAGTTTCACTACCCCTTGCACTATAGGAAAATCTTATTTTGGTAGAGTTTTATGTAATTTAGGGGCAAGTATTAATCTAATACCTCTCTCTATTTTCAGGAAATTTGGTCTTGGAGAAGTAAAGCCAACCACTATCTCTTTACAATTGACGGATAGATCTATTGAATATCCAAGAGGAGTCATTGAGGACGTATTAGTAAAAGTTGATAAGTTCATCTTCCCGGCTGACTTCATTGTCCTTGATATGGATGAGGGCGAGGAGATCCCTTTGATATTGGGTTGACCTTTCCTTGCGACGAGGAGAACCTTAATTGATGTCCAACAAGGAAAACTTGTTTTGAGGGTTGGAGAGGATGAGGTCACTTTTGATGTATTTAAGCCTATGAAATTTCCTTCTGAGACACATTCTTGTTTTCAAATAAGTGACCGAGATGTGATCATGGCCGACGAGACTTGTGCAACTGATTTTCTAAAAGTACCACTTGAGGTATGTCTTACTCGCTCTACACCTATTAAATTCAATGATGAAGAGGTTAAAGAGTGTGAAAGATATTTGGAGGCTACGCCACTTTTTCCTCCTTCAATGCAACCAAAAGTAGAAGACTTAAAATCATGTCAGCCAACATCTCCACCAGAGGAACCACCTAAACTTGAGCTCAAACTGCTTCCATCAAATTTAAGGTACGCTTTCTTAGGCCAAGACTCTACTTTTCTAGTTATTATTAATAGTTCTTTGAGTGATGTAGAGGAGGAAAAGTTGTTGAAAATCTTGCGGGAACACAAAATGGCTTTGGGTTGGACCATCGTTGACATCAAAGGAATTAGTCCTTTAATTTGCACGCACAAGATTTTAATGGAGGATAACGTCTAGCTACAGACGTTAAATAAAGCGCTTTTGGAAGGCAACCCAAGTTTCTTATTTTTTATTTTTATGTTTATGTTTTTATTTTTTATTTCTTATTTTATTTTTATTTTTTTTCTTTATCTTATTATTTTTTCTTTCATTTTGTAGGAATAAAGAGACCACAGATATCTTCAATGGGTACACGGCTGCACCTTAAGGAAAAATATTCAATTAAAATTAGGGGAGCATCTCTTCTCCTTTCTCATTCTTTTATTTAGTTTTTCTTCCTTTTTCCTATTGAGGACAATGTGAAATTTAAGTTTGGGGGAAGGGAATTTATTTTATTTATTTCAAAAAAAAAAAAAAAAACTTTCTTTTGCCTAGCTTGAGGTTTGTGTTTTAAGTTCATCATACTACTCTTGCTTAAAGAATTTCATTGCTTTCATGCTCAATTCATTGCATATGCACGTAGCCACTCAGACACAACTTCTTGTTGAAAGATAAAATGATTAGAAAATCTTGATGGTAACAATGTGGAGACTATAACCCTTGTGAGTTTTGAGCCAATCATTATTTTTGGAGGGTTATTTATTTATTTTCTAATCTTAAAGTTCATTTGGAAGTGCGTAAAATATTTCCCTTATTGTAGTCTCATTGTTCTTTCTTTTGGCCAAGAAAAAAATGATTTTATGTCACAATTGAATCTTTTGAAGTCATTGATGTTGAATGAACTATACTAGTCTTTGAGAGATGAGATTAGGCCATTTTTGTCTACTTTGAGCCATATATGTGTTTTTCTTTTTTGATACATTATCGCTAGTCACCCCATTAAGCCTTTTAATTAGCCTTTCTTTCTTAAAGCCCTTATCCATAGTGTTTCAAGATGAAATTTGATCAGTTTGTTTCAATGTCGTGGTTTGTACAAAAAAAAAAAAAAAAAAAAAAAAAAAGGAAAAAAAAGAAAAAAAAAAATTGTAGAGAGTTCCATTTACTCCAATGTTTTGAGTTGCTTAGTAACTAGGGGTACTCATTACCAATGTTTACTCTTACATCAAATTGTAACTTGAAATATGAGTATGCAAAAGCACTTTAAGTTTGTGACTTGTTGAGTAACTGGGTGCATCCATCCCAAATGCTTGCATTCACGTCAAAAGATAAGTGACGACTTGAAGTAAGAAAAAAAAAAGGAAAAATGTCAAAAAGAAGTAAATAAAAAGGTTCTCATCAAATTTTGAGAAGTGAAATGTAAAGGAGTATTGCTTTGAAGAAGAAGAGTTGAAAAAAATGTTGAATGGAAATTCCATAAAGAGTCGACATTCCAACAAATCTCGAAAACACTTCTTATATTTACCTTTACCCATTTTTATTTCATTCCCTTTACTTTTACCATACATTACGTTCTAATAAAGTCCTTATTTGATCTTGAAGATTGTGTAACTCAGATATTGATATGACTGAATAAAAAATGTGGTATAAATTCTTTTTGGCATCTTTTCATTAGACTACTTGTTCTTTTTTGATTAAGCATTTTTCATGTGATTTATATGTGAGATTTTTATTTTTCTTACATTATTCCGCTCACATATATTGTTGAGAGTGTTACACCCCATTTCAGAGCGATTTCATTTGTTGAGTGATAACACCGGAAAGGTTTGAGTTGAAGCATACTTTCAAATAGAAATTCAAGTCAAGTTTATTCTAAAACTAAGAGTATGTTTGAGTTAGCTACTACTTTTCACTCACAATGAGTTTTGATGGCATGAGAAATTTATTCAGTTTTTGTAGTGTTTTTGAACTTGAACTAATCCTTTTTGCAAAAGGCAATTGAAAAAAAAAAGGATTTTCTTTGTTTTGTTATTTTAGTATTCATTCTCAAAATTTTGTGGGTATATTTCCTGCAAACCCTCATGAGACTACAACTCATCCACTAGTGTAAGCTAGGGGTTTAAAGGCTTGTTGCATACGCTAAATGCAATCGAAATTTCCAGCGAAAGTGGATTAGTTAGGATATTTTCTTTGTTTTGTTTTACTCTTTATTTGTTTTGCTTGAGGACTAGCAAAAATGTAGGTTTGGGGTATTTGATGTGCATGAAATATATACAATAAAGTACTCACATATCTACATATTTAGCTTTATTTTTATGTTATTTTGTTACTGATTGTATAATATCTTTGTGTTGTAGGTAACAAGGGCTTTACATGCAAAGTGGGGCTAGGCCAATTAAATTCAAGTCCAATTGGAGCAAGAAATCAAAGGAAATTTGCACCAAATCCAAGTCCAATTCGAATTAGGATTCCTGCCTGCACATCAGTTAATATTTTTAGCATAACTTTTGGCTCAGATATCCAATAGAGATGATTCAAGTTGGGCTGAAAAGTTAACTTAAAGGGCTACAACTTTTTAGTTTACCAAAACTCCGAATTCTGAATTTAAATGGGCCAAAATCGTCGGTTAAATGAAGCTTAAAAATCTGGGATTTTCTCCAAACAGGAATTCAACTTGTAATAAGATTCCTTGACCTATTTAAAGGCTCTTTGGGGTAAAAAGAAGGGAGGAGAAACCTGAAAGGAAAAGGGGGCTGCCACATAGAAGAATTTGCTTTTGGGAGTCTTTATGAAGAGGAGGATCTGAGGACAAAGGCGAGAGCTTCATGTTGATCAACCAATGCAAATGAAAGACATAAGTTTTATTTGTTTTCTTTTCAATTTTATTATGAACTAAATTTTATTTTCTAGAGCATTAATGTAGTCTAGCAATGAACACACAATTTATTTTCTGAGTTATTTTATTTTTAATATTTCCAAGATTGAGTGTTTAATTCTTATTCTTAATGCTTACTATTTTTTACAAATTATAGTTTAATCAATTGAATTATAATGAGATCGAGAGGTGATTTGTTATTTTAGTTTTAGAATTAAACACCATTAGTTGAGTGAAAGTAGAGATGCTTTACCGCGACTAGTGTGATTTTTTAGAAAATTCAAAGCACGTAATGAGTCTCCAATTAATTAAATTCACATAGAGATATGGAATTGTTAGTTGAAGATATTTTTGATATTATTCGAGAGAAAATATTGAATACTTAAGGAATTTTTAATCATCAATGGGAGATTATTAGAATTTAATAATTAGGAAGGATAAATTGTGTGGGATTTGTTAGATGAAATCAATCGCTCTAGATCCATTCTTATCATATTTTACACTATTAGATTTTTACGCTTTGTTAATTCTTTTTATTTGTAGATTTATTTTTATTAAATAGTTTAATTTAATTCAGATAGTAGAACATTCCTTTTATTTTTGATTTTTCCAAATAGTAATTAATTTAGTGAATTTCAGTACTCAATAACATAGTTAATCCTTGTGGGTTTGACACTCGTTTTCTAAAAACACTTTACTACTTGTTCCGATTCTGTGCACTTGCAGATTATTTTACGCGAGCACTACTCTTAAGAATTCACTAATCAACAATCAAGCGGTTACAAGTATAAGGAATCTTACCAACTACCTTGTCCTATCTCGAAATACTAACCTACCGTTGAACCTTTACTTCAATACCCAATTGGACTTGATTTTGTAGTAGCCTTCTTTCCTTTGATGCACAAACCTCCAATTTCTAACTAACTCTTTGCACAGATCCCAGTATGTGACTAACTCCAGTAACTTAAACAGATGTTGTTGGTTGCAAAGTTCTTTATTTCATCAACAATGAAGATCAAAAAGCACTTAGTTACAAAACCCTATGGCGTACAAACACAGTAGCTTTTCACAGAGAAAATAAGTCGCTTGGTCTCTATATCTATGTGTGACGGCTCTTAAAATAAGTCTTAAATATATCTAGGGTTATGAGAAAAGAAACCCTAAACAATTACACAAGCTTGGGCTTAATTTCAGATCTAGAAATTCTGAAATTGTAAATCTCGATAGATCGAGTTGCTATCGAGCTTCACATTAAGTCTCGATAGCAAGCATTTGTCGAGCTATTTGTCGGGACTTAATGGACAACTTTCTTCACTTGTTTATTAGACCAATCTTCATGACTTTAATACTTGACTTGAATAACATGGTTAATGAAGTACTAAACCCATCTTAGATCTACTCAGTTACAAGTAAAATGCATTTTGTCAAAAGATTAGCTAATTACAATAAAATATGACCCTAACAATCTCCCCCTTTGACAATCCATGACAAAACCACAAAAATCAATTATAAGAGAAGTCTAACACAACTATCCCACAATTTACAAAAGTACATAAGTTTAACCCTACTACAAACTCTTGAAAAAATTTGCAAGAAGAGAGATCATGGCATGGTCAACTTGCAACCTGTCTTAACTGAAACACTTAATTCATCAAGGCATCACATATGAAATATAGACAAGTTGTATACAAGAAGAAACATGTGTATAAAGAGAGATTATGGCATGGTAGACTTGCAACCTGTCTTAACTAAAACACTTAAACAAAATTCATTAAGGCATCAAGTGTGAAACATAGACAAGTTGTATACAAGAAGAAACTTGTGTATAAAAAGAGAAAAGAAACAACACATGTGAGACAAAGGTGAAGAAAACATACATCATCATATATCAAAGAATACAATGTATGTAAAAAGTGGTCACAAGACCATGTTACATGAAGTAAGAAAAGATACACCAAAACCTCACTGCATCCCTCATAAACACTCTCCCCCTATCTAGTAAATCCTACGCTAGCTCTCCCCCTAACAAAAAGACTACTCTCAAATACAAGACTACTCCCCCTTTTGTCACGAGTGACAAATGGTGCATCACTGAGAGATCGTCATCTCATCATCACTAGAAGAGCTAGAACCATCATCATCATCTCCACAAAAAGAGGACTTCTCAGTAGACTCGGGTGAAGGTGAGGGCACGAAACCACCAAGGTGAGACTGGCGGCATCAGACAGATAGTTAAAAAGACTACCAAAATCAGCATGCATGTGCTGAAGCTGCTCCATGATGTCAGCAAGAGAGACATCTGCCCTAAAGGAGGAAGAAGGGGCAAATAAGGAAGAGGGTCGAGAAGAAGGGGCTATAAGGGCTGCATCCATTGTCACCACAAGTGGCCGCTTCGCAATAAGCTACACTGCACTCCTCCAAATAGACTCCTTGCTAATAGCATCCATGACATGGAAGCGAGGAGAAGGAGGAATGGTGAGGTGCATATGTGTGAGGATGCGCATGATAGCTGAAGGAAAGATGAGCTTATCACGTGTAGCAATATCTTGATAGTAATCTATAATAGATACTATCATGTGTGATGGAAAGTCTATAAAAAGACCTCATATGAGAGAAAGAAGGAAATAAGCACGAGGCAAGCTAATGGTGTTATAGTGTGACTATGGAGTGAGTACAAAGGTCATCACCATAATAAGGATTTTTGGACCCTTAACAAACTCAGTTGTGGAGAAATTTAGGGTACCTCCCCAAAACATGGCCTTCTTATAAAAGAGTAAGGCCAACTCATCTCTAGAGATGGAAAAGAGATGGTGTTGACTAAGGTAATTCGAACGATCCACCCTAAGGACACATAGTACCTCGAAAATGAGCTCCGAGGTAACTATGATACGTGTACCTAGGAATTCCATACTAAACCTAGGTACAGAGGTATCGATGGCATGCATGTTGGAGTAAAACTCCTGTATGAACACGTTGGGACACCTCAAGGGTTTCTCACATAGAGAAGCCTATCGCCTAGAGCTAAACACACTGGGAAGAGGAGTGTCTGGAAAGTTAGATAGAATGAGTTGGCATTTCAAATGAATCACCTGGTCAGAAAAGTTTTCAAAGAAGTCATCTTGTGCTTTCTTATCACAGAACTAAACAGAATCAAGAGTAGAAGATGAAGAGGAGGAACCACAACGAATCGGGTTTTCAGAAGGAATGGATTTCTTAAGTGTCATGACAAGGAGACTAAGAGAGAGAGAGAGAGAGAGAGAGAGAGAATCACAGTAAATGATAAGGCACAGGAAAGAAGAAAAATAACATGCGATGCATGATAATGCATGAATATGTTACATGCTAAAGAAATGGCATCATAGGTAGAAACTCCATCCAACCTAGTAGCACTCATAAGATACAATCAGTCACACAACCTAGAATGCATGAAACATTGTTATAATGAACATATAATGCAATGCATGAACATGTGAAATCATTTTAACAAAATCCAACCCAAAAATTTTGACAAAAACACAAAAAACCCAATTTTTTTCCAAAAACTAAAGCCTAGGTCACAAAATGCATGAAATGCATGAAGAAAGGAGAAAAAGAGAGATTTAGAACACTTACCAAGAGATTGAGACTTGGATTAGGCTGAAATCTTGAATGGAGGAAGGATTTTGGTTAAAGGAAAGGGTTTGGGTCGAGAGAGAGGTGAGAGAGATTAAGATATTTGAAAAGATGCAAAATTGGGTTGGACCTCAAATGTATATATAGAAAAAGCAACTCGATAGATCAAGAAGGTATCGAGGTTCTATTGAGAACAAAATCTCGATAGATCGAGAGGTATCGAGGAGGTATTGATGGTGAAAAATCTCAATAGATTGAAGGAGGTATCGAGCATCTATTGAGCAAACAGAGTCTCAAAAGAATTTGGCTCGATGGATCGGGCTATCTGTCAAGAGATATCGAGAACAAACCCAAAAATATTGGTAGAAAGGCATGTATTGAGAGGTATTAGAAGCTATCGAGGAGGTGTCGTGCTGCTATCGAGAAGCCTAAAATGAGGTTTTCGAGGAGGAGAAGCAACACAAGATGAATGCAAAAAAGAGACATACCAAAACAAGCAAACAAAGAGCATGTTAAGCAGAAAAACACAACCCCAACTCTAGATGCAAAGCATTCCTAGATAAAAAATGCACTAAACCAATCTAACCAATTTTATTGCAAGATATGTTTAGACAGTTTAGAGAGCATATACTACCACATGTATTCCTATGATGGCTAAATCACATTGTATCTATACAATAGTATCAAGAGTAGCAAAGAGTATGTGTGTTATATGTGAAACATTTGCAAGAGAGCATAAGTAAATCATTGCAAGAAAAGTAATGATACAAGAGGATCAAATACATTCACACACAATCATAACAGTTTGATGGGACTATCACCTTTGAGGTACATCATATAACTCCCACATCTCCTAGAAAAACACTTGCAACCATATTAAAAGCATTTTGATTCTTTTTTATTTTCAAGTTCTTTGCATATTTTTCTTTTAAGCATATCATGCATGGCCATATAAGAGAGAAAAGAAAATACCCACTTATGTAAGCTTGAACATTCTTATTTTACTATGCAAGTGCTACACCTTACTCAACATGACTTTTATGAATTACACACAGATATTTTATAATTGATGAGTTTTATTGGTGAAATGGTTATTTATACCTTTCTCTTAGGATTTTCTAGTCATTCCCATCAAAAAGAGTAATTTAAGATATGAAAGATAAGAGATCAAAAAAATCATACAAATCACATAAAAGAACCACAAAGCTCACATTGTTTAGTTGTGCATGAAGATACTCATCTAAGCTAAAAGAGATACAAAGTTGAGAAACTTTGTTTCAAATGCCATCCAAGGTACACAAGTACCAATATACACAAATACACACTGTTTTTGTTTCGTTTTTTTTTTTTTTAATTAAAAAAAAAACCTAAAACAAAACAAAAATAAACAAACAAACAAACCATCAAAACTAGACTAATTCAAACCACAACATGAACCACGTAAGAGATCTGAAAATAGAAGAAATCACTTAGAATCTTTTTCCTTCTAGATGGGAGACCTGGGTGGGGATCCTTTCTTTTGCATGCACCTTTGTTCAGATGGATAAGGAGGAGAGTTGAACCCATTGAAGTTCGAGAGAAGCATGACCGCCTTAAGAAGTTCTCTAAGAGGGACTAAAGAAAGTTAGAGTTGATTTTGGTTCCCTAAAGATGACACATTATTGCTTTGTTGAGTGGCTAACCACTTATAGCAATTTGGATGAGTGTGCCCAGATGCTCCACAATAGTGACAGAAGTGGGGCTTCTTTGGTAGAGATTTCTTGTTGGTGGAGCGGTGATTATTTTGCTTAGTCTTTTTCTTACCAACCTTAGGGTTGATCCTAAAATGAATTTTCCCTTATCACTTTTATCCTCACTCACATTTTCAGTTTTAGGATTAATTACCTTAAAGTTATCATTATTAGCAAGTGGAACAAAAATAACTCTATTTAAAGCATTAGAAGAGGTACTACAAGAGGAGAGAGAATGATTATACCCAAGACTTGTTTTGTCAAATGCAGACTTCTAGAAGTTTAGCATTTCATTTAGTTTGTCACTTGAAGTCCTTTCTAGTTGTGCTCTCACTTGGAACAATTTAGCATCCAGTTTCTTGGTCTTTTCAACAAGAAGGTTGTTCTCAAATCTCAGTGTTCCAATGGTCTGGTCAGCTTCATCAACCATAGTGGAGAGTTCCTCACGTTCCAACTCCACTTCATTGAGCTTTCTCGTAGTCAACCAGTAGAGCTTCTCATGCTTCTCAGAGACCTTGTACAACTTAATGTAGGCAATGTGGATGTCATCCTGACCATCCATCTTCTTAAACTTTGATTCTATCATCTTTCTCATCAATCAGGTCTACTACTTCCTCAGAAGACTCAACAATAGCTGTGAAAGCACTCACTATCCCATCTTGGTCACTTTCATCAAAATTTGCTTCTGGTTCCGTATCACTTAAGGTGGTAGCTAGGGCTTTGCTTTTGCTAATAGATTTGAGATATGTGGGACACTCTTGCTTCATGTATCCAAATCCTTGACACCCATAGCACTTTGATCCAGCAGAAACACTGTTGCTTTAACTAGGGTCCTTGAATTCTCTCTTGCCTTTGTCTTAGGACTTAAGTTAAGAGACAGCAAACTGTTTAGGATCCTTATCACCTGCTTTGACATTCACATTGTTGATAAACTTCTTGAATTGTTTGGTAATATATGATTTTAACTTGGTATCCTCATCATCAGACGACTTATCGTTATCATCATTCTTAGTCTTCAAGGCCATGTTCTTACCTTTGCCACCCTTGCCAACCCTTGCTAACCCTAGTTCATAGGTTTGTAAGTTTCCAATCAACTTTTTCAAAGGAATAGAGTCAAGATCTTTTAATTCTTCGATGGCAGTGATTTTGGCATGGAATCTCTCCGAAAGAGATTTGAGGACCTTCCTAACAAACTTGGGCTCTAAAATCTGTTCTCTAAGATTAAAGGCTGAATTCACTATGTCCTTGAGCTTGTTATAGAATTCACCAAATGAATCGTTCTCATCCATCCTTATTTCCTTAAAATTGGTACTGAGCCTTTGGAGCTTGGAGTTTTTAACTACTTTTATGCCCTTGTAGGCATTTTGAAAAATAATCTAGGCTTCCTTCGCATTGTCAGTGGAAGAGATCTTCTTGAATTCTTCATTGGTATCAGCACTAAACAGAGCATTTAGTGCTCTAATGTTAAAGTTTGTAGCTTTAATCTTGGTATCAACCCACGTTGTAGGTGGCTTTTTAGGTTTCTTCCAACCTACTTCAACTACATGCCATACTTTCTCATCTAAATACTACAAAAAAGCTCAGATGCATACTTTCCAATATGCATAATAATTACCATCAAATAAAGGAGGAATAATCAGGAATTACCCACAATCCATAACAGCAGGGGTCAATGGATCACACAACAAAAATTAAAACCTAATAAGAGTGTGCTTGCTTTGATATCACTTGTTAGGTTAAGATGGCTTAACCCTGATTAATAAATTCAATTACCCAAGTTCATTAATTAGGTTCAATTGCATGCAAATCATGAAGGCACCAATAAATCACCAAAAATGCTAAATGCAATGGAAAATAAATTAGACACGGTGATTTGTTGACAAATGGGGAAAACCTTGGAAGGAAAAAATCCCACCAGGTGATTTTAAGGTCACCACTCCCAAGAATCTACTAACAAAAAATCAAGCGGTTACAAGTATAAGGAATCTTACCAACTACCCTGGCCTATCCTGAAATACCAACCTACAGTTGAACCTTTACTTCAATACCCAATTGGACTTGATCTTGTAATAACCTTCTTTCCTTTGAGGCCCAAACCTCCAATTTGTAACTAACCCTTTGCACGGATCCTAGTATGTGACTAACTCCAACAAATTGAATAGATGTTGTTGGATGTAAAGTTTTTCACTTCATTAACAATGAAGATCAAGAAGCACATGGTTACAAAATCCTATGGTGTACAAACATAGTAGCTTCTCACAGAGAAAATTAAGTCTCTTGGTCTCTATATTCGTGTGTACGGCTCTTAAAATAAGCCTTATATATGTCTAGGGTTATGAGAAAAGAAACCCTAAAAAATTACGCAAGCCTAGGCCAAATTTTAGATCTGGAAATTCTGAAATCGTAAATTTCAATAGATGAGCAAGCGTCTATCAAGCTATTTGTCGAGATTTAATGAATAGGTTTTCTTCACTTGTTTCTTAGACTAGTCTTTATGACTTTAATACTTGACTTGAATAACATGTTTCTTAAAGTATTAAACCCAACTTAGATATATCTAATTACAAGTAAAGTGCATTTTGTCAAAGGATTAGCCAATTACAATAAAATATGATCCTAACAAAGCTATTTACACTTTTGACCAATAATAATAATAATAATAATTCACGTGTGCTGGTGAATAGTGATCTGTTGCAGTGAATAGTGATCTGTCACAGTTGTCTGTCCTTTCTGGATCTATCTATTAGTAGCTATTCTGTCATTATGTCTATAAGTCAGGCTTCTGTAAAAATAACTACTTGAATACACTGTCATTGCTGACCTTGTATTCTGAATGGATGTTGCCTCTATTTAGATGCCTTCGTGGTCTGTCTAAAATCTTTAATAAATATTTTTGTTTTGGCAAAATTTGGTTTGAGATTTTAGCCTTAGGATGGCTTTCTTGCTTGCCAGACAATTGACCATTAATTTTAAATTAACAAATTAATATAGTGCAAGTACGCCTTAGCTAAAGGCCTTTATGCAACTGGTGATCAGATTTGGGCATTATAGTTTCAAATACTTTTGAGGGGGTTTATTCAAATGGTTCTATTAGAAGGCTATCTATTTCATCATAATCCATGGTAATATGGATTATGATGAAACAGATTTTGATTCTGACAGTGATATGGATAATTATAATAATAACTATAATAATAGCACAAATAATTGGAGTATATTAACAGGAAATAAAATCAACCGACAGACTAATAGAAATAATAGTAGTTTGTTAGATAGAATTAATAAAAAATTAGAATCTTTAGAAACTAAGGAAAGGTCCATAATGGACACTAGAGTAGAAAAGAAAAGTGATTGTTTTTGGGACCTCCTAGAAAAATTGAAAGCTTTAAATTCAGAAAGAGAATTTGAATCTCATCTAGATCACCTTTAACAAAGACCATGACAAATAATTGGCATAATGAAAGGAATAGTGTAATTGAAAACTAGCATATAAATAGTAGTAGAAAAGATGATAGGGAACTAAAAGCAACCGACAGACCTATAGTTATAACATATAAAGGCAATAAAAAAGACATTGGAAAAGATGACTTGAAGAAAGAAGGCTTAAAAACAATTATGACAGTAAAGAAACAAAATAGCTCTATAGAAATAATGCAATATAAAGAAGACAATAAGAAAGACTTTGATGAAAGAAAAGACTATAGTCATGTAGTGCGAAAAATGATAGAAGTAGAGAAAGAAACAATGCAAAAGAAAGATGACATAGAAATAGAAAGACAAGAAAATAATAATAGGAAAGATGGCATAGTAATGGAAATAACAACATGTATAGAAACAATACAAAAGAATCCTAGTGCTAAAAGACTATTTACTAAAATTAAAAGATTCTATAGACATACCTATTGCATGTATTAAGTGTGGGAAATATGGACACCATTCTATGGAATGTGAGAAAGGAGAAAAAGCTAAGAAAGAAAATACAAAAATGAAACTGAAACAATGTGATAGACATAATAAAATTGTTAAACAAATCAGTAAATTGAAGTTTGAGAAAGATGTAATAAAATAATTAATGTTTGATATTAAACAGAAAGAGATAGACCAAGTAAAGAAAAAGGAAAAAATAAATCAACCAACTCACTCAAAGTCAATAAAAGATAAAGGAAACAAAAAGACATAATAATGAAATTGATATATAATCTACCCAATCGCCTAAAAGAAAATAAAGACCATTTGCTAAAATTGAAAGATTTTATAGACATACCTATTGCTTGTATATTTTATTTTATGGATTGAACCAAAATACCAGCACATAACAAACACTAGCTTATACCCCTAGGATGGGAACACCCTAAGACATAGACATTAAAGACCTAGACATTTTATGAGTTTATTTTAGTAGATACAAACTCAATTTTTGAAACACATAAGCCTTGTTCCCAAGACCAAAAACAGAGTTGGCTACTCTAAAATTGTCATAAAACAGATTCTCACCCCTTCCTAGTGGAAAGCACAACCCTAGATCACCAGGAACTTTTCCCAACTCTTTGAACCTCAGTTTTATAATTATTATGACTATATGGAAGCTTGAGATAGGTTCCTTCTACTCCAAAATAATATTTACAGACATACTTGGTTTTTCCGGTTTGATATGTATAGAAAAAAAGACATGATGATACCAAGATGGTTCATATTAGTTATAAATTATAAACCTTAAATAAAGCATTACAATGGATAAGATATCATATTCCTAATAAGAAAGATCTACTTGACAGGCTTCATGAAGCAACCATATTTTCTAAATTTGATATGAAAAGTGGTTTTTGGTAGATATAGATAGATGAAAAAGTCAGATATAAAACTACGTTTATAGTTCCTTTTGGTTATTATGAATGGAATGTCATGCCTTTTGGTTTAAAAAATTCACCTAGTGAATTTCAAAACATAGTGAATGATATATTTACACCTTTTACAAATTCCATTCTAGCTCTTGGTTAGCTACCCAATAGAATTATAGCACTATTAAGAAAGAAATTTTATCTATTATATTATGTTTTTCAAAATTTCAAAATGATCTTTTTACTCAAAGGTTTTTAATCAGAGTTGATTGTAAAAGTGCTAAAGAAGTTTTATAGAAAGATGTTCAAAATCTTATTTCCAAATAGAGTTTTGCTAGATGGCAGACTATTTTAAGTGTTTTTGACTTTGATATTGAATATATCAAAGGAGAAACTAATTCAATTCTTGATTTCCTAACCTGTGAATTTCTACATGGAAGATGAGTTCCCCTGAAAATAAGAACAAATCCCCAAAACCCAAAACCAAATAGTCTTATGCTGCTCCACCAATTCCTCCTCCCTCTAGCATACTTCTCTCTTGCACCTCTTTCAACTCACCTACTTTCTCTTTGAAGAGACCCCAAGAAAGATCCCCTATTAACTTGCAGCCCAAACCCCTTCCAACCATTCTCCTGAAGCCCCACTCCAACAACCAAACAGTCATATGCCTTGCTCTTAACTCCTCCCTTAAAAACACCATTTAACATAGTTGCATCCTCTTTTCCCCCTTTAGCCTCCCCCTCTAGCCAATCAAAGTACAGACCCTCTACCTCTCAAGAAGCCCAAGCCCCAAAAGAAGTGACAAACTATCTAGACAGATCTAGAAAAATCAAATAGACATTCCTGGCAGAACACTATTCACTTGAATGCTTCAGACAAACTATCTAGATAGATCTAGAAAAATCAGACAGATATTCCTGACAGAACACCATTCACCTGCATGTGTCTGACAGATTCCTGGATAGATTCATTAGAAGCTACTTTATAATATTCTACAAGTTTTAAGTCTCCACTGACAGATTAACTTGAGTTAGCTAACTCAGGAAGACTACTATGGTTTACTTTATCTATAAATAAACAGACTCTGAAGTCAGAAGACAGGTTCCAATTCTCAAGTTTAAGGTCCAGTTTTAGGTTCAAAATTAAGGTCCAAACTCCAGAAAGAAGATAGCTCTCTCCCTCTCCCTTAGAAAGCCTTTTGTAATCCTTCTTCTCTTGTAATCCTGTAACCCTTCCCTTTAGACAGATACAATCTTGTAACCTTTCAGTTTCAAAGACAATTTTTACTTTGTAATCTTTTAACTCTTTAGACAGTTTTATTTTCAAAGCTTGTATCAAAAGACAGAAGTTTGTTTTCAATTTTTATTAAAGATAGAAGTTTTTATTCAAGTAAGGTTTTACTAGTTTCTATTTTCATATTCCATACTCCGTTTTAACTTGTTTTGAATATATGTATTTTGCTATTTTCTTCTTTATAATCTATTTTATCATTATTTATGCTTCCATATTACTGCTATGCTCTCTCATGGGTATGTTATGGAAGCAAAAAGGGTAAAACAAGAAATTAAAGAAATTAAAGAAGATAATTCCACAAACATAGATGAAAAAAATATTGCAAAAATAATAAATTTAAAAGAATTTTCTAATCTTATGATAGACCCCTTTTCATTAGAAAAAGATGCTCACAACAGAAATAATTTCTTGAGCTTAATTGACAGAGTAATTTTTCAAAAATGGCATATAGAAATCACTCTATTAATTAATAAAGAGTTTTCTTTGACAAAAATTGCTTTAATAGACTCAGGTGCTGACATGAATTGTATACAAGAAGAATTAATACCTTTAAAGTATTATGAAAAATCATCTGAAAGATTAACTCAGGCTAATGGAGAAAAGCTCTTACAAAATACCTAATGTTCATATATGTAATGATGGAGTATGTTTTGAAACTATTTTTGTTTTAATTAAAGACCTTTCTTCTAAAATTAGACCTTTCTTCTAAAATTATTTTAGGAAATCCCTTTATGGCCTTACTTTATCTCTTCTTAACAATCGACGAAGGAATTAAAACTAATGTGTTAGGAAAAGACATACTTTTTAAATTAATTTTACCACCTATCCTGAAAGAAATCTATTCACTAGATAATATTTTCATAATAAAAGAAATTGATAAAGAAAGAATTTACAAGAAGAACATACATTTGTTATCTTTAAAGTCAGAAATAATTTATGAAAAAATTACTAATCAATTGACAGATCCCGTATTAAATCATAAAATAAAAGTATTTAGACAATAGATTAAGACAAAAATTTGTTCTAATCTCCCTACTGCTTTTTGGCATAGGCATCGACATATAGTACAATTACCTTATGAAAAAGACTTTAATGAAAGATAGATACCTACTAAGGCTAGACCAATACAAATGAATAATGAATTATTAAAACACTATAAAAAAGAAATTGAAGATCTTTTAAATAAAGGTTTAATCAGGATAGAGCTATTCAATTTGCAGATAAATTCCCAGATGGAATAAAAGATAAAAACCAGTTACAAAGATTTCCTGGCAGCCTAAATTATGCTTTAGATTACTTTCAAGGATTAAGAAAGATATGCAGACCCTTGTATAAAAGGCTAGAGAAGAATCCTCCTTCATGGATAGAAAAACATACTATGGTAATCAGACAGATAAAAAAAATATGTTAAGCAACTTCCTTGTATTGTTATTCCTTCCCCCCAATACTTTTAAAATTGTTGAGATAGATGCTTCTAACATAGGTTATGGTGGAATTCTAAAACAGGTAGCAAAAAATGATACCAAAGAAAGAGGTTCTGTTATTTGGAGAAAAGGATTCCGTTATTGTGCCATCTTCATCATCCAAAATTTGTGATGCAACTTCAAGGAGCTGTTTCTTAAGCTCTTTCTGTCTGAGACGGAGGCAAGTTGACACTGAACTTGACTTTTTTCTAGAAGGAAATTCAAACTTTCTATTTGGGAGGAAGAGGTCTTTTTCTGTAATTCTTGGCAAATATGATCAAAATTAAACTTATTCCACCATTTTAATTTAAACTTTCTAGTGAGCATGGGAAAAGGATACTGGGGATGCTTTTATCCATGGGAGATCAAGAATATTAATAATAATAATAATGTTCATTACTTTTTTCTCCTTCATCTCTTGCATTTTCATAGTTTCAAAATTTGAGTTTCTACCATAAATCCAAAATTTTGAATAAATAGAAGAATAGAGAAAAGTTGAAATTTATTCTCTCAATTTATTTTGAGGAATAATTAGATCTCTAAAATTTATGTATATATAGATTAATCTCTTACTTTGATGATTGATCGTCGATAACTATGAATTAGATGTTTTACAATTGTTTATTTATTTCACAATTGTTTAATTTTATTAGGCTTTGTATGACGATTATTGTTTGTTTATAATTTTATTATTAATATCATTTAATAATTTTAGGTTATTTTTTTTATTATTGTCTTTTGATTTTGCCCCCCTTAAACTAAAATCCTGACTCCGCCATTGTTTGCAAGATTCCTTTACTCCATCGCAATATATTAGCGATGCTGATAACACAAGGTACCTTAGTTGGCAATGGTGGAAGCTTCGAACTAGGTTTCTTCACTCCTGCTAATTCCAAGAATTGCTACTTGAGAATATGGTACAAGAATATCCCAAATAAAATAGTTGTTTGGGTTGCGAACTAACTTAACCCAATCAATGACATGTCAGGGTCATTGATGATAAACAACACAGGCTGACAGGTAGTCTTGTGCTTAACAAGAGTTCTATTTGGTCCACAAGATTGGGAGCACAAAAACAAGACAAGAATCTTGTGTTACATCTAAGTGATAAAAATTTAGAAATGTCTTTATGAGAAAGCTTCGACTATCTGTCTGATACATATTTACCAAGAATGAAGTTGGGTTGGGACTTAGGCTTCATTTGGGAGGAGGGAATGGTATGGAATGAAAGGAATGTATTTAGAATATTCTTTGCTCCCCTTGTTTGGGAGTTTTAGTGGGAAAGAATGGAATGGTTAGAAGGAAACACTCATTCCTCCATTTTCCCTCAAAACCTCAAATTTTTGTTCCCCCCAAAATTGGGAAGAATGGGAGGGAATGAATTTAGCTTTAATGAAATTTTTGTTAAAACCCCTAAAATACCCCTTTAATATCAGCCCTTTTTTTTCTCATTCAGCCGTATAAAATATAGCTATTATTCTTGCATGTTATTGCCCGTTCTCTGCAAAGTGAAGCTGTTGCCGCCGGTCTTTCTTTTTCTTTGTCTACTGCAATTTTTGGTTACTGCTCACAACAAGTATGTCTTTCTTTTTCTTTTTCTTTATCTGCCAGTCATTTATAGTCTCCAAAGAGTGATAGCCATGGGTCTTTCAAGTCTTTAGGTGTGTCTTTCAAGTCTAATAAATGAGAGCTATGGGTCCATTGATGAAATAATTTCATAAAAATCAACTGTTTTCTAGTCATTCATGCCTTTCCAGTCCTATGAAAATTGTTTGCTAGTCATTCTTTTTTTTTTTTTTTTTTTGATGAATTGTTTGCTAGTCATTCATGAGAGTGATATATAGTGTTTTTTTATATATTGTTTTGTGTATAGTCTTTTATATTGGCAGAGTGGCTATTCTGCCATGAGCTTTGTTTCTTTTTTCTTTCTTTGTGTGTAGTATTTTCTTTCTTGCTTTATCTACTACCATGATATGCATAAGACTGTGTGTTATACACATTATTTGATATACACTTTATGCCACTTCTTCTGCTACCATTAAAATATTTGACATTTTATTTCTTTTGTGAAAGTTTCTTGTTCATATATTTAGTTATATGGTAAAATATTAAAAAATAAATGTCTAATTTATAGCTTAAAAGAATGCAAAAGCATATTGTGAAGTGTCCAAATTTTATAATGAATAGAACATGTGCCTATAATTTCTTTACTAGGACTTTGACTAATAACATAACTATTTTTTTTTTACTTAGATGGATTTGAATGATGAGGTACTTAAGACTATAATTTTTTCGGAATATATGTGAAAACTAGCCTTGGTTCATGCTTCATGCCATTATTTGTTCTATATTATTCATCGAAGGCAACGATTGAAAAAACATGTTCACCATATTCCTACACAATCAACCATAGAAAGACAATTAGTTCTTGATATAATAATGCATCGACTTAGATCTAGTGAAAAATGCTATGATGTAATACGCATGGGTCCATAGATTTTAAAGTTTTGTGTGACATTTTGAGAAGAGACGGTGGTGATCTTCAAGACACACAATGTGCCATGGTTGAAGAATAAGTTGCCAAGTTTCTTCACACTCTATCACATTATGTGAAGACTCGTACAATGTCCTTCCTTTTTTGTCTGTCTGGTGATACCATTAGTCACCATTTCCATGATGTGTTAAGATCAATAATTATGTTAGAGGATCAGTTCCTTCAACAACCTAATAGAACCCAAGTGCCAGTTGAAATACTACAGAGTAGGAGGTTCAATCCATGTTTTAAGGCAGATATATCATGTACATATTATATATTTGATAGTAGTTTAGTATAAGTATATTTTAAGGTAATGTCTTTGAGAGATAATGTTAATTTCAGGATTGTATTGGGGCACTTGATGGAACACATATTCGTGTCAAAGTGTCTAATGAGGATGCACCAAGATATCAAGGTAGGAAGGGTTACCCAACACAAAATGTGTTGGCGGCATGCTCATTTGATTTGAAATTTACATATGTATTACCGGGTTGGGAAGGAACTAATTCAAATTCAAGAATAATAAAGAGTGCTTTAACTAGAAATGATAATTTGGAAATCCCACAAGGTAAATTCAATTCAAATACGTATTAGAACGTATTCTTTATAATTAAAAAAATTTATAGTATATAATTAACAATTGTTATTGTTTCTTAGGTAAATATTATCTTGTTGATGCGGGATACATGAATAGAAGTCATTTGATTGCACCTTATTGGGGAGTGCATTATCATTTAAAAGAGTACTCTGTTCGTTCCTTTAGAAATGCTAAAGAATTATTTAATTTGCGACATGCTTCATTGCGCAATGCTATTGAAAAAGCATTTGGTGTACTTAAAAAGAGATTTCCTATCATAGCAAGTAATACAGTGCCTAGTTATTGTGTTGACAAACAAAATGAAATCATTTTATCATGTTGCGTACTTCATAATTATTTAATGGGTGTTGATCCCGAATCTCCCAATGAAAGCATTATTATTGAAGTTGATGAAGAGGTTTTACATTCTCATCGTGAACGTGTGGCCCCTACTGCAAGAGAAGATGATGAGGATGCCAAGCAAGGAGATATTATAAGAGATTCTATAGCATTAGCCATGTGGCAAAACTATGTCCAAATGTGATAGTTTTTGGGTTTGTTGTCATGTCTGTGGACGACTAAATTTCTTGGTTCGAAATAAGTTAAACAAGTAAAATAGTTTCACAAATGTGAATTTGTATTGATGATTGTGGTATAATTCTCTGTGATTACAAAAGAGTTATCCTCTGATTCGATCTCCTTGCAAGACTTATTGATTTGGATTTGTGGTAATGTGATTGTGACTTGAACACAAAATATCCTTCAATTTGGTTGAGGGATGGATCGAAGATTGTTGAAACAGAATTACAATGAATCTCTGGCTATGAGCTTGTTAGAAATCCTTTGTTCTTCACGTTCTTCGTGTGTTCTTCGTGTTCTTGGATTTGTGGTGGAAGTTCTTCGGGGCTTTAGAGGCTTGAATCCGTAGAGCTTCACTGATTTGTGATTTGTTGATGTTTTTGGACACTTTAGGCTTGATTCCCACAAACTTTTGGATCTAGGCGGATGATTTGGATGATTTCTCTTCGAATGTTCTTCGTATTCGAAGTTGAAGTTCTTGAAATTCTTGGAAGCTTTAGAGCTTAGTTCCGGTAGAGCTTCTGGACTTCTGAGTGCTTCAAATGGTTTGGTGTCCTCTCTACATCTCTAGATCTCTCCAGATCTCCTCTAGATCTCTAGATCTCCTTCGATCTCTTTGGATCTCCCCTAGATGCTTTAGGAAGGCTTCTATTTGTAGGAGTTTAGGGGTAGGTAAGCGACACGTGGCGGAGTCTAATTGGTGACACGTGGCAGAGCTTGATTGGTCCGCTTATGTCATCGCTTGCACGTGCTAGACTGATTGTGTCATCGCTTACACGTGCGAGACTGCTTATGTCATCGCTTACACATGCGCTGATGTGTGATTGGTTTTTGCATGACACTTGGCAAATTTCTATTGGTTTTTGAATAGTGATAGCAAAACCTAGCAGCAATATGTGGCACTCTGTAATTGGCTATATTTTGTGGACTTGGTAGTGTGACGTGTCAGCTTGTAATAGGTCGGGAATTTTCCCTGTCTACAATGTCGTTTAAGATTATGTTATGTTTCAATTACTTAGACCTAAATATTATCTTAATTTCTCTTTTCATTTTGATATTGCTCTCTATCTTTTGATAATTAATATTAATATTTACACAATATTTTATATGTGTTTTTTGTCTTATTAATTAGAGTATGGGTAAGATATCAAAGAAGAATGGTAGAGATCCAAGTAAAGAAATACAATGGAGCAGTGTTATGGATGATGCTTTAGTAGATGTTTTTTTATATCAGGTGATCATAGGTGGTAAAGTTAATGGAACTTTTACCTTTGAGGCATATGATGACATAGTGGAACAGTTGGTTGAAAAATTTCACATGGAGATTAATAAGGATAAGGTGAAAAATCGACAAAAGACACTAAAGAAAAATTTTCATGAATGCTATGTGTTAGGTTCTAAAGACTTAGGATTTCATGTATTTAGAACTCTAATATGTATTGTTGGCAAACCATGATTAAAACAAGTTGGTTAGTCTTGTATAGACTTGCTCAAAGTTGGTTCTTTTATGTAAAATTTGAATCAAGCTAATGTAGTAGTTATTGTGCATCTCAGCTTGGCTCAATCGATCGAAGCTTAGGCTCGATCAATCGAATCTCAGGCAGAATGCGTTTTTACTACAGAATTCCAACTTAGCCCTAACTCCTAAAACGTTTAGGGTTTTATGTTTTTGCGCTAGGTATATAAGGCAAACCCTAGCCACGTTTTAGAGGTTACTCATATTGCTGTTTGTGTGAATCTCTTGTGAGATCTGTGAGGAGCTTGCCTTCACACAAGCTTAGGATTATCAAGAGGAGATTTCTTCAAGAGCTTGATGATCATTCAGTTGCTGCATTAAGGAGCTTAAAGATACACAAGCGGGTGTGCTTGTATTTTCTGGAGAATCCAAGAAAGAAGGAGTCTGTGGTCTCGGAGCTTGCACATGGTCGTGTCAGTAAGTTTCTATTGGTGGGTAGCAATAAGATGTTAGTGGTCTAAGTCTTATTGTAAAACTTAAATTCTTTCTATAGTGGATTCAAGTTTACCTTGAGGATAGCTAGGTTAATCCGATTGTATTTTAAGGGGTCTACAAACTTACACTATGACATATTTAAAGATGGATTGAGTGGCTTTGGATGGAATGATTTATTAAATCTATGGACAGTTGAACCAAAAGTTTGGGAGCCACTCATAGTGGTAAATTACCATTTTTTGTGAGTTTAATTTTGTATTACATAATTATATCTGTTGTATAACCATTTTTCTTGGTTTGTAATAGTCTAAACCTACGGCCAAGAAGTGGATGACAAAACCTATGCCTAACTACTCTAAGATGGCACAACTTTGGGCTAAAGATAGAGCAAAAGATGATCATGCTGAAACTATAAAAGGTGAAACGTGCTAGGTATGCTGCATCGACCACTATTGATGAGATTAATAATTTGGTATCTCAAAATGAAGTTTCTTTGGAGAACTTTGAAGTGGAAGATGATCAGAGGTAACCAGAAATTAATGTTGTACATTCTTGAGTGTCATCACAAGATGCAATGTCTTCTAAAAGCAAAAAAAGACGACTGGCAGAAGATGATGAACTTGGGAATGTAATTTCCTAGTCATTTGATAATGTATTAATGACAAATGATAAGGCGACTAAGGTTATGACAAAGTGCTTTTCAAAGTCATATGGAGGATTTCACGCAGCTTTGGGTGTATTAGACTTGGATCCAATATCAAAGACTAAAGCCTACATATTTTTGATGGAAAATCCAACATATAAGGAGATGTTCATGAGCGCAAATGTGTCCTATTGACACTGATGTCTAGGCCTAAAAATTAAAAAGTGTGGAATTTCTTGGCCTACATTAGTTTTGGAATGGATTATGTTATTTTGTTTGTTTTGGCAAGACTCATTACAGGAATTTTTTTAAAAGATATTTTTTTTTGCATTTTTAGACAATATTTATTTTGTTTCTGATTTGGAGGGACATAATATTTATTTTGTTGAAAATAAATATGTGATGCATGAATTGCTTTACAACATAGAAATATACATAACTTGACTTTTAGCTACAATAAAATTTTCTTTTTCCATAAACTAGAATCATTTTTTATGTTCTTTAAAATGAGGGGGTATAATAATAATGTTATTATAAAATAATTTCATTCCATTTCTTCCAATGTCACTTTCAAACAATGTTACTTACATTCCATTTCATTCCTTTCCATTCCTTTATTTTATAACATCCAAACAAGATTTTTAAATTTCCTTCCATTCCATTACTTTCCCTACTAAATCCATTCCATTCCATTACTTTAATAATTATTTTGTTCCATTCCATTTCAACAATAAGGGAATGAAATAAAATGATTATAAGAGAATGGAATGGAATAGAATAGAATGATCATAAGAGAATGGAATGGAATAGAATGAAATATATTTAAGTAAGGGAAAAGAATGGAATGGAATTAAGTAAAATTGATTGGATGTTTTAAAATAAATGAATGGAAAGGAATAAAAATGAATGAAATGTAAGTAATTTTGTTTGAGAGTAACATGAAGGGAATTGAATGGAATTATTTTATAACAATATTACTATTAGACCCCTATTTTAAAATAAATTGTTGAATATATAGAGGTATTTTGGGAGTTTTAGGCCTTGTTTAGGAAGAGAGAATGGAATGGAATAGAATGAAAATGAATGAAAAGAATAATTTTAGAATATTCTTCCCTTTCCTTGTTTGGAAGTTTTAATGGAGGGAATAGAAAGCTCATTCCCTTGTTTGGAGTTTAAGTGGGAGGGAATGGAATGGGTAGAGGGAAACACTCATTCCTCTCTATTCTCTTAAGACCTCAAATTTTCATTCACCCCAAAATTGGGAGGAATGAGAATGAATGAAATTTGATTTAATGATTTTTTTTTACTAAAACTCCCAAAATGCCCCTATATATTCAACCCTTTATTTCAAAATAGGGGTCTAATAGTAATATTTTCATAAAATAATTCTATTTCATTCTCTCCACGTTGCTCCGAAATAAGATTACTTACATTCCATTAATTTTCATTAATTTTCATTCTTTTATTTTAAAACATCCAATCAAGGTTACTTAATTCCATTCCATTCCATTCATTTCCCTTATTTAAATACATTCTATTCCATTTCATTCCTTTCCATTCCCTTATGATCATTTCATTCCATTCCCTTAGTAAAAAAATAATTAAATCTAATTTCATTCCCTTTCATTCTTCCCAAATTCGAGAGGAATGAAAATTTGAAATTTTAAGGGAATAGAGAGTACTGAGTGTTCCCTCTTACCCATTCCATTCTCTCCCACTTAAACTTCCAAACAAGAGAATAAGCTTTCCATTTCCTCCATTAAAACTCCCAAACAAGAGAAGGAAAGAATATTTTAAAATTATTCTTTTCATTTCTTTTCACTCCATTCACTCCTCTCAAACGAGGCCTTATAAACTCCTAAACAGACCCTTAAGGACAGCTAACTTGAATTTTACCATGCAGGGCCATGGAACGACTTTTGGTTTAGAGGTTTACTGGGTTTAAATTTGGTTTATAATTACTGCTTTGTTTCTAATTAGTATCAATATGAAATGTACTACAACTACACCCTCAAAAATAAATACAAAATCTCAAGAATTTTTTTGAACCAAGTTACCTATAAGTTGAGAGCTACATATGGATGGAAGGTGCTCAATTTTGGTATCCATTACTACTTAGAGACAACTGTGACAATTACGGCCTTTGTGGACCCAATTCAAATTGTGTCATTAGTTTTAGTGCGCCGATCTGCCAATGTTTACAAGGATTCAAGCCCAAATCACCAGAAAGACGGAGCTTAATATAGAGGTCTCAAGGTTGTGTACTCAATAAACCATTGAGCTGCCAAAAAGATGGGTTTGATACATATTCGTACTTGAAATTGCCAATACTACATATTCTTGGGTAAATGGAAGTATGAGCCTCAACGAATGCTGGGCCAAATGCTTGAACAACTATTCCTGCATGGCTTATACAAACTTAGATATCAGTGGCAGTGGCTGTGTCGTGGTTTGGTGATCTAATGGATATTAGACAGTCTGCAGTTGGTAGGCAAAATCTACACGTCAGAATATCGGCTTCAGAAATAGGTATACAATTAAATTTGTAATAGGAACTCCTTATTGAAGTTGATTATTTTTCCAATACACTTTGCATTCTGAATTGATTTTGATTCTTTAGAAACTGTCATGCTTCTCTCGTTGTTTCATGTCCTTTAGCTATACCGGTGTGCATGGGTTTGGTTGAGAGGTTTTTTCAACCCAACCCATTATGAAATTCAATCCAACCCAATTTATCACAAGAATTCAACCCAATCCAACACAAGTGGATCAGGTTGAACTCGTGGGTTGGACAATTTTTTTTTTTAATATTAATATTATTATTAAATTGTACATTAGAACAACACCACCACAAATAAGAGAAAATTTATAATCAAATAATATTGAGCATAACACCAAACCAACACAAATTATATGAGGAGAACTTAGGGTTTGGATTTTATGTAGAATGCAAAATAGGAGTGAGAGTGGCGATAGAGAGAAAGAGTAACATGTGATAAGAAGGAGATTAAAATAGGGAGAACTTAAGGTTTGAGTTTTATTTAGGAAGAGGGGCAAAAGAGCGTATAACAAAATTGTATAACATATTATTAAATATATATTAAATATAGGTACATAGGTCCGGTCGGGTTAGGGGAATTTGTAAATCTCACGACCCAAACACAACCTAACCCATTGTAAAAGAAAATTTCACAACCCAACTCAACCCACCAACTCCTAAAAGCTGACCCAATAACTCAATGGATTGGGTAGAATCGGCTCAGTTTTAGTGGGTTGGCTGCACATTCCTATTTAGCTGTAGTTTAACTATAATTTTCTTTGTTGTGTCAAATTCAACAATGAAGCGGCAAGAGAACATGACCGTTGGATGAACAGAGTATGGATAAGTGTTGGTACCGTTGCTGGAGTTGTTGTAATGGTCGGAGTTGTCCTATACATTTGCAGAAGCAAAACAAACATAATAGGTACTTTGACAAGTGACAACCGTTTGCAAACATATGTTTACATTTAGATTTAGTAGATAATACTTGATGTGCACAAAATATTTTACACAATTTTACACACAACCTAAAAAACAACTGACCATGACTCAATAGAATGGTAAACTCGCTCAAATCCTAAGGAAAAAAAATATAGGTATGGACAAGGATTTTGTACCAGTGAACAAATATAGGTCAACCTATACCCAATTTGTTGAAATACGGGTCTACTAGTGGATGTAACCAGCTTTTTGAGTTCTCTTTAATGTGTTTGCATATGAATCATTTTTTGGTATTGAAGCTAAAATTCTTACTTTGTATCGATCTTCTATTTTGCTAGATAAAATGAGACTTTTGATTCGTATGCGAAGATGTTTCGATAGATTTGAAGGTTGTATTTAATCCTTATAAAATAGTCAAGTTATAAATTCACCCGTTTTTCTTGTATACTAAAATTATATTAAAATTCAGTATTTTATATGAAATTACTGAAGATATTACTTCCCAACCCGAGGTGCAATTCTCAAGTATGAATGATACTTCCACTGTTGGATCTATTGAATAGATTTAGGTACAATTCATATTAATTATTTGCATAATTTTCTTTACCTAGCATGTATGTAATTTAAATTTGGTCAATGACATGTACCTTTTTTTTTTTTGGGTGAAAAAAATATGGGTCATATTGAGTTGACTCAACCCTCAAAAGACTAGGTGAGAATCATTGAGTTTGCAACCCATTTAGGGCATTATGTTTCTTACACAAACCCAATCCATATGAATATAGTTGGGTCAAACCCGAACCTGATCAACTTGACCCATTTTGCAAGGCCTTTTGTTTTTAAACGAAATCTCTTTGTCAATAAGTAGAATAAAATCAATAAATGTATTCCCATTTGATAATACAATATCTGGAGCACTTCAACTCGTCCTATGTTTGTACTTAGTAGCAAAAAAATTAATTCACAGTCAATCCCAAGACCGAAAAGGGAGGGTTCCATAGGTTGATTTCTAATGTAAAATTTAGTTATATTATTATGAATGCATCCATTATATATACATATTGGGATACCCTTACTAATGACATGCTGCTTCAAACCTTGAATTTACTGAAAAGTGGGAATGTTTAGCCAGGGCATTCCCAGCTAGTGACTTGAGGTGAAAAATGGGCGATAGTTTCCTCTACTTTGATGGACAAATGTTGGTAAAGGCGTTAGTCCATGAAATTGGAAAACGGTCCCAATTTTTAGCTTATATAAGTAGGAAACACACAGGAACATTTTCGCCGTTTGGACTGGTTCAGGAAAAGTCCGTGATCTTTCTTCAAATGTGGAAATTATTAGCCTGTGGGCCGATGTTGAGGAAGGTGTAGTCACTGAAGGCATAGAAGTCACTAGCCGTGTTGATATTCGACTGGGATCTTTGTCCAAGTTAAAGCTCACTATATCTTTCTTCAACTTATAACATGGAAGCAAAGATGTTTAGAACTATAAAATTATAAATCAATGAGCCCTTTTCTTATACCTTTTGTTGATCAACGTCCCCACTCGTACCTGAAAATACTTTCATCTCTAGCTTATAAATTGATGGAGTATCAGTGATTACAAGATTGATCTAAGTTTTGGGTGAACTGGCTATCTACCTGCACACTTGAAATGGATTAGATGACTTAGTGATACCAGCGATGTTAGTCTAAATTTATCTGATACTTAAGTTGTAATTTCTGTGTTTTGGTGTGTATTGGAGTTAAAGTGTAATGTCACTCATACCTGGTGGAGGAAGAGTGTTCTTTTTTTTGCTGAATGGTGGAGGAAGAGTGTTCGTATAGCTTTTATAATCCCCAAATATCTTAATCATTGGAGGTACTTCTCGTATGTGCAAATCTGCCTATTTTGTCAGCTCCAGTTTACAAAAATCTCAATTTGAGCATGTATATGTACGTGCAAGTTAGATTTTTAGAGGCTATAAAAGTGTATATCTTTAAATCCCAAACTTAGTAATTTGAATAATTATCTATTGTGGGTTCTAATTAGAATAACCGATAAAGTCTCTGATAGTTGAATAATAGATCTTGGGTTCAATCCCTACCTACACCGATCTAATGTTCAATTTCAGCCTATACCAAAAACTCATTAATGTCTTGGTCTGATAATAAAGAACTATTATCATAAATAGACACCATAGGTAAAAAAAAATCTCTCAAAAAAAAAAAATACTAACTATTAGAGTTAGAAATTGGATATAAGAGAGTTATGGGATTCAATTTAACGCCCTATGTCCATAGAAAAAACTTTATTTTAAAAATCTAAAACATGTTTTTTTTTCACTTTTTAAGTATAAAATAAAATCAACAATTGCAACAATTAGCAAACAAATCACAAAAGATATCCACTTTTAAAATCTAACAACAATAAACCAAGAATTCAATCAATTAAGAAAAATAAAAATAACTTTCTTTGAAGAACGCCACAGAGGCCGCCGCTAGGCAACAGATATATGTTCAGCCCCCACGTTCCCAGTTCCACCTGTGTTTTCTCATATTTATATTCTCACATCCACATATGTGGCTAACTTAAAGCCTTATTATTAAAAGCCCAACGTGGCCCAAAAGTAAGAACTCCAGGTACATGTTCTGGTGAAGAAATAAGGAGGCCCACATCAAACATGCAATCAAGCCCATCTGTAGATCTCTTACGAAAGCAAACTTTTAAATTTTTCTCTCTTTACTTTTCATTTGCTCTCTCATGCCTCCCAGGTTCCTTCCTGTTTCTTTTATTTTTCACTTCCTTTTCTTTGCTTTCTTTTTCTTTTCTTTACTTCATGCCTTCCAGGTCTTTCATTGGCTTGGCAATTGGACTAACCCCACTTTGTATATAAAGCTTTTATTACCTATAAACAAAAATAATGTATAATTAGTTACAAAATAACATAAAAATAAGGTCAAATATGCAAAATATAAGAGTAATTTATTGTATAAATTTTATCTACTTCAATTATGCTATTTCTCTCTTTGATTTTTAGTTCTTTCTTGTAGCTCTATTTTAGGTTGATGAATTTTTATGTTTTTTAATATCTCTAATTTGGGTTGATATGTTTGGTGTTGTGTTTTTTGAGTTCCTCATCACAAGTCCTCTCTATCTCTCTTATAACATTGATTTGCGTGGTTCCCATCGCATGGTTTGACGACTCATTTAAATAATACCCATAATTTTTACACATGTAATGCATTTATATAAATGACTAATGCATCATTTTGTTCCCTTTAATTACTTATATACCATACATAACTCATTAAATCAAGGTTTATTCAATGTAATTCATAAAAATAGATTTTTTTTTTTTTTTGGGAGAATCAATACTTTGAACTTTATTAAATAGTAAGCAAAACAGCTAGATAAATAGCAATGGTGTGCGATGGGACATCTTCCATCCACACTTGAAAACCAACATGTCGTGCGTGTCGAACTAAGTTGTGAGCTACACTATTCCCTTCTTTGTGAACATATAGAAACCTAAAACAATGAGATAAATTTGCAAAACATTTAACCTTGTGACTAAATAAACTAAAAGAAATCAAAGAGAACAAGACGGTATCTCCTTCTGGGATGGCAACAATTACACTCAGATCAGCAACTAACTGTAGAGTACTCAATATAGCCAAAGTTTCAAAATCCATGACAATTAAGGGGAGAGGGATGATTTCGACCCTGTGCCAAGCCCTACCTTGGCAATCTCGAATAATCAATCTAATCCCATCCCTATCATCTCCTTGAAAAATGCATCGATGTAATTTATGCCTAAAACCTCCATAGTTACATCATTAGTCAATCCCCAGAAAAAACATTGATCCACCTTCTCTCAGAGTTATTGGGTAAACAAACACACTTTCACATTGAATTTTCCTCATCACCTCTTTTAGCCTAGCTTCATCTGCCTATATTTCGGCTAAGAACATGACATAAGGATCTTTTGCCTACACCATCTCAGCAGCCCGTTCACTGTACATGGGTTCCCAAGCCTACAACAGTTCCAAACTAAGTAACTCATTCTGATTGGCGGGGCTAAGTATCAGCCTCCACCATTGAAAAAAGTTTGGCACTCTCATCTTCTAAAACCCGCATGTACTTGCAAGGTAACTCCAGATGACCATCACCACTCCTCTTCCCACAAGTTTTCCTCCCCTCTTCTGTATGGCCCATGGATTTTGAGTAGTTCCCACTAGGGCTTAATTTTTTGGTTCTCAGGTTGCTGCTGGTAGCAGACTTCAAATTGGATGGGAGAATTTTTTTTCCTTTTTGCCCTAATTCTAGCTGGCTGTGTTACTTGCTTCTCAGTTAAGGTGGCATGCTAAAAATGGTAAGGAATCTCCTTATTAACTGCTGCCTCCTTCTTTTGACTTAAATTAGAATTAATGTAATTAATTCCCATTACACCCTCATTAATCCCCTTTATTGGAATTTCAAACAATTCTGACGTTGGCATCTGATTTAGAATAGACTTCATGGCACCATAACCCTCCTCCATAATGTTAGAAGCATTAATAGGATTAGTAATGATTGAGATAGACTCCATATTCGGCTCAACCACTGAAACATAACGTATCAGCCACATTAATATCCTTTTGTGTCATGCCATCAATGCCCTCATCACTGCCTTTACCCGTTGCCGTGGATGACTGATTCACCCCTAGCAGACCACCACTACCTGCCTGCCTCTTCGCTACTCCTAGTTGTGAGTTGAAGACCTGAGCCGTGGCATGAACTCTAGTCTTATTTCACTCATAATATCCAAGGACATAAAGTACGTCCCTACCTGTTGAAGTATACAAGGCTGCTTCAACGATGAATCAAATTGTTGGTGCTCCAGTTTAAGCGTACCCTTGCTATCAATCCATAAATCACAGTTCTTATCACTGCGATTTAGATGTCCGCACCAAAAATAGATGTTGGGCAGTCACTCATACTTGAACTTCACCACACTTTTTCTCCATTCTCCATTGTTATTAGCCTTCCATGACATAGGGGAAAGAGAAACATCTATGAGTACTCAGACTCGTATGAAAAGACCACCATCATCATCCACAGTCCCTGCAGATTTTTGCACCTCACCAACTATTTCGCAAATATCTTCAGCCACACGTCTATTCATATAATGAACTGGAATATCATGAACTTGTACCTAGAAAAGGGTCGTTTTGAAAATCAAGTCACGAACAAGAACGTCAGAATTGTATCTTTGCAACATGACTAAGTGTTTGTCGAAACTCCATGGTTGATTTTGCAAAATCCTATCCACATCACCCAGATTGTCAAAAACAAATAAGACTCTCTGCTCCTTGTGATTTCGAATTTTGAAACAATTAGTAGACCTCCAAAGTTGTTTGAAGGTCCTTGCCATTGCTTCCATATTCAAAAATTGAGGGGTAAAAAATGTGCTGCTAAAAGAAATTCCCCCGATCTTTGGTCATGCTGGAGAACAAAACCTGTTGTCTCCTTCTCTGACAAGGAGAAAGTTCTCCACTTAGCAGCCAGATCCTCCATTATACAATTTAGAGAGAAGACAGTAGTGTTTCCCTAACCCCCCCCCCCCCCCCCCCCCCAAAAAAAAAAAAAGAAACTCACAAGCTCTAATGACAAACTTGTTGCCTTAGAGAACAAAACTCTCCTTCTTAGAAGGGACAAAACACTTTTACTGCTGTTGGGAAAGGGAGAGAGTTCACTCACCTAACAGCAGAGAGACTTTAACACAAGTTAGATTTCAAGGCGAATGTGGCCAAGAATTCTTGGGTGATGCCTTGAGTGTGTACCACGTGGCAAAAATTATGGTCCAATGGTTGTGTCAGACCAAGGCACCTCAAATAAATCCCAAAGAAGCTATTCTGTAATAGATAAGTTTATAAATCACTAATGCGCTCTTTTTTATTTTAATTACTCTTGTACCATAATGGCCCATTGAACCAAACAATATTTCAGAAATATCCCCAAAATATATAAGTAAATATTTTTAATAAAAATATTTTATACTGTTATTATTGTTATTATTATATTTCAAAATATTAGAGATATGAACATTTTTATTTTCTTTTATATGAAACGATAAATGTGGATTTCATGGTTATGAATAAAAAATCCTCTAGTTTTCATTGAAGTTATATTTTCATTAAATTGGCTTGTATATTTTTAGACATGTAAAGACTTGCTATGTGTATTACAAACATATTTTATGTGAGTGTGTGTGTGTGTCTCTCTCTCTATATATATATATATATAGAGAGAGAGAGAGAGAGAGAGAGAGAGAGAGTATTCTTTGAATTTCATTTTTTTAATATATATATATATATATAAAACTAACTTGGCTTCCCTTGAAAATACTTTTTGGCTCTACCACCATGTGGGAGCTTCAAGTTAAATGCTAGGAATATGCCATTGCGGGATGGAGTGAACTTGGGTATCGAGGCATCAACCACTCACAACACGTGCTCAGATCTTCCCGTGACGAACCCTTGCAAAGAAGAAGAAGAAGAAGCAATGAACAAAAAATAATAATTATTCGATATGTTAATGATCATTACCTTAATAAGTGTATTGAGGTACTATTCATTACTTAAATTTTTGGATAAGTTGTCGAGGTTGATGGAGGGTGGGGCAATTATCATTACCATAACTCTTGAAGTGGAAAAACTTTTTTTTTTTTTTTTTTTTAATTGGATGCCAAGTGAGGAAGGTTACAAAGGCTAATTAGGCCAGGAAACCAAAAACAAGACAAAAAACTAATTATATTCTAAATCACCCACATGCTCCATGAGCTCTCCCCACGTTTCAAGGTCTAGATTATAGATACGCATGCGCGCGACATGTTAACAAATAGGATCTTACATTCCATTAAAAAAATTAAACTTTGACGGGTAGTGTTGTGAGGTGACTAAAGGAAAACAAATGCTAAAGGTTCGAATATTGATTTATGATTCTATTTTCTTTAAATGGGTCCATTATTTCTTGTTCTTAGAAAGTAGTTTTGTCAAAACAATTAAAGTGAATATCATGGGGCAACTCTTCTATCCAAAAGGAGAATGAAAAATACTGATTTAGAACCCATCGACATGAACTATCAATTAATTGATTCAATTTTTAATCGAGATTATATAATCTTGATTGAGAGTCAATTTCTTACTGGAGACTGTTTCGGTTTGATTAAGAAAACAATATATTTCAGTAACGATTAATATCGATGTACCGGTTCAGATTACCACTATTTTTAAAAATATATATAATTAAATGCAATTATAGTTATTTTTATTGGCATATAAAATAAATAAAACAAATAATTTAAATATTATATAATTATATACTATATTTCTATAAAAAAAAAATAAACATTTTAAAACTAATCTATTATTTTAGTAATTACTGAATTAGTTAATATAATTTTGTTTTTATTATATTCCATACTATACGATTTTTTTTTTTTTTTTTTGCTAGGCATACTACATACTATACATACTAAATTACTAATATATTAGCCCAAACCATCTTGAAAAAAAAAAAAAAAAAGCCCAAGCTCAACATAATTGATATGTTTTTCCCTCCTGCTTCTAAAAGAAAAATTGTTTTTCCCTCTTCCTGTTCTTTCGATCTCCCCACCTTTTTTTTTTTTTTTTTTTTTTTTTAAATTTAATTTAATTTTCTTTTCTTTGTTATTCTCCACACGTTACAGCCTGAATTCCAATTTTCCATGTTCTTATTAACCACTGAATTCAAACAGTTTTTGATACAATCTTATCTCTTTCTCACACTTTATTTACTCATTTCCTACTTTCAAATTTCTTATGTCTTTTCGAATACCTTCTTCGCTCCATTATAGAGCTCTCTCTATCTCTTTTATTGTTCTTTTCCGACCATATTCTTGATCCCATCTCTCTCTCTCTCCCACTGTCTTAGTTTCAGCTCCATTTATAACATCAATGACTTGCAAACTCAATGAATCATCCGTGCGCTGCCGCTCACCACCAGTTAGAAATTGTAAGCTTCTTATCGGTTCGGTATCCATTTGCCAGCCAAAATCCGGTATTTGCTCTTGTACGGCTAACACAACTCTGGTATGATCAGTACATAAACCGGTACAAAATACCAATATTTCTGTACCAGTCTGAGTTCCGGTACAATAAATTCTAGTCGTACAGGCCAGTATGGTACAATACTGACTTCATTACTCAAAACACAATTAAATTATATACAGATAAAATAATGAAGAACTAACACATTCACAATTACATAAAGAGAGTATTTATATTCACGAAATAAAAACCCTTATAGGAACCCTAAAAGGCCAAATCCACTTATTTCAAATTTTCATTGGCCTACAATATTTTCTAATATTTGTAATTTGTCTACTATAAAGAGTAGTTAATAGTATTTGTTCACAATATTTTCAAAATCCTTTTATAACAAATTATAAGTACTAAGTTGTTATTAGTTCTAATTTGAACCAACCACTTAAAATTACTTTTTTGTCCAACAATATCAACTTGTTGTTTAGAATTTGTTGTGAAAATATTATAATTTGCCTACTATAAAGAGTGATTTTATAATATTTGTAATTTGTCTGCTATTTTTTTTTTAGAGAGTTTCAACCAGTAGCATCCGCTTCTAATAATAGCCTTCTATCATCAGACCAAGACACCAATCATTTTTTGGTATTGCCAGAAATTAAATCCCAAATCTCTTATTTAACCATCAGAGTAATTAATGTTATTTCATCGTATTGGTTTGGGATTACATTATGTTAATTGTTTAGTTGAGATGCCCCCACTCTCAATAATGGATTAATCTATATATATATATATATATATAACCGAAACTTTTGAAGCTCCCACAATTTTTCACGTCAGCATTATTTAAAAAAAAAAAAAACAAAAATTCTGATTTTCTTTTTTTTCTAAAACCCAATAATACATAATACTTGTTCCTCCCCTGTTCCTTCCTCGTTCAAAACACACCCCACGGTGAAACGTTCCCCATCATCCAAAACACATCCCATGGCCAAACCCCTTCTCCATCATCCAAAACCCAGACCCATATTAGCTCCAACAAAACTTGATCTCGTTCCCCTTCTCCTCTGAAGTGACTCACTCCAATCGCAAATACAGGTCGGCCAAACCACTTCTCCGTATCAGACCATTCTCTCTCAGTATTTCTCAATTAATCTATGAATAATATATTTTCCTATTGTCTTTAATTAGTTTTTTCTGTCAATTTAGGGATTTCGTCTTTAATTAGGTTTTTCTGTCATTTTAGGGATTTCACTTCCTAACCCTCGGGTGTGTTGGGTTTTGGCTATCAATTGCAACTGAAGCTAGCCTCCTCTATAGAGGAAGTCCAAACCCGAGGTAAGAATTCTGATTTGCTCTTCAATTGAAAACCTACCTGCCTAGTTATTACTTCCAATATACTGTTCTTTCTCCACTTCAATTGTTCATGGAATTTTGTTTGTGGTTGTGGGTGATCTACTTTGGTGTCTTGCGTTGCTATGGTTGAATGGTTGACCTCTGGTTTGCTGGCATTAAAAAGAAGGTTTTTTTTTTTTTTTTTTTTTTGTGTGCTTTAGGTTCTAGCGATTTAAGGTGGAAATTTGTGTTATTTATTTTTCCATCTCAGTTTTGAAGCAAAATTGGGGGTTTTTTTTAATTTATTTTTTATTTAGGTTCTGGTTGAAGCTTGACATTGGTGGTATATCAATTTTCTGTCAATAAGTTTTTAATTTCTAGATTACATTACTATAATTTTTTTTAAGTTCCTCTGTTTCAGCACCTATACATCAACTAAGTTCTATTTCTTGGCCATACCTGTTAGGTGTTTGACAAATGGCCAACAAGAGTAACTATGTACATGGGTTGTCCGTGAATTACAGTAGGTACTATTGATGAGAATTTGTATTGTAACTCACAACTAGAACTATGAGTTATAATTTTGTTAATAGAGAACTATAAGTGTTTAGAATTTTGGTTAAGAGTAATGATTTTTACTGATTAGTTCTTTGGAATTTTGGTTTTCTTTTTAATTGTTGTGCTTTTATTTAAGCAGTCATTTTAAACATCTGAAAATGATGCTGCAACCTATGACTTCACTACATAAATTATTTTTATCTGAATATATGTAGTGTAAATGGCAAAGCTTTGTAATAGTACTCTAATGCTATGGATATCACCTTATAATGTTAGGTTCTGTCTAAAATTTTCTTATGGAATAGATGTATTGAACACATCTTTTATGTGTTTGTGGGATTGACCTATATAAGCTCTACATACATATTCATATTGGTATATTCAATTTGTGTTTGCCTATTGGGTTTGTGTGTTTTGTTTGAAAAAAAATCTCACTCCCTCTTGCATTTTAATTAATTTATTTATAATTTGATAGTTATACTCTCACATTATTTTAAGTCAACTTTATGATTTATGTCTCTTGGTTTTAGTTGTCATAGGAATTGCTAACACATTGAATCACCACCTGTGCTCTCATCCTACATTAAAATAAAAATACTATTAACTGTTAACTAACCAAGCATGGTAGGTGTCCAAGAAAATAATATAGTTACATTATTCCATTGCTTTCAATTTATTTCTCCTTCCCCCAATTCTGCACAGATACTTTCACACATTTTATCAAACAAGTCCACGCATTATACCACAATGACTCACTAAATGCATTGTATGTAGTTGTGTCAGATTTGGTTTTGAATTAGAATTGGTTTTATAGTGGTTGAAACCCTAATTTGGGTTCATTTCTATATACAACCCTCTATATACATCCATTGGTAAGGTTTTTTTTCCCCCTTTTTAAAATTTGGATGTTAAATATGACTTAGGTTTTGATATTGTGGTGGATTGGTTTTGATTTAGGAAATTGGGTTAGTCTATGGTCAACATAGAAGAGGTTGCTTAAGAGATCATTTGGGGAGAACATGCACTTGGCATTAATTTGTAAAGCGTATTTTGTTGTTGTTGGTGGTGGTTTTTTTTTTTTTTTTTTTCATGCGATTTTGTGGACAATTATCAATGAGTATTAACCTCTTATATGTTATACGTATACATGTTATTTTCAAACCTGTAATTAATGTTTTGGTCAATTTCACCACTGCCTTTCATGATTATTATGTATAAGCTACACTTATGTCATCAGTTGAAGAAGTGGTGTTCCTTTGCAAAGCAGCCAATAAATATATAGTTGTCAACTTCATTTTCTTTTGTTCTTCCATGAAGATGAGGGGGATGCACGTTCACAATGTTTGATGTGCAAGTTGAAAGAAAAGAGATGAGATTCTAGGAGGAGAATGTTTGGATCTAGATTGTCATAATATTGAGCAACTATGATAGCTATTGCGGTTGCAATTGGCTTCTATGTAAATTAAATGCCTCTAACGAATATAGATGTGGCAATAGTGTTTATTGGAATTCTTTTGACAGTACTATATCTACAAAATACAATAGAGTGAAAAGTGAATTTATGTAGTGACATTGATTTACAATTAATATAAAGTTGTATGTTTTCATTGTTTCAAAATTGAATTTGGATTTTGACTTTGAGCCAAGTAAACATACAAAGGTTGCAATCCTTTGCAAATAATTTTCACGTTGTCTTAATGTTACTTTAGTTTTCAACATTATTTTCTATAAAAAAAAAAATAGTTTTTTCTTTCTTTCTTTTTCAATCTCTCTCTCTCTCTCTCTCTCTCTCTCTCTCTCTCTCTCTTTTCTTTTTTTCTCTTTTTTTTTTTTAAGCTTTTTCTTGGTAAGCAAATCAGCCTTTCCTTGATTCTTTTAGCTTTTCTTTTAATGTGAGGTTAATTAATTAAATATTTATTTAACTATCCCATGCATTGCACGGGTTAGCGACTAGTTTAAAGAAAATAGAAACGTTAACCAATACTCAGTCTTTTCTCAGTTGTTTAGTTTCTCTTATATGTCGAACCACGACAATAATTCAAAATTTTATTCCTCATAATCTTATATTTAATCAATATTCTTCCTCTGCTCTTTTAATTGATTCTTCTTTTACTCTTTAAATAGTCCTAAATGTATTATAAAAAATAATATTGTATTTTTAAGGTTGTTGCCGCTATAAAATAATAAAAGAAGAACCTTTTTTCTTTCTTTTTTGTTGAGAAAATAAAAGAAGAACCTTAATTAACAATTTCGGAGTAGCATGGAGCAGTAGCACATTTATGTTAAATTATCAAAGAAATAAAATTAATTAGAGAAGGAATAATTGTGTGTTGTACTATGATTTAATGCATTATATTATATTATCAACAGGGCTGGCCCTAGGCATTTTGGGGCCTTAGGTGAGAACTAAAATGACGTCTTTTTTTATATATATTTATGTATTAATTAAATTAATATTTATTTAATATTTTCATATTATAATATATTTAATTTAAAATCTATTTTTCTTGCATTTTGAGATGTAAATTGACTAATTAAATTTTTGTATTCAAGTTTTTCTAACATCTTATTTTCAATCGATAATATAGCTAATCCACTTAATCTTTCTTGAGACACTGTCGATCTTAGATATGATTTTATTTATTTTAATTTTGAAAACCTTCTTTTTGCAGAAGTAATTGTAACATGTGTTGTTAGTAAAATTCTATAAGTAATGCATATATTTGGAAATGAATCTAACCTGTTTATAGAATTAAGTATGTCAATTGGAGTATATTCTTTTATTTGTAAAATTTCTTTTAAAACTTTTAACTCTAAAAATAAATCTATACCGTCAATATCATAATAAACATCATGTTTGAGAAAAGATTCAAGTTTAAGATAGTATTTTTGCAAACTATCATCATCTAGCTAAGAGAGAGAGGCAAAGAACAAGGTGAGAGAAGAGGCAAAGAGCAAGAGTGAGAGAGAGAAAATGTATGAGTACCAATGTTTACAAGAATGTTCAAGATTTTTTATTCTTTGCTCACAAGGATGTATTAGATTTTTTAAAATTTCATCTAAAACTAAATTTTTTTTTTCTACTATCCCTTCTTTCCAAAATTATGGAGCCCCCTTCCACTTGGGGGCCATAGGCAATGATCTAATTGACCTAGTGGAACGGCTGGCCCTGTTCTCAAAAAAGTAAAATCATGTATAGAAAGAAACATATTATATCAATTGTTGGTTACGAAAAACTCTCTTATGACGAAATATTAGTTGATTATGTAATCATGATTCTATCAACTTAAACTAATGACATCCTAACAATTTAGTTTCAGTCAAAGTGGTTTCTTTCTTTCTTTCTTTTTGAAAAAAAGAAACCACTTTGGCATCCTAACAACGTATTTTCAATATCCTAACAAGAAATCAAATATTATTACTTCATCCTTAACTTATTTCTTTTTCCCTGAAGTAATATATGCGTCAAAATATTTTGTACTTTAATTGTTTCTTTTTTTCCATATTGTTCTTGGTTTTGAAATCATGGTTCCGCTTGATTGACACAGCATTTTAAGATAAAATTAGTCTTCTTTCACTTCAAATTTGTCAATTTCTACTACAAAAGAGAAAATTGGTTGAATTTTGATGATGTGTTGAAATTGTCAGTGAGTTGTAAGCTCCGAATCACACCAATAAGTAACTATGAAACAAGAACAAAAGGACTAAACAGAAGGCACTGGTGTGGTACCAGCCAAAAATCTTCTAAAGGTCAAATTAGTGAATGAGAAATCTCTAAGAATTCTATAGTGAGAGAGCCAGGGATTTCCTGTGTACATGAGAAAAGAGGAGGTTTGGGCTTATATAGTGGTGAGTAGTGAACTGAGATCCCTTAAGAGTGGAAATTTTTCCTTGTAGGGAAGATTTGGTATTAGGGTTTCCAAGATTTTAGGGTGTCTTTCCATACGAGGGAGATATTTAGTAGTGTTTTTATGCGTGATACACAAGATGTTTCCATATATAAGTATTCATGAGGACCAAGCAAGGCCACATAGGACCTGTTAGCTTTTCCACTCCGTCAGCCCATGGTCATTCGTCGCTTAAGGATCTCTCGCCGGCTTGTGTGGGAGACACGTCCGTTGGTTTTTATGGTGGAGTTTTCCCTTGAAAGCTCCATTGGTTCTTAAGGGTGCATCACCCCCATTGTCGTTGTCCTGGAGCCTTTGCCAATTTCTATGAAGCTGACGGCCCCGTAGGTGTCGTCAACTCTCTTAGTCTTACGTCTATAAGTCAATTTCTTTGTCAAAAATATCCCTATCAGTTGCCTCATACTCCGTGGTTCTGTTAGCTGTAACTAACGATCCTCAAAGTAAGAGGGTATTTATGATCATTAATTAGAGTTTTATTGAAGATAGAGTCATTAAATGGCATAGGTAGCCCTAGGTTTAAATGCTAGGTGACATGTGGCACTTGTTGGTTGGCCTTATTTCCAATTAGAAGCGTCGCTTCATATATCGCGCCCTTTCACTCTATAAATAGTTCCTCCTTCTCTAATTATTTTCATTCCTTTGCTTTTTATATCTCTTGAGAGCTTCCAGACTGGAGCTTTTATGTCGCACCATTGCTTACGAACAGTCCGTCGTTGTGTCACTCCGTCATCTTTCTAGGAATCCATCGCTTTGAGCTGCCATCCACTCTTGTAAGTTTCTTTCCTTCATCTTCTTTTAATTTATTTTCCTAGTTGGTCATTATTTGTTTAGAGACCTGTCGAATAGGTTCTTAGAATACCTCTGTCACTTGCAGGTGAATAGATGTCAAGTGATAGAGAAGCGACGAGTGAAAATTCATTGTCAATCCATAAGAGTGTAGGCTATGACGAGGTTTATCCGTCAGGGTGCTAGCCCGAGGAGGATGTAACCTGGTCCCCAGAAAGGGAACCATCTGCTCACTCAGCTGTCGAGGAGGAAGATGAAGAGTATGAAGAGGATGAGGAAGGAGAGGAAGAGGGAGACAAAGAGAAGGAAGAAGAAGCGGAGGGAGAAGGGGGAGAGAAGAAAGATGATGAGGAAGACCTAGATGAGGCAGTAGGCCAACTAAACGGTAGTGGCCCTAGGCCCTTCATCTTTCCTCTGATATGGATGGTGAATGATTTTTACCCGACCATGTCCTCGAAGGTCTTTAACGAACTCCGCAACTATTTCCAAATCCTTGAGAACATTCCCCTCCATATGCCAAGGAAGTTTGAGAGGTGTTTCTCGAGAAAAATAGCGGACATCGATATGTATAATGGCATGTTTGCTGCAAAACTAAGATTGCCACTAACGAAGCTACATCGTCAGCTTGCCAATTATCTAGGTCTACCTGTCAACAAAATCTCCTCTAATGCATGGATAATATTTCTTGGGGACGAAGTGATATGGGGTCAACTAAGTGGTGGTAACTGTCACCTTACCCTCGATGAGTTTTTTTACTACTACAAGCCTCAACAGATTTCCTCGTCAAAGGGCATCTACCAGTTCCTAGCAAGGAAGACTTTGCTTAGGCTAGTGTCAGACATGCCTGACTCTAATAGGAACTGGAAAAACAAATACTTTTTTGTTTAAGAGACTAATTGGGTGTGTAGACCCAAGGAGTGGGATAGTATGCCCGATAAGTTTAACAATACCTGGGGCATTGTGAGGGAGTCAGGTGTATCATCTGTATTTTATTTTTCACTGCCTCGTCAATTTTAGTTATGCATCTAACACTTTTTTTTTCTAGCTTAGATTCATTCGCCAATTTACGACAAATAGGAGGGCTTTATTAGACGTGTTTTGGAAATCCCCTTCAAGCAAAGGAAATGGAAGGATTTGGTTACCCTTGACACTCTCCATGCATCCTGTGGTGGTCCAAAGTCAATGCCTGTAGCCTGAAGGTTACACACCTTTTCACGTCATCGTAAGTTTTCATACTTGTCCACCTTTTAATTCGTCCATCACCTTTCTAACTCTCTCTGTCACCCTTTTTTTTAGAAATGAACATAGTCAAGCAAAGGACGATGGTGAGGAAATCTATTACTACATGCAAGTAGTAGGGGGAGGCATCGACATCAGCCCCCAAGGTGACCCCCAAAGTTGCCCCAAAGAGAAAGAACAATGCCAAGAACAACCATCCATCCAAGAAAGGGATAGGCCCATCCATTAGGGATCAGCAACGGAAGTCCCCTCCACCCCCTCGTCATGGAGCAAGAAAAGGCTTGATAACGGGGAAGGGCCCTATTGTCCCTAATCCCATCTAGAGGCTGGTCACCCACAAAGACTATGCCATTAAGATGATCAATTCGATTATCAAGGAGACAAACTTAGACCCCATCACTTTTAGTACATAATTCTTGTGTACTTATTCTAACTGTCATTTTTTTTTTCAGGGGTTGGTACAGATGAGGGCCCTTTAGGACAGATGTGTAACCAATGAGGGGGTGATTCGACAATTCTGTAAACATCAAGAAATAGAGAACAAGGAGAGGGGTCAATACAAGGAGGCCATCCATACTCTTAACATGGAGTTGATGGCTAAGCTTGCCCTTCTGAAGGAGGAGACTCGTCGTTATGAGGAGGTAGAGAAGACGAACGCCAACCTGATGATAGAGTTGGCCACTCTTTGTGAGTAAATGGACAAGGCCAAAGCTGACACTATGGCGGCATTCCGGATCTCATAGCCTTTCTTTGACAAGTGCGGCATCTTTTATGGCGAAGGGTTTGACAACTGCTTGAAATAGGTTGCAGCCGTCTACCCAGATCTAGACTTCTCCTAGATAGCCATAGACGACATCGTCCTGCCAACTCCTGGGGGAAACGACATCGTCAGTGATGAGACCGACGACTTCGTCCACATCATTGAAGAGGAAGTGAAGGACCCTGATGCTAAGGTTGTCGTCCAACCTGCTTCTGAAGGCTTGGCGGCTCCCGTGGTCCCATTTGCTGTAGATCGCCCAACAACTGCGGATTCTCGTCTCTAATGCTCCCCCGTCCTAATTTTTACCCTTATCTTTTTCGAGTTGTATTTAATTCTTCTTTTTTTTAAGTTTATTTGTAAGATAGTGGTAAATACCCTTCGTTTGGGCTTTATGTAAAAACATTTACCCCATTGGGTTTATATCTACTACATTTTATCCTTTGCTTATACTTATCGTTTTATTTTTATTGCAATTGTGGATATGCCCTTGTTGTGTTTGTGCCCTTTCTAGCTTGTTGATATTTTATTTCATCCGTTAGTAATATTTGTGTGTTTTACTTAGTGGCTCTCTTAGGACTAAGGGTATTAGGACTAGGTACCCATCGGTACCCTTAGACCTCCGTCCAACCCATAGATAGGATTTTAGCAAAGTTTTTAAGACCAGGTACCCGTCGGTATCCTTGGTCGTCCATCCACCTCATAGGTAGGACTTAATATAGTTTTTAGGACTTGGCACCCGTCAGTATTCTTGGTCCGCCATACATCCTATAGGTAGGACTTAGTATGATTTTCGTGACCAGGTACCTATTGGTATCCTTGGTCACTCGTCCATCCCATAGGTAGGACTTAATATAATTTTTGTGACCAGGTACCCATCGGTATTTTTGGTGCTTCGTTCATCCTGTAGGTAGGACTTAGTAGAATTTACATGACCAAGTACCCATCGATATCCTTGGTCGTCCATCCACATCATAAGTAGGACTTAGTATAATTTTTGGTCAATTCACTGAATTGTATATAGTAGGACAATGTATTTGATAATTCATTCAAGTCTTATTAATAATAGAAAAGCTTAAAAAAAGAAAAAAAAATTAACATCCTTAAAACTTCGACATCTTTCAATATCTAACTTTGACGTAAATAATAAAAGAAAGCGATAAGATAGGCTACACTCATCTACTACTTGTAGTATTTCCTCAAGTTCTCAGTGTTCCATGGGTGCCTTTGTTCGTCGAGGGTTTCTAGGTAGTAGGTCCATTTTCTATGGTAGTCGATGATCTTGTTGGGTCCTTCCCAGTTAAGGCCCAACTTGCCCTATACGGGGTCTCTAATGGCCGTTGTCACTTTCCTAAGACCCAAGTCTCTTGCCCGAAAATGACAAGGCTTGACTTTGGTGTTGTAGAATTTCGCCATCGGGTCCTGACAATGAGTGATCCGCTATTCTGCCATCACTCTGACTTCGACAAGAAGGCCCAACTCTTGGCGCTTCCCCTTTTCATTCCTTTCTTCATTATGGTGGGATATTCAATAACTAGTTAGTCCAACTTCTGCCAATATGACGGCTTCATCTTTGAATGCAAGGCAGAAATATGTCTCCCTTGTAGGTGTGCAAGTCGTTATCCAATATGCCCATAGGACACCGGGTAATTCGTCCAGCCATATACCCTTTGCCCCTTCAAGCCAAGTGTTAATAATCTTAAGCAAGAATCGTTCTATAACCTCAACTTGTCCGTTGGCTAGGGGGTGAGTGGGAGAGGAATAGTGGTTCTTGATCCCTAAATGTTGGCAAAAATCTCTAAATGCGTCATTGTCAAATTGCTTTTCATTGTCAGAGACGAAGATCCTAGGGATTCCAAAGCGGCAAATTATACTTTTTCAAACGAAACTTTGGACATTTTTCTCTGTGATGGTGGCCAATGGTTCTACCTCGACCCATTTGGTGAAGTAGTTAATTCCTACGACAAAGAACTTGAGCTGCTGTACTGCCATGAGGAAGGATCCTACTATGTCTAACCCTCATTGGGCAAACGGCCAGGGGACGCTCATTAGTGTAAGTTCCTCTGATGGCTGTCGTATGATGTTGCTGAAGTGTTGGCACTTATCACACGCCTTCATGTAGGACTGGGACCAACGAACGTGCCACAGAGTGATTCCCATACACTCTTTCATGGACTTCTCTCATGGTATAGTTTACCTTTACCAGGGCTAGGCACCTCAAATATGGACTGGAGAAGCCATTCTTGTAAAAGACATCTCCGATTAGTATGAAACGTGATGACTGTACCTTCAACCTACGAGAAGCATTTCGGTCTTTTGGGAGCATCTCATTCCTGAGGCAAAGGGTTTTGAATGTTTCCCGAAGGTCTTCTGGGAGAATTGCAGTCTTTAACATTCCGCTCAATTTGTGGGGCGAACATCTTACTTATAAGCCTTTGGTATGTCACCCGTACGTTCTTTAGTTTGAATGGCACGACTTTGTAGTAGAAGATTCATTGGCTCGTGATGAATGAAGTCTTCTTTTGGTCTACTTCATCCAATCTAATCTGATTATATCCAAAAAAGGCATCCATAAAACTTAACAGCTGATGGCCAGTCATAGAGTCTACGAGGAGGTCAATGTGCGGGAGAGGGTAGCTGTCCTTGGGGCATGTCTTGTTTAGGTCGATGAAATCTACACACATTATCCACTTGCCATTTGCTTTTTTGACCATGACTATGTTGGTCAACCACTCAAGGTAGTAGACTTCCTTAACGAAATTTGCCTCTAGTAATTTATGTACCTCTTTGGCTATGGTTTTGCCTTTTTCTTGGGTGAAAATTCTCTTCTTCTGTCAGACTGGAGGGAAGGATGGGCATACATTGAGTTTATGAACCATGGTATTCGAACTGATCCCTAGCATGTCCTCGTGGCTCCAAGCAAAGACGTCTTGATTGTTCTTTAGGAAGAGGGCAAACTCCTTGCGAACCGAAGCGTCAGCCTGCATGCCAAAACGAGTGATTTAGCTTGAGATGTTATCATCCAAAGAGATCTCTTTCAGATCTTCCATTGGCTCTACTATAACCCTCCTTCTCTATTGTAATGCCTAGAGATCTCTTCCAGGCATTTGCTGGCAACCATCTAGTCACCTCATGCTTCTTCTATCCCATACTCCACTGCGAACTTTACTAGCAAGTGGTATGTGGACGTGGCTGCTCTCCATGCATTAAGCGTAGGTCGACCAATGATGGCTTTATAAGTAGAGGATTAATCAATGACCAAGAAATTAACTTCCTTAGTGAGCTGCTAAGGGTACGTCTCGATGGTTACTAGCAAAGTGATGGTTCCCACGAGAAAGACCTTAGTGCCATCAAATCCCACTAATGGTGTGTTTAAAGGTAGGAGATGCTCTTTGTCAACCCTTATTTATTGGAATGTAGGGTAGTCGAGGATGTCCGCTAAACTCCCGTTGTCCACTAGTACCTGTTAGGTATTGAAGTCTGTAATTGACAAGCTAATAACCAGGGCGTCATCATGAGGGTGGTGTAATCGCCTAGCATCCTCTTCTGTGAAACTAATGGCTGGGCTGTCGATTCTGGTCGCTTTAGGTGACCGTCCAAAAATCTGGACACTCTGTACCATTTGTAAGTACGTCTTGCCTTTTTAGAGGATCCCACCATTGTGTTTCCTCCTACGATCACCCTTATCTCTTTGAGCGGGGCTCTAGGTCTTTCCTTGGCTCACTAGTCAAGTTTAGGGTCCTTTGGCAAGTTCTCTTCGCTCCTGATGAACCGCTACAACTTCCTCTACTTGATGAAGGCTTTAATCTACTGTTTGAGGTCACACTTTAAAGTGTCATGCCTATGGTCTCAGTGGAATGGTAGTACTTGTTCTTGGGCTTTTTGTTTGGATCACCCTTCAGTTTATTTGGCCAAGTCAATGTTGCTTCGTCCCTTATCTGCATGAGGACTTGATCCAACGAGGCAGTCAAAGGAGTGAAGTTCATCGTCCTCCTCGATGGAGGTCTTGATCTCCTATCATCCCTTCAGTCGCTCATTCGAGCCGACTTTCTTCCTTTTTCTAGGCGAGGGTCATCTTGCCTTTCCTTCTTCTTCGGTCTGCCCCCCCCCCCCCCCCCCGAGCGATCATTGCATCTTCGACATTCATGTATTTCGTGGCCTTTTATAGCATGTCGACCATTGTCTTTGGGTCGTTCTTGTACAGCATGTCGACTTCATCAATTAAGAGGTCTCCTTGTTAAAACAGGTTATGTACGACCTTAGGCTCTCATCTTCCCACTGTTTAATGTTTAGTAGACTTGCTGAGGATCTTTCGTACCTTTACCCCCCATTAAAGTGAGTGACGAAGTGCCCACTTAACTCCTTAAAGGTGGACGCCATGTTGGGAGTTAGCTTACTAAACCATACCCACGTTGGTCCTTTAAGTCTAGTGGGGAATTCTCTACACATAATTTCATCTGGAACCCCCTATAGGTGCATAAGGGTTTTGAACAACTCCAGGTGGTCGTGGGGGCCCTTTGACTCGTCGTATGCTTCCACTTATGGTTTTCTGAACTTGGCTGGAAGGAGGAAGGACGTGATCAGTGTAGTGAAGGGGGAATCAATACGATGGACTAGTTTGTCCAAGCTAGTGGACACTAGACCCTTCAGGGCACTCATCATCATATCCATCTTCTCTTTCATCATCTACATCTCTTACGCCATGCGCAACGTGCTAACTTCCAGCTTGGAGGGATGACAAGTATCCTGCTGGTCCTATCTACTGACAACATTGCTTTCCTCTTAGTCGTTCCTTTCTTGGTGAACGTTCGTCGAGGGACAATCGTCGTTGCGTTCATCCCTGTCTTGTCCGTTATTCTAATCATTTGGCTCCTGATCATTCAACTACTTCAACTGTCGTTCCAACTTGTGGTTCTACTGAGTGTGCCGTTCAACCGCCATTGCGAGGGTTTGCACTTGCCTTTCCAATGCATTGGGTAGTTTCCCACTTTCTTGGTTGGTAATGGCCATCAACTATGTTAGGACAATACAACTCTTAGTCTTTGAAATGACGATATAGCTTATCACTTGTTTTCCAACAGACGGTGCCAATTGATGATGTGCTGAAATCGTCAGTGAGTTGTAGGCTCTGAATCACGCCAATGAGTACTTGTGAAACAAGAATGAAAGGACCAAATAGAAGACACTAGTATGGTATCGGCCAAAAACTCTCTGAATGCTAAATTAGTGAATAAGAAATCTTTAAGAACTCTATAGTGAGAGAGCTAGGGATTTCCTTCGTACTTTAGAAAAGAGGAGGTCTAGGGCTTATATAGTGGTGAGTAGTGAATTGAGATCCCTTAAATGCAAGGATTTTTTCTTGTAAGGAAGATCTGGTATTAAGGTTTCTGAGATTTTAGGGTGTCTTTCCATATGAGAGAGATATGGGTGAGTAGTAGAGTTTTTGTGTGTGATACGTAAGATGTTTCCTTATATAAGTATTCATAAGGACCAAGCAAGGCCACGTAGGACCTATCGACTTTTCCACTTCGTCAACCCATGGTCATTTGTTGCTCAAGGATCTCTCGTCGATTCTTGTGGGAGACGTGTCCATCAGTTTTTATGGTGGAGTCATCCTTTGAAAGCTCCGTCGGTTCTTAAGGGTGCATCACTCCCATTGTCGTTGTCCTAGAGCTTTTGCCAGTTTTTGTGAAGCCAACGCCCCTGTAGGTGTCATCAGCTCTCTTAGTCTTCTGTCTATACGTCAATTTCTTTGTCAAAAATATCCCTGTCGAATTTAAATTTGAAAAGAGAGAATTAATGATGAGCCACTTGATGTGGATACATACAAAAAAAGAAGGTAAAAAATACACAGGAGTACGTGGTGACAATCGCAGTCGCAGATGCATAAATTAATTCCTGTTCTCTTTTTTGGAAAGAAAATTGATAATTCTCTGGTAATTAGCGGGTGATTATTATCTTGATTGATATATCATGATTCCGGTTATAATAATTGTGGGCTGGATAACAATTATAATTGTAGGTGAGATTCTTAATTAGCAGTATATTCTTTGCTTTCATGTTTTAGTTGATTGACACGGGGCTTCGCTGAGCTAAAGTATTACTCAATTATTTTAAGCTTAAGCATGCTTCAGCAGGATTCAGTTTAAAGTGGTCTGACTAAGTTGAATAAATAATACGGATCCTGTGTCGTTTATATTCATACCAATAAAAAAATTTACTTTGTGGAATAATAAAATTTACTTTAGTTGTTGGTTTGACTATGTTGAATTAATGATAGGGATCTGGGTCTACATTTTATGAAATTTATTAAAAAAACTGACATAAAATTATTTTTTAACAGATAGCTTACTGTACCAGTTAACACTATCCTTAATATAATACAATCCAATAGTCTTGTTTGTGCAAAAACCGATGGATCCAAAAACTAGAGCAAGGGTGTCCCTTATGTGTCACGCTAGCATGGTTCTTGGGGCATTTATTTAATGATTCCTATGATGCAAGCCTCATGCATGCCTTAACAGTTAATGCTAAAAAATAAAATTTAATGAATAAACTCATCTATCTAGAGAGACGTTATTACACGTAACTTGTATAAACATGATTATTCTGACACACGCACGCGTGCACCCACACAGGAAAAAAAAATGCATACTTTTTTTTTTTTTTTTAATGTTTGATTTTCATGACTGATTATCTATAAGAATAAAATTTAGGTACAGTATTTTAAGTGTAATTTCTTAAGTTTATTTTTTCAGTTTTTGCCACATAGATACTTATCTAAAAAATATATTTTTATCTTATAAAAAAAAATTCATATGGTAGAATCTTAAAAGAGAAATTTATGGATCAGCACCTAAGTACTATACTTAAGTCTTGCCCTATCGGTAAATCGTTAAATTTTTATTTGTACAAAAGTTGTAAATGACACTCAATCTCATCTAACACCATAATTAATTTTGCTAGATTCGAAAAATGTTACGAACACAACTTTTGTTACAATTTTTACTACAACTTGCTCACATGACAAGTTGTAAGTGTGGAGTAAAGGTGGTGAGTCCACAATTCCACCACTCATAACTTGGCATGTCAGCAAGTTGTGGCTAAAATTGTGCTCCTATTTTCTCTCTCTCTCTCTCTCTCTCTCTCTCTCTCTCTCTCTCTTTTTTCTTTTTCTTTTTTCTTTTTGTTTTTTTAACCAAAAGTCATATAGTAACTGTCTTCTTCTTTTTTTTTTTTCTTTTTTTTTTTTTTTAAGTTATATTGTAACTTAAAATAAGACTCATATGTACTACACGACGGATCTCTTTCTCTCTCCAGTTTCTGATTTCATAACAAGCATGGCTATTACATTTGTCCGAGGTATATTTGTTATTCAAAAAGGCCACATGCTATGTAATTACCTTATATCATATTCGTACCATAATTAATTTTAAATGGAACTCATTGATGATAACCAATGTCGGGCCTATTCACCAATCAAGCTGATACTGAATACTGATAAGCAAATTGATATCCACCAGATTGGCTGATCATGATTTTATTTTATTTTTTTCCTTCCAAATAATGTATTTTATAATACTATATTATGTTCTTAAATGATTATTTAAAAAAAATTGAAAATATATCTTAATAATATAGTTGAAATTGAATAATAAAATTTACTTTAATTTTTGTGGCGAAAGTAGATTGTGTATTGATGAGTTTATATCAAAATAATAAAATATAATGTATTATTAAATAATTTCAAATAAAAATTTAAACTAATTTTAATTTTTTTTGAAAATTTTGGTAAAAATATGTAATTGGAGATTTTAAAAAATAAAAATAAAAATTTGAGAAAATTATGTTGCTAATTTTAATGTATTCTTAACATGCACAAAAAATCACTTTAATTAAGTTATGCCGCGAAACCACATTGTGGAAGATTGAGTTTTTATCAAAACCAAACCCATAATATAGACTATTAAAATAATTAATGAAGCTTGTTTTAATTTTTTTTTTTTTTAAATTGTGATGAAGTTTTAATTAAAGTAGTATTCTTAAACTTCTTAAAACTTTAAGAATGGAATTTTAATTTTAAAGTAAATCATATTAATAATTTTTAATATATTCATAACAATAGAAAGAGAGAGCATCCATTTGATGTAACCAGGTGATACTGTTTTCTTTTTAGATAAAAAAAATAAAAGTATCACGTGAAACATAATTTTTATGATTTAGTACAGTAAATGATATTGAAAATTATTGCTATTAATATATATTAAAATATAGCTACGTAGTACGGTCTCAAACTATTTGTTTTTTTTTTTTTTTTTTTTTTTTTTTTTTTTGAATTTTTCGAACCCAAAGTCTTTGCCTTTTTTAAACACGACAAAGTGAGGCCCACATGCGTAAACCTCGTACAGACACCGCTAAAAATGTCATTTTCCTGCTGGGCCGATAATAAACTTTGTAATTTAGGATTCCCTTAACAGTCGGCTATAACAAACGAGTATATAGCATGCTGTCATGCTGAGTTTTTTAGTTGTCCTATCTTGTAGAAAAAAAAAAGTGTATTTAATTATTATATATATATATTATTTAAAAATTTTAATTTATAAGTGAATAAATTAATTTAAAAATTAATAATAGAATGATTTTATTTTTTAAGTAATATTTTAGTAAGAGTTAGAGTTACATTTTTACTAAATTGTCCTTTAATTTTGTTTCTATTTAAATATAAGGCTGGACAATCTGGACAATTTTGAAGTGGAGTGGTAACGCGTATTGTTGTATTTTTACTAAATTGTCCTTTAATTTTATCTCTATTTAAACATAAGGCTGGACAATCTGGACAATTTTGAAGTGGAGTGGTCACGCGCATTGAATCATATGAGATGCACTAATATCAATGATTGCGGGACCATCTAACACGGGCCGGGTTAATTCGTTAAAGTGAAGAGTGACTTGCTATTGCGATTCAGCATTTTTCATTTTCAGAAAAAGTATAGGTATGTATATGTAGTTTGTAATGTATATATACACTTCATGATCATCTCAAGTTCTTGGAAGATCACCAGTCCCCAACTGCGTCAGACTAATAAGCAATCAACTTCCTTTACACCTTTCTTAGAGAATCCCATGAGCCATACAGATAACAACTACGTCCATAGAGAGACTGAAGCTTCAGATTCACTTGCTCATGATGACCAGTCTCCATATCAGCCAAAAGTCGAGCTCAATCTTTGCACGCAATCTATGCCAATTGGCAGTGACCCCAAGATGGCTAAAAGGATTTACCACAATGCTAGCGAGCGTGATCGTCGCAAGAAGATGAATGCTTTGTACTCCACTCTTCGTTCACTACTTCCCTCGGCCGATCAAGCGGTACTGATTAAAATTCATTCATTCATTCATTCATTCTATCTTTTCAAGTTTCTATTGATCTTCGTTAGAGTTTCCTAGGAAACTAATTGAAGAAAGTATAGCACTTAGTAGCAGCCACTAGAAGTGTTTCTAATTCTGCCCTGCTATTATTGTCCGGGAAATTATTTAATGTGATATGGCTCCTATCCGATTATTTGCTAGGCAAGTAACTTTTTCACTTTCAATCTTGCCAATATGCAGTGACTGGTCTAGGAATTTTTTTTTTTCTAGAATGATTAGTAAGAAGATGTATCTTGGGGTAGGAGATAAATCTTGCAATCTATATAGTTTTCTTATTACAAATTTGTTCATAATACTAGTAAGAGAATAAAAGATAAACTATAAGTTCATAAAAAATATTGTTTCTTAATACAGTGAACGTACAAATTATTAGAGTTAAGATTAAATCAGGGAAATCATCTATTGTTTCTAAATATAATAAATATATTAATTATTTTTGTTCAGTGAATTTTAATTATTATTGCTTAGAATACTTTCATTTATTAATTTATGTTTATATTCTATTACAATTATTTTATTTAACAATTCAACTTCACTTTGATAACTATTGGTGCTTGTAGCTGTAATAAGAAAATTTTTGTTGTGTTAACATTTGCTTTTGTCTTCACAAAATCACTCTCCTATCCCACGCCCCGGGTCTAATTTTTTTAAGAATCACCCTCCATCTAATTGTTTAATTGTCTTTTAGTATTAACATTTGCTACCCACTGACTGAATGACCCATGCCTCTAGTCCCCACTTAAGAAATAACAAACTAAAAACACATTCAAATTCAACCACTCCACTCACATATTCGGATAAAAGTATAAATTAATTAAAAAGTGCTATGTCAATAACATTTTCATAATAAATCTTAGGGGGTAAATTGTTTCCGATTTTAATTTGAAACCGCCACTAAGAAATTACCTTTTTGCTCAATAAGAACGGTTACTAACAACCTGTCACTTATAATTTCTTGTGAAAGTGTTGTGAAATGTTGTAGATATAGGCATTTCTCAAATTTATAATAACTTTATTTGCAAGAATATATTGTTAAGAGAATTATATTCAAGCTTATATTAGTTGAGCTTAAAAAAAATTAGGGTCAAAGTGTTCAAAATTTTATTTTAGGGGCTCTAAACAAAACAAAAAACAAAAAATAAAAATTATATATATATATATATATATATATAATATATTGGCTAGCTCAGGGGGTTAATTTGAGCCCCTAGACTAAAGATGACATTGCCCCTGCCAATATGGCCCATTTTCTCTCATGAAAAGGTGGAACATGCTTGTTTACTTTATATAACTACTGTGTAGCCTTGTGCACATGCACGGATGCAATTATAAATAATCACAATTATACTTTTTTTTTCTAGAAGAGGTTCAAATTATACATGGTAATAGCTTACATTTTTTTTTTAAAACCATACATTTCTAAAATCTGTAATGGTTTCTTTATACACTGCACACACACACATATGTGTGTGTGTGTGTAGGTTTTAGACTTTTCGGTTTTTGCACCCAATAATTAGCATGTCACAAAAATTAAAAACTTAAATGGACACGTGACGAAAAATTGGACTCTAATTGAAATCTAATTTAGAATTTAATTGAATTTGGACTCTTCATTTTTACACTCAATAATTTACTTGCACTAAATTAAAAATTAAATAGGAAACGTGGCGCAAAATTGATAATCCAATTAAAATCTAATTGAATTTTCTCTAAGTTTTGGCTATTAATATATATATATATATAGAGAGAGAGAGAGAGAGAGAGAGAGAGAGAGAGAGAGAGAGAGAGACATAATATACTGCAGGATTTCGTATAGGCCAAATTTGAACCCAAGCATTTTAATTGACAGCAAAATAATTTATAAGTTGGGCTAATTGAAAATCATCATATAGGTCTAAAGTGTAATTAAGAGTAAAATCAATCATAGGAAATGAGAGGTAGGATTTAAACCACAAATATGCATAAAACACCATAAATTGTGTTTATCACTAAGCTTTCATTTGAATCCTTATGCATATACTTTTCTAAGCAATAGTATATATAGTCTTTCTTACTCTCATAGGTAACTATATACTGCCATTGATGTTTGGTTGGCTTAAGAAATTTAAATATATAATTTTTAGAAAGTTTCAACCTATGACGTTTGCTTTTAATGATAGCTCTTTGTCATTAAACGAAGACACCAATCGGTTTTTGGTATAAGTGGGGATTGAATTTCAGATCTCTTATTCAACCATCAGAGACTTTAGCTATTGTCTATTGAACTAACTGGAACTCACAAGAAATTTAAATAGCAGTGGGAAGAACATTCTATTAGGCCCTCATAGACATTTGTGATGCATTTTCCATCACTACCCTTACCTTTAGAATCCATTTCATTTGTGTTGTTCACAACATTGTTGTTTTTGTTATAGGAAAAATTAAGTGTTCCGACTACAATTTCGCGCATGCTTAAATACATACCAAAACTAGAACAAGAAGTGGAGGTATTGATGCAAAAGAAGGAAGAGCTTATATCAAGGATTTCTAGGCAAGGGGAACAAATTCATCAAGAAAATCAGAGACAAATTGTAGGTCGGAGCTCTTTATCCGTTGTTTCTGCAAACTGGCTTAACGATAGAGAAGTTATGATTCAGATATCTACATATAAGGTTCATAAATGTCCACTAGCAAATATCTTGCTTAATTTGGAGAAGGATGGGTTTCTAGTATTAAATGTTTCTTCCTTTGAGTGCTTTGGAGGAAGGGTTTTTCATAATTTACACCTCCAGGTATGTGTTATGTTATTTGGTTTTTTTTTTTTTTTTTTTTGGATGAAATATTATGTTATTTGTTTGTTGGTTTTGTTGTCTTTAAAATAAACGGATAATATGTACATAACAGTTGTCAACAGAACTATACATTCACCTATTTTGGAATTTTTAGGATAAATTTACGGTAAAATTGATTTAATTTATTTATTGGTAAGTAAATGGTTTAAATTTGGGAAAATTACATTTTATCATCCTGAACTATACCTTCGATAACATTTTGTACTTTAAATTATGATATTTTATTACACTTTGCACCCAATGTCAAATTTACTATTAACTTGGATGGAAAAGTATGTGCCAAGTGAAATTATTCAAATTGCCCCTCTTTCTCATGCAATTCCTTAAAAACAAAGTAGAATTACACTTTATCATCCTAAACTATATGCCGATTACGCTTTACACCATAAACTTTTGATTTTCATCCAAGTTAGCAACTTGGCACCGAGATGCAAAGTATAACAAGGATCATGATTTAGGATGCAAAGTGTAATTGGAGGTATAGTTTAAAATGGTAAAGTGTAATTTCTCTTTAATTTTATCAAATCATCATTATTTAAATAATTAATCGTAAATGTTTTGATAAATATATGTTTTTTTTTTTTTAAATAATTCAATTGTCAAGAAGTGGAAGAAGGGGATTCAAACACTGATTCTTCTCCTTTAGGAAACTAGGCAAATGGGATTGAGTTACAAAACTATTAACTATATATACATCAATTAAGTAAATTTATTTTACTATATATTTGAATTAAGTAATTGATGACATAGTGAAATCTAAGTCACTCATTTATCAATGAATACTTGGATAGCCAAGATTTTAAGAACATTATGGTAGCATTAGGGCAGAAAACTCTTGAGGATACTCTGTTACTGGTAGAAACTTCTTGAGCATATTCTGTTAGTTTCTACCGTATAATTTAGAACTTGGACATCTATCTATTACAGTATAATTTTTTTTAGGCCTACCGTATAATTAATTGGAATACAAAATTTACTTGGTCCATTGTGGATATATTCTACAGGCAGAAAGGAGTTATGCTTTGGAGCGTGCGGTGGCTTTGAGTGAGAAGCTCCTATCATTTTATGAAATGGGGAAAGGGTTCAAGCACGAAAATCATCATGGCTCCGTTGTAAATGCATTCATGAGTTGACAGTGACCAGTCCTATCTAATATTCTAGTACGGTTTGAATAACCACTTTACTTTTGCAGAATTTAAGCTGCGGGTTTGTAAGGAATTTGCTATTGATATATCTATGGTTTTGAATATTTTGACGGAGGTGAGATAACCAATTTTAGAAATTTTGTTCAGTGAATCATTAAGAAATTTAAATTAATAAAAAGAGAACTTGAATATATTAAGTTATAAATAAAATAAATAAATAAATAAATAATTTTTACAATTTCATTTTACAAGTTTTTAAATTTTGAATTGTTACACGATAGTTCATTATGAGTATTTATTGTCAATATGGACAGCTATGACCATTTTATTTTGTTAAGTTTGTCTAAATTTTTATTTTTATGCAGTTAATATTATATATTTGTCATTGTTTTTATAAAAATATTTAAATTAAATGACTAAACTCAACTCATTGGCTTTACATTAATTATTGACGCACATAATCACACTAATTTATATATAAAATAATTCACTACGTGTTTACTTAACCAATCAAATACTTGAATAATCATTAAATTTGCAATTTTTTCTTGAATTTTTCTAACTTTATGACAAAAAGTTATTATAACATGATAACTATACACACTCATGTAACAAATCATCTCTATTTCCTAATTATCAAATTATATAAAGTTATATTATATTTATATTTTACACACAAACATCCATATACATGTCATTATTCACACAAATGACATTATAAAAAAAAAAAGTAATGCACAAAATCAATATTAGACGCACTTATACACACATAACAAAAAATTTATAATAAAAAGCGACACTTAAAATTCACAAACATTTACTCTTATTTTGGAGTTAGAAATACTTATAATAAGGGTGCATAAGATTTAAGTCAGGGTGTGTAAAAATATTTTTAAGAAAAATTTATGTATTAAAATAACAAAAAAAATTATATATATATATATATATATTTTTTTTTTGAAGTCAGTAACGCCACCCCTGGAGATAATCGAGTGTCCGTTTGGAACAAGTTGAAAATTTCAGCTTATTTGATATCGTTTATAGGTTTTATTACACTTTTTAGTACTATTTATGAGTCTCATTATACTATTCAGTTAACTTTTACTTTTATTTACGGTACTTTTAATAAAAGGTATTCAGTTTCAGCTAAATAAGTTGTTCACAAAAGGACACTAGGTATTAAATGATTTAGTTTAAGACAAAACTAACTCACAGTATGTTAGGTACTATATTTTAGATTCCTCTCTAAAATTCAATCACGTAACTATTTAATTAGATAATATACTTCCATCTCATAAGAAATAAGCCACATATCAAAATTTTAAGAAAAAAACTGATGAAACAGTATTTAAATACTGTACCTACATCTTCTCTTCTGATTTAAGGTTGTTTTTTCTTTTTCTTGAATGTTTACTGTTGAGAATGGCTAAATATTAAACTCCAGCAGCCACAACCAAGAAGATGACCTAAGAAATGGGAGATTCTCTCCTCACAGCAGCCTTTTCAAATTTTCAATGGAGAATCGTCACCCTTACACGATCTTGTCCATTTGTAATTTTGTAGTTTGTGCCTTGCGGTGACTGATCAGGGCACTGTGCACAGAGGGGGGAATTATTTATTTTCTTTCTTCTTGGAATGTATTTATTATAAATAAGCATAAATTAGGTTCAAAATAGTCCGGGGCGACAAACTCCCCAACAACAAAATTTGGAGTATTATAATACATAACCAAAGTCTTCGTATTTTAAATTTCTAATTCAACTAAAAAATCACCACAACTATCTCCATTAGGGATGTGCATGAGTCAAGTTAGGTCAAGTTCAGAGAATTTTTCAACCTAACCCACCATGATAGGTTAAAAAAAATCCAACTTAACCTAACCCAATCCAACCCACATGAATGGGGTTGGGTTAGGTTAAACCCATGAGTTGGACAATTTTTTTTCCACACATGCGTTTATGGTTTGTTTTCAGTGTTTAATGAATTTACAGGTTAATTCTTTCAACAACTATTGTTTATACTAGCAACTAATAGTTAGTAATTGTGATAAAATTGTATTAAGGCAACACTTTGTAATTGGGCTGGTGTTTGATTTAAGCAATTCATTTTGTATGTATGTTTTTGTCACCAATTGCCAAAGGAGGAGATTGTTAGGTTCCAAAAATTTAGGATTAAATGTTTAGAATTCTATTTTGTATGTGTTGGCAAACCGTGAACAAAACATGTCTAATCTATGTGTTAGGCATTGCTCAAAGATGTAGGTTTTAAGCTTCAAGTTTGAGCTAACTGCAGAAAAGAAGAGTCAGAATTTACTAAGCTCAATCGATCGAAAATTAGATTCAACCAATTGAGAATCGCAGAAATAAGATTTTGTAGAATTTTAAAACAAGGCCCAAGCCGACAAAAACGTTTAAGGTTTCAATCCAACTTGTCCACATATAAAAGGGAAACCCTAGCTACGTTTTGAAGATTTTTGGAAGACTTGTATGTTTCCTTGTGAGATCTGAGAGGTGTTGTACCTTCTAACTACAAAGTGTCTATTGGAGCAAGATCTATAATCAAGCATTGGTAGAACTTAGTTGCTGTTACAAAGATTAATAACTGAAGCTGATCTGAAACATTTGAGTGGAATCTCAAAATCACAAGTGTGGGTGCTTGTGTTGCAGTGAGTCCAAGAAGAGAAAGAGTTCGTGGATTCAGAATTTGCACGTGGTCGTGTTAGTAAGTTACTGCTAGAAGTAGCAACAGATTTAAGATTAAATTTGATTGTAAAAATTTCGATTATCTTATAGTAGATTTGCTTTACCTTGAAAATAGTTAGGTCAAATCTTTCTCAGATTTACTTTAAGATGGTTTGTTTCATTAGTTTTTCTGAATTATCAAATCGTGGTGTTATTTACTTCACGTTGCTTTGCATGATATGATTAATTATTATTTAAACTAGATCTAAATAATTAACTTAAGTAATTACTTGACTAATATATTAAGTTAAACAATATGCTTTAAGGGGTCTAAACAAACAAACAATATTCTCAATTCCTAATGCGGAATAGTCAGAGACTCGGGACCATGACAGACTACAAAAAATGCCGACATCTGCAAAAGCGAATAACCATATATGTACGGTTAGCAAATTCTTCTTCTTATTCTTCTTCTTCTTCTTTATTTTTTATTTTTTTATTTTTTTTATTTTTTTGATAAGCATGTACAGCAAATTCTTGTTCACAACAAAATTTATAATTTTCGAACATGCCAATCGTTGAGTGTTGCCAATGCAAACCACGTGTTTGAGTCAATGCATGACCTTCTATGTTCTGGTCTTTACACATTATAAGAGCAAAACAGAAAGCAACGGACATCTTTGCTTTCGTGTTTTTTGAGTTCCATATGTGTTCTCGATGCTGCTGACAGCATTACTCAATCCCAATCCCTCAGTCATAGCGAGGACACAACCTTGGCCTCTAAAATTGAAGCTTTTTACTGGGATTCTTTAGTCCAGGGAAGCTTTTTACTTGGGAATATGGTACAACTATACCCCAGTTAGAACGGCTGTTTCGGTAGCAAATTAACCGCGGCAATCCAATCAAAGACATGTCTGGCCTGTTGATGGTAAGCGTTTCAGATAGTCTTGTTCTTCTCAGCCAGAGACCAGAATATATAGGACTGTTGCTTGGCCAGCAACACCCATTTTGATGAAATAATGTTCTGCTTACACGGAAGACCATCTTGTTTTGGTGAGAAACAGGTGAATGGTTGGGGTTCATTTTAAAAAATAAAATAAAATAGAACAGTTGGGAGTAGACATGTTTTCTATAAAAAAGAATGAGATTACCTTTCTCTATTAAATATGGTGGGGGCCATTTTGATAAGTGCTTATATAGGCTTCTCATGTGAGCATATTTACTCAAGGATTTTTCAAACCCTTGGGCGCCATGGCTCCTTCGGTTTCTATGTGGCTCACCGCTGCCCAAGTCACAAAAAAGAAGAGTGATTTAGCTATGAGCTTAGATCTAATTAAGTAATATATATTAAATACTTTCAATTTTCTCATTAATATTCAATGTGTGACTTTACTAACACAAGTATATGTAACTTTCAGATTACCATGATTTGTGACAAATTTGGAAGTTATTAAAGGGGATTTGCAAAGAGTGTTGTATAACCATGGTGATCAGACAAAACTAAAAATAAAATCTCTGCTCAAGAAACTATGGTCTATTCCAGTGTGCCTGGGAACAAATTACACGATAGAGAAGCAAGGGTGGAGATGAAATTTTTCGCACAATGTGCTTTTGTCCTTTCATCCGAAGTCTCTCAGTTGTGAGTTGTTCCATCAAACTGCACAGTGCACACCAAGTCAGCGTTCCTTCTAAGACAGCGAAGTAATTTGCTGGCTAGCATTAGTGAGGAAAACAATATAGACGTAAATGCACTTTTAGTCCTTATATTTTGAGCAATTTTTTGATTTGGTCTCTAAATTGATTTTGATTCTAGGTCAGTCCTTGACTTTTTAAAATCGTTTTTAAAATGGTCCCTACCGTCAACCCAGTTACGGAAAAAGCTAAGGTGGCAAACGGCGTGTCCTACTTGCTAATGTGACGCTGATGTGGATATTAAAATATTATTAAAAAATATCACGTCAGCATCCATGTCAATGTTTTAATGACAAGTCAGCATTTTAATTAATAAAAAAATTAAACTGAAAAAATTCAAAATCAAAAACAAAAAAAGAAAAAACTTTTTCAGATCCTATCTTCTTATGTGTTTGTGTTTTTTTTTTTTTTTTTTTTTTTTTCTTCAGATCCTCTCTTTCTCTGTCTCTTGGTGCATATTTGTGTTTGTATCTTTCTTTGTTCAAGCTTTCAATCCCTCTCTCTCTCTCTCTCTCTCTCTCTCTCTCTCTCTCTCTCTCTTAATCTTTGACATTCTCTCTCTCTAAACCCGACTCTCTAATCTCTGGGTTTTTCTAGTTTTCCGTGGGGTGGTTGGGGTGGAGATCGGTGGTTGGAGTGGTCTTGGATTATGGGTTTGGTTGGAGATGGAGATGGAGATGGCTAGGCTTGGTTGGAGAGGCTGGGTTTTTCTGGGTTTCAATGGGGGTGAGCTTTGGCCGTGGAGATTGGTGTGGGTCTTGGATTTGTGTTTACAGGTTTGGTTGTAGGTAGGTTTTTTTTGGGTTTCTATAAGGGTGGGTGGTCGGTAGTGGAGGAGGAGATTGGTGTGGCCATGGAGATCGATGTGGCCATATTTGTGTTTTGGAGATGGAGTTGTCTCGGTGAGTTTGGTTTCGTGTTTGTGGTTTTTTATTTATTTATTTTTTTATTTTTATGTGGATTTGTATATTTATTTCTTGGATTTATTGGGTTTGATTTACTAGAGGTTTATGGGTTTGATTTCTTAGATTTATTGGGTGGTTTATGAGTTTGATTTATTGGATTTATTAGGTTTGATTTGGGGAAGAACATGAAGCATGAAGTTCATGTCCTGGAGAAGAAGAACAATGTTTTTCCGAAAAATAATTAAAAGCAAACCCATTTTTTAAACTCAATTTTTTAAACTAAAAAAGCTTTTTTTTTTCTTAATTTATTTCAATTAGTGTTTATTTATTTATTTTAAATTTTACTTGGATTTTTGTTTTAATTTTTTATTAATTTAAATCTGACATGGCATTTCAAAAATGCTAAATAAGTTTTTTTTAATAATATTTTAATATCCACGTCAGCGCCATGTCAACAAGTAGGGCACGCTGTTTGCTACCTCAGCTTTTTCTGTAACTGGGTTAACGGTATGGACCATTTTAAAAACGATTTTAAAAAGTCAGGAACTAACCTAGGAGCAAAATCAGTTTAGAGACCAAATCGAGAAATGACTCAAAATGTAAGGATCAAAAGTGCATTTACGCCAACAATATAATAAGTTGACATGATTTAGAAACAAAATTGCAAAATAACATCTTGAGTTTTAAAGGATCAATTTACATCTAAATATCGAGACTCAAAGACGTGAGTTCCACTTATTGATGTGGAAGTTTAATGCCACATGGATCTTGAGTCTTATAGACTCAAGTTTTATAAAGCAAAATCACTCTTTAAGACTCAATTTACATCAACCTAAATATAAAATGCACAAACCTCACACTACCTCTAGCACTCAGTCCTCACTACCTCACTGCACACTTACCCATAACACTCCTCACTGCCTCTAACACTCCTTACTACCTCATTGCTCACTCACCCATAACACCCACACTTGTCACACCACATTGATCTCACACCACATTGCCTCTCTTTGTCACTGCTCCTCCCTCTTAACAAATTTACATCTAGAGTAAGGGTTGGGTTTTATTGTCACTGCAGTTTGGTATTATTTATTGTTGGGTGTGGGTTAAAGACTTTGACTATTTATTTGGTAGATACTTAACATAACTTAGTTAAGATAACATGATATTGTGAACATATACAACTTTTTTTTGTTAGTGTAAAATAATGGCATACTGACTTCACATAATAATGAATCCCACCACGCAATCATTACAGTTCCTTGTATAATTTTCTGTAATTTCAAATCCAGGTGCTCATCCCACCCCTTGAGATTTTGTAGGCATATTTTACCCTGTAAAATTTTATTTCATATTAATAAAAGCTAAATAATATTTGTAGAGAGAGAAAATTTTTGACCTATCACAAGCTGATACATCATATTACCAAATCCACAACGTATGGCCAATTACAAGCGCCACGTACTACTACTAGTTTCTACTATCACCAATTAGAAACCAACAAAGATTTGCCAAGTGTCAATGAAATAAAATGCTAATCACACATCGGCGTATGTAAGAAATGACATAAGCAGTCCAATCATGTGTCACCTTGAAAATGAAGACATTTCAACCAATCAAATAATGTCATGTGTTTTGGAGGGAAAGTCTTAAAGCACCTCCAATCAGGCAGTGACATGTGTCATCACATAGGCTCCACCATGTGTCGCTCACCCACCCCCAAACTCTTATAAATAGAAGTCTTCCTAAGACATTTCTACACACTAAGACATCTACACTTCAAGCAGCATCAAAGAAGATTCAGAGGCACTTTAAACTATAGAAGCTCTGCAAAAATCAAGCCTCAAAGACTTCAAGAACTTCAACCTTAAATACGAAGAACATTCAAAGCAAAATCATCCAAACTACATGCCTAGATCTTAAAGTTTGCTGGATTCAAGCCCCAAAAAGCTCCAAAGAACTTCTACCACAAACTTTTGAAGACAAAGAACACGCGAAGTGCATGAAGAACACATAGTGAACAAAGAATTTCTAACAACCTTATAGCTAGAGATTCGTTGTAATTCTATTTCAAGGGTCTTTGATCCACCCTTTAGCCAAATCGAAAGTTATTTGGTGTTCGAGTCAAAATCACATTACCATAATTCCAATCAATGAGTCTTTCAAGGAGATCGAATCAGAGGATCACTCTTTTGTAATTTCAAAGAATTGTACCACACATTGATTAATACAAATTCATATTTGTGAAACTATTTTACTTGTATGATTTATTTCAATGTAGAAATTTAGTCGTCTACAATATTTTCTCTATACTAGCCTCATTACATGAAACTCTTTTTATTTTTTATTTTGGGTTTAGTGTCATAATGTTTAAAAGTGAGATAAAGATGTTAGTTTTTTTATTTTTATTTTTATTTTTATTTTTTTTTAAGAAAGAGATAAGGTAATGTGGAATAATGTTTAAAAATGAGATAGTGATAATATCTTATTTTTTAAGATCTTTCTATACGTTATAGTAGATGGTAATTTAGATTGGAGAAGAAAAAGAAAAAAACCTAAAACTTATGAAATTTTTAAAAAATAGTTAAATAATTTTTTTAACAAGTTTGTGTTTTTAAATTTAAAATTATTTAACTAAATGATAGGAGTATTTTAGAGAGTTTAAAAATTTGTGTAAGGATATTTTAGTATGCAAAATGATGAAACCAAAATAGGGAATCCTATTATAAATAATATCTCTATATATTAAGTGAATTCAGAAAATTAATTATGACTTTAGAAAATGTCAAAAATGCCCCTAATCTAATTAGATAATCCTCATTAAAAAAAAAAAAAAAAGGATTATAATTGTAATTCAACAAAATTCAAAAATGAAAAACTACTCGAGAAATTTTTTTTTCCCTAAAAATTAGCACACACTTTTTATTTTAATATATCTCACACATATTTTATACATTTTTGTAGGGTCGGTTTTCATTGCCTGAGCCCACAGGATGTGGGTCAAAGGCCCAACGGACCCAGAACAATGAATTTGTAGAGAGTGGGGCGAAGGTTTAGGCATTGGCCGGCCTTTACTGGGCCAGAACTACTTTTTATCTTATTGAAAGAACTCTTAGACCAATTTACAAATGAGGGATGCTCCTCGGCCAATGGCCGAGGAGGCTTGTTTCCCAGGCCTCTCTCCTTTCTTTCTTTTTTCCTCCTCCCTTTACACTTTGCTCGTATCCCTTATATCTTACTCTCTTCTTCCTTCTGTCGATCATCCATTGGCCTCCCCTCTGGCTGCCTGTCCCATCAGAAGTCATATCCGTGCTCAAGTGGTTCACCCTGATTGATGTAGCCCTGCCCGGGGGTTGCATCCCCATTAATGCGGCCAGAAGGGTTAGGTGAGAGTATTAAATGTGAAGGTGACAACTTGCTCTGGGTTTGTCTCCTCCCCCTTTTTACGATTGTCCTCAGTATGCCGAGGATGAGGGGGTCTTCGGCGTGGATCTAAAGGAGTTTTTCCCCCCAAATTGGCCTCGGATAGTCATCCTTCCTCGGATTGGGCCATTTGGGCCTGGCTTGGAGTGGGCCAAGGCTGCACAATTTCCTGGCCCCACAATAGCCCCTCAAAATCTTACTGCACGCATCCTCGGGCGGGGGGTAGGATTTTGACATCCTCGGCCTCGCCCCTGTCAGGATTGGGGTCTATTCACCTGCCCAATGCACGTTGCTGACGTTCCGGAGCACGTAACGTGCCCATTATTAAATTCAGGCGGCTCTGTGCTCCCCACGTCTAGTGAGGCGTTATCTATCCAATGGTAGGGGTTCGTCTCGCATTTATGGGCGGTAAAGCCCACATCGTTCCTCAATTCGGGGTATAAATACCTATAAGAACTGCTTCTCCCTGTTCCTCATTCGTAATCAAGAGCTCTCGTGCGTCCTTTCTAAGTCCAGCCACACTTACATTTTCAGCACAAAAAGCCTGTCCAAAGAGCTCCTCCTCTTTTCAGTAAGTTGCTCTATCCTTCTTTGAGCTCTCTTTCCCGTTATTCCTTCTCCTTCATTTGTCCTTTCTTAGCTCCTTTAAGCGTCAACTGGGATGGGTAGGTTTAAGAAATATGTCCACACCGAGGAGGCGATGGAGAAATTCGTCGCCGACTACCAGATCCCCACCAATGTAGGTTTGAGATATAGTGAGGATGGGGATTGGTGCTTACATAAGCGGGAGGGTGAAGTGGTAACTCCCATCGCCGCCTTCCTCGAAAGGGGAATGACGATCCCAATGGGACCGGTGATGAGGGACTACCTCATGCACTTCCGGTTGGCCCCTACCCAATGTGGGATAAATGTCTTTAGGATTTTGGGCTGTGTGGACGTCCTGAATGAGAAGATGGGGCTAAGGTTGACTCACCACGACGTGAACTGGTGCTATAACCTTCAACATCTTAGGGGCAAGTCTTATTATCTAAAAACGCGGGACGATAGGGTGCGACTCATCCAGTGCCTCCCTGAGTCCAATAAGGGGCTTAGCGATGACTTCCTCATCGTGTCAGGGGCATGGCATGATGGCCTTCACTGCCCAACGACGGAGGGGGTACCAGGTGGGGCAGTAGGAGTAGGAGGGGTTTCGAGTTTTCGTGCACTTTTTCTTTTTGCTAACGTGGCGGTGTTTTCCGTTTGCAGACCCGCACGCCTTTGAGCGCCACTTCCATTTGACTAACCAGGAAGACTTGCAGAAGGTGCTAAGGGCGTCGGTTTACGTAAACGAGGATGACAATCAAGTTAGAGCCGCCCATTTAATCTTGGGGTATACGCCTACCCAGAGGTCGTTCCCAGTTCCGAAGCACGTCATCCTAGCCAACGATCCTCGGCTTCAGAGGATTACTATGACCGAGGACGGGTTTTCGATTCCCGAGGAGCCCCCCGATCAGGAAGTTGTCACACTAGCCGTCCCCTCCTCTTCCCAACCATTCGCTGAGTCTACCGAGGAGGGTCTAGAGAGGGAGGAGGACCCGTTTGACGTTTTTGCTGAGCTTGATCGGTCCGAGGATCCACCTGGGGACCTGGGTGACCCTAACCTGAGCGAAGCAAACCTCCTTGCTTCTGAAGCCCCTCCACCAACAATGGGTTACAAGAGAAGGCCAACTACCGACTTGCTAGACTTGATTGAGGGCTAGCCAAGGAAGGCCCAGCAAAAGCTTCCTCCTACCCTACCGAAGACTAGGTCGACTTCGGCTCAGCAGAAGCTCCCTCCTCCTCCCCAGACACGCTCACCCTCTCGGTCTGTGCATGTCACACCCAAGAAGAGGAAGGACAAGGGCAAGGGGCCTATAGAGGAGAAAACGGTTCCTTCGCAGGAGGGGGACACTACTCTACGGTCGTCTAAGCAGCTGAGGATAGGCGGTAGAAGTTCGGATAGGCAGGTCGCCAACACCACCTCGTTTGAGGTCGAGGCCTGGCTCCTAGCCCCGATGCTTCGCGGGGAGCTATTGAGGGATAACGCCTCCCTCAGGGACTTTAATGAGGGCAAAGGGATGCGCGTGGCCGATGCCCTGGAGAGGAGCCTGCTGCTCCCGGTAGACATGGCGGAGCTTAACTCTTTGACGAATGAGCAGGTCTTCCTCAGCCTTAAGCGATATGTGGGGATGGTAAGGACTTTAGTTTCAGATCTTCTCCCACTCTTTCTCTTTTATTTGGCTTACAGCATGTTGGTTATTCTGGCAGGCTATCCAAGCTATCTTTGCGTTGGAGGGGGCGGTAAACGACCAGAAGGAGGCCATTAAAAAGGAGCGCGACTGGTGATACCAGACCACCAGTACTCTGAAGAATTCCAAAGCTGACCTCGCCAAGGCCCGAGAGGCTCTGAAGGAGGTGACCTGGGAGCGGGACAATGCGCTGTCTGGTCTTAAGGGTGCCCAGACCCAGGCCGCGAAGCAGACGAGGCGCCTAAACGAAGTGGAGGAGCAATTGCGGATCGCGAGGGATCTGATTACTGACCTGCGGGCTGACGTGGCTAAGGCCGAGGGGGCTCAGAGGGTAGCAAAATTTGCCAAAGATCAGGCCCAGCGGGCCAAGGACGAGGCTGACCATGGCAAGGAGATGGCCGAGTGTGCCAAGGAGGAGGCTGAAGTTGCAGCCTACGCTGATGGGGTGGCTTCGGTAGAGGCTGCCTACAAGGCTCAAGTCCCAGGGGTGTGTAGGCGATATTGTTCCCAAGTTTGGGCTGTGGCCCTCAAACAAGCTGGGGTGGAGGCTACGTCCGACCTATGGAAGGCAAAGAACGTGTACTACCCCCCTACTATTCGCGAGGCCGCCCCTGAGGATCCTAAGGTCGGGGAGACTGTTGAAGAGGTGGAGGCAGCTGAACCGGGGGAGCATTCGAGCGAGGAGGCGCCCCAAAAGATAGTGGAGATCCCTTCCGATGATCTAACCCCCGCCGCTGAGGAAGCAACTGCTCTCGACATAACCCTGCAAGCCGTCCACTCAGGCCAGGGCTCGGAGGGGTCGGGGGTTGCCTCCGTTCAGCCTGAGCAAAAGGAGTAGACTCCTCGGCGCCTCAGCTCACCCTACTTTCATGTTGTCATTCTATTTTGTTGTGCTCCTTCTCTGTGTACTGTGGCTCTTGCCATGCAATTTTTACGAACTCATTGTTGTAATGTTAATTTAATCTCCCTTTATTTGAATTGCTTATTTGTGTACGTGCTGCCTGCTTTCCCTCTTTTCCTTTGATTGGCACGATTTTAGCTTGAGTTGTATGTCAGCCGGTTGTGGCAGCAATGATGAGACGTATAGAGTACGGATGCATGGGCAGCTTTCTTGCGTCTCAAGGGTTAGGTGGGACTTGATCCTTTCCTAACTTGGGATATGTTGTAGTTAAGTCTCCCCGTGGGCCTGAATCTGGGGATCAAGCAGTGATCTCGCTCTATCTAGCCCCCAGGTGTAGCCGAGGGTTAGTTTCCAAATAGGCTTGAGTCTGAGGACCATGCAATGCCTTGGTTCTGTCTATCACTTCTATTTTTCTATAAGTATCTAGTTTCCCCATAGGTTTGAGTCCGAGGACCATGCAATACCTTGGTTCTGTCTAGTACCCAGATGTAATGGTGTGATTAGTTTTCCCATAGGCTTGAGTCCGAGGACCATGCAATGCCTTGGTTCTGTCTATCACTTCTATTTTTCTGTAAGTATCTAGTTTTCCCATAGGTTTGAGTCCGAGGACCATGCAATACCTTGGTTCTGTCTAGTACCTAGATGTAATGGTGTGATTAGTTTTCCCATAGGCTTGAGTCCAAAGACCATGCAATGCCTTGGTTCTGTCTATCACTTCTATTTTTCTGTAAGTATCTAGTTTTCCCATAGGCTTGAGTCCGAGGACCATGCAATACCTTGGTTCTGTCTAATGCCCAGATATAATGGTGTGATTAGTTTTCCCATAGGCTTGAGTCCGAGGACCATGCAATGTCTTGGTTCTGTCTATCACTTCTATTTTTCTGTAAGTATCTAGTTTCCCCATAGGTTTGAGTCCGAGGACTATGCAATACCTTGGTTCTATCTAGTACCCAGATGTAATGGTGTGATTAGTTTTCCTATAGGCTTGAGTCCGAGGACCATGCAATGCCTTGGTTTTGTCTATCACTTCTATTTTTTTGTAAGTATCTAGTTTCCCTATAGGTTTGAGTCCGAGGACCATGCAATACCTTGGTTCTGTCTAGTACCCAGATATAATAGTGTGATTAGTTTTCCCATAGGCTTCAGTCCGAGGACCATGCAATGCCTTGATTCTGTCTATCACTTCTATTTTTCTGTAAGTATCTAGTTTCCCCATAGGTTTGAGTCCGAAGACTATGCAATACCTTGGTTCTGTCTAGTACCCAGATATAATGGTGTGATTAGTTTTCCCATAGGCTTGAGTTCGAGGACCATGCAATGCCTTGGTTCTGTCTATCACTTCTATTTTTCTGTAAGTATCTAGTTTCCCCATAGGTTTGAGTCCGAGGACCATGCAATACCTTGGTTCTGTCTAGTACCCAGGTATAGCTGAGCGGTTAGTTTCCCCATAGGCTTGAGTCCGAGGACCATGCAATACCTTGGTTCTGTCTATCACTTCTGTTTTCCTGTAAGTAGGGGTTTGCCTTCGGACCGCTTCGTTGGAGATGATTCCTCTTCAGGCTGGATTATGACCCTACACATGGCGTTTTGTTTCGCCTCCAGTTCGAGTCCCATCTTTTTCATTTACGAGGCGTCTCTTGGCGATTCGTTTTCCGCGCTTGACGTTTCGGTGCGCGAGACGCACCCTTATTAATGTCCTCGTGAATTAGCACACATCCAGCGGTCTACGGCTCTTTGGAATTTGGTGGCTCCGTGATTTGCACTGTTGACAACTCTCCTTTCGAATTCTGCGCGAATTAATTCCCACCAACATTTATCCCCTATATAAGACTTTTCACACTCCATGAAGGTTTCTTCACACTCTATGAATTCCCAAACGCTAACAGAAAGAATACACCCCTTTAGCTCCCCAAGCCCCTTGAATAACCATGCTGGAGTTGGTAGCTATGGGGCGGCTTTGGGTGGGTGTGAGGACATCTGTGCCAAGAGCCGTCGTGGCCGCAGCCCCCACTAGGTTTCCGGGGCGATGGAGTTTAGGCGTAACCCCGATGGTGCCATGCATGGTGGTCCGGAGGGATGTCGTTGAAGTACCTAATGTCTCTCCTCGGAGCGCACCCCCGACGGAGGAGATGTGTGAATTCACGTCATGGTCGGTGCCCGAGCATTGCCGTCTCCAACGGCCAACGCTCGTGAGGGCTGGAGAGAATCAAGGGAACATCATGAGGGAGGGTGTCCCGGTGCGCCTGCATCTGCCCCTCACTTTGTTCAAGTTTTGCCGCACCGGGCCAAGAGTTGCTGGTGGCCTCAGCCCCCTTCCCGCCCCTTACTGTCAAGTTCTCCCATTCTCTTGATGCCGGTAAGGGTACGGGTTGACACTTCCCTCTAGCTAGTTCTAGAATCGGTCCGCCTGGGCCTCTGATTGTAGGATTAGCTTGTAAATTTGTTTGTAAAGCATGCCTACCTGAGCCTCTGATTGTATTTTGTACTTTTCCTCTTATGAAATAATATCAGAATTTCTTTTTTGCTGTTAAATCTTCTACTTTTCTGCGATATATATATATATATATATATTTTGATACGCCGCCAACTTTCTGCAAAGTGACCCCTTAGAATGACCGCCAGTTGCGCTGGCCAGCGCACCAATCCTTCCCACAGACGGCGCCAATTGTAGGGTCGGTTTTCGTTGCCCGAGCCCACAGGATGTGGGTTAAAGGCCCAACGGACCCAGAACAATGAATTTGTAGAGAGTGGGGCGAAGGTTTAGGCACTGGCTGGCCTTTACCGGGCCAGAACTACTTTTTATCTTATTGAAAGAACTCTTAGACCAATTTACAAGTGAGGGATGCTCCTCGGCCATTGGCCGAGGAGGCTTGTTTCCCAGGCCTCTCTCCTTTCTTTTTTTTTTTTTTCCTCCTCCCTTTACACTTTGCTCGTATCCCTTATATCTTACTCTCTTCTTCCTTCTATCGATCATCCATTGGCCTCCCCTCTGGCTGCCTGTCCCATCAGAAGTCATATCCGTGCTCAAGTGGTTCACCCTGATCGATGTAGCCCTGCTCGGGGGTTGCATCCCCATTAATGCGGCCAGAAGGGTTAGGTGAGAGTATTAAATGTGGAGGTGACAACTTGCTCTGGGTTTGTCCCCTCCCCCTTTTTACGATTGTCCTCAGTATGCCGAGGACGAGGGGGTCCTCGGCGTGGATCTAAAGGAGTTTTTCCCCCTAAATTGGCCTCGGATAGTCATCCTTCCTCGGATTGGGCCATTTGGACCTAGCTTGGAGTGGGCCAAGGCTGCACAATTTCCTAGCCCCACAATTTTTTTTCCTAAAAATTAGCACACACTAAATTCAACAGTTTACTCCTTTTCAAAATCCTAAATTTTAGTCTCTTAAAAATCTCTTCTCGTGTAACTTTACTAATAATAGACAAATTCAAATTGAAAAATTACGACATTAAACTCAAAAAAGAAAAAGAAAAAAGAGCATCATCAACACGTGTGATGAGGCTAGTTTCTATATTTTAAGAGGATTTAGAAGGTTAATTATGATTTCAAAAAATGTCAAAAATGCATCTAATATAATTAGATAATCCTTATTCCTAAAAAAGAAAAAATAGGGTTAAAATTGTAATTTAACCAAATTAAAAAAATAATGGAGAATTTTTTTATTTTTTATTTATTTTTTTTATATAAATTAGCTCACACTAATCCCAATAGTTTACTCTTTTTCAAAATCCTAAATTTTAGCTTCTTAAAAATCTTTTCCCATGTAACCTCACTAATAAGTAACAATAGACAAATTCAAATTGAAAAATTATTTAAAAATGAGATTAAAATTGTAATTCAATAAAATTCAAAAACGAAAAAACTATTAAATAAATTTCCTATAATTTCCCACTAGAGTCTTAGACAGAACCAAATTCCACTCTTCCCAATAGATGAATGTGGTGTACAAGGAAACTTCTCATTGCAAACAAATAATTAATATTCCCGCCCTTCCTATCACAAACTACAATCTCTTCCCAAGGATTACTATTCCTAATTGAAATATGAACTGTCTCAGGCGGCTACTCTTTGTATAATTCAATGTTTGTGGTTTAATTGAATAGAAGAGCCAGAAAGTTTTGTGCGGCACTAAGGGGAAAAAAAGAAGAAGTTAATTTTAATGTACTCCCTTTTCCCTTTTTTTAATTTTGTATTTATTTATTTATTTTGACGTTTGAACTGTTTTCTCTTCATATATGTTTGTAATGCCTTTTATCACTTTGATGAATGTCTTTTCTTTGTCCAAAATAAAAATTACTTTGCGCGTGGTTTATAAATAGAATAGAGAAAAAGAGAGAAAAGCGTAGAAAATAAAAATTGTTTCAAGCAGCTACTTTTTTTGTATAAAAGTAGTGCTAACAAAAAACTGAACACCAAAATAGCATTGAAATCACATGTTCATGTGCACAAATGTGTAAATCTCAAATTGAGATAAATGAAATACTATGACACTAAAAAAAATTAAAAAAAAAAAAAAAAAAAAAAAAAGCCTAATCACACATGCGAAGTGCTTGTGATGAGGCTAGTATTTTTTAAGTTTTTTTTTTTTTTTTTTTTAAATTTTTTTATCAAGACATTATCACAATAAAATATAAAGTCTTAATATTTATGCATTTAAATACTTAGTAATACAAAAAAAGAAAAAAAAAATCTTTAACACTAACAGCGTTAGGTGAGGCTAAAAAGATGAAGCCATCCCCATCTCACCCCAGGGTGTGAGGAAAAAATCTTGCCCAATCCTTGTCCCCACAGGCACAAGGAGGTGGGCTAGGGGGGCCATGTCCCCCTTGAATTTTCCAAAAAATGTCCTCTCCTCTAATTAATGTTAAAATTTGAAAATATTGAGTAAATTTTAGGTGATGACCCCCTTTCATTAAAAAAAAAAAAAAGTATACATGCTCTTTAATTTATTGTTGTCTCATTTATTTTTCTTTTAATATTGACTTTTTGTCATATATAAGTCATTAATTTTAGAAGCATTTAAAGTATAAGTTAATAAAAATATATAAATAAATATCTTTAGCAAAAGATTTTTATTATTTTGCAAAAATAAAGTCATATGCATTTATATAAAGAGTTAAAGCAACCGAAATATAATTATACATTTAGCTTGACTCCCCTTGAGAGACTTTTTTGGCTCTGCCACTACTTGTCCCACCACCTTATGGGGCAGGGAAAACCCGCACGGGGGCGGGGCAAAGCCGGGTGGGGCGGGTTAAAGTGGGATGGTCAAAAATTATGATCCCTATTTCACATACTAGTGCAAAAATAGTAGGACCAAGATAAACTACGAAAATATGACTTCTGCATAAGGAAATAACGACTTGCTTGAGTCAATGCATGATATTTCACGTTAATGTCTAGTCATTCTGATGAAATCCAGTTTTCCACTTATACTTAACATGTTGGCTAAGAGCTCTAACAGAAAGCAATGGATGTCTATGCTTTTGTGTTTCTGGGTTCCAGTTTGCTTCTTTTGTTTGTATTCTCGGATGCCGCATACAGCATTACTAAATCCCAGTCACTCAGACATGGCAGGACCTTGGTTTCTAATAATGGAAGCTTTGCCCTGGGGTTCTTCAATCCTGGTAATCTCAATAATCATTACTTGGGAATAAGGTATAACAATATCCCGGTTAAAACGGTTATTTGGGTTGCAAATGGAGTCAATGCAATTAAAGACTGTGTGTTGATGGTAAACAGTTCAAGTAGTCTGCTCCTTCTCAGCAGTGGCAAATCTAGAAATTTTTTCAAGTTATTAAAAAACTTAAATTATACAAAATCTAATAAAAATATAACTTTATATATTGACAACTAAAAAAAAAAAAAAAAACGACATACACACACAAATATATAAAGTCTAACAATTTTCTTCTAAGACTTTTCTTATTTAGAAACTATTGCATAATAATTTATTATTATTATTTTTTTTTTTGGGTAAATTGGAAATTGTATTAAAACTAGAAATTAACAAAAGACTCAGGATAGCGCCTGTGCAAGTACAAATCAGATCTATCAAAATCTAACAAAGCTTGAATGCCCTCAGGGGGGTTTTCATATAAATTAAAGGAAGTAATTTGTAGAGCTCCCATCCTAGCTAGCATGTCCGCACGCCTATTAGCTTCTCTATAGCAGTGATCAAATCGGATTTCAGGAATACGGGAGGCCAGCTGCCTGCAGTCATCCACAATGGAGGAAATAATTAGATTTGTGTTGTTGGGATTGTTCAAAACTTCAATAATGGCCTTTGCATCCATTTCAACCACAACAGTAGGAAAACTTCTATCAACAAACATCATAAGACCGTCCCTCGATGCCCATAACTTAGCTATGAAGCTTGAGGTAACACCGATTTGCCTTGAGTAACCAAGAACCCAATTCCCTTCCTCATCACGGATTACTCCTCCTCCTCCAGCTCTGCCTGGATTCCCGAACGATGATCCATCCGAGTTTAACTTCCTCCACCCTGCTGCTGGCTTTTCCCACCTGATAGATTTTAAAACATGGTGGGTTGCCTCTCTGATATTTAAGGCACAATAAGTGAATTCCAAAGCTTGGTGGAGAATCTCCTTGTGGATGTTTGGGTTGGCGGTTTTCTTTTGGAAGACCAATAGATTTCCTCTCTTCCATATCATCCAGATTGCAAAGAGGAAAACTAATTTCCAAGGCAAATTGTGTTGGCTAATGAAGTTTGGCGATCTGGCATTCTCTAACAGCCAAAGGTTGAGGTTGGTTCCATAAAACCTTGAGTTCGTTCCTTGCACTTGTAATTTAGTCTAGATTTCCTTCACAAGATCACAGTCTCGAAGGCTGTCAATGATGGTCTTAGGTTGTTTTTGGCAAAGAGGGCAGAGGGGGTCTAGAGATAAACCTCTAGAATTAAGACAAGTTTTGACCCCTAAACTGTTATGAAGACACTTCCAGACGAGGAACTGAATTCTTGGAAGGATTCTTACATGCCAAATCCAATCCCCATCAAACGACTTGACCTCATTCCCCACTGCAAGGCAGTAAGCACTTTTAAGATCAAAACTCCCTTTCGGATCTCCAGACCCGCACATTTTATCCACATTTCCAACAGTTAAGGTTGAAGGGGTAGCTTGAACTTCTAATTTAATTTCCTTTGGGATGTCTAGAGACACCTTATCCCAATCCCAACCAGTTAAATTTAACACATCCTTTACCTTGAAATTTGCTTCCTCTTGGGTGAGGGGGCCTCGGACAGCAAGCCTCAACGGACTAGAAGGAAACCATTTGTCATGCCATAGACTGAGGTTACTGTTATGGCCTAATGTCCACCTCACACCTTTTTGGAATGTGTCCTGACCAACCTTCATCCCTTTCCATACTTGAGAGCAAGGAAGCCTATGGATATTATTTGAATTCAACCTTCGGCTAGTGCAATACTTCTTTCTAAGCACCTGAGTCCATAGATTATCCTTCTCGGAATTGAAGCACCAGTTTAGCTTTGCGAGAAGAGCTGTGTTTCTACCCTTGGTTGTTTGAAAACCCAAACCACCCTCTTTTTTAGGTTTGGTAATCTTGGTCTAACCCACCCAATGCATCTTTTTAGCAGACTCAGTGGATCCCCAAAGGAAATTCTTGCTTATTCTGTCAATCCCATCATGAATTTTACTTGGGAGAGAGACACATTGCATTACATAGGACGGGATAGTTGAGAGTGACGTTTGAATTAGTATAGCCCTTCTTGCCATGGACAGCAGATTAGATTTCCAGCCAGCCAATTTCTGTTTCATTCTATCCAAAATGAAGTTTAAGTCATGAGGTGAAGACCCCTGTTGCCTTATAGGTATGCCCAAGTACTTCCTTAAGGAGTTAGTAGAGCTAAAACCTAGAGTTTCACAAAGAGAGTCCCTTGTATCACTATCCACATTAGGGGAGAAAAATACTCTTGATTTGGCTTCACTAATAGTATCCCCCGATTTTGAACAGAAGATATCTAACACACTTCGGATGGCAGAGCAATTCTTAGGGTTGGCTTTGGCAAACAACACCAAGTCGTCCGCAAAGAAGAGGTGAGAAAAGGAAGGTCCGCTTTTGGAAGACTTCACCGGGTCCCATTCCTTCCCTGCACACTTTCCTTCAATGAGTTGGCCAAGAAAGTCAACGCAAAGGATAAAGAGGTAAGGAGACAGTGGGTCTCCTTGCCTTATTCCTCTACTGGGGATGAGAGGGTCAATGGTTCCCCCATTAAACAGAATGGAAATTGTGGTTGTTGTGACACAACACATAATGATTTGAATGAGGTCCAAAGGAAATTTAGCACAAATAAGCCTTTCTCTAATGAAGTCCCATTCCAACTTGTCGTATGCTTTCTCAAGGTCTATTTTGATGGCCATATACCCCTTTTTACCCTTGGCCTTGCCAATGGTGTGGACTAGCTCTTGGACAATAATTGCATTATCCGTTCCCCTTCTACCCGGGACGAATGCGGTCTGTATAGGAGATATAATACTGTCCAGAATAGGTCTGATTCGGTTGATAATAATTTTTTGATGACCTTGTATGCTGTGTTACAGAGATTGATTGAGCGATAATTACCAAGAGTTTCCGGTCCTTGGATTTTTGGGATCAAAACTAACAGGGTACGATTCAAATACTCCGAAATACTCTTCTGAACAAAACATTTCCTCACTTCTTCAGTCAAGGAATTTCCCACAGTATGCCAGAAACGTTGGAAAAAGCCAGCATGAAGCCCATCAGGGCCCGGGGCTTTAAAGGCCTTCATAGATTAAAGGGCCCCTTTTACTTCATCCTCCGAAATAGGAAGGTTAAGATAATGGCTGTCTGAGTCTGAAATAGTGGCTTGCCATTAAGAAGGAGTCTTTAGGATCCACTGAGAACTATTCTTAGAGGTGTTAAAAAGCCTTTCAAAACCCCCTCTAATGATATTCATGACTTCCCTTTCTTCGTACACCTAATTCCCATGCTGGTCTTTTATTACTTCTATAAAATTCCTCTTCCTTCGAACCAGAGTAGAGATGTGATAAAAAGAAGTGTTCCTATCCCCCTGAACCATCCAATTCACTCTGGATTTCAATGCCCAAATCTCATGTTCCTGCTCTAGGATTGTATCAAGGTTCTTTAGCAGGGTCTTTTCCAGCTCAAGGAGAGATGGGGATGGCCTTATCGACATGGCTTTCTGAATCCCATTTAGTCTAGCCATAAGTCTTCTCTTTTTCCAAAAAACATTACCAAAATGGTTTTTATTCCAAGTTTGCACATCTTTCCCAAACTTTTCTATTGCTTCAGGGAGACATTGGGCTTGATTCCAAGCTTGAGACACTACCTTGGGAAAGGAAGGGTCGGAGAGCCAACAAGTTTGAAACCTGCATGGTCGGGGAAGCGGAGTGAGGGAAGTAGGCTTAGTGCTGAGCAACACAGGGTAATGGTCGGAGTGACACCGAGTTAGATGAGAGACTCTCGCCTCTGGGAAAAGAGAGCACCAGTTTGGATTAACAAAAAACCTATCAATCCTTTCCTGGATTAATGCCGTCAGCTCTCTTTTGTTTGTCCAGGTGTATCGAGGTCCTGAAAAACCCACATCGATCATATTACACTTATCAAGGCACTCCTTAAACTCCAAGGAGTGGTTAATACTTACTGCCCTTCCCCCAAGTTTATCACAATCCTCAAGGGGTTCATTAAAATCTCCGGCCATAACCCATGGAAGATTCTGGAGCTCGGCCACAACAGAGAGGTTATTCCACAAGATACGCCTTTCGGCCAATCTCGGACTAGCATAGATTGCAGAAAATAACCAGGTAAGGTTAAGAGAACGCACCTTAATTGAGACATGGATTTCTTGCTCCGTTTTGGATAAGAAGGACACCTCTACCCTATCCGAGTGCCACAGCAACTAGAGCCCCCCAACATAGCCAATGGTGTCAGTGCAGATAGCTCCGTCAAAAGGAAGCCTCTCTGTAATTTCTTTGGCTCGAGCCCCACCAATTCGAGTCTCCATTACCACAAAAATAACTGGATTGTGCTTCTGAACTAAATCCCTTACATGGTTTTGAAAATTGGGCTTCAATGCACCCTTACAATTCCAGATAATGATGTTCATTATTAAATTTGGACAAGAAGAGGCGCACTCATCTGACTGAGGTAGGAGCTTCGCCTCCTTCATCAAAATCCATTCCAATCGCTTTAACATCTCCCTGTGTTGACCCATTCTCAGCGATAACACCAGGTAGTACTATATTGGACCCATCTCCTGTACTCTCCCTGTCACATGGCGCAGGAACTCCATTATAAGATGAAGAAGATATGTCAGCCCCGTCCTTGCGCTTCCCATGTTTTGAATCGGCTTGGCCTTGATCTCCATAAGTGGCTTTGATATCTCCACCATCGTCGCTTCCCGGTTCACTACCCACCATGGATGGAGATTGACATGAGAATTGGAATTGTTCATGAGAGCTTGTCTTTACATCATTCTTCAAAATAGTGACAGAACCAAATGAAAGATTTTTTGAAGGGGAAGTTGTGCTGGCAGTGAAAGGATTTGAGCAAAGAGAAGCATTAGATCTATCTCCCACGGCACACGATTTAGACATAAGTTTGGCCCTAGCATGAGTAATCTCAGATTTACCCTTGGCATGGGGGTTCAAGCTAGCTGACTTGGGCACGTGCTTGCTTGAGTTTATCCCAGCTGGGTCTTTTTTTGGGCCTTGCTTTTTACTCCCCGAGGCTTTGGGGTTCCCCAATGGCCCATTTCTGATTCTGCCTAACTTATTTTCCAACTGGTGGCCCAGATCAAGCTGAAAAGAATTAGAGTCACCCGCTGGATTACGTGGTATATAAAATTGCAACGGGGCCTTATCTATTGCTATCGTCATGCTAGAAGGCGTGTGTCCTGAAGGACCTGCTTCACTACTAACCGCTTCAGGTGAGTGGGAGCGTTTTGTGGGGCCAGTCTTTTGCATGACTTTGCTGTTTTTTCTGCGTGTCACCATTAGCCACGGTCCGTAACTGTCCTCCTGTACTTTCCCTGCTTCTGCTTGATTTTGCTCAGTGGCATGCAAACCGCATGTAACATCCTCTTTACTCGAATTTGGGCTACTGTCATCCGTCGCCGGTGGAGATAAGGACCGAACTATGTACGGACAAGATACTTTCTGATGACCGACACGCCCACATGAGAAGCACAACCTGCTAAGACCTTCGTAAAGGACGGGTTACTCTAAATCTCCAATTAGAATTGTTGAGACCAGTGGCTTGTTAATGTCTATTTGCACGCAAAGTCTCGCATATCTCCCCCTTGCTTCCACCGCGGTATGAGTATCAACTCGGAGTACATTTCCGATGGATGAACCAATATGTTTCAGAATATGTGATTCGTAGTATTCTATGGGAAGTTCATTTAAGCGAACCCACACAGCTATTGAGGAGACATTCGCTGAAGATGGCCGAAAATTTGGTTCCCAAGGTCTGATAGACAGGAAGTTTTCACCGACGAACCAAGTGCCTTTCTGTAGTACCAAGTCGTAGTCTTCCTTAGCATAAAATCTAGTCAGAAAAAATTCTTTTCCAAGATCAATGCAGTCTAATCTTCCCATTGGTTTCCAGATCGATTGGAGCTTGGCTTGGATATAGTGATAGCCCACATATTTTCCATATACTTTCACAATGAGTGCTTTCGCCCATGGCTCCCTAATGCAAGCCTTGTCTTCCCGTGATAACTTAACAGCCGCGATACCCTCACTTAGCTCCGAGACGTCATCATCAGAGTCTGACTCGTATTCCATTTGCCCAGTGAAATCAAAAGCCTGGGTGTAAGCCCCAGGGATTTCCCCAACAAGTTTCTCTTTGAAGGAGAGTTTTGGGTGTCTGGAGGCTCTCTCAAAACCAGGAGGTTCATTCTCCACGGAGCAAGCTGAGTGCGTCTCTTTTACCTTCTTGTTGCTCCTAGCTAGTTCGGCTTCTTCCTCCGGGGAGAGAGAGCGGGGTTTCACGTGAGAGAGCATATTTCTTAATAATTTATTATTAATGTTGCAAACTATATCTCTTTCAAAATTTTAGTTAAATAAAATTCTTCTTAGCCTTTTCTTTTAATTTGTAAGGGCCAAATATATTGTTAAGGAGATCAAAATTTGGCTACAAACTTAGTTGTAGTTTAAAGCTACAAATCTCACTAAACAGATTAACATAGCTACATGTTTTAAAAATCTAACCGTTAAATTATATGTTTTTTATGTTCTTAAAATATATGTCAAATTTTATGTCAATTGGATATTATTTACTATTTAATCTATAAACTTATTTTAATGTATAAGTTTAGACTACAAATACTCGAAATTTAAACATTTGATTGATGATATAACTATTAATTTTTTATTTTCTTGAAATTTTGCAAACATGAAGGATATAAGAAAATAATTAAAGCTAATGGTGGATTTGTTAAAATTTACCTCCAATAAAAAAAATTTTGAGTGGAGTTATATCCTTAGTCTATAATTAAGTTTGTTACCAAACTTTGTTCAAAGTATAATTATGTTGTGCTTAAAAAAAATTAGGGTGGTCATAAATTTTTTTTTAAGGCTAAAAAATCATAAAATTTTTAAAAATCATGTATAATAATAATAATTTTTTTTCCAGATCAGGTAGTCCTGACTTCAATGTGGAGCCGTGAGCCGTCTATGCTTCACAGCCAGAATAGGACAGATGCTTGGTTGGCGAATTCAACAAAGGAGGCCTTAAATCCAATGGTACAGCTTTTAGATTCAGGAAATCTAGTATTAAGAGATGAGAATGAAGAAAACCCAGGAAGTTATCTGGAGAACTGAGTTGGGGGATTGAACTTCATAATTACCCTGAGAAGGTCATGAAGACTTCTGCACCGGCCCATGGGATGGCCTAGGTTTCAGTGGTGCACCAGACTTAAAGCCCAACTCGGTTTACAATTACAATTTAGTCAAGAGCTGTTTTGAACCAGACTCTGTACTTGTATGAGCGCTACATATGGGTCGAAACAGATAAAAAATAGAGCCTGTACTTACCTATACCTAAAGACAAATCAAGTGGTCCAATTAAACAAAGGCGGACCGGCAGCTGGGTCGGGTTGGATTTAAACTGTGGGCTGATGTGCAACAAGAAATGGGGTTTAATTTTTATGATATGCAATTTTCTAAATTTTAAGTAATTTTAAATTTTAGGTGTTTTAAAGGATTTTTTTTTAGTCAAATTAGAGTATCAATTACATTTAGGAATATTTTTATTTGAAAAATAAGTTTTTTTTAAAGCCTTTAAATAGTCCTGCAATATGTAAAGTGAAATTTTAAAATTTCATTAATAAAATTTAAAAGAGGTGGCTTTCATCTTTTCAAACAAGAGAAAAATTAACCAATGCTTTAAGGGTATTTGTTAATAAACTATTTTAAGAAAGTTTGTATGGGAAAAGAAAAGAAAAATTAATTAATGTTTTACTAGCTTTTTCAATTTCAAATAAAAATGATATAAAAATTTTCCTTAAATGATTTATTAACTATTGCCTAGAGGATACTCGTTAACAACTTAACATGACCTTTTAAATAAACTCTTGGTAAGTGGTTTTTTTTTTTTTTTTGGCGGTTTCATAAGATTGAAGTGAAGCGGTGATTGGCTCTTCCCCACCACTAGAGTAAATAAATAATGACTTTATATAGGGCTTAAGGTGTCAAATTCTACATTGAAACACTCCACTTTGGCTAACGTTTGTTTAAAGGTTGTTAGAAAAATGGATGGCAGGTGATTTTGTTACGATTGAGAAAATTTGAGGTTTTAAATAAAAGATTTGAATTCTTTAAAATCATATTTGAGACTAAAGTTTATTAGGTTAGGGAAGGAAAAAAAAAATGAAACTACCACAACACAATTTGGGTAGTTTCAATTTGACACTAACCTATAAAAATTTATTTGAGACTAACATTAAGGGCCAAAGTGCAGCCCGGAGCTCCCTTTTTCGGCCTAGCTTCCATTGCTATTGCCACTGACAACTTTTCAAGCAATAACAAGCCCGGTGATGAAGGTGGTTTTGGACCCGTATGTGCCAATTTATCTAATTTTGAAGATTTATAGACAAAATGGCCAATTGTCCTTTGTTGACCAAACTTTGCCCAAGTAGACTGATGGTCAAACGAACTCAAAATTTCACATACCCCCCAAATTCTATTAGTTTGCATCAGATTTATACTTTCAAACACATTTATCAAGTTTGACAATAGTCAACCTGGAGTTGACTAAGAGTTTATTCCCATTAAAATGACTATTAAAGAGCCTAGATCAAACTCCAATAAGTAAAATATTGCGAAAAAAGTGAAAATGTTGTTAACATTTAACCGATTTTGAGTATAAGATTAATTACATTTTACCCATTTCTAATTAGGCTTGATTTAATATTATTTATCTTTGATTTGAAAAGTATCACTTTACTTAAATAAGATTGGTTTTCGTTAGCTTCCATTACATATTACCCTTAAAAAGTATGGTAGAACTGTCTTTTTAATAACCTTTTATGTGTCTCTCATTTGTTTCCTTTCTTCTCTCTTTTCTCCTTGACTCTCACTCTCTCTCTCTCTCTAAAACACCAAAATCCTCTTTCCATACACTCTGTACAACTTATTAGCTTTAAGCTTTCTTGCATTTTGCTCTTACTACACTACCATTCCTTTGCATTTTGCTCTTTTCACTCTCGTTTCATTCTCTAGATTTTTTTTTTTTTTTTTTTTTAAATCATTAGTTTTGATACTGATAGCTTTATGTGCAAAGGATGTAATGGACCTTGCATTTTTTTATCTTTGTATGCTTCCTCTCTAAATTGATATGAGACTCAATTTGTATTTTCATCTCTTCTTTTTTCTTTTTTTCTAGGTTTCATGGTTTGGGTGAAAATCAAATCAAATTCCCAGTCAATATCATATTCTCATTGCATAAATATGTTCAAAACCCAAAAACCCAACTGCAAAACCCTTTTAAAATTTTATCCCTATTTTTCAAAAGAGCAAAACTTTTTATCTTGACTCCAAGCAATGAATTTCCTAGAATCCAATCAATACAAAACCTCAACAGAACCCTTTCAAATTAATACAATAGAATACCCATATTGTGTTTATTGAGCTCAAAAATTACCTCTGAAGAAACCAAGAAACAGTTGGCATTGAAATGTTAGGGAATACGAATTTGTTATAAGATGGGTAGTTGAATTGTTGTTGTTCTGGTGGTGGTTATGCTGTAGCAGGTATTGTGTTGGTTGGGCTTGGGGATTTCAGTCACAAAGAACAAACACAAACCACAATCGTGAAGTCAAAACTCTTGTAGAAAAACTTACAATGATAATAAATTATTGTTTTAAGTCTTAATTAACTGTACATAATGTAATCATAAACCCTTTTTTCTTTTTACTATATATAAATTCTACTATAATATAATTTAAATGTATATGTATATAAAGCTACCACTTGAAGACTTGAGTTTTGACCTTATTTTTTCTCTCACCTCATAAGAATTTTGTACTTGTGGATGATTATCACACCAATAGTGCGCAATAGTGTAGTTATAAACCGACTATCATAGCAATTATCATCAATAGCATAACTCTATTAGTGGCAAATTTAATTAATTAATTAATTAATTTGGATACAAAGTTTAGGGTTACACGACTAAGCCCGTAAACCAAAAAACAAGACCAAATTAATAGTACTTATATTCTAAATCACCCACCATGAAGCACTCCCCGAATTTCAAGGTCCACATTATACGCATGCCACATATTCATAAATTCGCATAAAAAACTAAACTTTGAGTCTTTGACATGTAGTGTTGTAGGGTGACAAGAGATAGACAAATGCCAAAGGTTCTGAATATTGGTCTATTATCTCTTGTTCCTAGAAAGTTGTTACGTTATAACAATTAAAGTGAAGATGTCAATCCGAAAGGATTAAAATACTGATTTAGATCGCATTGACTAGAAGTACCAAATTTGGATTGGACTGATTCAATTCTAAGTCAAGATGGTTTACAATCACAAGAGTCAAAAAAGAATTAAATAATATATAGAGGCCAAAATGGGAAAATGCCCTTTTTGCGCAAACAAAGTAGCATTTTGCCCATTTTCCTAAACTAATTAGAAAAATATTCCTCTTTTGTAACTCGATTTTCTAAAAATCGAGTTTAAAAAAAATAAATAAAAAATCTGGAGCCCTATAGTGGCATTTTAAGAGGCCTATAGTAATGTTTTAAGGAGCTATAGTGGCATTTTGGAACTATACATCATTAAAACGTCACTATAGGCTCCTTAAACACGTCACTATAGGGCATAATTCAATTATGAGAAAATCAAGTTTCAAAAGAGGAGCATTTTCTTAATTAGTTTGGGAAATGAGGCAAAATGTTGCTTTGTTTGTACGAAAATGACATTTGCCCATTTTCTCCAATATATAGATATATATAATCATGAAGAACGAACACAACTACAATTACACAAAGAGACCATATTTATACACGAAGTAAAAATCCTTATAGAAAAACTTACCGAGGTACAAACACCCTTGAGAATGAACTCATATATAGAGTTTGTATACTAGAAAATATTAGATTAATTACAGATTAAACCTAGGATTGATTTCCGTATTTTAAAATTTCATTGGCCTATAGTAGTTTTGGATCTATTGGACCATCATAACTCTAATATATTTAAGTTATAATATTTTATGGTTAGCATGTAGATGAAAGATCCTATATTTTAATATGCTGCCAAAAAAAATTATGTTTTTTAATATGGCGCTTGCACATATCGGGTAAGGTGATTTTATAATATTTGTAATTTTCTTACTATAAAGATCTGTTAAAGTTATTTGAGATTCTACATTGGTTTGCGAATAAATTATTATATTAAGTTGAGAGGTAAAGTTCTCCACTTCTCCCCACTACCCCAGCCCCTAACTACCCAATAAATAAATAAATAATTGCCCATCAACATAAATTAATACTCATAGGTCATTGCTGATCATGACCATATTTAATCAATATTTTCCCTCTAAACTTTTTAATCGATTATATTAATCTTTCAAAAGTCAACTTATATTACAAAAGAAAATACTGTATTTTTGTGATTATCAGCGCTATAAAGAGGAAGAACCTTAAAACAATTTGAATATTTGATAGTAGAACGTACCTGTAGCACATGTATGTTAAATTATCGAAGAAACACAATATTTTAAAGAAGGTCTACGTTTCTTTTGTACTAGGTTTTAACGCATTATGTTATATCAATTGTTGTTTACCAAGAAACTCTCGTTTTATATCATTAGATTTTTATTTTGGAGAAATAATAGTTTGATTATGTAATCGTGATGGCTAAAAGCCTTGTAGTTGAATTAGTACTTTCCTATGCATAAATTGCTTGAGGGTCTAAGGGAGAAAGAATTCGAACTGCAAAGTTAGCAGCATGTTATAATTATTTCTCAATAAAAAAGAAAAAAGAAAAAAGAAAAGAAAAGATGTATTCGTGTGGATGGTCTTGGAAACCCTAGCTAGCAACATTGATAAGCATGAGTCCGTGATTCAAGGAATGACTGCTGAAATCACACACATTGATAGCGTGAGTAATTACTGCCATGCAGACGTGAAGGTTTCCAATTTTGATAGAGGGGAATCTAGTCCGAAAAGTAAGCATAATGGACAACCTACCACAGGTTTAAATAAAGATCTTGATAACGTATTATTTACTTCTAAAACTAATGAGGGACAAGTGGATGCCATACCCCTAGAACGCCAAAGTCATGACCTGGATATGTCTGCTTCAAGCCCATATATGATTGGGCCTAACAATAATAAGCCCAAAGGAACCTAGACCCGTATTAACAGAATGGACTTGTCTTGGGAGGCTTCACCAAGGCTATCACGCTACCTGGCTTGGGCAAGATAGAATCACGCGAAGCATAGGGAGGGCAGATTGAAGAGCAGACCTTTAAGAAAGGAAAATTGAGCAGTGATGAGGAAAGCAATGACCATGGATCGGCAAGGGTGGAGAGCCACCCTTAGAAGCTTCAAGTTTGAGGAATTATGGCTGCTTTGGTTTGAATGTGCAGATGTTATTTAGGAGGCTTGGGGGAAGGCAGGATAGGATAGGGTCGGTTTGGCAGCAGTACAGGAAAAAATAAAGGCTTGTGGAGTGGACCTTAATTATGGCTTAGGGTTCTCCAATAACTAATCCGGATACCACTACCATCAAGGAAATTCAGAAGTAGCTAGACAGGTTGAATGTGGCCGAACTTACTGAAGCTTCTAAAGCCGAATTTTTGAGTTTGAGCAAAAGGATGGATGAACTTCTACAAAAGCAAGAAATATATTGGGCCTAATGATCTAGAATAAATTGGCTAAAACATGGGGATAAGAATACTAAATTTTTTTCATGCCAAAGCAACACAAAAAAGAAGGAAAAATTATATAAGAGGTATTTGGAATTCACAAGGGCAGTGGGTGGAGAAGTTGGAGGAGGTGGTTGAGGTAGCTTCAGACTACTTTGATAACCTTTTTCATGCATGAGTGGGAGATCAGATGGAGGAGTGCTTGAATGCAGTGGAGAGTATGGTGACTGATGATATGCGGGAATTTTTGTCCATTGAATTTACTGCTGAAGAAGTGAAGGTGGCCCTATTTCAAATGGGACCAACAAAAGTTCCAGGACTTGATGGTATGAATGTCATTTTCTATCAAAAAGTCTGGCATGTAGTGGGTGATTCTATTGTTTTAGCTATTTTAGATTTTTTAAATAATGGTAACATGTTACCTGATATTAATCATACCAACATTGTGCTCATTCCAAAAGTTAAAAATCCGGAGAGAATGTCTGAGTTTAGATCTATAAGTTTGTATAATGTTATTTACAAAATTATTTCCAAGGTCTTGGCAAACAGATTGAAATAGGTACTACCTCAGATTATTTCACCCATTCAAAGTGCTTTTGTACAAGGGGATTGATCACTAATAATGTGTTGGTGGCCTATGAGACACTTCATACCATGCATTCCAGAAAAAAGGGGAAGAAGGGGTCCTTGGCATTGAAGCTTGATATCAGCAAGGCCTACGATCGGATTGAATGACAATATCTTCAAAGTATTATGGAGAAGATGGGGTTCCCAGTTGATTGGATAGAAAGGGTGATGAGCTGTGTTACAACACCATCCTTTTCTATTCTAGTGAATGGAAAATCTTATGGCATGATCCATCCATCTAGAGGAATTCACTAGGGAGATTCGATATCACCATACTTATTCCTCTTGTGTGCAGAAGGCCTTATTGCCCTGTTAAAAAAAGTGGAATTAGAAGGGAGGATCAAGGGAGTTTCCATTTGTAGAAGGGCACCAAAGGTTACTAACCTTATGTTTGCAGATGACTCATTGCTGTTTTGTCAGGCAACTCGGGCTGAAGGAGAAACTATAGCAGAGATCCTTCAAACCTATGCAAGAGCTTTTGGGTAAAGTATTAATTTGGGAAAGTCCTTAGCTTACTTTAGCAGTAATACTTCGAAAAGGAAAAAAAGGCTAGATTTTGGAGTAAAGGAGGTAGATCGGTTTGAAAATTATCCTGGTCTACCAACATCGATTGGGAGGGCCAAGTATAACACTTTCTCATACTTGAAAGACAGAATCTAGAAGAAGCCCCAAGGATGGAAGGGCATGTTGTTGTCTAGAGCTGGTAAAGAAATCCTCATCAAGGCTGTGACATAGTCCATACCCACATACACTATAAGTGTATTTCAAATCCCTCTGAAATTATGTGTTGAATTGGATGCATTGTGTGCAAAATGTTGGTGGGGTCAATTCGACAATGAATGAAAAATTCATTGGAAGAGTTAGGATAAGCTAACTGATTCAAAGAAAGAAGGAGGAATGTGTTTTCGAGATTTGAGAGCTTTTAATCTAGCTATGCTGGCCAAGCAAGGTTGGAGGATGGTTCAAGGCAACGAATCAATAATCGCTGCTCTATCAATGTTTTAAAGCAAGGTACCTTTCGAGATCAACATTCCTTAAGGCTAAAGAATCACATAATTACTCATATGTGTGGAGGAGTTTGATGGTAGCACAACCTATCCTTCAATCTGGCCATTGTTGGAGGGTTGGTAATGGAACTTCAATTAATGCCTTGAAGGATTGGTGGTTGCCTAATTTCCCAACAAACAAAGTCATAAATTCGGTTCAAGAAAATTGGGGTGATTTGATGGTGTCTGATCTGATTAATCTGGAGCTGAATATATGGAAATATGAGGACATTATGGCTATATTACACAGGAAAGAAGCTGAAGCAATATGCCAAATGTTGGAAAAATCTAGTTTTTGTATCTCATACAAAAACACACGCAGCGGAAGCAACAAAAACACGGATCTACTTCAATCATGAAAGATAAACATGTAACTATGAATTCTAGAATCAAAGAATAGATAGCGTACCTTGGTGCAGTGAATTTCAAAACCAAACTTGAGAATACCTTCAATCTTCATCTCAATTCCACATGGTGCCCAAGATGTGTGGTCTCTCAATCAGTCTTTTGTACATAGATTCTCAAAGAAAAATCCTTCTCCTTCTCCTTGTGGAGAAAAACTAATTTCTTTTTCTTTTCATCTTACGTATGTTATAAACTATTCTCATAGTTTTTTTATTTAATAACACTTATTAAATAATGACTGATTTCTAATTAGGTTAGTCTTTTGGGCCTACCCAATTGGGTTTTAGTTTGTGGCTTGAGATGAGACCAAAGGGACCAATAAGACACTAGCTTCAATGGGCCTTGGGCTTTTCCGTCAACTCTTGACAAGTCCAAAGTTACCATTAATTATATTCAATACCACTATAAGAATATAATTGCACTCTAGGCCTTATCTATAAATTATATCCCAAGACTTTATTATATATTCAACCCCTTCATTAAAATATTCATAGTAATACAAAGTCATTAATATTGACTACCACTTTGAAGATTACTACATCTTAATCCTTGAGTACCCGGTTTAATCCTTTATGTTATTCATAATATATTTATGAAACCTAATTCCATAAATATATACTTTAGTAACTCTTTACTAAAGTGGTTGGACCCAACACTCTGAATAACCAAATGCATTAAACTTATCTCAAGAGAATATTTTATATCTCCGTTAAGAGATTATGAATTTCATCTTGAGAATATATGTTCCATCAACACTAAATGCGGCTGCCCAACATACTGAGGTTTTGACCATAACTTATAGATCTCACTCCTGATATATCAAAATAACCTACATCTCATGATCAGGTCCATTATTCTCTCAGGATTTAGAGTTGATGTCAATAGAAATCGTGAGATTTATTATTCAATTGACAGTCTTTAGGAGAATAATAAATCTCACAGCGGTCCAGTTCAATATGTCTTAACTCTTAAAACATATCAACATACCAACTAGAAGTCTCCACTTCCATGATCAAGACAAATCTTCTTAGTTGATATGTTATAGTCTTCGCAAATGAAATGCTCAATTTCATCACCGACTACGAACTAAAATTCTAAGTTTACAAAGAACTTGTGATTTATATATTTCTGTGACTTTTCACATAAATCACATACTATGCATCTCATGAACTAAGATAATGTCCCATTAGTTCATAAATAGTCTCAAATAATTAAGCAACTTAATTATTCATGACATGCCAATAAATTGGATTTTAGGGCACAAACCTTAACAATCTTCCACTTGCCCTCAAAGACAATTTACCACATATCCAACACTTATTTCCCTATAGAGTAATTCATAGTCACTCTAAGGCAAGGTTTGGAAACAAGTCTCAGCCAAATTTAATGCATAAATTATCTTTTCTACTACTACTATTCACATACTCATATCTCTCTAATGAGATAATACTTACGCTTAATGTGTATCTTCACCACCTAGGATGAACACATATCCTGAAATCCAACTTCATGAATAAAAATCAAACTATAAGTCAGTATTTGTACATCTAGTAAACATCAAAACTTCACTTTTGTGGAAAAACATATAATCCCTCATTTTCCTAAGATATTTGAGTATATGCTTTACTCCCACTAAATTAAGTGATCTTTGATTCAATTGATATTTGCTTACTATGCCCACCGCAAAATAGACATTTAGCCTAGTATTTTTAGCATAGCATAAAGACTTCCTATTGATTTGATATAAGGAACCGTCTTATATGCTCTTCCTTTTATATGTCTTAGGACCATAGTCCTTTATAAAGGAACTTTAAACTTAAAAGGAAAGAATCCTTTCTTAAAGTATTACATGCTATACTTGACTAGAACCTAATCTATTTAAGCAGTTTGAGATAGATCTAATATCCTAATTTCTGAATTTTAACAAAGTTATAATTCTTAGGATGTGACTAGTCTTTCCCAAGTACTTTATATCAAACTGGACTAGACAACTAAAAAACTCCTTTGATGACAATAACTCTATATCATTCTAAATGATTAGAATGTCATCAACATTCATTAAGAAATTTATTATTCTATATAGCTTTTACACACATAAGGCCTTTTAATTCTTGATCAAAATTGAATAATTTGATTTCTTGATCAAAAATGATATTTTATGGTTCATATGCTTGCTTTAGTCCATAAATGGAATTTAAGCAACTAACATACTAAACACTACTGGTTCTTTGCTATGAACAAGTCTAGTTACATCATATAGATGTCTTTCTCAAGATTGCTACTAAAAGAGGCTTTCTTGTTATCTATTACCATATTTCATCCAAATGAAATATAATGGATGAGAGAATCTAGATAGAGTCAAACTTGACTATTGGTGGAAAAATCTTTTCATAGTTGAAACATTTCCTTTTGAATGAATCTTTTCGCCACTAGTCTTGACTTTGAAGGTTTGCACCTTCAAATCTATCAATCTCATTTACTTGTCGACTTATTTGAAAACAATAGGCTTAATGCAATTAAGCACCTCTACAAAATCTAGACTTTAAATAGAATTTAATTCTATTCTCATAACCTTGAATCAGTAATTCATATTCATATCATCTATTGCCTTTATGTAGGACCAAGGATCAAATTCATATCCTTATGGAATGACTTCAAAAGTTTATCCCAAAAGTATGAATTTATTTGGTAATCCTCCCACTACGATATTGTACCCGTGTATTAGCTAGATATCTAGAATAATGTATTGTGGTGTATCTAATACAACCGTCTCATTTTCAAATGTACTTTATAGTTGTCCTATAACAGATTTTCACATTTTTCTTCTACAACAATCTACCTTTACTTTGAAAGAGCCCTATTCCTCCTTTATATATGCACTAACTTAAAGAAGTCATTGGAACTTTATTCCTTTATGAAAAGACGCCCTAGATCATATTATCCTCTAAATAGGATTCATAGATTGTGAATATAACAAAATAATGGTTCTAAAAGCCCATCTTTCATCAATCTTGAATACCATTTAAATTAATAAGATCTAGACATAAGTGCCAAAACATACAAACCCAAAGGATGGAAACTTTCTCTTTAAAAAGTAAAACATATAAATTTCTATCTAGAAAACAATCATGGACAATACTTAGCTTTACCAAAATAGAAACAATTTCCTTTTGGTCATGCTTTTGAGACTAATTTCCTTTTGGTAATTACTAGGGCAACTAACTTGTTCAACTGTTTGGTATTATAATTCCTCTTCTTATCACCCTTACCTTTCGGTTTAGGCTAAGAATTTGAATTAACTCATATTGATCCTAGCCTTAGCTTTTAGGATGTCTTTCGTTACGTAGAATTCACTAATCAATTCAGATAATATAAAAAAAATTTATTTTCTAAACAATCTTAATTGATCAAATGATTCTAACAAGGACTTGTGAATCATATCCAAATGAGATTAAAATTTAATCTCAACATCCAAGAATTCCAATTCATTTTAAAATTAAAATATTTTCATAAAATGACATAGAATTGGAATTTCTTAAGCTTTTCTTAGCAGTCAACATGATTTATACCAAGCATCTCATTTAGACTTAATATAAAGTCTAAGTCTAGTACTAACTCTTGCATCTCATGCAGTAGCACAATTGAGATAGAAGCCAATATAACATATTAGCATTTCAATGGAGACTATGATCATATCATAAGCTATCTTTCATAAATGCATCATGTATAGGAAATTATGACAATGTTGAATCAAAAACATGAATATTTACTTTAGCTCCTTCAAGCACCATGTCCAAAATTATTTCTTAGTTAATGTGATTCAACTAAAATAGTAGCTAGAGGACAAAATTTATGACAACTTTATATTGAGACCATGAACTTAAATACAGGACATTATCATTTTGCATCCATAACCATAAAATATGGAACCCAAAAACCATACTATACTAGGTGCAACGACAACCAAATCCCGCAATTAATATTCCTCGGAAGCGAGGTCATACCAATCACTATGATCAGGCAAGAATTATTCTCATTATTAATGCTATCATGGTAACTCTTACCAAACAAAAATAATTTGCCGCTTTTCCTTTAGCCTCTAAGTAATAATAGCAAGAACTCAGCATAAAGGATACTATTAAACTTAGTCTAGTGTATACTATTGTCTAGAATCATGAGTAGCCACATTTCATCCCTTTAACAGGCTTATTTTATAGTATCATGATAAAAACACCCTCCACATGGAATGCAAAGCTCGAGGCTAAGACAAAGTGTTTGATCAAACCACTATAAACCAGGAAATTCAATCTTATAGTACCATGAAATAAACATCCTTTGCATGGAACGCAAGGCTCGAGGCCAAGACGAGATGTTTACCCCACACCACTATGAACCAACAATGGAGGCCGTGAGATCCAACCTTTGTATCTCTCTCCCACTAGAAATTTTAAAACAAGTGGATTGTCTTGAAATCATTGTGATCTAATCACAAATTTAACCCTACACATCAAATGTGTTTCATTGTTTAAATTCAATGTGATGTAACTATGTCACGTCATAATAGCGTAACAAACATTCGTGCAATCACAAAGAAGTTTAACCTTGTAATCTGTGAAGTAAATACCCTCCGCATGGAATGTAAGACTCGAAGTCAAGACAAGGTATCTATTCACATTACAATAAACTTAACAAAAGGGCTATTTCAACACTCCCACTCATTATTTGGGTTTTTCTTAAATAATTGTGATCCCATCACAACTAATAACCTTGCACTTGATAAAGACTCTAATCTTATTAGAATCACTAACTAAAATAGAAGCCCTAAACTATTTAGGATTCCTTAAACACTAATGAATCAAAAATTAGTTATATAGAACTCTATCCTTAATTTACTAGATAAAGTATTCTAATCTAATTAGAAACTATATATCTTTAATTAAATTTTAATCTCATTAAAAACCTCTAATTAAAATAAATTAAGGACTATTAATCATAAAATGATTTAATACCAAGAGTTCTATTTAACTAACATCTTTGATCTCATTAGGTCTATTAGTTAGAACCATGTGTAATCTAATCACACATAACCTTGTTCTTAAAAAACTTGAAAACACTTAGAAAAAATTCTGATTTTCTTTCTTTCGATCGATCAAATGTGCCTTTCGATCGATCGAAAAAATTAAAAATTCGAACTTGACCACCTGACTTGTTCAATCGATACTTGATTGCCTCTCGATCGATCGAAAAACAAATTTGATCGATCGACTATCAATCGAAAATCAATCTACTCAAAAGTCTGATCACTGTTTCACTCGATCGATCGAAAGTGATTTTCGATCGATCGAAACTCGTGAAACTCGAATTTCTAGAAATTTTCTAAGGCAGTTTTCTAGGGTTTTTCTTGAACAAACAACTAACCGTTTTAGACATCTGCATTGTTTTCTTCCAAAAACACTTTTTGACTTTATCAACGAAGATTTTCAGATCAAACATTAGGGTTTTCAATATCAAGGTGAAGAACCCTAATACTAATGCTAGAAACCTTGAAAACACAATCCTAATCTCATTAGGAATAAATTTCATAATCCTAGCATTAAAATACTATCGTCTAGAAGTCTATGGCCAACAGCAATTCTTTTGAAGACGGAAAACAATATCAAAAGAAATTCACTTGAATCAATATAACACACACACACACACACACATATATATATATATATATATCATGGCATATGAATTCCAACGCTAATAACATAGAAAACAAATTGTGCAATCTATTATAGCATTTGCTCAGTAGATTCGCTCCATAAAACTTAAAGACACTGTCTAATTATCTTGCACAGTATATTGAGTTTCACGAATCTTGATAATAGAAATACAAAAATTCATAAAACCAAGATTATCAAAACATTTCTGCACAAAAGAACACATTCAAGGACACAATTATGTAGAAAATTTTATTGCAGAAAATTAAATCACCAAGAAAACGTTTTTTCTTTGATTCTAAAATTCAATCACATGTTATACAAGCATGATACTGAAGACCGCTCCGATACCATTTGTTGGAAAATTCTAGTTTTTGTATCTCATTCAAAAACACACGCAGTGGAAGCAACAAAAACACGGATCTACTTCAATCATGAAAGATAAACATGTAACCATGAATTCTAGAATCAAAGAATAGATAGCCTACCTTGGTGCAGTGAATTTCAAAACCAAACTTGGGAATACCTTCAATCTTCATCTCAATTCCACATGGTGCCCAAGACGTGTGGTCTCTCAATCAGTCTTTTGTACATAGATTCTCAAAGAAAAATCCTTCTCCTTCTCCTTGTGGAGAAAAACTGATTTCTTTTTCTTTTCATCTTACGTACGTTATAAACTATTCTCATAGTTTCTTTATTTAATAACACTTATTAAATAATGACTAATTTCTAATTGGGTTAGCCTTTTGGGCCTACCCAATTGGGCTTTAGTTTGTGGCTTGAGATGGGACCAAATGGACCAATAAGACACTAGCTCTAATGGGCCTTGGGCTTTTCCGTCAACTCTTGACAAGTCCAAAGTTATCATTAATTATATTCAATACCACTATAAGAATATAATTGCACTCTAGGCCTTATCTATAAATTATATCCCAAGACTTTATTATACATTCAACCCCTTCATTAAAATATTCGTAGTAATACAAAGTCATTAATATTGATTGCCACTTTGATGATTATCACATCTTAATCCTTGAGTATCAGGTTTAATCCTTTATGTTATTCATAATATATTTATAAAATCTAATTCCATAAATATATACTTTAGTAACTCTTTACTAAAGTGGTTAGGCCCAACACTCTGAATAACCAAACCCATTAAACTTATCTCAAGGGAATATTTTATGTCTTTGTTAAGAGATTATGAATTCCATCTTGAGAATATATGTTCCATCAACACTAAATGCGGTTGCCCAACATACTGAGGTTTTGACCATAACTTATAGATCTTACTCCTGATATATTAAAGTAACCTACATTTCATGATCAGGTCCATTATTCTCTCAGGATTTAGAGTTGATGTCAATAGAAGTCGTGAGATTTATTATTCAATTGACAGTCTTTAGGAGAATAATAAATCTTACAGCGGTCCAGTTCAATATGTCTTAACTTTTAAAACATATCAACGTACCAACTAGAAGTCTCCACTTCCATGATCAAGACAAATCATCTTAGTTGTTATGTTATAATCTTCGCAGATGAAATGCCCAATTTCATCATCGACTATGAACTAAAATTCTGAGTTTACAAAGAACTTGTGATTTATATCTTTCTGTGACTTTTCACATAAATCACATACTATGCATCTCATGGACTAAGATAATGTCCCATTAGTTCATAAATAGTCTCAAATAATTAAGCAACTTAATTATTCATGACATGCCAATAAATTTGATTTTAGGGCACAAACCTTAACACCAAACTCCATTGAGCCAAAGAAATGTATCTGATATGGTATTCTAGTTGTATATTTCAAGGGGTTTATTCATTGTCTAGTCCGCTTATCATGTGGCTAGGAGGCTCTTAATTGATGAGAATTGGGTTGGAACATCTAGGGGCTATGCTGTAAAAAATGTATGGGTTGCAATATGGAAGCTTCGGCTCCGAAACAAAATCAAAGTATTTGCATGGAAAGCTTGCCATGAGATCCTACCAACAGCAGCGAATCTGACAAGAAGGAGGGTAATTAATGATGACAAATGCACGATTTGTACAAGGGAAACGGAGTCCATCATTCATGCACTATGGGATTGTGTAGTGGCCCAGGATATTTAGGCTAGAAGTACTCGAAAACTGCAGAAGGGGCAGCACGGACAGTCTAATATGTTGCACCTAATGGAGGAATTCATGGAGCACCTGACTTTAGAAGAGTTTGAATTATTCTGGGCCCAAGTGTGGATTATTTGGAACTAGCGTAACAGCTTGCTGCATGGAGGAAAAATGAAGATTCTGAGTAGTTTGAATAAAAGAGCAAAGGAGTATATTGAAGACTTCAAACGTGCCTAAACCCAGCTAAATGCTTAGATGAGGTAGGAACCAAGCGGAGATATATGGCAACCACCACCACTAGAGGCGTATAAACTAAACTTTGATGTAGCAATATTTTCGAATTCAGGCAAGTCAAGGTATGGTGCAATTATTCGAAATGAAAAGGGAGAGGTTATGGCTGCTATGACTGCTAGTGGTCCGAAGGTGCGCACAAGTGATGAAGCAGAATTACTTGCTTGCCAAAGAGCCATAGAATTTGCAGTGGATGTTGGATTTTCGAGGATGATTATTGAGGGTGACAACAACAACGTTATTCAGGCCATCTCTTCTTCAGTGGAAAACACTTCACTATTTGGCAATGTTGTTGATGATATTTGTCACTTGATGCAGGGAATGCAATGGCTTAGTGTTTACAGTATTAGGAGGGACGAGAATCAAGTAGCACATGCTTTGGCCCAATATGCTAGAAATACTTTAGACGAGGATTTGTATTGGATGGAGGACTCTCCCCCACTAGCAATGAATGCTTTGTATCATGATCTTTCATTTCTTTAATTGAATGAATATTCCCCTTTCAAAAATAAATAAATAAATAAATAATAGTCAATGGTTTTTTTTTTTTAGGAAAGTAATAGTCAATTTCATTCATAGAGTAATGCTAAAGCCAAAATGATGGCATCCTTAATATGTAGTTTTAATCCTAACAAGCAATTAAATATTTCTTCATCATTAATTTATTTATTTTCATTAAAGTAATTCTTGTTAAATATATATATATATATATATATATATATATATATATTTATACAAGATAGAGATTCTATTTTAACCTAATTTATGTGTATATATATGTGAAACTCTCTCTTGGAGATTTAAATCTGGCTCTTGTTTCCTCCTACACTCCACAAACACTTATACAGTGATCATTACATAAAGGGTGTATAGTGATTATCAAAATATTTTTTTAATTACTTCAATTGTTGCTCTTTTTTTTTTTTTTTTTTCCTCACTTGATTGAAATCTTGGTTCAGCTTGACACAATATTTTCCGGTAAAATTAGTTTTCTCTCACTTCAAATTTTGAGCGCTAGCTTTAACCAATTTCTACTACAAATGAAAAAACTGGTTGAATTTATATATGAAAGTGATAATGATGAGCTAGTTTCTTTCCTTTTTTTTATTTTATATATATATATATATATATATAGGAATAATGATGAGCTAGTTGTTTGTAAGGTTGATGTATATTTACAAAAGGAAAGTTAAAAAATACACAAGCGTGGTGTCCGAAACACTTTGACCATGAGGTATATGGTACATCATCTATATGAACCATTTCTCTCTTAGTATATAAATTTTACAGCTGCATAAGACGTAAGACATATGTGATGTTTTAGCTAATTTCAGTCAAGGTATTTCCAATTATAGAGTAATGCTGATGTAAATATGATGAAATCCAAGCAATGTTTTATTTATTTTTTTGAGAAACGAAATCCTAGCAACTTAGTTTCATTTCTAACAATTAAATATTAATTCATCACTTTTTTTTTTCTCTCTATGAATTAATAATGCTTCTCAAAATATTTTGTACTTAAATTGTTTCTTTTTTAATTTTGTTCTCGCTTTATTGAAATCTTGGCTCCGCTTGACATAACATTTTTAAAGTAAAATTAGTTTTCTTTTTAATTCAAATTTTGAGCACTGACTTTAACCAATTTTTACTACAAATGAGAAAACTGGTTGAAATTACGGAAAATTATAGTCCCTTGTATAATTTTCCGTAATTTCAAATCCAGGTGCTCACCTTTACGTTCCATTGTCCTCCTTTCACATTAGGGATTGCATGGTTTTGTTTAAACTCGGGCAAATAACCTTGCCCCAATTCCCACCCCTTTGTGGTTTTGCAGGCGTATTTGACCCTGCAAAATTAAATTTCATATTAATAAGGGCTAAATAATATTTGTAAAGAGAGAAAATTCCTGACCTATCACAAGCTGACATATCATACTATCAAATTCACAACGTATGACCAATTATAAAGCACCACATACTGCTATTAGTTTCTAATATCACCATTTATAAACCAATAGAGATTTGCCAAGTGTCACTAAAATGTAAACATAAAAAGTATGCAAAATGCCAATCACACATCGGCATGTGTAAGCAATGTCATAAGCAGTCCAATCGAGTGCTGACATGTGTCACTTTGAAAATTAAGACTTTTGGCTAATTAAACGATGTCATGTGTCTTGGAGGAAAAGTCTTAAAACTCCTCCAATCAGGCTGTGACATGTGTCACCAATTAGACTCCACCATGAGTCGCTCACGCACCCCCAAAATCTTATAAATAGAAGCCTTCCTAAGGTGTTTTTACAAACCAAGACAAGAGATGACAATTTTGCCCTGCCTTGCCCCTTCCTGCTTCACCCTACATGGGTTTCCCTGCCCTACAAAGGCGCGGGGGGGGGGGGGGGGGGGGAGGGGGGGGATGTGATGAGATTTTAGCACCACAACGCGGGGTGAGGTGAGGATGGGTTTAAACTTTTTAGACTCAACTCGCCCCACTCCGCATTGATAAGGGTTAAATTGTAAATTTTTTATACTCTAAAACCCTTCTATTTAAATAAACATATCATCAGCTTATTTTATTTTACTCAACAAGGCTTTTTGCCTCTTTTTTTCTCTATCAAGGTTGGAAATAAGGTACCAATTTTAACATTTTCTTTTGTCTTTATTATAAAAAAATTTATATACTATTGAATAATTGATTTTGTATTATGAGATTTTTTTTTTTTTTTTTGGTGATATAGTTTTATTAAACACTTTAATAAAATTATTCAATTTTTGCTAAAAATTGGTTTGATTTGATGCGATAAATTTATTTTTAATTTCAAGTATATTTTTATTAATGAAACAGGTTTTATTAAAAAAAAATTGTAATAGTTGTGGGCAAATTAACAAGAAGTAAAGTTTTACGGGGTGGGGCGAGGATTTTTAGGGTCCCAAGGGGCGGGGATGGGGCAAGAAAATTTTCTCCATCATGTGGGGTGGGACAGGGATGGGGTAAGACAAAATCTTGTGGGTGCAAGGGTGAAGACCCCATCTTGTGGACCCGCCCTACCCCATTGCCATACCTAACCTAGACATCTACACTTCAAGCAGCATCAAAGAAGATTCAGAAGCACTCTGAAGTACAGAAGCTCTATAGGAATCAAGTCTTAAAGCTTTCAAGAACCTCAAGAACGTCAACCTTAAATATGACGAACATTCAAAGTAGAATCATCCAAACTACCTACCTAGATCTTAAACTTTGCTAGAACCAAGCCCAAAAGCCTTTAGAAACTTCAAGAAACCATAAATCAGCGACGCTCTACGAATTCAAGCCCTAAAAAGCTCTGAAGAACTTCCACTAAAAACTTTCGAAGACGAAGAACATGCGAAGAATAAAGAATTTCTAACAAGCTTATAGCTAGAGATTCGTTGTAATTCTATTTAAAGGGTCTTCAATCCATCCTTTAGCCAAATCAAAGGATATATGGTGCTTGAGTCAAAATCACAATACCACATCCAATCAATAACTCTTTCTAGGAGGTTGAATAAGAGGATCACTCTTTTATAATTTTAGAGAATTGTACCACACATTGATCAATACAAATTCATATTTGTGAATCTATTTTACTTGTATGATTTATTTCAAACTAGAAATTTAGTCGTCCACAATATTATCTCTATACTAGCCTCACTACACGCGCTTCACGTTTGTGATGAAACTCTTCTTATTTTTTATTTTGGGTTTAGTGTCATAATGTTTAAAAGTGAGATAGAGATAATATCCTAATTTTTAAGATCTTTCTTTATGTGAGAGTAGATGGTAATTTAGAGTGGAGAGGAGAAAGGAAAAGGCCGAAAACTTATGAACTTTTAAAAAAATAGTTAATTAGTTTTTTTAACCAGTTTATGTTTTTAAATTTAAAATTATTTAACTAAATGATAGGAGTATTTTAAAGAGTTTAAGAATTTGTGTAAGGATATTTCAATATTCAAAATGATGAAATCCAAATAGGAAATCCTATTATTAATAGAATCTTTATATATTAAGAAAATTCAAAAAATTAGTTATGACTTTAGAAAATGTCAAAAATATCCCTAATTTGTTTAGATAATCTTTATTCTTAAAAAATAAAATAATAGGGTTTAAATTGTAATTCAACAAAATGAAAAACTACCCAAGAATTATCTTTCCTAAAAATTAGAACACTCTCAATTTAAATATATCTCACACACATTTGATTCTTTTTTTTTTCCCCTAAAAATTAGCACACACTAAATCCAACAGTTTACTCATTTTCAAAATCTTAAATTTTAGCTTCTTAAAGATCACTTTTCGTGTAACCTCACTAATAATCGATAGATTCAAATTGAAAAATTATGACATTAAACTCAAAAAAGAAAAAGAAAAAAGCATTATCAATACGTGCGATGAGGCTAGTCTTTATATATTAAGAAGATTCAGAAAATTAGTTATAACTTCTAAAAGTGTCAAAAATGCCTCTAATGTAATTAGATAATTCTTATTCCTAAAAAATAAAAAATAGGTTAAAATTGTAATTTAATAAAATTGAAAAACAAGAAAAAATATTAGAGAAATTTTTTTCCTAAAAATTAAGTTGCACTAAACCTAACAGTTTACTCATTTTCAAAATCCTAAATTTTAGCTTCTTAAAATTCTCTTCTCGTGTAACCCCACTGACAAGTAACAACAGACAAATTCAAATTGAAAAATTATTTTAAAAATGAGGTTAAAATTGTAATTTAATAAAATTCAAAAACAAAAAATCAATTATATAAATTTCCTATAATTTCCCACTAGAGTCTAAGACAAACCCAAATTCCTCAACTGTTTCTTTTAAAAAAAAAAAAAACCCTCAAATCCCATGGCTCACAAATTCCTACCCCACGTCTAACAAAACTCCAAACAAAAACTCTTCCTAATAAATGAACGTGTTGTACAAGGAAACTTCCCATTACAAACAAATAATTAATCTTCCCACCCTTCCTATCACATAGGGATGGCAATGGGGCTGGGCGGGGCCGAAGGATGGGATCTTCGTCCCCGCCCCGCATGATTTTGTCTTGCCCCATCCCCACCCCGCTCCACATGATGAGGAAAACTTTCTCACCCCATCCTCGCTCCTTGGGGCCCTGCGAAGCCCTGCCCCACCCCGTAAAACTCTACTTTTTGTTAATTTACCCTACAATTAGTACAAATTTTTTTAATGAAACCTATTTCATTAATAAAAATACACTTGAAATTATAACTTAATTTATCTCATCAAATCAAATCAATTTTTAGAAAAAATTGAATAGTATATCCAAGCGTTTAACAAGACAATCATAAAGAAAAAAAAAACTCATAGTATAACACATAACAAAATAAAGATAGAGAATCACATTGAGGAGAATAAAATAAGCTAATATTGATATGTTTTTTAAATAGTAAAGTTTTAGGGTATGAAAATTTACAATTATAACTCTTAGCAATGCGGGCGGGGCGGGGCGGGGCGGGTCTAAAAGGTCTATACCCATCCCCACCCCGCCCCGTGGTGCAGGGTTAAAATCTTGCCCCATCCCCGCCCTATCACCTTTGCGGGGCGGGGAAAACCCGCGCGGGGCGAAGCAGTGGAGAGGCGGGTTAAGCGGGGCGGGGCAAAATTGCCATCCCTACTATCACAAACTACAAACTCTTCCCAAGAATTGTTATTCCCAATTGAAATATGAATTGTCTCAGGTGGCTACTCTTTGTATAATGTAGTGTTTGTCAGTTTGTGGCATGTTTTCCATCAAAAAAAAAAAAAAAATGTAGTGTTTGTGGGTTAATTGAATAGAAGAGTCAGAAAGTTTTGTGCGGCACTAAAGGGAAAAAGTTAATTTTTAATGTGCTCCTGTTTCCTTATTTATTTATTTATTTATTTATTTTGATGTTTGAACTGTTTTCTCTTCATATATGTTTGTATTGACTTTTTTCATTATGATGAATGTCTTTTCTTTGTCTAAAATAAAAATTATTGTACGTGTGGTGTGGTTTAATGGAATAGAATAGAGGAAAAGAGAGGAAAGCGCAGAAAATAGAAATTATTTCAAGTGGCTACTTTTTTCTTTTTTCTTTTTTTCTTTAAATAAAATTAGTGTTAACAAAAAAATGAACACTAAAATAGCATTGAAATCACACGTCTATGTGTACAAATGTGTAAATCTCAAATTGAGATAAATGGAAAATCATGACACTAAACAAAAAAAAAAAAAAAAAAAAAAAACCCTATCACACGTGCAAAATGCGTGCGGTGAGGCTAGTATTTTTTAAGTTTTTTATTTTATCAAGACAATATCATAATAAAATATAAAGTCTTAATATTTATGCATTTAAATACTTAGTAGTACAAACTAAATCTTTAACACTAATAGAGTTGGGTGGGGCTAAAAGTTGAAGCCATCCCCATCTCACCCCTGGGTGTGAGAAAAAAAATCCTGCCCAATCCTCATCCCTATAGGCAGAGGGAGGGGGCCTAGGGGGGCAATGGCCTCCCTCGATTTTCCAAAAATGCCCCCTCCCCCTCTAACTAATGTTAAAAATTTTAAATATTGAGTAAATTTTAGGTGATGACCCCCTTTCATTAAAAAAAAAAAGTATACATCCTCTTTAATTTATTGTTATCTCCATTATTTTCCTTTTAATACTGGCTTTTTTTTTTTTTTTTTCTTTTTTTATCACATATAAGTCATTAATTTTAGGAACATTTAAATTACAAGTTAATAAAAATAATATATAAATAAATATCTTTAGCTAAAGATTTTTATTATTTTCCAAAAATAAAGTCATGTGCATTTATATAGAGTTAAACCAACCGGAATACAATGATACATTTTGCTTGGTCAGGGGTGGCAAAATTGGACATGATCTGCAAACTCGACATAACACGAAATTAGTAGATTATGGGTTGAGCCTTAATGGGTTTGTGTCATATTTGGAGTAACACGACTAACCTATTTAATAAATGGGTTGGGTTAGTGTCCATCACATGGAACCCGTTTGATCCGTTTAATTAAATGATATTTTACTAACATACCCTTCAAATCCTAGGTATATAAACATATTAGTTGTTGTGGTTTATTTTCTTTGACATATTATGATTTTTTTATCTGTGATATTGAGATATGCTTCAGTTTTGAATAATTATTTGTGATGCAGTTACTCGTTAGTTCTAAATTTTATATTAAAAATATTTATTTGTTTATTTTTTCATAATTCATATCAATTTGGTTAATATTAAAAAAAAAAATTCTTTTTTTTTTCTTTTTGATAAAATCTAATAATCAGGTTAACATGAATGACCTGTTTAATAAATGAGTTGTGCTAGGGTTGAAGAATTTTGACCCCTTTAATAAACATATCGAGTTAGGGTTGACCCATATAGTCGAATACTCATAAGTCAATATGACACAAACCAGACACTTGAACACGAATTGCCACCCCTAACTTGAGCCCCCTTAAGAAAATTTTTTAGCTCTACCACTACTTGTCAATTGTCCCACCACGTTATGGGATAACGAAAACTTGCACTGAGCAAAGTGGGGTAGGGCGGGTTAAAGTAGGATGGTGAAAAATTATCATCCCTATTCCACATACTAGTGCAAAAATATTAGGCCCAAGATAAACTACGAAAATATGACTTCTGCAAAAGGAAATAACGACTGGCTTGAGTCAATGCGTGATATTTCACGTTAATGTCTCTAGTCATTATGGTGAAATCCATTTTTCCACTGATACTTTAACATGTTGGCTAAGAGCTCTAACAGAAAGTAATGGATGTCTTTGCTTTTGTGTTGCTGGGTTCCAGTTTGCTTCTTTTATTTGTATTCTCGGATGCTGCTTACAACATTACTAAAACCCAGTCCCTCAGTCATGGCAGGACCTTGGTCTCTAATGATGGAAGCTTTGCCTTGGGGTTCCTCAATCCTGGTAATCTCAATAATCATTACTTAGGGATTACGGTATAACAATATCCCAGTTAGAACGGTTGTTTGGGTTGCAAACCGACTCAATCCAATCAAAGACTTGCCTGCAGGCGTGTTGATGGTAAACAGTTCAGGTACGTAGTCTGATCCTTCACAGTTGCAACTTTAGGAATTTTTCCAAGGTACGTAGATAATTATTAAAAAAAATTAAATTATACAAATTTAATAAAGAAAATAACTTTATATATTGACAACCAGAGAAAAAAAAAAAAAAAAAAACATAAAGTTTTGCAATTTTCTTCTATGTATTTTCTTATTTTGAAATCATTGTATAATAGTTGCATCATCAATATTTCAAGCTATATCTTTTTCAAAATTTTAGTTAAATAAAATTTTTCTTGGCTTTTCCTTTTAATTTGTAAGGGCCAAATGTAAAGGAGACCAAAGTTTAAGGACAAAGTTTGGATAAAAATTTAGTTATAGTCTAAAGTTACAAATCTTACTAAACAAATTAACATAACTACATAGTTTGAAAATTTAACTGTTGAATTGTGTCTTTTTTATGTTTTTAAACTTATTTGTATACTAGAAAATATTAGATTAATTACAGACTAACCCTAGGATTAATTTACCTATTTTAAAATTTCATTGGCCTAAATTTGTTTTGGATCTATTGGACCATAATATCTCTAACATATTTAAGTTATAATATTTTATGGTTAGCATGTAGATTTAAGATTCTATATTTGAATCTGCTGCCAAAAAAATATTATGTTTTTTAATATGGCTCTTGCACATATTGGATAAGGTGATTTTATAATATTTGTAATTTTTTTACCATAAAGAGTAGTTAATGTTATATGAGATTCTACATTGGTCGAGACGTAATGTTATTTGCGAATACATCATTATATTAAGTTGAGACGTAAAGTTCTCCACTTCTGGTCTTCTCCCCATGCTCCCCCAGCACCCAACTACCCAATAAAAAAAATTGCCCATCAACATAAATTAATACTCATAGGTCATTGCTGATCATAACCATATTTAATCAATATTTTCCCACTAAATTTTTTAATCGATTACATTAATCTTCCAATAGTCAACTTATATTACAAAAGAAAATTTGTATTTTTATGATTGTCAGCGCTATAAAGAGGAAGAACCTTAAAACAATTTGAATATTTGATAGTAGAACGTAACTGTAGCACATGTATGTTAAATTATCGAAGAAACAAAATATTTTAAAGAATATATACGTTTGTTTTGTACTAGGTTTTAACGCATTATTTTATATCAATTGCTGTTTACTTCCTTTCTCAAAAAAAAAAAAAAAAGTTTTGTGCCAAGAGTCATTACATTTTTATTTTGAAGAAATAATAGATTGATTATGTAATCAAGATGTAATCATGATGCTATCATATTAAAATGTAATAATAGTCAATTTTTTTAGGAAAATAATAAAAGTCAATTTCATTCATAGAGCAATGCCGATGCAAAAATGATGGCATCCTTAACAAGCAGTTAAATATTTCTTCATCATTAATTTATTTATTTTTGATAAAGTAATTCTTGTCAAAAAAAAAAAAAAATTTATACAAGATAGAGATTATACTTTAATCTAATTTATGTGTATATATATATATATGTGTGTGTGTGTGTGTGAAACTTTCTTAGAGACTTAAACCTGGTCTTTATCCCCTCCCACACTTCAGAATCACTTATACAGTGACCATTGCATAAAAAATGCCTGGTGGTTGTCAAAATATTTTTTTAATTACTTCAATGGTTGGTTTTTCCATTTTTTTTTCTCACTTGATTGAAATCTTGGTTCAGCTTGTCACAATATTTTTTGGTAAAATCAGTTTTCTTTCACTTCAAATTTTGAGCGCTAACTTTAACCAATTTCTACTACAAATGAAAAAACTGGTTTAATTTTATATATGAAAGTGATAATGATGAGCTAGTTTTATAGGAATAATGATGAGCTAGTTGATTTTAAGGTTGATGTATACCAACAAAAGGAAAGTTAAAAAATACACAAGCGTGGTGTCCCAAACACTTTGACCATGAGGTATATGGTACATCATCTATATGAACCATTTCTCTCTTAGTATCTAAATTTTACAGCTGCATAAGACGTAAGACATATGTGATGTTTCAGCTAATTTCAGTCTAGGTAGTTCCAATTATAGAGTAATGCTGATGTAAATATGATGAAATCCTAGCAATATTTTTTATTTATTTTAATTAATTAATTTTTTATTTTTTTTAGAAATGAAATCCTCTGGGGTATTTAGTACATGTGTTATTTGAAAATATGTGTAGAAATACGTATGAGTAAAAACGTATATGAAAATGCGCGTAATTTTGTTTAAAAACTGAAAATGTGTGTTTTAATAGGTATACTAAACACCCCCTAACAACGCAATTTCATTTCCAACAATTAAATATTAATTCATCACTTTTTTTTTCTTTTTTTTTTTTCTTTTTTTCTCTATGAAGTAATAATGCTTCTCAAAATATTTTGTACTTCTATTGTTTCTTTTTTACTTTTGTTCTCGCTTTATTGAAATCTTGGCTCCGCTTGACATAACATTTTTAAAGTAAAATTAGTTTTCTTTAATTCAAATTTTGAGCACTGACTTTAACCAAATTTTTACTACTAATGAGAAAACTGGTTGAATTTATATTTGAAAAGAGATAATGATGAGCAGTTGATTGAAAGGTTCACGTGGACAATGGATAGATAACTAAAAAAAAAAAAAGGTTAGAAAAATACACAGGGTGCAGCCAATCACAAATGCATATTTAATTTCTATTCTCTATTTTTTTTTTTTTTTTTTAAAGATTGTTGATAATTCTCAGATAATTATTGTTAAATTTGTTGGACCCAAATTGGCAGATATATGCCACGTATTCTTGATTCTTGAGCAATGCATAGTCAAATGTTTGAATAACCGTTCCTGTATGACTTATTCATGTTGAGGTGCACGGCAGCTGATAGAGTCCAGCACATGGAATTTTATTTCAAGATGAGACAGGTAAAGTAGTTTACAAGTACAAAAACTCTTATTCCTAATTATGCTAGGAGTGTAGGCTGCAAGGGCATTTATAAGAAGCATGTTATGTGCTTTCATGGAGAAAGAGAGAGAGAGTTTTGAAGCTGATTGAAAGAAAAATTTTAGTGCTTTGTGAGGCAATAAGGGAAAAATGAAAATGTGGTTTTTTATTTGCTCAAGACATATAAGGAAGATAAATTAGAGTTTTCTCTAGAACAATTATTTGGGTGCTACAACAACAGAGAGTTGAAGTATTCAGAGTGGAAAATCTTGCTACTAGGTTTTGTGGTGAAGTTGTATTTGTTTCTAGAGATGTTATTGTATTTTCCCAATTGATTGTGAACTCAAGTTTTGGGTATAACTTGAATGTTGTAATCTATATTTTTATTATAGTGAATTGATCGGATTTGCCCTGTGGTTTTTCTCTTTACACTGGAGGGTTTTCCACGTAATTTCTTGGTGTTCTTGTTGGTTGATTTTATTTTTTTATTTTTTAAATCGCTTCTGTAGATTTCTATTTTCTTTATTACTTGGGTTATATTTAATTTAATTCACACATAGACGACAATTTATCCCAACAAGTGGTATCAGAGCCAGGTTGTTGAGCATGATTTTCTTGTGTTGAATTAAATGGAAAATATGTATGTGAATATGAGTACTATGATTAAACTCTTAGCATCAAATTATTTGATTTGGAAGCCAATGATGGAAGATGTTCTTTACTGTAAGGACTTACATGACCCTGTTGAGGGTGATAGTGCTAAGCCAAACGAGATGTCTAATAAAGACTGGGAGAAGTTAAATAGAAAAACCATTGGATGTATTAGACAATGCATCAATATGAGTGTGCTTCATCATGTATCTCAAAAGACTAATGCAAAAGCTCTTTGAGAGATATTGAAGAGTCTCTATGAAAGAAAGACATCTCAAAATAAAGTTTATGTGGCTAGAAAGCTTGTGAATTTGAAGTTTAAGGAAGGGAGACCCGTTACCAAGCATTTGAGTGAGTTCCAAGACTTGGTGAATCATATAATTACAATGAAGTTGATAATTAATGATGAGCTTCAAGCTTTATAGCTTCTGAGTTCCTTATTTGATAGTTGGGAGACTTTGGTGGTGTCACTTATTAACTTTGCTCCAAATGGTATGCTACAACTTGCAATGGTCAAGGATAGCTTGTTTAATGAAGAAACAAGAAGAAAAGATATGGGCAAGGATGATGCATAGACTCTTGTCACAGAAAACATGGGGAGGAGTAAGATTATAAATTCTAAGGGGCATGGTAAATCTAGAAGTCAATCAAAATCAAAAGGAAAATTCAAGTGTTTCTACTGTGACAAAGAAGGTCACATAAGAAGAAACTGCAAGGCTTGGAAAAATAAACAAAAAGATGAGAAAAATCAAAATAAGGCAAAAGAACAGAATACCATTGATGTTGTCTCGACAATTAAAGATGTGGTGATCTATATAGGAGAGGATGAATGTTGCAATGTTTCACATCCTTATGTTAAATGGGTGATTGACTTAGTCTCTTCCTGCCATGTCACTCTCAGAAAGGAACGCTTTACTTCATACAAAGCAGGAGACTTTGGAAGAGTGAAGATGAGCAATAACAGTTATGTTGACATTGTGGGAATTGGAGATGTTTGTGTTGAGACTAACATTGGATACACCTTGGCATTGAAGAATGTACAACATGTGCCTGGTATGCGCTTGAATCTGATTTCTACTCATATTCTGGATAAAGAAGGCTATGGCAACTATTTTGGAGATGGTAAATGGAGACTCTCCAGAGAATCATTGGTACTTTCTGGAGGGAAGATTTGTTGTACATTTTGTAAGACACAAGTAAAGGTGTACAAAGATGTTGTTAGTACAACATAGGTGGCTAACTTACATGAGTGAAAAAGGGTTGCAGATTTTGGCAAAGAAGTCTCTCATTCCTTTTGCCGAATGTATGTCACTTAAACCTTACGATTATTGTTTATTTGGAAAACAACATAAAGTGTCTTTTTGCATTCCCTCTACTAGAAAGCCCAATTTGTTAGATCTTGTTTATTCTATTGTATGTGGTCCCATTGATGTGGAGTCCTTAGGTGGTAATAAGTATTTTGTTACTTTTACTGATGATTCTTCACGAAAGGTGTGGGTCTATTTTTTGAAATCTAAAGACCAGGTATTTGAGCACTTTAAGAAATTTCATGCCATGGCAAAAACAGAGAAAGGAAAGCCTTTGAAGTGTCTCCGTACTGACAATAAAGGTGAATATATGTCTAATGAGTTCAAGAGTTATTGCTCCGAGAAAGGTATTAGACATGAGAAGATAGTTCCTAGTACCCTACAACAAAATGGTGTGGCAGAGAGGATGAAAAACACTATTGTTGAGAAGGTAAGATGTAGGTTAAGAATGACTAATCTGCCTAAGTCATTTTGGTGTGAAGTTGTTCAAACTGCGTGCTACCTAATTAATTGGTCTCCATCAGTTCCATTGGAGTTTGATATTCTAGAAAGAGTACGGACTGGAAAAGATGTTTCATACTCTCACTTGAAGGTATTTGGGTGCAAGGCATTTGTACATATGCCTAAGGAACAAAGATTGAAGCTTCATAGCAAAGTCACTCCTTGTATATTTGTTGGATATGAAGGTACAGAATTTGCCTTCAAGTAATGGGAACTCTAGAAAAAGAAGATAATTAGAAGCCGAGATGTGGTTTTTCATGAGAATGAAAATTTGGCAGACCTTGACAAAACTAAAAAGACAATGGATGCTGTTATAGGTGTTCCCGACCTTACACCTACCTCTTCTTCCTCTAATTGTGCCACAGATAGAGAAGAGGTTCAAGATGAGAATCTTGGTGATAAACCAACATCAGTTGATGGTGATGAGCCAGTAGGAGTTGATGGTGATGATGCTCAAGATATTGAAGATGTTGAACAAGGGGAGCAACCTGTTCCACCAGAGATGGAAGAACCTCAAGTGAGGAGGTCTACTAGGGAGCATCTTCCATCAACTAGATATCCCTCTTTTGAGTATATTTTGCTTACTGATGAGGGGGAGCCATAAAACTTTTAGAAAGTAGAGTCTCATAAGGACAAGTAGAGCTGGATGAAGGCTATGCAAGAAGAGATGAATTCTTTGCACAAGAATAAGACTTACGAGTTGGTTGAACTTCCTAAAGGTAAGAATGCATTGAGTAACAAATGGGTGTTCAAGCTAAAGAAAGATAGTGAAAATTTAGTGAAGTACAAAGCTTGATTGGTGGTCAAGGGTTTTAGTTAGAAACATGGGGTTGATTTTGATGAAATATTCTCTCTAGTAGTCAAGATGAGTTCCATTTGAGTAGTTCTAGGATTAGTAGCTAACTTTATTCTTGAGCTTGAGCAATTAGATGTGAAGATTGTTTTCCTCTATGGTGATTTGGAGGAAGAGATCTACATGGTACAACCAGAAGGATTTGAAGTGAAAGGAAAAGAACATATGGTATGCAGATTGAAAATGAGTTTGTATGGCTTGAAGCAAGCTCCAAGACAGTGGTAACTCATTCATGGTGGGTCATGAGTACACAAAGACAAATGCAGATCATTGTGTGTATGTCAGAAAATTTCCTAATGGTAAATTTCTTATTCTTCTGTTATATGTAGATGATATGTTCCTAGTAGGGCAAGATGCTAGTATGATTGGTAATTTGAACAAGGATTTGTTCAAGGCCTTTGATATGAAAGACTTAGGTCTAGCACGACAAATTCTAGGCATGGAAATTACTCGTGATAGGAAAGCCAAGAAGTTATGGTTGCCATAAGAAAAATATGTTGAGTAGATTCTTGAAAGGTTCAACATGAAGCATGCCAAACCAGTTGGTACACCTCTTGGTGGTCATTTCAAGCTAAGTAAGAAATCTTGTCTGTCATCTACGAAAGAGAAAGAGAACATGGCATCAATTCCTTATTCCTCTACAGTCAAGAGTTTGATGTATGCTATGGTTTGTATATGACTAGATATTGCTCATGTAGTTGGTATCGTCAACAGGTTTATGGTTAAACCTAGTAAAGATCACTAGGAAGCAGTGAAGTAAACCAGTTTGAGAGGCAGCTCTAAGTCTTACTTGAGTTTTGGTAGCTCTAAACCAGTTTTAGAGGGTTATACAAATGTAGATATGGCTGGTGACCTTGATGGTAGAAAATCTACTTCTAGGTATTTGTTTACTTTTGCAAGGGGAGCTATATCATGGCAGTCAAATTGCAAAAGTGTGTTGTCTTGTCTACAACTGAAGTTAAGTATATTGCAGCGAATGAAGCAGGTAAAGAAATACTTTAGATGAAACGATTTCTTCAAGAATTGGGTTTGATGCAAGACAAGTATGTAATTCATTGTGATAGTCAAAGTGCAATAGACTTGAGCTAGAATGCTACGTTCCATTCTCGCTCGAAGCACATTGAAGTGAGATACCATTGGATTAGACTAGTTGTTGAAAAACAATTGATGCAATTGAGAAAGATTCATACTGAGAAGAATCCAGCTGACATGTTGACTAAGGTTGCGACCAAAGAGAAGCTTGAGCTTTGTGTCGGAATGGCCGACATGAATTCTAACTGAAGAGTTAGGATAAAATCTCCTTCCTCGATGGGCTGGAGGGGGAGATTGTTGAGATTCATGACACCTAATAGAGTCCAGCCTACATGGAATTCTATTTAAGGATGAAAAGGTGAAGTAGTTTGCAAGTACAAAAACTCCTATTCCTAATTATACTAAGAGTGTAGGTGGCAGGAGCTTTTATATAAACCATATTATTGGCTTTCATGTATAGAGAGAGAGAGAGGGAGATTTGGAGAGAGATTGAAGAGTGAAACATAGTTTTGAAACCGATTGAAGGAAAAATTTTAGTGCTTTATAAGGCACTGAGGGAAAAAAGAAAATGTGATTTTTCTTTTACTCAAGACACACAAGGAAAATAAATTGAGGTTTTCTCTAGGACGATTATTTGGATGCTACAACAACAGCGAATTGAAGTATTCAAAGTGAAAGATCTTGCTACCGGGTTTTGTGGTGAAGTTGTATTTGATTCTAAAGATATTATTGTATTTTACTAATTTATTGTGAACTCAAGTTTTGGGTATGACTTGAGTGTTGTAATCTCTATTTTATTATAGTAGATTGATCGGATTTATCCCATGGTTTTTCCCTCTACACTAGAGGGTTTTTCACATAGTTTCTTGGTGTTCTTGTTGGTTGATTTTTTTTGTTTTGTTTTTTTTGTCGCTTCCTTAGATTTCTATTTTCTTTATTGCTTGGGTTATATTTAATTTAATTCACACATAAATGGGGATTTATCCCAAAAATTCAAACCCACATATATATCAGAGATGGAGGAAGTGGCTGCGCCATCTGGTATAGTGATCGAAATCTTTGTTTCCATTTGTTCTCTTGCATTAAAGTCTTCTGCATCTAAATTATTATTGCTTTTTCTATTGACATGTAAACCATGACGAGGTGAAAGAAAAGCGAAAGATGAAGGTGTGATAGTCATAGTTGTGGATTGCCATAGTTTTTGGGGTGCTCTTGATGCCCTAATGCATTTACAAAAGGACAAACAGAGGTAATATTACTTTATCTGGCCTACTTTTGTTAAAGACATTGCAAGATTGTTTATTTGAACTTCTAAAAATGTACAAAGAAGCTAATAAGATTATTAACAAGAAAGGCTGACATGTATAGGCATCGGTTCTTAATTAAAAATTGTGAGTTGCACACTCTAGTTATATTAAGCCCAATTATTTATATTAGTAGCAAATTAACACAAGCATGCATCAATAAACATAAAAATAAAAAAATAAAAAATAAATAAAAAAAACCCAACCATACAAAAATTATCACCTACAAGAACACGCTGAAATTTTTATGAAGAGAAAAAACCCAAGTACTTGGTAGAGAAGCCTCTTCGGGGCATTACAATTTACAACATCAAACAATCCACTAGTGAGATTAGTGGCAATACATATTACTTACAAAACCCTCAAAGCTAAGTAGTAAATATGTACTTAAGCCTTTGACTCTTGCTAGCAATCAATTTCTTGAACCCTTTATTCTTTATAGCCTCAGGATCCATAATTGATCCTCCAAGTCTCCTTGATTGTTTTCAGGGCTAGCCCTAGGTCTAAGCCACTTAGGTCGTTGCCTAGGGCCCCCCTACTAGAGAAAGACCTCAAATTTGGGGGTAAAAATTGATTTTTGAAAAAAAAACAATTTTGGTAGATATTAAAAAAAAAATTAGTATAATTTTTTTTTTCACTATTAAGAAGACTCAAAGAATTAAGTAATGCTAGAGATAGAGATAAGACAAATTTAAATAAGGGCTTTACTAATGTGTGTTGTTAGGTTCTAAGGAATTAGGAACTAATGTATTAGAACTTCATTTTGTAATGTTGGCAAACCATGATCAAAATGTTTTAGTCTTGTTTAGACTTGCTCAAAGTATATGTTTTTATGTAAAGTTGGAATTGAGTTACTGTAGGATTTATTGTGTAAATCTGCTTGGCTCGATCGATCGAGGATTAGACTTGACCGATCGAAAGTGGTGCAGATTGTTTTTTCTGCAGAATTTTCAACTCAGCCCAAACTTATTTGACGTGTAGGGTTTTATGTTTTGTCTTAAGTATAAAAGGAAAAATCCTAGGTATGTTTTGAGGTTGCTCTTTATGCTGTGTGTGTGAATCTTCTGTGAGATCTAGAGGTGTTTACCTTCACACATACTTAGGGTTTCCAAGATTCAGGATTATGTCAAAAACTTGATGATTATTCAGTTGTAGATTCAAGAGCTTAAAGATATACAAGTGAGAGTGTTTGTACTTGCTGAGAATCCAAGAAGGAAGTAGTTCGTGAACTCGGAGCTGTCATATGGTCATGGTAGTAAGTTTTCTACTCAAGGTAGCAATAAGATATTAGTGGTCTAAGTCACTATTATATAAACTTCAATTCTTTCATAGTGGATTTGGTTTACCTTGAGGATAGCTAGGCTACATCCTCCCCAAGTTTTTTACCAGTTTGGTTTTCCTGAGTCATCATATCTTTGTGTTCTTTATTTTCCGCACTTTACATTGATATGATATATTTGTGTTAACCTAGATTAGATAATTTGACTAAGTAATCACTTGACTAATTAACTAGGTTAATCTGGTTATATTTTAAGGGGTTTAACAAAAAAAAGTAGTATCAGAGCAGGTTGCTCTCTTATTGTAAATCCTTTGATCTAAAAGCTGATCCTTGACCCCGCTTCTCATGGAACACAAACACTTTGTTGTTATTCCACCTCACTTTGATGGGAATAATTATGCTTATTGGAAAGTAAGTATGAAAGCATTCTTGAAATCTACCAATGAGAGAGTCTGAAACTCCATTGAATACGGATAGGAGAAGCCTACTACTCCTGTGAGTGAGTGGCAAACTTCTCAAAAAGAAGCAGCTGCTTTTAATAACAAAACTATAAATGTTATCTTTAATGCTGTTTCTATGGAGGAATTTAAGAGAATCTCTAATGTTGAGGTTGCTCATACTACTTGAAATATCTTCCAAACTGTGCATGAAGGCACAAAGACAGTTAAAATTAATAAGCTGCAGCAATTAACAACTAGATTTGAAAGCATTAGAATGTCTGATGATGAATCTTTTGATGAATTCTATGCTAAGCTTAATGATATTGTTAATTCTGCTTATAATTTGAGTGAAATCTATGATCAACCTAAAATTGTTAGGAAGATTATAAGATCTTTGACTGAAGATTTTAGACTCAAAGTGACTGTCATCACTGAGAGTAAGGATGTGGGCTCCATCCCTGTTAATGAACTTGTAGGATTTCTTTAGTCCTATGAGTTGGACCTACCTAAGACTAGCAAATCCAAATCAATGGCTCTTAAGTCTGTTGATGATGTTAATGTAAGTGGATTTAATGATGAGCTCTCTGCTACAGAGATTGCTTATCTTGCTAAGAACTTTAGAAATTTTCTTAGGAACAATAATAGAAAGGCAAGAGTTAAAAACATAGCTGAACCTAGAAATTTTAGGAGGAATGATCCCACTAAGGTTAATAACATTGAAAAACCTAAAGAAAAAGTAGGTCAACTTTCAAATAATTCTATGGGTTAACAATGTTTTGGGTGTCAAGAGTATGGTCATGTGAAATCTGAATGCCTTTCTTTCTTGAGGTCTAAGGGCAAGGCTATAGCTGTAACCCTTAGTGATGATGAAGTTTCTGACAATGAGTCTAGTAGTGATGAGGATGGAAACTTCATTGCTTTTGAAAGTTCAAAAAGGGTATAAAACACTTTTGAACGTTTAGACCCCAAATAACAAAAATACCAATTCAAGCTTTATATCAAACAATTTATATGCGGAATATGATAACAAGCTTATAATTGAATTGATAGAACAATCTACGCCAAATATAAACACATCCACAGTAGTAAATATAAAGTAAAGGTAAAGGGAAAGAAGATGCAAACACACGGACAACACTCGATGTGTTATCGAAGAGGAAACCGAAGTCCTCGGCGTAAAACCTCTCCGCCGCCCTCCAAGCGATCAAATAATCCACTAAATAATTTAGTTGGGATACATGAACAGCAGAAGACCCTCCAAGCCTAATCTACCCAAGTACCTAAGCCCTCCAAGCTTCTTGCTCCAACGAGGTTACGCCGAACCTATTTCTTCTCTAGCTTCCCGGATTTCGCTACTTGACCATAGCATCAACCAATGTATATTGGTTCCTTTCCAAACTGCTTCCCAAAGCACCAAATGGACCTTCTCACAGACGTGGGTGTGGTAAGACAAGGGTTTGGTAAATGACCTCTCAAGGGTATAACAATGGAGAGGAAGAGAGTAGAGGAATTTGTAGAGTCTCTTTAGATGAAGATTGGGGATGGATCAATCTTGTATTTCTCTAGGGTTTTCTCTCACAAAATTCTCTCTGGAAGCTCTCTCAATATGATAGGTATAAGGGTGTATATATAGTAGGGTGAGAAGGGAATGCAAAACGTCAGATTTTGCCAAATAGGGCAAGTTGGCGACTTGATCTCGCGGCTTGGCCAAGTCGCAAAATCAAGTCGCGACGTAACGGCCTGGCCAAACTGGAAATTTTGTCCTGTAGCGTGACAGCTGGTGCGACCCTTCAGCTTCCCAGTGTGCCTCTCATGTGACTGCCTTTCGCGGCTTGCCAGTTGCGAACCACCCGCGAGTCCTAGTCGCGAGACTCTCTTTTTCTTGCACACTCTTGAGCATTTCTTCACATCTTCTCACACACTACCCTTACAATTTTTCCACCTAAATATAGGGTTACTAAGTGCTAAATTACAAGCAAATTGGACACAGAATAAAGCCAATTAGATGGTTGATTAAATTCAACCTTACAATCTCCCTCTTTGGCTATTCCGTGACAAAGCCCTACAACAGACTCTAGACTTAAACGTGAGTTGGGAACAGTTGGAAAACTCACTCACACCTAACTCTAGATTTTGAATAGCTCTTAAACATATGAATTAGTAACTCCTGAAACACAATAACATAGCAATATCATTGTACGCAGAAAACTTAATATGCATATGGAGCAAAATAAGCATGATCAAGCAAAAATGAACATAGGCATAAAAGCAATAATTCATGGCAAGATGAACACCAGTAGTCACTTAAGCAAAAGTGATTACTATGTTCATTCACATAAGGAATGAACATCTGGACATGCAAAAATGATAAACTCAATTGAAGAGAATCATTTGCAAGTCCAACACTCAACTAATGCATACAAGCATATATGCATCTAGGAACAATCTTACAATGTTGTACTAAGGGTAATGCAAAGCATTAACAAGTACCAAAACACAAAGCACAAAGGCTGCATAAACAAAGTTTTTGCAAATACATGGCACAAACCATACAAGCCTACAATCATGCAAAAGTGCTAGAAACAACCCTCAAAGCTTACAAAAGCAACAATGGGTACAAATGACAAACAAAACAATGCTAAAAGCTGAATAACATCATACTATAAAAGTAAACCTCAAAGATTCACAAGTGTACCAAACTTAAGGCACAGATATTTAAAACAAACAAAATGTATCACACTTAAAGAAAACACATAACATAATTAAACTCCCCCTCAAGAGCTGCCCCAAAAGATGATCTCCCCCTTTTTGATCGGAATGGCCAAAGAGTCAGTGATCCTGGCTGGTATGAATGCTATCAAACTTTGCAGAGAGTACATCAAGCTGGTCCTGCATTGCTGTCATCCTCTCTGTCTGTTGATTCTGAACATCACAGATAGTATCAAGTCTCTCCAGAATGATCTGAAGGGTATCAGGAGGAACAGATGATGAGGTAGAGGGTTTGCTCCTTTTGACTCTTACTCCAGGTGTGGAAACTAGTCCTGCTCCTTTTGCTTCAGTCTCCATAGGATCTCCTTCTTCATGGACACCCTCTTCTTCTTCTCCTGGAAGACGACTCTGGATCCGTACTAGAGTAAATTTGTTGATGGCTAATAGAGGAGGCATGGGACTGATATCTTGTGGGATTACCACCCCTTTTTCTTTGAAAATTCTCATGAGAAGGCTCGGAAACACCAGCTTGGGCCTCGAGGTGGTTTTAGTTTCTTCCACTATAGTGTCAAAAATGTGAGAACTGATGTCAATAAAAGTATTTTCCTTAAGATCCATAAGAAAGATGGCTCTGGCATTCGTCAATGTAGTCATTTTCCTTATAGGGTACAGATTGTACATCATAATTGTTGTTAAACACCTCATGTCTTTGGGAAAGTCAGAAGTGTTGAGACATCTCCTTTCTAAAACTCCACCTATCTTTTTCTGGACAGTTTCCAGAGAGACCATTCTATCCTTGTAGTTTGTAAATTCATAATCTTCTAAACCCTCCAGTCCTAAAACCTTATCAATGTCATGAGCATCTAAGGTAAACTCCTTTTTCCTCACCCAACAACTCAACTCTTCCTCCCTTATCACAACATTGGCATAGAATTCTCTAATAAGAGGTTCACACACTAAAGGTAAGTCACCCAGAAGTTTCTCCCAGCCTCTTCCTTCAAAGCATTGTGGAATGAATGTACCCCTCAAGTCATGCAAATCCACAAATCTCTCCTGGATAATTGTTCCTTTTACAAAGGAATCTCTGTATCTCTCAAAATGTTTGACTGATCTAAACAGGTTGCTATCCATTTTTAATCTTTTATCAGCCTTCTTAGCAGGAGTCTTCTTCTTAGAAGATGTGGAGGCCATCTGTAAACACTCAAAAAAGTTCACAACAAAGGCACAAGACAATATGTGTAAATATACACAAATTAGTGACCATGTAATTTTCAGGAAGAACAGAGTATTGAGCAACAACACAAACCAAGAATAGATGATGACCAACAGATTAACCAAGTTCAGTCTGTAAAGATGAAATTTTCATACAGACATATGAAAATAGCTATCACTAATATGTAACCCACAGAACATGAAATGTGCAAGCTAATCCCTAGAAGCAGGATCATGCACAAGATGTGTAAATACACACACAGAATAGATTGAACCACAAAACCAAGGTCACACACAAGACAGGCACACAAAACATTTGAGAAAACATCATATAGCATCCAACAAACCGTATACCCATAGAAAAACAAATGACAAACATGAAAACCATGAATGAGAAGATGAAAAAAAAATGAAATACCATAATGGAGTAACCCCAAGAAGTTAGGCAATATCAAAAGAGAACAACCCACACCATCAAAACTCCAATTTTAAGCATAACAGATTAGAATACCCTCATAGCAATTCGAACAGTAAAACACAGAGATTCAAGAGAATATTTCATAAAACATGAAAATGGAGTAAAGAACAAGAAATCCCATACCTTTTCCTTGAAGATTTGTGCAGAGATGATGTAGACATGAGGGATTTTTCAGTGATATTCGAAAGCTTTGAGAGAGAGAGAGTGAAGAAGGCGATGAACAGTCGCTAAAAATTGAGGGAAAATTGAAAAAACGATTTTAAAAACTGTCTTTAAAATGCAAAACACGCGTTTTTCGTGACTTATCCAAGTCGCTAGTAAGTCGCCAGATCAAGCCGCGAAACACTGTGAAGGAAAGATTCTAGAAAAATCTTCTAAGTGTTTTTCGCGACTGAAAGGTTTAGTCGCGAAGGAGTCGTGAGCTGAGCCGCGAAAATCACTGAGTAACCCTCGTGATTGGACCTTCCACCCGCGAACAAGCCGCCAAAATGAGCCGCGAAAAGAGGAAAAACTCAAAATTTTCAAGAATTTTCTAAGTCATTTTCGCGATTAGAGTAGTAACTCGCCAGTAAGTCGCGAAAATCTCTGACTGAGCTCGCGACTGAGGCTTGCGACTGGGCTGACCCACGACTTAGTCGCCAAAACAGGGTTCCACTATTTTTGAGAAAATTTCACAATTTTGGAAAAACAAAGTACTTTCCAAAAACAAAACAAAAATACTCAAAAATCTTTTTGTGTTTGTCCACTAAGATTGAGCATGTGAAAACACATTTAAACAAGTACAATCACACAAATGAATATGGCATTCGTTGAACATAGACTTGAGTGATGTGTGTAGATATCAAAAATGAGATAGTTCTTAGTCCAAAGTGAAGCTTCAATGATCAATTCAATCAAGGCATACACAACTAGTACTAGATAATGTGATCTATCTCAATTATAGAAACATGCATATATGACCCCCCACAAGTACTTGATACCTATACTTTGAAACTTTTCATTTGGCTCCATATTCAACATATTGTTTGCAACATTTGAGCAAAGAGAATCTCATTGTGAGATAGATGCCTGAAATTTTTGATATTTCAATTGATGAGTTAGCCTTTGGCTTTTTGAGCATCACACATTTTATTTTGGTCGCTTTCCCTTTTTCCTAGTCAAATACTAGTGTGTGCGACAGGCTTTTGCAACTCTATATCTTTTTTCATTTGGAGACTTACATTTAGAGAGCTCTTTTAAAGCAAAAAAAAATAAATAAATAAAAGGTGGGAAGATATATAGGCATGAGTTTATGCATGTCTCAAGATCAACAAAACCATTCACTAATCATTCATGACAAGGTTGAAGATCTATTTACAACAATCACATAGATTTCAGAATTTCTTTCACAATGATATGAGTGCATGAGAGACAAGCTATGCTCGTTAAATGCACAAAGCTATAAGTACAAAGGTACAGGGCAAAACATGCTTGGAGACAAAACTCAACAAAGTGATCAAACTTTTTGGATTTTCAACTTTTTATGTGTTTTTGGATTTTTGACACAAAAACAATAGAAGAAAGATAAAAAAATTTAAACACAAACAAACCACAAATTAGACAAATGCTCAAAAACATAAAGCAACTAACCAATCTAATCCACAAATCATAGGAAGAATTGATGCATGGACATGTTATAATGCTTATGTATGAGTACCCTTTGTCACCCACACGACACGTGCGTTTGGGGTGATATCCTTGATGGATCGGGTACGAGTGTTAGGACTTTCAAACCTCCTGTTGAAGCTCTCCAAGCAGGTGGTGAAGGCACCGATCATCTTCATTACTTCCGTCATTCCTGGATCATTGCTCTGTCTTCTTGGTTTCTCACCACCCCAAGATCTTTTGTCATTCCTTCTTCCTCGTAACCGAGGTGTGCTTGCATTGTTGTCTGCTCTCAGCTTTTGACAGTTGGGTCTAGTATGCCCTCGTAGTCCGCAATAGTGACACACATACTCAGTTCTAGGCCCCCATTGTGGTCTTGAGAGAGATCTTGCTCTGGTTTCGTATCTGCCTATAGATTGATTTCAGGGCTTATTCACCATCCTTTGCTCACTCACATTCTCCTTCTCAGCCTTAACATTCTCAGGAATGGTTTCTTCTACAGTAGGCTCTTTGGCCTTCACAAGTTTCACTTCTTTGATAGCTTTGGTTGATGAGCTACTTCCTCCGGTATACCCCACTCTGGACTTATCTGAAAAATGTTTTTGAGATGATATAACATCTTCCAGCTTTCTAGAGGAGACCCTTTCAATCTTGGCTTGCACTTGCACCATTTCTTGCTCAAGGAATCTTACTTTGGTGTAAGCTTCCGATAACTCTCCATTTAGTGTTTCAATCTCGCATTTAGCTTCTTTATATCTAGACAGTAAACTTTTGTAGTCCTCTTCAGCCCTTTTCATCTTCTTTACCGTCGTCTTTGCAACCCTTGCATACTCACCTGATTTCTCAAGAAGTAAAGTGTAATTCTCTTGAATACTGAAGGTACCTTCATCCTCTTCAGCTTCAGATTCCTCTACAACTCCAATAGATTCCAAATCAAAATGTTCACCAAGCTCTTTCACAAGTGTATTCAAGTCATCTGAGGATTCCACATGAGCGATGGTCATGAGTGCGGAGAAATTTCCTTCTTCATCACAGCTCTCGTCAGAATCAGAATTTGATGAGTCCGAATCACTTAAAGTGGTGGCATACACCTTTCCCTTCGACTTCAAGTAGTTTGGTCATTCCTTTTTAAAATGCCCATGCCCATTACATTCAAAACATGTAATTCCTTGTGAGGATTGGGAATCGTTACCATCTTTTCTTCGGAAGATTTTTTTCTCTTTTTCAGCACTCTGGAATTTTCTTTTGTCACCAAATTTTCCACTATTCTTGAGCTTTAAGAATTTCCAGAAGTTTTTTACAAGATACGCCACATCATTGTCTACTGTATCCTTTTCCAAAGATTCATGAGACCCTGTCCTCTCACTAATAGTCTTAAGAGCAAAGGATTTTCTCTTCTTTGCTGAAGGAAGAGACAACTCTATGTCTGTAGAGAACCGACCAGCTCCTGAACCTTGATTTCATCAAGATCTTTGCTCTCTTCAATGGCTGTAACTTTAGCACGAAAACTTTCTGGTAGTGACCGAAGGATCTTCCTTACAATCTTTGAGTCCTCCGTCTTTTCTCCCAAGTTAAATTTACCAACAACCACTTCATTCAGTTTGCTATAAAATGAATCAAACGACTCTTCCTCACTCATTTTTAGCTCCTCAAAGCGAGTGGTCAGCATTTGAAGTTTTGTGTCCTTCACTTTCTTAGTTCCCTCATAGGTTGTCTCTAGAATTTCCCATGCTTCCTTAGCAATGGAGATGTGAGAAATCCGGTGGAATTCTTCTGGAGAAACACCGCAGAAGATAGCATTCAATGCCTTGCTATTTGCATTTGCTGCTGCAAGAGCATCCTTATCCCAATTTGCCTTAGGAGCCTCCGATTTAGTCCAACCTATATCAATTGCATCCCACACAGTCTCATCCATAGAACACAAAAATGCCCTCATTCAGACTTTCCAAAATGCATAATTATTACCATCAAAAAATGGTGGAACATTGAGAGATTGAGACCTATCCATCTCACCAAGGGGTCAAGGATCACACTCAGGTATAAAAACCACAACAAGTGCACCCGCTTTGATACCAATTGAAAGTTCAAAAAGGGTATAAAACACCTTTGAACGTTTAGACCCCAAATAACAAAAATACCAATTCAAGCTTTATATCAAACAATTTATATACCGAATATGATAACAAGCTTATAACTGAATTGATAGAACAATCTACGCCAAATATAAACACATCCACAGCAGTAAATATAAGGCAAAGATAAAGGGAAAGAAGATGCAAACACACGGACAACACTCGATATGTTATCGAAGAGGAAACCGAAGTCCTCGGCGTAAAACCTCTCCGCCGCCCTCCAAGCGGTCAAATAATCCACTAAAGAATGTAGTTGGGATACATGAACAGTAGAAGACCCTCCAAGACTAATCTACCCAAGTACCTAAGCCCTCCAAGCTTTTTGCTCCAATGAGGTTACGCCGAACCTATTTCTTCTCTAGCTTCCCGGATTTCGCTACTTGACCATAGCATCAACCAATGTATATTGGTTCCTTTCCAAACTGCTTCCCAAAGCACCAAATGGACCTTCTCACAGACGTGGGTGTGGTGAGACAAGGGTTTAGTAAATAACATCTCAAGGGTATAACAATAAAGAGGAAGAGAGTAGAGGAATTTGTAGAGTCTCTTTAGATGAAGATTGGGGATGGATCAATCTTGTATTTCTCTAGGGTTTTCTCTCACAAAATTCTCTCTAGAAACTCTCTCAATATGATGGGTATAAGGGTGTATATATAGTAGGGTGAGAAGGGAATGCAAAACGTCAGATTTTGCCAAACAGGGCAAGTTGGCGACTTGATCTCGCAGCTTGGCCAAGTCGCAAAATCAAGTCGCGACGTAACGGCTTGGCCAGACTGTAACTTTTGTCCTGTAGCATGACAGTTGGTGCGACCCTTCAGCTTCCCAGTGTGCCTCTCACGTGACTGCCTTTCGCAGCTTGCCAGTCGCGAACCACCTGCGAGTCCTAGTCGCGAGACTCTGTTTTTCTTGCACACTCTTGAGCTTTTCTTCACATTTTCTCACACACTACTCTTACAATTTTTTCCACCTAAATACAGGGTTACTAAGTGCTAAATTACAAGTAAATTGGTCACGGAATAAAGCCAATTAGATGGTTGATTAAATTCAACCTTACAGCTTTCATTGCTACTGTTGTAGTTGATGAAAGTATTGTTGTTGAGGAGAACCCTTCTGATGGGGAACTCTCTAAAGATGCAGATTTACAAGAAGCCTATAATAAACTTTACAAAGTTGTTGCAAAGGATGCTATGAGTGTTGATTTAGGCTTAAAGAAAATTGTATCTCTTGAACTTGAAAAGAAAATTTTGCTTGTGAAATTGTTTGTTGCTAATGAATTGTTGAATAATGTGAAGACTGAGAACATGTTTTTGCTTGATAAAGTGAAGAATTTAGAACTTGAATTATTTATAGTTAGAGAACAGTCTAATAGGTCTGCAAGCTCCAAACTTGATCACATGTTGAGTGTTCAAAATTCTCCCTCTGACAAAAATAGCTTAGGTTTTGTAGAAAGCATCTTTGTGCCTGAACCCCATTTCACAATTTTTGTTCCTCCTTCTGAACCCCCTGTGAGTGAGGTTATCAAACCCTCTATGAGTGAGGCTATTAAATCTGTAGAAGTTACATCACCTAGGAAGATTAGAATTGATCTTGAAGAGTCTAAACCTAAGACTCCTAATCCTCCTAAGAGCAAGTTGCAAGTTAATCTTGCATGAGTTTGTCATTTTTGCAGAAAGTCTGGGCACATTTGTCCAAACTGTTTTAAGTAGCAAGCTGCTAAGCGAGCAAATAAGCCAAAAGTACCTATGCCTCATGCACAAGATCCTATGGTACTTATTGGTGAATTGGTAAAGGTTCTAAACCTTTATTCCAATCATGGAGGTGCTCAAAGTTCTAATGTAAAGAATAACTCCAATGCAAGAGTTGCATTTGAAAAGTTTTGGATGCAAAGGGCTCAATTTAATTGAGTCTTTCTGACATGGTCCTTGTGCTTCTTTACTCTACTCTTTGTGACCATTATTCTTTGTTGTTTTGTTTTGTTTTTTTTTTTTTTTTTGTTTTTTTTTTCTAGGATTTGCATTGCATAATATTCATGCATTTCATTCTAGGATTTTTTTTATATATACTATAAATAAATAAATAAATAAAAGGAAAAAGGAAGCAAAATGTGTTTTGCATTATTTTTCTTAGATTTGAAATCAAGGTTGGCCAGTTTATCTTTACATAACATGTTCATGTATCTTGTTTAGCTTTGATGAGCTTATTTATTGCACTTTACTAGTTTGAACTTTGTAGTGCATGTTGTGTGGGAAGATAATTATAGTTTTTGATCACATGATCTTGACCTTAAAGTCACATGCCTTTGATTGTCAGACTTAAACTTATTGAGAAAGACATAAATAACCATCTTACTACTGTTTACTAGCCAATCATGAACACCTTAGTGCATATCATAAGTTTTTGTGCTTGAGAAAGTGTAGTACATGCACAAAAAGAACATAAGGTATAGCCTTGGTTAAATGCTAAAATTGGTGTGTATATTATTCCGGCTATTTTTAATGAGTTTCTGATTAAGTAAAATTGTTGTGTACATTATGAGGCAAATCAACAAATTTACATGATTGCAAACTTTTATTCTAGGAGATGTGGGAGTTATATGATGTAACTCTTTAGGTGATAATCTCTTTCAAATTCTATGTGATGAATTTTGTAGAGATAGTGATTGATCACTATTCACATATCATCTCACATATATCTCAAGTGTTTTTGAAATGCATTTCATCTCATACTCATGCATTTTATTCTTAAAATTCAATGCTTTGAGGAGTTGTTGCAGAAAATTGCTTTGTTTTTCAAAAATTGTGTTTTCCAGATTTTCGATCAATCGAACCTGTTTTTCGACTGATCAAAAAAGCGATTAAAATTTTGGTCAGCTTCTCACTGTTTCGATCAGTGCTCGACTGATGTTGGATCAATCGAAGCATTTTCGACCTATCGAACCTAATTTTCGATCAATCGAAAATCGTATGAAGAGTTTTTTAAAAACCTTTAACTTTTCTTGGGTTCATCATTATTTCAACTTTTTCAAAAGCTATTCTCTCTCTCTTCGATCGATCAAGGAGTTAAAGCAATTTTTTGTCATTTTCCTTCGAATTTTTTACAAGGGTTTTCTCATCTAAGGCTGGTAACCTTATTGCCCCTCCTTTTTTTCATTTATTTTCAGTTTTCATGCATATTTGGGAAATTTCAAACCTAAGGATTTTTGGAATTTATGTTGATTCAAGCTTTTTCTTTTGAAATTGGTCAATGGGTTTTTGTTGTGGGACAATATAAAACTGATCTTTGTGAATTAATTTGATCAATTTGATGATTTGGGAAAATTTTGAATTTATAGGGCTTGAAACTACCCGAATTGGGGATTTTGTTCAATTAGGCTTAATTTGATGAAATCGGTTTGTTAGATTGATTCAATTGATCATTATAATGTGTTATCTCTCTTGTGTAATGATCAATTTGGTCAATTTGTTGAATTTTTGAAAGTGGATTTTCAAAATTTTGGGGGTTTTTGGTATAAACTCTATGCTAAAGCCAATTTTGTGAATTTAAAGTTAAATTGAACTTATTCTCACTGCATTTGAGCATGCATCTTGTGCTTAAACTGTTCATGCATCATATAGAACTGTTGTTTCTATTTTTTTGTGCTAACTTGCAGCCTGCCCTTAGTTTTGTTTTTCCTCTCTCTATCTCTTTTGTGTTTGTCCTTTTGATCTTTAGCATCGTGCCTAGGAAGACTAGAGCTAATAGGTCTGCCCCTTCACCCTCTGCTCCTACCTTTGATAGTGGTAGATTTTTTAGTAAGAAACATCAAGAAACCTATGAGAAGCTTAACCTCAAGAGGAACATTTGGGTTAAGAGAAAGGTTATGTTAGATGAGCTTGACCCTGAGATTAGGCATAACTTTGAGTGTCAGGGCTGGTTACCTTTGTTGGATTTTGATCATCCTCCTCCGGCTACCTTGATCAGAGAGTTCTACTCAAACCTCTCAATCCATGTCTATGATTCCAACACTCTTGTGAGGAGTTGGATACTGGGTGATGAGTACACCATTACTCCTTCAGTAGTGGCTGATGCTCTTGGGGTACCACTTGTCCAGCATCCTGTCTACCTTTATGATGAGTCTCCTCCCCTAGATGACATCATGTCTTATATCACTGGGTCTTTTATCTAGTGGGGTTCTGATCCTTGGATCACTACTGCTGAGCTTACTGAGATTCACTATCTTTTCTTTAGGATTTATTGTCATTCCTTATAGCCTATCTCTCATCTGCAGACCATTCTTTTGAAGCGTTGTGCATTTTTGTATGCTTTTGTTATTAATGCTCCTATGAGCTTTCCTTATCTTTTTATTCATTCTTTGATTTACGTGCATAGGAGTAGTTTTACTGGTCATGCTTTTTCTTCCCCGTTTTTATTTATCGGATTCTTTTACATCTAGGTTTAGATGAGTTTCCTGCGTCTGAACCTCTTCACATTACAGCTCCTATAGGTGTCACCTTTCTTAGGTAGAGGGCTGCTCAATTGAGAGCGAGCTCTAAATGTCCTAGGGTTGAGTCTTTTAATGTCGCACCTCCTTCTCCCTCTTCTATAGGTGCTATTACAGCTGAGGAGTCTGTTGATCCTGCTGCTACTGCTTCTACTACTGCTCCTCCACCTTCTACCTCAGATGATTCAGACATTCGTCATACATTGGAGACTGTCATAACCGTTTAGGCGGCTCATGGTTAGATTTTAGTGGACTTGCTTGATGAGCTTCGTGCCTTGCGAGCAGATTTGGAGCACTTGAGATGGTCACCTCCGCCACCTCCTTTTGATGATGGATTCTGATTGCCCTTTGGCATTCCGTCACAAAAAGGGGGAGTACATTTGTGGATGAGTTTTTGTAGTTAGGGGGAAATTTTTGTATTTTGAAGCTGTGGAGCTTTTAGATTGTATATAGGTGCTTCATTATGTATTTACATTTTTTGGCTCATGATGTATTTTGTTTGGGTTGTCCATGATAGGGGGAGATACATTGTTTATGTATGTTTCTTGTTTCAAATTGTGTATTGATTTATATTTATGAGTTTTTCATGATATATGTCTTTATTTTGTGTTATGTGAAATCAAGAAGTTATTTTGTTTTTCTTGTATTTTCCATACATGCGTTTATGCGTTTGTTGAGTGTTTCAGGAAATATATAAGTTGGTTCAGTTGTACTGCTGTCTACACTTGCAACTGATAGATAGTGGTTAGGTTGGATTTGTTATATTGGGCAATGTTTTTGTAATGGGCTGTTTTTATGTAACTTTGAGCATTTTGTTAATTTTGTTAGGTTCTAAGGAATTAGGAATTAATGTATTAAAACTTCATTTTGTAATATTAGCAAACCATGATCAAAAAGTTTTGGTCTTGTTTAGACTTACTCAAAGTATATGTTTTTATGTAAAGTTGGAATCGAGTTACTGCAGGATTTACTGTGTAAATCTACTTACTCAATCGATTGAGAATTAGACTTGACCAATCAAAAGTTGTGCAGATTTTTTTTTTTTTTTTTTTTTTTTTTTTTGCAGAATTTCCAACTCAACCCAAGCCTATTTGACGTGTAGGGTTTTATATTTTGTCTTAAGTATAAAAGGGAAAACCCAAGCCATATTTTGAGGTTGCTCTTTATGCTATGTGTATGAATCTTCTATGAGATCTAGAGGTGTTTATCTTCACACATACTTAGGGTTTCTAAGATTCAAGATTATGTCAAGAACTTGGTGATCATTCAGTTGCAAATTCAAGAGCTTAAAGATATAAAAGTGGGAGTGCTTGTACTTGCTAGAAATCCAAGAAGGAAGTAGTCTGTGGACTCGGAGCTATCATGTGGTCATGGTAGTAAGTTTCCTATTCGAGGTAACAATAGGATGTTAATGGTCTAAGTCACTATTGTGTAAATTTCAATTCTTTCATAGCGGATTCGGTTTACCTTAAGGATAGTTAGGTTAAATCCTCTCCAGGTTTTCTACTGGTTTAGTTTTCCTGAGTCATTATATTTTTGTGTTCTTTATTTTTCACACTTTTTATTGATATGATATATTTATGTTAACCTAGATTTGATAATTTGACTAAGTAATCACTTGGCTAATTAACTAGGTTAATCTAGTTATGTTTTAAGACATTTAAAAACAAACATGTGCCTTTAGGGCATACATTAATAAACCAATTTAGAAAAAATTTTATGGAAAAATGAAAAAGTGATTTACTGTTTTGACGGTTTTTTCAATTCTACATAAGAACTTTTCCAAAATGGATGATCAATGTATACTCTAAGAGTATACATTAACCAGACCCTTTAAATAAATAAATAAATAGCTTTTATAAATAGACGAGTTACTAATCACAAGTAATTCAAATAGGAAAATACTATAAACACTATAAATTTTACTATATAACTTTTGTAATTTGATGTGACAATTAATATGATAGTTGGACTTCAACAAACTATTAAATGCATTTTTTAATGAATATTTTCATTGGTGATATATCTTTATAATTCTCATATTGTGAATTTTATAATATCTCTAGCATTATTGTAAGCTTCATGTCATTGATCACATTCATTACAACATCAGTTTATAGTAAAATTTGTTATAACTTTAACATTTTCTCAACAAAAAAAAAAAAGGAAAAAAAAAGAAAGAGAGAATCATATTAAAAAGTAAAAAGAATGCATTTTTTTTGAAAAAAAAAAAAAATATTATATAAAATGCTAGTTAAATATTGTTTAAGTGATAACATAAAAGCCCTATTTGAAAATTTTGCCTTAGGCCTCCGAAACATTTGGCTTGACCCTGGTTATTTTGGCACTACTCTAATGATTCCCAAGTTTCAATTAATACCAAAACTTTAAAGACAGTAAAGGGTTGTAAGTTTCAGTTAGCTCAACTGATAACATTTTTGATAGTTGTGTAAGAGATCTAGGGTTCAATTCCTACATACACCAAAAACTGATTGGTATTTTAGTTTGATAATAAAGAGCTATCATCAGAAGCAAACGTCATAAGTTAAAACTTTCTAAAAAAGAAAAAAGCTTCTACCAAAAAAAAAAAAGAGCTAGTCAAGGGTGTGATAGTTTTAATCTCCTGTCATAGAATTTGGCAACGGTGAAAGGGAGAAGGTAGAGAAATGAGAAGGTTTTAACTCTAGGTTTTTTGGGTTCTTTCTAGATCTCCTATATGAGTATTTACTTACTAAAATTCGTGGAAAATGAAAATTATATTCTAAGCTTATAGGTTAAAACAGAGATATTCATAACAAAATTTTCTAAAGTTCTATAATTTTCATAGGACAAAGAGAGGCGAAGTCATATGAAGTGTTGTACAAACTTCCCATCCAACTGTTTTTCAAGCTCACCTCAACAACCCTAAACAATTAAAAACCACAAAATAACATGAGCTCATTAAAATTGAGATCAAAAAAAATAATAATAATAATAATAATAATATGTCATGGAATTTACCAACAACTAGAACACCTAACAAAAATCGTGGAATAGAAGAAAATTTGCGTAAGCTTTTGAGATGAATACCCAAGTCTGTCAAATAGAGTCAGTCTGAGACTTCTAGATTTGGAAAGGTGTTTCTCCTCCTATGGTGCAGCATCTCCTTCATCTGAATTATCACTAATTTCCTGTTTTCATGCTTTATTATAGCTCTACTTCAATTTCAGATTTGTGCTCACTAATGTACCATAAAAAAAGGAAAAAAAAAAAAAAAAAAAAAGAGTCAGTCTAATCTAGAGTCTAGAATAGGATTTTGTCCGAACTTGAATCACTTGTTGTACTTGCAAGTATGTTTATTCCACGATGATCGAGAAAAAATGTATTGACCCCTTGCAAATTAATTAATTACCCAAGTTAATTAATTAGGTTCAATTACATGCAATGGTGTGATAGCACAAACAAATCACCAAATAAACTAAATTCAATGGAAATTAAATTGACATGGTGATTTGTTTACGAATGGGAAAAACCTTCAAGGCAAAAACCCTAGGTGATTTTCAGGTCACCACTCCCTAGAATCCACTATTATCAATCACAAGCGGTTACAAGTATAAAAAATCTTACCAAACCCTTTGGCCTATCCTGAAATATCAACCTATAGTTGAACTCTTACCCCAGTCCCCAATTGGACTTGTATTGTGGTGGCAATTTTCCAGTTCAATGCACAGATCTAAGTACGTGACTGACACCAGCAACTTGAAGAAGATGTTGGCTACAAAGTTCTTTAGTTCATCAATGATGTAGATTAGGAAGCTCTTTGGTTACAAAATCCAATGGTACAAAGACATAGTCGCTTCTTTTTGAGAGAACAAGGCACTAGGTCACTTTCTACATGTGCGACGGCCTTTAAAATGATCCTTATATGTGTCTAGGGTTGTGAGAAATGAAACCCTATACAAATATACAAGCATTGGCCAAAAATCAAATCTAGAATTTTTGATTCGTAAGTCTCGACAAAAACAGCTTATGTCGAGCTTCAACTTCAAATCTCGATAAAAGTCTTTTTGCCAAGATTGCTGTTGAGATTTAATGAAAAACTCTCTTTCACTTGTTTCTTGGTCAAATCTTCATGGCTTTAACACTTGACTTAAACAACATGTTTCTTGAAGTCTTAAACTCGTCCTAGATCTACCCAATTATAATTAAAGTGCATTTTATCAAAGGATTAGCCAATTACATAAAATATGTCCCTAACAATCTCCCCCTCTGGTAATTCGTGACAAAATCACAATAAAACAAATAATCATGAGAGAAGTATTAAATCACTAAACTCATAACCACTTGTTGTATTACAAAGTAAATCTATCCCTACTACAAACTCTTGAAAAACTTTCAAGATAAGAGTTTATGACATGATAGACTTTCACAACCTGTCTTTCTGAAACACTTAAACAAAACTCATCAAGGCATCATGTGTGAAACGGAAATAAGAATTGCATACATAAAGAAACATGTGTATAAATATAGAAAAGAAACAGCACATGTAGATGTAGGTGAAGAAAAACATACATAATCATCATAGATGAAAATAAAGTACAATGTATGTAAATAAATGGTCACAAGACTGAAGGTATAGAAGGTTAATGTAACTAAAAGAAGGAAAAGTACACATAAACCTCACTACATTCCTCAATGCTATATACACCCCCCTAACAAAATATCCTATACTAACTCTCCCCCTAAGTACAAGACTACTCTCAAAAACCCAAAACTACTCTCCTTTTCTGTCATGAATGACAAAGGGCAAGTCACTGAGAGGTTGTCATCTCGTCATCACCAGAAGAGTTAGCATCATCCTCATCATCAAGAGAGGCCTTCGGAGAAGGAGAGGGAGAAGGAGCAAGACCAGCCATGCAAGCCTGTCGACGAGCAATGCGTTCTACTCTAGTGTTCATTTGACCATCTCATCAATGAGTGTCCAAACGACCACTAAAGTCAGCATGCATCCACTGAAGTTGCTCCATGATGGCCTCAAGGGTCATACCACCAGCCACGAAGGAAAAGGGAGTGGAAGAGGGTAAAGCTGCAGGAGTCGCAGGATCGATCGTCTTTACTTATGGTCGCTTCAACTGAAGCTGAGCCTTACTCTGCTGGATAGAACCAGTGCTGATGGCACCCATGGTGGTCAAAAGAGGAGAGAAAGGAATAGGAATGGAGAAGTGTTGAAGGATCTGTGTGATAGCCGAAGGAAAGGTGAGCTTATCACGGGTAATAGTGTCCCTATAGACATCTATAATAGATGCTATAAAGTGAGAAGGAAAATCGATGGTAAGACCTTCCATCAAGGACAAAAGAAAATGAGCGTGAGGCTCGGTGATGGAGTTATAGTGTGAGAAAGGAGTAAGATCAAAAGTCATCACCAAGTTAAGAAAGCGAAGGCCTTTAGCAAAGCCTAAGCAAGGGGTGTTTAGAGCACCACCCCAAAAAAAGGGTTTCCCACAAAAGTGGGAGAGAAGGTCATCTCTAGACATGGTCTAAAGATGCTCACAACTAGGGTAGTCAGGATGCGATACCCTAAGGATATGTAGTACTTTGAATATAAGATTCGAAGTAACTACGATATGTGTACCTTTGAATGTAGAAACAAACTGAGGCATAGAGGTATCGATGCTGTGTATGTTAGAGTAAAACTCATGAATAAACATGATGGGACACCTCGTGGTTCTCTCAAGTAGAGATTCCCAATCTTGAGTCCGAATGACTTTGGGTAGATGAGTGTCGGCAAAATCCGATAGACTAACCTGGCATTCCAAATGGACACCACATTCTTAGAAGTTCTCAAAGAAGTCCGTCTTGGCATTCTCATCATGGAACCGGATATGAGATGGAACAGGAGGAAGAGCAGAAGAGGATGACCCGGAACTAAGACGAAGGTTTCAAGCCAGAGTGGATTTCTTCTGTTTAGGTGCCATAAGGAGGTTCTATTCTAGAGAGAGAGAGAGAAATAAAGAATAGAAACACAACACAAGTTTAGAATAGAAAGGAAAAGAGCGTATGCATGAAAAATGCATGAACATATGACATGTAAAAGTAAAGACATCTTGGGTGACACCCAATCCAATCCTGGTAGCACTTATATCAATAATCTAGCACACATATCTAATTATTCATGAAACATAGTTATAATGCAAATGGAATGCAATGCATGAGCATATGATGTTAGATTCATAAAACCCAACTCACAATATTCACAAAATTCTTAAAAACCCAAAAAATTTTGAAACCCCAAAAACCTAAATCTTAATGCATGAGATGCATGAAAGAGAGAGGGTTTAGAACACCTGCCAAGTGGATCTAGCTTGGATTAGGCTAAAAATCACTTGGGTGAAAGGCTTTTAGTGAGAAAAGAGGGTTTCAGTCAAGAGAGAAGAGAGGTCTGTTGAGAGAAATGAAATCTGAATTGCACCTCAGCTATATATAGAAAATGTAGATCGATGGATCGAGATTTCTATCTAGAATCTGTCAGGCACTAAATCTTAACAAAAGAGAATCTATCGAGGATCTATTGAGAATCTGTTGACAGCTAAAGAAAGATCTTGATGGATCGAAGATTTGTTGAGAATCTATCAAGCAGAAAGAGAGCTCAAGAATTTTGCTCGATTGATCGAAGAAGCTGTCGAGAAGCTGTCAAGAGATAACCTAAAAACTTCGATGGATCAAGAATCTATCAAAAACCTATCAAGAGAAAACCTGGAAAACTCGATGGATCAAGAATTTGTCATGAAGACAGACAGCACAGGAAACATTCTCAATGGGTTGAGTTGCTATTGAGGATCTGTCGAGGTCACAAAAAGGAGTCTCGATAGAAAGGATTTCTATCGAGGATTTGTCGAGAAGCTATCAAGCTTAAAGAAAAGTGGTTTTTCAAGAAGGTACACAGAGAAATGAATGCAACAAGCAAGCTATCAACCAAACATCCAAGTGACATATTAAGCTCTCAAAACTCAACTCAACGTAGATGCAAAGCATTCATAAATCCAAAAACTCACACGCACACTAAACAAGTCTAACCAATTTTATATTTCAAAAACAAGTTAAGATAGTTTAGTGAGCATAGATCAACAAATGTATTTCTTGTGATGGCCAAATCACATTGTACCTACACATGTATTAGAAGTAGTAAAGAATTTGCGTGTTGTGTGTGAAACATAGCAAGAGTGCACAAGTGTCTCATATTATGAAGATTTGTGATATGAGAAAATCAAATAGACTTACATACAATCATAACTGCTTGATGGGGACTATTACCTTTGAGGTACATCCTATAACTCCCACATCTCCTAGAAACACAATTGCAACCATATTAAAAGCATTCTGATTCTTTTTGCTTTATTTTCTTTGCATATTTTTCTTTTGAGCATAGCATGCATGGGCATATAAGAGAGAGAAGAAAAAAATCAATTATGTATGCTTAAAACATCACACTTTTGCTATGCCAAAGCAAATAGATATTATAAAAGATTGACGGGTTTTAGTGGTGAGATGGTTATTTATGCTTTTCTCTTAGAATTTTCTAGTCCTTACCATCAAAATGAGTGATATGAGTATAAGATATAAGAGATAATTTAATCTTACTCATCACAAACATGAGCCACAAAGCTCACTTGCTTAGTTGTGCATAGAAATGCTCATCTAAGCTACAAAAGATACAAAGTTTAGAAATTTTGTTTCAATGGCCACCAAAGGTACACAAGTACTAATATACACAACACACACTGTTTTTGTATTTTTTTTTATTTTTAAAATTTTTATGAAAAACTACTAAAGCAAAATTGAAAACAACCAAAAGAAAACACATAAAGTATAAAACTAGACTGACTCAAAAGCTTAAAAAACAAACAAACAGGGCATGGAAGAACAAAAGAGAGAGGAATTGACTTAATCACTTGGAGCCTTTTTCCTTCCACACTTTGGAATTGGAGGAAGGACCTTTCCTTTTTGTCAACCTTTGATCCTGAGGTGAGAGGGAAGAATTGAATCCATTAAGGTTCAAAAGAACATAATGGCCTTAAGAAGATCTCTCAGAGAAGCAAGAAATGATGGAAACTGATTCTAGTTTCCAAACAAGATCATACTTTTGCTTTCTTGAGTGGCTAACCACTTATAGCAATTTGGATGAGTGTGCCCTGAAGCTCTGTAGTGATGACGAAAAGCGACTTCTTTTGTTGAGACTTTTTATTATTATCTTTCTTAGTCCTAGGGTTCCTAGTCTCTTTATTTTCAACTTAAGGGGTGCTCCTAGAATAGATTTGCTCTTTTCTATGTTCTCACTAGCTATTTTAGTTTTAGTGTCAACATTCTCAAAAATATCAACATTAGCAGGTGAGACAAACACAATTTTACTAGAAGAGGCAATAATAGAAGATATAGAGAATTCATACCTCAATCTAGTCTTGTTAGAAGCAGATTTCTAAAAGCTTAGCATCTCGTCTAGCTATTCACTGGAAATTCTCTCCAATTGAGCTCTGACCTGGAACAATTTCACTTCAAGTTTCTTTGTCCTTTCAGCAAGGAAGTTGCTCTCGAACCACAAAGCTCCAATAGTCTGATTTGCTTCATCAAACTTTGTGCAGAGCTCTTTCAATCAAGTTCTACATCGCTTAACTTCTTAGTGGCCAGCCTATATAGTTTCTCATGCTTTTCTGAAACCTTGTATAATGTTGCATATGCTGTATGGATGTCATCCTACTCATCCATCTTTTCAAATTTTGACTCCACCTTCTTCATCAGTAACTTCTGTAATCCCTCCAGGGGGATCGACTATAGCAATGAATGCATTTAGAATTCCCTCATCATCATTGTCATTGGACTCAATTTCTACTTCAGTGTCACTCAAGGTTGTAGAAAGTGCCTTGCTTTTTCCAATAGCCTTGAGATATGTTGGGCATTCCTGTTTCATTTGCCCAAAACCATGACAGCCAAAACACTTACGACTAGAGGGAATAGTGTATTGACCACCATCTTTATAGTCTTTCTTCCCTTTGTTTTGACCCTTGGACTGAGACGTATTTCCTTGCCATCAGTCCTTATTTAATCCTTTCACATTGGCATTCTTGATGAAATTCTTGAATTGCCTAGTGATGCATGATTTCATCTTTGAATCCTCATCTTCAGAGGATTGATCCTTTTCATTAATTTTGGCCTTCATTGCCACATTCTTTCCTTTGCTTGCTTTCCTGAGTCTTGTCAACCCTAGTTCATAGGTCTGCAAGTTTCCAATCAACTCTGTCAAAGGAATAGAGTCAATATCCTTTGATTCTTCGGTGGAAGTGATCTTGGCATGGAATCTTTCAGGCAGAGACCTTAGCACCTTTCTTACGACCTTGGGTTCGAGAATAGTTTCCCCAAGATTAAAGATTGAGTTGACTATGTCCTTGAGTTTGGCAAAGAACTTATCCTCAAAGCTTGTAGCAAGCCCTTGAAGCTTGGAATCTTTAATGGCCTTAGTTCCTTCATAAGTCATCTGAAGAATGGTCAATGTTTCCTTTGCAGTTTTTGTTAGAAATTTAGACCTCTTAAACTAACCAGATTAACCTAGTTAATTAGCCAAGTGATTAACTTAGTCAATTTATGTAATTCTAGGTTATCACAAACATACAATCATATCAAGAATATAAAGCAATGAAAATATAAATAACACAATAATATGATCACCCAAGAAACCACACGGTAAAAACTTGAGGAGGATTTGACCTAGCTATCCTCAAGGTAAACCTAAATTCACTATGCGAAAGAATCAAAGTTCATACAAAAGGACTTACAAGCTCCCCGCTTGACTTCCTAATGCTACCCACTAGTAGAACTTACTGACACGACCACGTGCAAGTTCCGAATCCATGAACTCCTTCTTTCTTGGATTCTCCAATCAAGATACAAGCACCCCCGCTTGTTTTTCTTTAAGCTCCAATAGCAGCAGCCAATTTAATCATCAAGATGTTGAAATAATCTCCACCTTGAAAACCCTAATTTTATGTGAAGAAAAGCTCCTCAAAGATCTCACAAGAGATTCACACAAACCATAAATACGAGCCACAAAGACTTAGAGAGGTTTGGGTACAAAACCCTAAAAATAAAAGGAGGCACAATAGGCAGTCTAATCTCTCTTTTCAAAAGTCTCAAAAACGTTCTAGGGTTTCCCTTATGTATAGGAGAGTTTTACTTGAACCCTAAGATGTTTAAATAGAGTTTGGGCTGAGTTGGAATTCTGTAGAAAAACGTTCTGATCGACTTTCGATCAATCGAGTCTAATTTTCGATCGATCGAGATAGATCGAAAGTAACTAATACTTCTGCAGCCACTCAATTCCAACTTTACATAAAAAACACAACTTTGAGCAAGCCTAAACAAGACTAAACAACCTGTTTTGATCATGGTTTGCCAACAATACACATTAGAGTTCTAAATACATAAAATCCTAAGTCTTTAGAACCTAACAAACTCCCCGTTTGGTAATCTGTGACAAAACACAAACTAAAAGCTCAAAGTTTACAAAGTAAAAACCCATTTACAAAAAAAAAAAAAAAAAAAAAATGCTCATAACAACAAATCCAATCTTAACTACTATCCATCAGTTGCAAGTGTAGATAGCAGAAAAATTGTATCAACCTGTATACTTCCTGAAACACTAAACAAAACGCATAAATGCATGTGTGACAGAAAAACAGTAAATCAACAAATCAATTCTTGACTTCTCGAAACACAAAACAAAGACATATATCATGAATAACTCATAAATATAAATCAATGAGCAATGAATTAGGAAACATATATATCAAAATAAATTCTAACTCTCCCCCTAAGTTAGATACATCAAAAAAATTTATATTCTCCCCCCTAAACAAAACAAACATGTCATCTATGTCTCCCCCTTTTTGTCACGTATTGACAAAGACTACCTAATCAGAAAGTAGACAGAAAACATACACAACAGGTAAGAGAAAATAGAGACAACTCCCCCTATGAAGGGTAACAACTTCCCCTAAGAACCACAAAGGTTTAAAAAAAATTTCTACCCCTATAAAAATAGGAAAAACAAAACAAGTTTTTGAAAAAAAAGTTTTGGGGAAACTTTAAGAGGTGGGGAAAATAAAAACACACAAACCAAGTTTTAAAAAAAAACTAAGTTGAGGATACCATGAAGAAAAAATATTCTCTCTTTCAATAAAATGCAAACATGGCACTATGTGACCCATAAACAGTTGCATGAGTAGAGAAAATATTTGCACATTGATTATCCATCATATCTTTTAAGAAAAATATTTTCTATAGTTCACATATAAGAAATAGCATATTTTAGAATGCACAAAACTCCAAACTCAAAAATTAATCAATTAATTTTTAAATCAAGTTGAGTACCCAATTTAGCAAAGTGTATGCATGTTATAAGTGAAAAAAATGAGAGATATGACTGCAAAACTACAAGATGGATACAAAAACAATACAATGCATGTGAATCCTAAATACAAATGATGCATGAAAAAAATTTTGGTCAAAAACATAGAAACTAAAAATTTTTCAATTTCGATCGATCAAGAATCGAGCGAACATCAATCGAGTCAAGCAGACTCAAACCAAAAATTTTAATCGCAATTTCGATTGATCGAAAAACAGGTTCGATCGATTGAAAGTCTAGAAAAATCAGATTTTTGAAAAACAGAGCATTTTAATGTAAAAACTCCTTAAAGCACATTGTTTTAATAAAAAATGCATGAGTATGTGATGAAAAGTTTTTCAAAAATACTTGAATTCAACCCAGATCTTCGAAAATCAAGATTTTCAATCAATTTGTCCTCAAAGTGCAAACATTAAACACATTTTGCATTAAAATCAAGGAACTTTTAATCCTGGATGGCCACAACAAAATTACACACAATATAATATACCAAGTTTAGTAAAGAGTAACTTGTGTAGTATGTGCAACTAGTAAAAGCTTGAGATACATGTGAGGTGATATGTGAATAGAAATCAATCACAAAGTCTACAAAATTCATCACATAGAATTTAAAAGAGACTATCACCAAAAGAGTTACATCATATAACTCCCACATCTCCTAAAACATAAGCTTGCAATCATGTAAGTTTCTTGAATTTTGCCTCATAATATACACACCAATTTTAATTATGTGATTTGGCATCAAGCCTAATAGTACACACCAATTTTAAGCATTTAGCAATTAAACCGAGGCTACACCTTATGTTCTTTTTGTGCATGCGCTACACTTTCTCGAGCATAGAATCTTAAGATATACACTAAGGTGTTCATGATTGGCTAGTGAACAGTTATGAGATGGTTATTTATGCTTTTCTCAAAAGGATCAAGTCCGACAGTCAAATACATGTGACTTCAAGATCAAGACAAAGTGATCAAAAACTATAAACATATTTCCCACACAACATGCACTACAAATCTCAAACTAGTAAAGTGCAATAAAATAAGCTCATCCAAGCTAAACAAGGTACATAAACATTTTATGTAAAGATAAAGTAGCCAACCTTGATTTCAAATCCATGATATGTAATACAAAACACAAAAATCTTTTTGGTTTAAAAACAAATTTTATGACCAAAAACAAAAAGCATACATTATGCTCAATGATTAAAAATGCAAATGCAATGCATGACAGTGCTTAACTAAGTTATAGCGGGTACACAAATAAGAAATATCAATTTCTTAATTAACCCTAGAGTACATGTACAAACTAGTACATACTCACACAAAATCAGAAATAGCTTAGCATACTATTCAAGTTTCTCCACAATGTCAAGTATATTCTAAATCAAGAGAGAGATATCCTAACTCATGTAATCCTTAAGAAAAATAAACCAAGATACAAAATAAAATATTTTTGTCTTTTTGAAAATTTTCATTGTTTTTGGATTTTTTTTTATATATAAAAAAAAAAACAACTTAAAAAATAAAACAACCAAAAACAGAAACAAGACATGTCCACAATTAATTGAAAGAATTAAATCAAGGACAAGTTAGCAACACTCACCTTGGAGAATCTTTTCTCACCCATCTAGCACGAGTCTTCGGCTTTGTAGGTGAAAATCCATGTGAAGCAGAGTGTATTTGAGGGATTATACCAAACTTCTGAGAAAGACTAAAATCCTGCAAATTCCTTTCACAAGCCAACAAGCTTAAATGTTTCAAAAGCATATGAAAAAATTTATTTGAACTTATGGTAGGAGAAATATCATCACATATCCTAGATTGACATACAAAATGCTTAAATTTCAACTTATGACAATTGGGACGAATGTGACTGGAGACACTACAAAAGTGACAAACAGGAACAAATTTAGGAACATCAGTATTCCTAACAGCAAATCTAGTCTCAGATTTTGGTTTTTACCTCAACAAAGAACAATTCGGTCTAATATGACCAACAACATCACAAAGGTGACAGGTAGGCACAAAAACAGATTTTTTATGCTCTCTAACAATAGGTTTAGACATAGGTTTAGAAACTTTAGTGTTTACATCAGAACTTTTACCTTTGTCTAACCTAGCAAAATAAGCCTTTTCTTTATTATTCCTTTTGAAAGGAGGGATATAAACTTTCTCAGTTTTAGGCTTAAGAGAAACAGAAACACTTCTGTTATCAACAACAAGCTTGGTACTTAAATTTTCAATTTTAGCTCTAGATTCAACTAACTCTTGTTGCAAACTTTTCATCTTCTCACCTTGAGAGGAAATTTGATTTCTCAAAAATTCATTCTTTTTATTAGACTCATCTAATCTCACAATCAAATCCTCTTTTTCAAGATTAGCCAATTTTTACTCTTCCATGAATTTCTTAGAAATTTTCAAAGATTTAGATAATTCCTTACGACGAGTTTCAAAAGCATCAAAAAAATCAACAGAAACAATAATGTCCTTTTTATTCAAAACATCACAGGCATAAATAAAATCAGCAGAAGCATGAGCAAAAACATGATCAGAAAGACACTTCAAATTATCCATGACAATAGGGGTCAAGGATCAGCTCTTAGATCAAAAGATCTAAAACAGAAGAGCTACCCGTTCTGATACCACTAGTTAAAAATTTAGACCCTTTAAACCAACCAGATTAACCTAGTTAATTAAACAAGTGATTAACTTAGTCAATTTATGCAATTCTAAGTTATCACAAACATACAATCATATCAAGAATATAAAGCAGCGAAAATATAAATAACATAATGATATGATCACCCAGGAAACCACACGATAAAAACCTGGGGAGGATTTGACCTAGCTATCCTCAAGGTAAACCTAAATCCACTATGCGAAAGAATCGAAGTTCATACAAAAGGACTTACAAACTCCCCGCTTGACTTCCTAATGCTACCCACTAGTAGAACTTACTAACATGACCACGTGCAAGCTCCGAATCCATGAATTCCTTCTTTCTTGGATTCTCCAATCAAGATACAAGCACCCCCGCTTGTTTTTCTTTAAGCTCCAATAGCAACAACCAATTTGATCATCAAGATGTTGAAATAATTTCCACCTTGAAAACCCTAATTTTATGTGAAGAAAAGCTCCTCAAAGATCTCACAAGAGATTCACACAAACCACAAATATGAGCCACAAAGAGTTAGAGAGGTTTGGGTACAAAACCCTAAAAATAAAAGGAGCCACAATAGGCAGTCTAATCTCTCTTTTCAAAAGTCTCAAAAACGTTCTAGGGTTTCCCTTATATCTAGAAGAGTTTTACTTGAACTCCAAGACATTTAAATAGAGTTTGGGCTGAGTTGGAATTCTGCAGAAAAACGTTCTGATCGACTTTCGATCAATCGAGTCTAATTTTTGATCGATCGAGCTAGATCAAAAGTAACTAATACTTCTGCAGTCACTCGATTCCAACTTTACATAAAAAACACAACTTTGAGCAAGCCTAAACAAGACTAAACAACCTGTTTTGATCATGGTTTGCCAACAATACACATTAGAGTTCTAAATACATAAAATCCTAAGTCTTTAGAACCTAACAATTTCAATTAAGGAAATTTTCTTAAACTCCTCATTCGTGATCACACTAAAAATGGCATTCAATGCTTTGCTATTGAAGTTTGCTGCTTTAATCTTTGTATCATCCCGATTAGCTGGCGCTTCCTTTGGCTTAGTCCAGCCAATCTCCACAGCTTGCCATACTTTCTCATCTAAAGACTGCAAGAAATCTCTCATGTGTACTTTCCAGTGTGCATAGTTAGTGCCATCAAATAAAGGTGGAATAATTAGAGACTTTCCTTTATCAATGACAACAAAGGTTCAATGGATCACATAGTAAAGATTAAAACCTAATCAGTGTGTGCTCGCTTTGATACTACTTGATAGGGCAAAAATTTATTGACCCCTTGCAAATTAATTAATTACCTAAGTTAATTAATTAGGTTCAATTACATACAATGACATTGTAGCACAAACAAATCACCAACTAAAACTAATGTTGTGGAAATTAAATTGACACGGTGATTTGTTTACGAATGGGAAAAACCTCCAAGGCAAAAACCTCACTGGATGATTTTCAGGTCACCACTCCTAAGAATCCACTATTATCAATAACAAGCGGTTACAAGTATAAGGAATCTTACCAAACCCTTTAGCTTTTCCCAAAATACTAACCTATAGTTGAACCCTTACCCCAATACCTAATTGGACTTGTATTGTAGTGACAATCTTCCAATTCAATGCACGGATCCAAGTACATGACTGACACCAGTAACTTGAAGAATATGTTAGCTGCAAAGTTCTTCAATTCATCAAAGATAAAGATCAGGAAGCTCCTTGTTTACAAAACCCAATGGGTCAAAGACACAGTCGCTTTTTTTTTAGAGTACAAGGCTGTAAGGTTGAATTTATTTAGTCATGTATTGGCTTTATTCTGTATCAAATTTGCTTGTATTTTAGCAATTAGATACCCTATATTCAGGTAGGATTTATGTAAGAGTAGTGTGTGAGAAAATGTGGAGAAAACTCAAGATGTGTGCACTCAAGAAAAGCCTCATGACATGATCTTGCGACTGGCAAGTCACCAAAGGTGGCACACATGTGAAGCATGTAGGGGAGTTGAAGGGTCACGATAGCTGGAGCACTACAGGGCAAAACTTCTAGTTTGGCCAAACAGTTAACTTCTGACTCAAACTCGTGACTCGTTCCAATCGTGTGGCTGAGTTGCCAGAATACCCTATTTGTTGAAAACTGTCTTTTCGCATTTTACATACACCCTACTATAAATACCCTTATACCCACAAAATGTAGAGAAGTTCCAGAAAGAATTTTGTGAGAGAATCCCTAGAGAAAACCAAGATTGACTCATTCACAATCTTCATTACTTGATTCTCAAAATTCCTCTACTCTTACCCTCTTCATTTACATATCCTTGAGAGGTACATTTAACCAAATCCTTATCTTACCATACCCATATCAGTGAGAAGGTCATTTGGTACTTGGGAAGCAGTTTAGAAAGGGACCAATTCATTTGATTGATGTAATAGGCTATTGCAGGATTCGGTAAGCTAGAGAAAACAAGGTTTAGCATAACCCTATAGGAGCAAGAAGCTTGGAGGGCTTAGGTGCATTGGGTAGATTAGGCTTGGAGAGTCTTCTACTATTCATGTATGCCAACTTTATTTTCTAGTGGATTATTGATTGCTTAGAGGGTGGTGGAGAGGTTTTTTGTTGAGTACATCAGTTTCCTCTTTAATAACACATCATCGTGTTATCTTTGTATTTGCATCTCTCTTCCCTTTCTCTTTACCTTTTAATTACTGCTATGTTTGTGATTAATTATGATTTATAGTGTGTTACCAATTTAGATATAACTTATATTTCGTTTTCTGCACATATATTGTTTGATTATAAGCTTGTGTTGGTAATTTTGTAATTGGGGATCTAAACATTCATTAGTGTTTTATACGCTATTTGACCTTTCATTTGGTGTTAAAGTAGGTGCACTTGCTGTGGTTTAATTACCTAAGTGCGATCCTTAACTCCTTTTAAGATAGATCAATCTTAATTTCTTAATACTCCTCCATATTTTGATGGTAGCAACTATGCATTTTGGAAAATCTGTATGAGGGCATTCCTATGTTCAATTGATGAGAGTATTTGGGATGTTGTAGATATAGGATGGACTAGGCTGGAGGTTGCCAAATCCACATGGGATAAGGTAGCCCTTGTGACGGCTAATACTAATAGCAAGGCACTAAATGCTATTTTCTGTGGTGTTTCCTCAAATGAGTTTCACAGGATTTCTCACGTTACAATTGCCAAGGAGGCATGGCAAATCTTGGAGACGACTTATGAAGGCACCAAGAAGGTGAATGATACCAAGTTGCAAATGCTAACCACACGCTTCGAGGAGTTGAAGATGAGTGAAAATGAGTCACTCGACTCATTTTATTGGAAGCTAAATGAGGTGCTAATTGGGAAGTTTAACTTAGGAGAAAAGATGGAGGATTACAAGATTATGAGAAAAATTCTATGATCATTACCGGAGAGCTTTCGTGCAAAGGTTATTGCCATTGAAGAAAGCAAGAACCTTGATGACATCAAAGTTCAAGAACTTATTGGCTCACTTCAAACCTATGAACTATCTCTACCATCATAAAGGAAGAGCAAATCTCTTGCTTTAAAGACAATCAATGAGAGAATGGAAGCTCAAGACTCATCGGATGAGGATGAGGTCAAAAAGAATGTGGCTTATCTTGTTAAGAACTTCTGAAAGTTCTTGAAGTTCAAAAAGAATGGAAAGTTTGCTGAGAAGGGAAAATTATCAAATTCCTGTAAGGAAAAAAAGGAGTTCGAGAAGAAAGATGGAAATGATTCTCAATCTTCTCAAGGAATCACGTGCTATGAATGCAACGGTCAAGGACACCTCAAGAAGGAGTGTCCCAACTATTTGAGAGGGAAAGGTAAAGTGAATGCCACTACTCTTAGTGACACAGACTCCTCTAATTCAGACTCAGAAGAAAGCTGTGACAAGGAGGGAAACTACTCCACATTTATGACCATTGCTCTCATACAATCTTCGAATGATTTGAGTGTGTTAGTGGAAGAGCTTGGTGAGCACACTGAATTGGAGTTAATGTGAATAGTAGAGGAATTCAATGACAAGGAAGATGAAAGAATAGTGGGACTGCAAGAAACCTACAATTCCCTTATTAAGAAGACTGGTGAATATGCAAAAGTGGCTAAAGCAACCATTAAGAAAATGAAGAGTAGAACAAGACTATAAGAGTCTTCTAGTGCGGTACAAGGAGACTAAGTGTGAAGTCGAGACACTGAATGGAGAGTTAACCGAAGCCTATTCAAAGATAAAATTTCTTGAGCTTGAGGTGATTCAAGTTAATGCTAAAGTAGAGCGGGTTTCCTTCAAGAAGCTTGATGAAGTGCTTGCTCATTAAAAACCTTTCTTCAATAAAAGCGGATTGGGATACATCAGAGAGAACAATTCAAGAGTCAACATGTCCAAGGATATGAAGTTTGTGAAAGCTAAAGAACCAATAGTAGCAATCACTATTGTTGAGAAAGTGAAGGCGGAGAAGAAGCGGAATGTGACTGACCAACAGTTTTTGAAAAAGCCTCCTACCCAATCAGTGGTCAAACCTAAGGCTAAAGGGAAATCACTCCCAAAGTCACAAAGAGGTCCGAGAACTTAACATTTCTACCATCATTGTGGAATTGAAGGACACACCAAACCTAATTGCCATAACTTTCAAGCATTAAAGAATGCAAGTGCTCAAAGGTCAAAATGACCAAGAAATGGCAAAGGAAATTGAACTGTTGAGCAATCAAAAAGTCAAGAAGGTAATCCCGAAGTGAGGGATGTGATGAAGATTATTGATGCATTCACCACCTATTTAACAAGCTTCACCTAAAGGTTTAAAAGCCACAACAATAGTACCCAATCCTCTAAGGATATCACCCCAAACGCACGTGTCGTGTGGATGAAAATGAGTACACATGCTTAAGCATTACAACATGTCCATGCATTAAATCTTCCTATCTATCACTGTATTTTTATCCCATAAACTAACTTAGATCTAATCAAGTTTGTGTTTTGTGTCTTGTGGTTTTGCACTTGGTTCGCTGCTATGTGTTTGTTCTTTTGCAGATGTCTCGTTGTTCCTCTCGTGGAAAAGAACCAGTGATTAATGTCTTATCATCCCCTATTTCAAAACGAACTTAGCATTCATCCAGTGCTTCCAACAGTGAAAGATTCAGGACTCCCTTAACTCTCAGACCTTCTCGAGTATTTTTAAAGATGCTCCTACTGTGGTGGAATGCATTGTGAGATTTGATACCCTTGTATCAACTTTTATTCCTAGGATTTTTTAGGAAAAATATTGGGCTAATCTATTCGGGAACTTCAATGATCCAATTGATGAACTAGTTAAGGAGTTCTACTTGAATGCTAGATTCACCGGAGTTAAACTAAAGTGTTGGGTATGAGGAAAGGAATTCATCATTACTTTAGATTACATTGCAGAGGTCCTTCAGATCACTCGACCGGCAAATGTAGACCTCACTCCGTATGATGATGAGCTTCCTCAAGTGCAAGATATTCTTAAAATTCTTAGGCCAGATCATGAGATTTCAACCAAAGGCACGTCCATTGGAACTACAAAGTTTGCACTTGAACTGAAAACTCTCACTTTGATCATGTTCTCCAACCTTTATCCACTATCTAACACTCAATTCATCAACCTTGAAAGAGCGCAGTTTTTATGTGATCTCATCACCGGAGTTCAAATTGACATTTGTGCTCACGTCTTCCAGTTAATAGGGAAAACAGCAGCACGAACAGCAGCAAGAACATGCCTTCCTTTTTGTAGTCTGATCATGAAAATCATGTTACTTAAAGGGGTTCGTCCACCAAAAAATGGAAAGACACTAGTTCCTTTTCGCCCAATATCCATGATTTCTCTTCAAGCGAGCAAAAGTCACTCTTCCAAAGCACCTAAGAGTGAATTTTTCCCTCATGCCACTTCTTCCGGTCATGGGTCACCCACTTACACTACACTTATGCATACCGAGATTAAATCTCCTCACACTTCTTAGTTGTAGACGACTAGCACTTAGCCTATACATCCTAGTTCTCAAGTTGACAGGTTGAGTACTTTGATTGAGGGCTTGCATCAGCGTATTTCTAGATTTGAAAATGTTCTCTACTCCACCAACAATCTAGTTCAAATGCATCTCACAACCATTGAGACACAGTCAGATGCTACTCAACACAAACTAGAGGACAACCTTCAGCTATTCATGCCAAAAAAGGGGAGAGCAACTCATTGTATAGCTTGGATGATAGCATACAGTAAGGGGGAGAGCAACACAAGAATGGGAAGTGTGCATACTGAAAGTGGGAGTTGTGTGGGCTCAAAAGGAGAATGCTGATACATACACACATACTTTTGGCTTGTCTTGTTTTTAGCTTATTTGTTTATAGTATTTATAATCCTTGGTATTTACATTGTGTTTGTTTAAAAGCTTTTGGTACATTGGTTTAAGCTTTTGGTACATTGGTTTAAATCTTTCAATTCATATTTAGTGCTTTTATTTTGTACCTTTGCTCTGTAGCTCCGTACTTTTAGTTAATGTTATGCATTTTCTTTAGTACTTCACTCTTGTGCCCTTGTTGGATATCCTTGATGCAATTACCTTGTGTTTTTGTATCAGTTGAGTGTTGGACATGCAAATGATACTTTACAATGACTTATTAGCTTAGATATCCAGATGTTCATTTCTTGTGTGAATGATCATTGTGATCACTATTTATAGTGATTTTTCCTGTTTGGTCAAGTCATGTTTTATTGCTATACTATTTACTACTTGATCGCATTGTGCTTGCTCTATATGCATTTCAAGATTTCCACTTACAATGATCGTCTTGTGTTGTTGTTTTCAGGAAAAACTTGTTCGTATGGTTCAAGAGCTTCACAGTTTCTAGAGTTAGGTATGAGTGAGTTTTGGCAACTATTTCCAACTCATATGTTAAGTCTAGAGTTTGTTTTAGAGTTTTGTCACGGAATAGACAAAGGGAGAGATTGTAAGGTTGAATTTATTCAATCATGTGTTGGCTTTATTCCGTGCCAAATTCTTCTTCGCTTCTTAAGTATAAAACCAAATCATCAATTGTATCCGTAGTCAAACAAATCATAAGATATATCCAAATCTAAAACTCAAATCATAAATTGTATCCATTGACAAACAAATTACAAACGATATCCAATTTTATAATCAAGAAGTAATAAACCAAGCATTCAATTAATTAAGACAAATCCTAAATCATGAGAAAAACATGATTGAACTCATATCTAGAATCCTATCTTAGTCAATTGATATGAAGCAAGAACAAATTAAATCATTAAAGAACAACTATTGTCGGAAAAATCAAATCACATAAATATTATTGATAATCCTTAACAAGGATTCATTCTCAACCCTAATTATAAATTTAGCTACTCATGGTAATTGAAATAAAACACAAGAATAAAATACTAAACATTAAATAAGACAAATAAAATGGAGAAAGAAATAGTCACAGTACTAGAGAAAAGCCATAAAAGAAACTACGTGCTGTTGCCTGCGCTCCAGTCCTAACCACCCCAAATTTTGCCCTAAAGAGCCTTTAAATAGGTCAAGGAATCCTATTATAAGTTGAATTCCTGTTTGAAGAAAATTCCAGATTTTTAGGCTTCACTTAACCGACGATTTTGACCCATTTAACATCAGAATTCGGACTTTTGGTAAACTAAAAAGTTGTAGCCCTTAAAGTTAAATTTTCAGCCTAACTTGAATCATCTCGATTGGACACCTGAGCTGAAAGTTATGCCAAAATTACTAACTGATGTGCAGGCTGGAATCCTAATCTGAATTGGATTTGGATTTGGTGCAAATTTCCTTTGATTCCTTACTCCAATTTGACTTAAATTTAACTGGGTTGGTCTTCTCTTAAATTCATGCCTGGTTGGATGTTAGTTGGCTTCATTCAATTGGCCTAGCCCTACTTTTCCTTGTTACCTGCAACTCAAAGATAATATACAATCAATCACAAAATAGCATAAAAGTAAGGCTAAATATGTAGATATGTGAGTACTTTATTGTATATATTTCATGCACATCATCAATTAGTGATACAATTAAATGTGGATCATATGATAATGTTTATGGTGGAGCACAAGGAAAAGAGAAGTGTTTTAGTTATAACACCACTAATGGAAGATAGTAATAGATAAGATGAAAGCTCAAATTTGTGTGTAAACACAAGAGCTGTTTAGACCCCCAAATTAAAAATTATGGCTAGGTTAATTTTATTCTAACTTAAACTAAGTGCAGAATAGAGTAAATGAGAGCGAACAAGCAATATAACTACTCTAAGTCATATTCAACAAATATCAACAATGAAATGAAAGCTAAAAGAGTAGGGAAGAAGAATGCAAATACAAGATAACACTGCGATGTGTTATCAAAGGGCAAACTGAAGAATTCGGCGAAAAACCTCTTAGTCACCCTCCAAGCGGTAAATCGATCCACTAAAGAATAAGTTGGAGTACACAAATAACAAAAAACCCTCCAAGCCTAATCTATCCCATGTATTTGAGCCCTCCAGACTCCTGCTACCAACTGACTTGATGAAGTCTTGTCTTCTTTAGCTCTTCGAATCACGCAATTCAACCCGATTGCATCCACCAAACAAATGGCTTCTTCCAATACTTCCTAGCAGCACCAGAATCTCACTTTACACTCAGGATGCGTGTGGTAAGTGTTTGGGCTATCAACCTCTCAAGGATTTGGATATGGAAAGATAGGAGTTGAGGAAAATCATAATGAATTGTGTAGAGGATTGTGGGTATGACAATTTCTAACTCTCAAGGGTTATAGGTAGGGTTTTCTATCTAAAAAGTACTCCTCTCAATATGTGGATAATAATGGTATATATAGTGTGGGTGAAGACATAGTGAAGCAGATATGCCAAAATAGTAAAACAGAAAATTTTGTAGGTATCTCATAGGAAGACCTTACCCATGAAATACTTGCGAAAACCAGCTGTAATGACTCTTCACATTCCTGTCATGTGCTATGCACATGGCTTCACTTTGCAGGAAGTCTTTTCGTGAGCTATCCACGAAAACTCCTTTAATCTTTAATGTTTTCTTGAGTCTTCACACACTCTCTCACACACAACTCATACAATAAAATCCCACATAAAATATAGGGTACATAAGATTGAACAAAATTACAATCAAATTTGGCATTAAATTAAAGCCAATACAAAATAATTGTAAATCACAACTTTACAATCTCCCTCTTTGGCTATTTCGTGACAAAACCCCTAAAACAGACTCTAAACTTAAATGTGAGTTTGGGAACAATGGAAAAACTCACACACACCTAATCTAGAATTTGTAAAGCACTTGCACGTATACACCTGTATCCTAAAACACTCGCACACAAGCAAAACTTTCATTAATCCTATGACAAGTTGAATACACTATACATATATGAGTAAGTAAAATGTGATCAAGGTAATAAACAGGATATAAACTATGAAGCTTAACTTGACCAAACAAGAGCAATCATTAAAGGATGACTACAATGATCATCTAACGAGTAAATGTCATCCAAACATGCAATGCAATTAAGACCTATGCAAAGATCAATTGCATGTCCAACACACAACCAATACAAATATATATATATATATATATATATATATATATATATATATATATATATATTTGTGTCAAGGATAGAAGATCCAACAAGGGCACAAGTATGTAGTACTAAAGATAATGCAACAAAATCTAAAAGTACTTAAAAATGCTACAAAGTAAGGATGTAGAAACAAAGTACTGAATATAAACTAAAAGTTTTAAACCAAAGTACTTAAAAGCTTTAAAAGAAAGCAATGTAAATATCAATATAAAGCTAAATATCTAATGTTAAGCTTTGCTTGCTCTTTTAATCTTGATCTCCAATGCTCCCCATTCAGTCTAGCTCTTTCTCCCCCTATCATTACACTCCCCCTATTATGAACCGTCTCCCCCTTTTTGTCATGGAATAGCTAGTCTTCATCTTCTTCTAGTTTCCTTTGAATTTGGTCCAGTTGAGTTTGGAGAGACGTGAACTTTGTGTCAAAGCGAATGTGTTGGGAATGAATGATGGTTGCAAGTCCAGATAGCTTAGGGCTAATCTCTTAGATAGATGACATAATGTTGTCCAACTTTTCATCATAGGGATGTGAGCTAGAGCTTGAACTATCATAAGGAGCATGACTCTCTTGCTTAGCTCCCTTTCGAGTGTGACCAATGCTAGCATTGAGAGTGCGGATGTTGACTGGACTTGTCCATGGATACAGGTACTCATCTTCTGAAGGATGCATGCTTTTGAGCCTCAAAATTTTTGAGATAAGGCAACAAAAAGGGAGGCAAGTTCTTGAAGTAGATCGCTCAGCAGTTTTGCTTAAGATGTGGAAGATGTGAGAGCAAATGTCAATCTCTTCATCATTGATTAGATCATGAAGGAATAACACTTAGCCAAGATTCATGTACCCTGTGCTTGATAGAGGATAGAGATTGTGGAATATGATCATTGTGAGTAGCCTCAGTTTAGGAGATAGGGAAGCAACACTTACTGATTTCCTATTGGAAGAGAACTCCAAGGTGTTTCCTAAAGTTTCTCGAAGCACCTCCTCATCCAGATACACTGATAGCTTTGGAAACATTGGCAGTTGATACGCAAGATATCAGTAAGGTAGGCAGGTGTCACTATGAAGCTCTTTCCTCTGCCCCAACATTTCAGCTCATCCCCTTCAGAAATGGCATTTGCATAGAACTCTTTCACCATTTTTTCGTATGTGTCATCAAGGTTGGTTAGAGGGTAGTTTCAATCCTTAGAGGCAAACCATTTGGGGATATTTGTCTCAAAGAGAGACGCTTGGTCAACAGCCCTTTCAATCAACAAAGGAGCATCTTTGAAATAGCTCTCATAGGCTTGAAATGCAGTATATGATTTGAACTTGTCAGCATTATAAAATCTTGTCGATGATCAAGTCTTCTTTGACTTCAGGGTGAAGGTATCAACATTAATCATGGGTTCTTTTCCTTTGCTATTACTTCCTTTTACAACTGATTTCTTGAATGGAGACATCTAGAAAAGAAAAAAAAAAAAAAAAAAAAAAAAAAAAAAAAAAAAAAAAAACCCACACATTCACAGAGCACAAAGAAGCAAGTGGAAGAACAAAAACTTGATTAGAACCAAGTTAGTTCAAAAACAAACAAAATGTCCTAAAAAGAACATAAACAATGTCACACAATCATGTTGTAAGTGCTAAATATGTATTAACATAAATCTAGCATAATTGAAATGCAAAAACATGACAAGTAAACAAGTGTATGCATATGTGATGCATGTGCAAGGCATGACTAAGCACATTTGGGTCAAAGTGTGTAAAACACACAACCAATGATCAAAACATGATAAACATGTATAATCATGGTAATCCCCAAAGTTTGGTACTCATTGGAGTTCAAAACAACATCAAAATGTCATTTGGGCATTTTATCAAACACTTGCTGTGCACCAATACAACTAGCATGTAAACAATGCATGAACATGTGTACATCTTGCCTAAATACATGTTAAAATGCCACAAGGGGCCAACACAAACACAAACAGACCTAAGGGACATAGCCCAATCAAGAAATTGAAAACATTTGAACAAAACTGAAAGTTTCCAACCCTTTTTCAAAAGAACCCAACTCGAGCAAAACCTAGAATCTAAGGCATAATCTAAGTAAATAAAGAGAAAAGATTAAATAAACATACCTTAGAAATGATTTTGAGAAGATTGCACTTGAGATTTGGTTGGGTGTTTGAGTGAAATAAGGTTTAGTGTTGAGAGAGGCTCAAGGAAGGCAAAGGGTGTAATTTTGAAAAACTATCATGGTCAACCCTTTAAAAACTAAAAACAAGTATTTTTCGCAGGTTAGCTTCTCACGAAGTTACTCTCGAAAAATGCCTTTGAAGCACAAAAATCTTCCCAGGTAATCTTTACTCATAAAACAATCGCGAGAGTTTTTGTTTGAAATTTTGTGTTTTCATTTTTTGCCTAACCCATTTTTGCAGGAAGAGCTTAGTCGTGAGCTTCTCACGAAAGTACCTCTGAAGGAGTTTTTGATGAAAAACATAAGTAAATACAATTTGAAAAAAACTCAAAACACAAAAGCATAAAAACACTTTGAAAAACATATAAAATACTCAAAAATCTTTTTGGGTTTGATCGACAAGCAATTGAGTATATACATCACATTTGAACATGTGCAATCACACAAATGAAATAAGCATTCATTGAACAAAAGTCTTGTGTGTTGTGTGTGTGTATCAAATGTGGAATAGTCCTTAGTTTAGAGTGAAACTTCAATGATCAATTCAAGCAAGTCATACATAACTAATATTAAGTCAAGTGGTCAATCTCAATTATAGAAATGAACATATATGACCTCCTACAAGAAAATGATTACATAATTTTGAAGCAGTTCTTTTGGCTTCAATCAACTCATAACTTTTTATCATTTAAGAACAGTACATCTCATTTTGAGATTGATGTCTAGAATTTTTAATATTTCAATTTTAAGAGTAAGCCTTTGGCTTTTTGGGCACCATATATTTTAATACAAGTCACTTTTCCTTTTTCTTAGTCAAATACTAGTATGTGCAATGGCTTTTGTAACTCATTATTTCTTTTCGAGATTTGATATTTTTTGAGCTATAAAGCAAAAACATAAAGAAGTGGGAAGATATAGAGGCACATGTCTATGCATGTATCAAAACCATTAAGACCATTGACTAATCATTCATGACAAGCTTGAAGATCAATCTACAACAGTCACATATAGATGTCAAGATTTTTCTCACAAAGATATATGTACATACATGACAAGCTTAGCTCATAAATGCACTACGCCATTAGTACGAAGGTACTAGGCCAAACTCATATGTGATATACAAAACACAAGCGATCAAACTTTTTGGAGATTTTTCAATTTTTATGGTTTTCAAATTTTTTTCAACACACTCAAAAATAGAACATGAAGTTAGATCAATAAAGAAAAGCAAGTACAAAACAAATTTGAAAAGAAACATGCTAAAATGTGAAACATAAGCAAACAACCAACCAAAGTCACAACATATAGGAAGAATTGATGCATGGACATGGTCTACTGCTTATGCATGTGTATCCTTCTTCACCCACACGGCACGTGCATTTGGGGTGATATCGCTAGAGAATTGGGTACTAGAGTTGTGATTCTCAAACCTTTGGCTGAAGCTTGTCAAACACAAAGTGGTGGTATCTATTATCTTCATCACATCACCAAAACTAGAATCAGCTTATTGCCCTTTTGATTGCTTGGCGTTCCAATTCCCCTTTCCTTGTTGTCTTAGCCTTTGAGAATCTGCTTTCTTTAATGCGTGAAGTTTATAGTAGTTAGGTCTTGTGTGTCCTCGAACTCCACAGTGGTGGCAAAAGTGTTGAACTTAAGGACCTCTTTAAGGCTTTAGGAGAGACTTCCCTTTAGCCTTGGATTTGGCCACAAATGGATTTTGAGGTTTTATTAAAACCTTTTGAGCAGTTCCATTTGGCTTCTTTCTCACTTTTACATTCTCAACACTTGGATTCGTTACCATTGGTTCCTTATATTTAACAAATTCATCTCCTTGGACCATTTGCACTTAAACTACTCTCTCCGAAATATCCTAAGCTGCTTTTGTCAAAAAAAAGTTTTTTGATGTGCAAGCACTTTGTTAAGTTTCTTGGAGGCAACGCACTCCTCTTTGGCATTAGCTTGAATCACTTCAAGCTCAAGAAACTTGATCTTGGAGTAGGCCTCGGTTAGTTCTCCATTCATTGCCTCAACTTTACACTTTGTTTCTTTGTACCTCACGAGTATGCTCTTGTTGTCTTGTTCAGCTTTCTTCGTTTTTCTGATGGCTGCCTTAGCCACTCTAGCATACTCTCCAGTTTTCTCAAGAAGAGAATTATATGATTCTTGCAATTCCTTGGTTCTTTCATCTTCATCATTGGATTCTTCCTTAATTCCTATAGACTCTACTTCGGTGTGCTCACCAAGTTCCTCCACTAGAAGGCTCAAATCTTCTGATGAGTCCACAAGTGCAATGGCCATAAATGCAAAGTAATTTCCTTCTCAGTTACAACTTTCTTCTGAATCAAAATTGGAACTATCCGAGTCACTAAGGGTCGTTACAAAGACTTTACCCTTTGCTTTCAACTATGTTTACTCTCCACCGTCCTCCAAGTGATAAATCAATCCACTAGAGAATAAGTTGGAGCACACAAATAACAAAAGACCCTCCAAGCTTAGTCTACCTCATGTACTTGAGCCCTCCAAGCTCTTGTTACCAACTGACTTGACGAAGCCTTATCTTCTCTAGCTCTCCAGATCACACAATTTAGCCCGATTGCATCCTCCAAACAAATGGCTTTTTCCAATGCTTCCCAGCATCACCAAAACCTCACTTTACATTCAAGATGGGTGGGGTAAGTGTTTGAGCTATCAACCTCTCAAAGATTTGAATATAAAGAGGTAGGAGTTGAAGAAAACCACAATAGATTGTGTAGAGGATTGTGGGTATGACAATCTCTAACTCTCAAGGGTTATGGGTAGGGTTTTCTATTTGAAAATCACTCCTCTTAATATGTGGGTAATGATGGTATATATAGTGTGGGTGAAGACATAGTGGAGCAAATATGCCAAAATAGCAAAACAAAAGTTTCGCGGGTATCTCACTAGAAGGCCTTACCCGCGAAATACTCATGAAACCCAACTGTCATGACTCTTCACATTCCTGTCATGTGCTGTGCACATGGCTTCACTTCGCGGGAAGTCTTCTTGCAAGCTACCCGCAAAAACTCCTTTAATCTTCAATGTTGTCTTGAGTCTTCACACTCTCTCTCACACACAACACATACAATGAAATCCCACATAAAATGCAGAGCACGTAAGATTGAATAAAATTACAATCAGATTTGACATGAAATTAAAGCCAACACAAAATAGTTGTAAATCGCAACTTTACAAAAGAGATAAAGATTTTTCAAGAATATGTAAGTGATATGATTGAAAAGCCAAATCCAACAAAGAAGTTCATGAATTACTTTGTACTCATTGATTGTTCCACTTGTTGAGGACATTGCAGAGCACTTCTATGGTTGAAATTTGTTGAGCCCAATTCATTTAAGGATAAGTGTTAATATGCATAGGCTTGTTAGTTTTGAAAATTCCACCTTGATTAGAAAGAAATAGTACATAGGTATAATGATTTTTATTGAAAATAGTAATCCCATGTTGAGAAGAAAAAGAACCAAAGGTTTAGAAGGATAGTGCAACTTTGATTTGCTTTGGTACGTAAAGAGTTTAAAGATAAAACTTTTTTAGTGCTTAGTGTCCTAGGTTTGAGGGTTTACCTTAGAAGGTTTTTTTCTTTTTTTTTTTTCTAGTATCATTGATATTGGATATATTGTGAACATAAGCATTTGATCAAACAAACTTCTATTTTATGTCTTGTGGCACTTACAATTTTATTGTGTATATATATTATCACTTACAGAAACTAGTAATTTTTGTGCAGGACCTTTCTCTCTCTCTTTTTTCTTGTTAAGATATGAGGTCGTTTAGAGCTTTTTGAGCATTAAACTAATCTCTTGAAGTAGTCTCTCAGTCTCACAAATACCAAGTTATTATAGGGAGAAATTCCTTGGAAGTGGCTCTAATATGCTAGCTAGAACCTCATGGATATCATAAGATATTAAAAACTATTAAACCAACCCATAACAAGTTAATTTTTACAAAGTACACAGTATTTAAACAAAACAATCACATTACATTTATAATGTCATTTTAGATCAATTTTCATTATGATTGGATAAGCATCTATTTGTGGGTTTTGGCATTTCAATCAGTCCATTGATTTGATACACAATGTCCAAAGAACCCAATAAAATGTCTTCTTGATTAGAAAATTTACTAATTTTAACTAAGATTCAACAAAATCATCAAAATCTCGCACAAAACACAGCTCCATATTAACCAAAATCAGATAAGACACATTTTACACAAACCCAGAGATATCACCACAACACCACCAATCAATTTGTCAAAACCCCCTATCAAAACCCCAATTCCAACAATATCACAAGCTCATTTAAACTAATTAATGAGAAAATAACACAAACATAATCATATAGCAAGAAATACTTTAGATCATCATCACTGCAGCATATAAAAGACAACAAAATTCTCATCTTGAGTAGGAAATTTACTACTTTTAGGTAAGTTTCAACAAAATAATCAAAATCCCACATAAAACACAACCTAATATTACCCAAAATCAGAAAAGATATCAAAGGAGAGCAACATACCTGTAATCAACAGCAACGGGTACGGTAAGGGTCTGACGAAAGCACCAGGGTTCCAGCAATGATAACTAATTGAAGAAGGTGAAGGAGACTGGATAAGGAGAGTGAGATTTATGGAGAGTGGGGGAGAGTGGGTAAGAGTGATCGCAAAGTAGAGAGCAAGGAAGAGTGTACAAGGAGAGAGTGAACAGGTGTTGTGAGACGTTAGGGATTCAAATTGTTAAGGGAAACTCGATTTTCTACTTACCGAGTTATGCATGTTCACATGAGCATTTTTTTATTGGAAAAAGCTACATCTGCTTTGCCAGCGTGGCACAACGCTCAGACTAACTCGACTATATGAATATCGAGTTTTTTAGTAACTCACTTATAGGATAATCGAGTTTCATATGAAAAATCGGCCCTCACATTATCGAGTTTCAAAACAAGGGTATTTCCCTAAATAGTTTGAAAAAATAGGCAAAATGCTGGAAAATTTATGAGAAAGGGATCAATGCCCATTTTGACCCAAAAACCCTCTTTTCGTACGCAGTGTACAGCTTAGTGGCTTTCAGTTTTCTTGCTCTTACTACATTACTCTACCTTTACGTCGTTTTATACTGGTAGATTTGTGTGTAAAGGATGCAATATACCTTGTAGTATTATCTTTGTATGTTTACTCTCAAAAATGATGTGAGGCTCAATTTGTATTTTTATCTTTTTCCCAGGTTTCATGGTTTAGGTGGAAATTAAAATCAAATTCCCAACCAATCTCCTTGCATATGTTCAAAACCAAGAAACCCAACTACAAAACCCTTTTAAAATTTTATCCCTATTTTTTAAAAGAGTAAAACTCTTTATCTTAATGAACTCCAAGTGATGAATTTCTTAAAATCCAATCAATATTAAACCTTGACAAAACCCTTTCAAATTAATGCAGTAGAAACCCATATCATGAGTTTGATTTACCTTTGAAGAAACTGAGAAACAGTTGGCACTAACATAATGTAATCGTAAACCATTTTTTTATACAAAATAGAAATTCTACTCTTGCATAATTTAAGTATATTTGTGTGTGAAACTTTCTCTTGAAGACTCATAGTATGTTTGGTTAAGGTGAAAATAAGGAGGATGGAAAATAGGGAGAGGAAAATAAGGTGGAAAATGCCATTTTCCACTGTTTAGTTGAGGAAAGAAAATAGGAGAGACAAAAAATAAGGGAGAAAGTTTTCCCTCCGGCCCTACCTTTTTTATCCTCCCAATTTGGGAGGAAAATGGGAAGAGAAAAGTGTTGAGAAATGCATTTTACACAAATACCCTCTCACCTACTCCTCACTTTATTCATGATGACTTTTGCCTCTTCTCAGTAACGTTGCTTTTGGCTTTATTTATTTATTTATTTGGCAAAGTTGCATGTTCTTTTTTCCTTTTGATTTTCTAGGCGGTCTTTTTCCTTTTTCTTTTTTCTTCTTTTGGGCAGAGACATTGCCCTTTTTTTAAGGCTTGGGGGCGCCATTCTTTCTTCTTCTTCTTTTTTTATTATTTTTTTTAACTTTTTTTAAAATTTTTTTTAACTAGATGTGATTTTTTTTGGGACATGATTTTTATTTTTTTTAATAAATTTGAGAGATTGTTTTTTTTTTTTTTTTTTTTTTTGGGGTTATTTGTCACTTTTTTTTTTTAATTGGACATCATTCTTTAACAATGGTATATGAGTAAATCTATTCAAACCTATTTATTTCATCCCTCTACTTTTCCACCCTCAACCAAGCAAATAGGAGAGAAAATAAAATCTTTTTTATCCTCCTACTTTTCCATCCTCCCACCATTTTTTATCCTTCCACTTTTCCACTCTTTCAACCAAATGGACTCTTAAGCTCCAACCTTTGTCCCCTATCTCATAAGAACTTTTTACTTGTGAAATAATCATCACCTTGGGTAATTATTAAATACTCCTGGAGTACCATAAATGCGTACTCCCCCCTCTCAAATAATTGGGGGTCCCACTAATTAAATTTATAGTAAGACCTACAATTCATATGAGATGGGAGAGTATGCATTTATGGTACTCTCAGAGTATTCAATAATACCTCCATCACGTCAAGGGTGCATAGAGGTGTAATCGTAAACCAATGATCATAGCAATTATCATCATTAGCATAACTCTTCTAGTGGAAAATTTAATTTATTCATTTGGATTCAAAGTTTAAGGTTACAAGATTAAGCCAGTAAACCAAAAAACAAGACCAAATATTACTTATATTCTAAATCACCCACCATTAAGCTCTCCCCGAATTTCAAGGTCCTGATAATACGCATGCCACATATTAACAAATAAGATCATACATCCGCATTGACTTGGTGGGGCATGTCGATCGGTAGGGCAACTTCTTCTAATCCAAAAGGAGGATTAGAACACTGATTTAGGTCCCATTGACCCTTTTTTTTTTCCCTGAGAAACAGGTCGCATTGGCTTGAAGTACCAAATTTGAATTGGATTGATTCAATTCTTAATCAAGATGGTTTATAATCACAAGAGTAAAAAATGAATTAAATAGTAATATATAGATAAAATCATGAAGAACGAACACAATTACAATTACACAAAGAGACCATATTTATTCACGAAGTAAAAATCCTTATAGAAAAACTTACAAAGGTACAAAGTACAAACATTTTGAGAATGAACTCATGTAGCGTTTGTTTACTAAAACATACTAGATTAAAGATAAAATTTAGCTACAACTTTATTTAATATCTTTTTATCGAGAATGAATTTTGACAAATCCACCATTGAAATACATTTTTTTTTTTCTAATATCCTCCGTACTTGAAAATTTCCCAAAAAAAAAAAAAAAAAAAGAAATTAATAGCTATGTTATCAATAAATTATTTAAATTGCAAGTTTTAGTAATTTAAAATTACGTATAAAATATAATCTTATATAACATATAGTAAATAATATTCGATTGACATAAAATTTGACATGTATATTAAAAATGTAAATAACATACAATCTAACCGTTAAATTTTCAAAATATGTAGTAATATTAATGATATTGAGTAAGATGATAGCCTTAGACTAAAATCTTACTTAATATCTTTTTATAGTAAATGAACTTTGACAAATTTAATTAGGATTAATTTAGGTATTTTAAAATTTCATTGGCCTGTTAATAGATTTGGATCTAGTAGAAATTGGTTAATGCTGGTGCTCAAAATTTGAAGGGAAAGAAAACTGATTTTACCAAAAAATATTAATGATGAAGTAATATTTGATTGCTAGTTAGGATTGAAACTACATTTTTAGGATGACATCATTTTTGCACCAGCATTGCTCTATGAATGAAACTACATTGACAGAAACTAGATAGTTAGGAATAATTAGATTAAGTTTTTTTTTTTTTATATATAATAAAATTTTATGGTTAGCAAGTAGATGTAAGATCCTATATAATTTAATACGCTGTCAAAAAGAATATTATGTTTTTTTAATATGGCGCTTGCATCTATAGGGTAACATGATTTTATAATATTTGTAATTTCTTTACTACAAATAAGAGTAGTTAATGTTATTTGTGATTCTACATTGGTTTACGAATACATTATGTTAATTAAGTTGAGATGTAAAGTTCTCCCCCACTCTCCCATCTACCCAATTAAAAAAAAAAAAAAAAAAATGCCTCCATCAACGTCGACAGTGACATCTTAATAAAACTACTTTGTAAGACTAGAAATAATGGATTAATTTAAAGAAAATAGAAACATAAATTAATACTCATAGCTTTTCTCTGTTGTTTAGTCTCCCTTGAATGTCGATGCACGACAATATGTCAGAATTTTAACCTTAGTTAATTAATATTTTCCTTCTAAATTTTTTAAGGGTGTCAACTTATATTATAAAAGAAAATATTGTATTTTTAAGGCTATCAGTGCTAGAACGAAGCAGTAGCACATGTATGATAAATTATCGAAGAAATAAAATAATTTAAAGAAGGTACACTTTTGTTTTGTACTAGGTTTTATATTATTAAAGAAGTGAAATCATGTAAAGAAAGAAACTTGTTATTATATCAATTGTTGTTTACCAAGAAACTCTCCTCTTATATCATTAGATTTTTATCTTGAAGAAATACTAGTTTGATTATGTAATCAATATGTAAGATCCTATATAATTTAATACGCTGTAAAAATTAATATTAATTTTTTTAATATGGCGCTTGCATCTATAGGGTAACATGATTTTATAATATTTGTAATTTCTCTACTACAAAGAGTAGTTAATGTTATTTGTGATTCTACATTGGTAATTAAGTTGAGATGTAAAGTTCTCCCCCACTATCCCAACTACCCATTAAAAAAAAAAAAAAAAAAAAAGCCTCCATCAACGTCGACAGTGACAGCTTAATAAAACTACTTTGTAAGACTAGGAAATAATCGATTAATTTAAAGAAAATAGAAACATAAATTAATACTCAAAGCTTTTCTCTGTTATTTAGTCTCCCTTGAATGTCGATGCACGACAATATGTCAGAATTTTAACCTTTTTTAATTAATATTTTCCTTCTAAATTGTTTAAGGGTGTCAACTTATATTATAAAAGAAAATATTGTATTTTTAAGTCTGGCAGAGCTAGAACGAAGCAGAAGCACATGTATGTTAAATTATCGAAGAAATAAAATAATTTAAAGAAGGTATACTTTTGTTTTGTACTAGGTTTTATATTATTATTATTAAAGCAGTGAAATCATGTAAAGAAAGAAACTTGTTATTATATCAATTGTTGTTTACCAAGAAACTCTCTTTTTATATCATTAGATTTTTATTTTGAAGAAATACTAGTTTGATTATGTAATCAATCTGTAATCATGACGCTATCATATTAAAATGATGTCATCCTAAAAATGTAGCTTCAATCCTAACTATCAATCAAATATTACTTCATCATTAATATTTTTTGGTAAAATCAGTTTTCTTTCACTTCAAATTTTGAGCACTAATTTTAACCAATTTCTACTACAAATGAAAAAACTGGTTGAATTTATATTTGAAAAGTGATAATGATGAGCTAGGTTTTTTTTTTTTTTTTTTTTTTTTTTTTTTTTTTTTTTTAAGGAATAATGATGAGCTAGTTGATTGTAAGGTTGATGTATACCTACAAAAGGAAAGTTAAAAAATACACAAGCGTGGTGTCCCAAACACTTCGACCATGAGGTATATGGTACATCATCTATATGAACCATTTCTCTCTTATATATAAATTTTACAGGTGCATAACGTAAGATATATGTGATTTTTTAGTGATGCTTTACACTACAGTATGTCAAATATATTGATAGTTTTTCTCCAAAAATATATATATATATATATATATATATATATATTAGAGTTTTATTATTATTAGATTTTTTTTAATTAATAAATAGATTGTGGGAAAGAAGGAGGCAAAACAGTGAATATATATATATATATATATATTTACTGAGAATTTTATGGATTTATTATTATTTTTATATTGTTTTTTTTTATTGATTTCTTTATTATTATTATTATCGATGGTTAAGAATTAAGATCAATTTAGAGGTTTAAATTAAATCAAACCTTTTATATTTTTGTTGATAATGGATACCCATTTTGTAAATAAATGAACGTATATATTTTTTATTGGATAATGGCATGAATATGTTTTTGGCTCTAGATATATTTATTGAGATTTATTATCAAATTAGAATGTTAATTTAAATTAAATTATGGTATGATACTTTTTGAGTTATTCAATTTATAAACTTCCTTAACATGTTCTCATGAGGTTTAATTGCTTAAATAAGAGTTTCTTTGCTGACAATTTAACAAATTTTGATTAGTAAAGTTTTGGGGGGAATTTGTTAGTAATGAATTGATATGAGTATATATTTTTTGATAATCGATATGAGTATATAGTTAATACGCATAAATTAATTTTAATTTTCTTTCAGAAAGGAAAAAGACAATTCTATTATAATTAATGCAAAAGAAAAACTTATTATTATCAATTGTTGGTTATGAAATAACTCTCATTTTATATTTATTTGATTTTCAATTTGAAGAAATACTAGTTGATTATGTAATCATGATGTAATCATGAGGCTATCAAATTAAAATGACAATCTAATTTCAGTCAAGGTAGTTCCAATCATAGAGTAATGCTGATGTAAATGTGATGAAGTCCGAGCAATGTAGTTTCATTTCTAACAAGCAATCAAATATTACTTCATCACTTTTTTTTCTCTCTATGATGTAATGCAAGTAATAATGCTTCTCAAAATATTTTGTACTTCAATTAATTGTTTCCTTTTTAATTTTGTTCTCATTTGATTGAAATCTTGGCTCTTGGCTCTTAAAAATTATATGGTTCTCATGGTAAATCAGTCACTTGTCTATTATTCAACTAAAAAATTCTTAAGTGGGTTTTAATTAGCTCAACTAGTAAAGTCTCTGATGGCTGAATAAGAGATCTGGAGTTCAATTCCTGCCTACACTAAAAACCAATTGGTGTCTTGGTTTGATAATAAAGAGCTATAATCAGGAGTGGATACCATAAGTTGAAACTCTTTAGAAAAAAAAAAAAAAAAATTCCTACATGTTTAAAATTAATCGATGAGTTAGTTTATGATAAAAAAAAAATCAATAGAAACTAAAAAATAAAAACTAAAAAACTCCTATATGTTTAAAATTAATTGTTGAGTCAATTTATGATAAAAAAATTAAACAGAAATTGACTTTCATTTTAAACTAACTAAACAATTTTAAATAAATTAAAATTTTTAGTAAAATAATAGACAAGTGACGTGATCACAATGAAAATTATATAATTTCTCCCACTTGACGTAACATTTTTAAGGAAAAATTAGTTTTCTTTCGCTCAAATTTTGAACACTGACTTTAACCTATTTCTACTGCAGATGAGAAAACTGGTTGAATTTATATTTGAAAAGAGATAATGATGAGTAGTTGATTGAAAGGTTCACGTTGACAATCGATAGACACCTACAAAAAAAAGTTAGAAATACCCATGCGGAGCCAATCACAAATGCATATTTAATTTCTATTCCTTTTTTAAAAACAAGATTGGTAAATTACAATAACCTACCCTCAAGTTTGGGTTATTACTAAGCTCATTCAAAGGTTTTACAAAATGACCAATTTAGTCCTTAATCACTAACAATTTTCAGTTTTTAAACACATGTACCAAACGGGCTCTTATTTTTTTTATTTTTTTTTTTTGTTTTCCTTTTCTTCCTTCTCTCCCTTCACGCTAGAAAATCTCTCTCTCTAACCTCTAGCTCTCTCTTTAATCTCTGAAACTCTCTTGGCCGACACTAAACCCACACACTACTAGACCTTTTTGTTGGTCTCAGGTTTTAGAGAGAAAAGTGAGGTGAGAGATGAGAGGCCACCTTTGTGGTGTTGTTGGCTAAGGTTCACCGTGGAGGAGCATGGAGGCTTTACTCTGTTTAGACCAGTGAGATTGAAGAGAGAAGAGAGTGATTTTCAGTGAGGAGAGTTGATAATTAAGGAGGCTTAGATTAGGCTGATCGAAGATAGAGTCATGGAAGCTTGGTCATGGTTGGTGTTTGGTTTCTGAAGCAAGCTCAAGATCAGAAAGACAGAAAGAAGGGAGAGCTCAGATCCAAGGGATAGAGAGAGAAGAGCTCAGTGATAGTAGGGGCGAGGAGCAGAACCACCACTTGTAGTGGCCATGATGTTCAAAGATGGAGGTACTTGGGTGGTCGGCCATAAGAGTTTCAAAGATTAGAGAGAGAGCTGGAGGTTAGAGATAGAGAAAATACTTTTCTAGCCTGAAGGGAGAGAAGAAGAAAAGGGAAAAAAAATGTTAGTGACTAAGGACCAAATTGGTCATTTTTTAAAACCTTTGAATGTGCTTGGTAATACACCAAGCCTTAGGGTAGGTTATTGTAATTTACCCAAACAAGATTATTGATAACTATCGTTAAATTTGTTGGACTCAAATTGCTACATAATTAGTGTTGAGGCTCGATCATGACATTAATTGGTGGAATATTATGAGTGATTGTTACGCTGATTCCTATTATAATAATCCGGTTACAATTATAATTGCAGGTGAGATTCTTAGAGCATATTCATTACTTCGTTAATATTTGCATTAGACAATGCAGAATAGTAAAAGAGGTCAATTTTAAACATTTAAGTCTCAAAATCACTAATATTATTCAAATTAAAGATGTGTAAATTTTCAAAATTATTGTCGTAACCATATAAATTTACATTAACACTATTCATTTTGCATTTCATTCTTTAAGTATCTTGGGTATAAAATAAGAGATTGGAGGATGGTTGTTGTTTGAGAAGAAAGAAAAACAATTTTAAAAAATCAAGAAAATTTGATATTTTAATAAAATAGAGTTTAGAATAGATAATCTAATGTAGTATTTTTGAAAAATGAATGTGTAAAAAAGAAAAAGTAAGTTCTTATATTAAAAATAAATATAAATTTTTACACGAACTGATGTAAATGATCTTTAAGTTGATCACTTCACTGAGCTGGAGTCGCACTCAATCATTTTAAGCATGCTCAAGCTGGATTCTATTTGGAGTGGTTTGGTCAAGTTGAGTAAATGAAGTGGATCTTGTATTGGCTATATTCGTGCCAATCAAAAAATTATTATTGGTACTTTTTTTTTATAATATATATTAATGATACTTCTAATATTGTGTATTTCATATAATAAAGTTACAAACTAGTGCTAAGCTAGTGATATTTGACATAGCAAAAGTCTCTTTTATTTATTTTAGAATAACATTTAACAATACATTCTACATCTCATCCTCATAACATTTAACAATATATTCTACATCTCATCTTATATTTTAAATGTTATAATATATTAAAATAACCTTTAAAAAAAAAAAAAAAAACCCTTAGGTATTAAAAAGAAAAGAAAAAAAAAAAAAACCCAAAACCTAGGCACCCTCACAATTTAGTATACAATACAACTATATTGTACAATAGTCTAAAAATTTATTAATAAATTAAAGATTGGTAAGACAACAACCATTGAATGCATAAATAAAAATAATTAAATAACTAATCATATATTTTTATCAAATTAATAATACTCTATTATATTTATATGTAATATCAATTAAATAAAAATTATTGATAAAGAAGAATAGTAACACACCTAGGAGTAGGATTGGGAGAAACTTGAAACTAAGGGAAAAAAAAAAGTAGTAATTAAGATAAGTTTTTTTCTTTTGAAAAGTATGGCTTTTTAATATTACCCGTGATCACTCTCTTGGAACTTGTACAAGCACTAAAAGATTTCTTTAACTTGAAAATTTGGAAGGCTTTGTTGGGAGTTTATAAGGGAATTGAATGGAATAATCATAAAGAAACAGAATGCGTTTGTGCAAGGGAAAGGAATGAAAAAGATATGAATGAAATTAAATTAAATAACTTCGTCTAGATGTTTTCAAATAAAAGAATGCAAAAGAATGGAATGTTTTTGGGAGTATCATAGAGGGAAATGAATAAAATCATTTTATGACAATATTACTATTAGATGCTTATTTTAAAATAAATGGCTAAATATATAGGGGTATTTTAAGAGTTTTAGTAAAAAAATTATTAAATCTAATTTCATTCCCTCCAATTCCTCCTAATTTCGGAGGGAGTGAAAGTTTAAGGTTTAATTTTAAGGGAATAGAAAGGAATGAGTGTTCCTTTCTACTCATTCCATTTCCTCTCACTTAAACTCTTAAACAAAAAAATGGACTTTTCATTCCCTCCATTAAAACTCTCAAATAAGGGAAGGAAAGAATATTCTAAAATTATTCTCTTCATTTTTTTTCCATTCTATTCTCTCAAACTACTTGACTAGACAAAAAGAAAACATAGAAGGGAGAAAGAGAGATAGAAAGAATGAGAAAAGAATCACAAATGTAGATACAAATCGGTTAGTTGTACTGATGGTGTAATTTTTTCCTAAGGCTTTGTTTAGGAGTTCATAAGGAAATAGAATGATCATAAGGGAATGGAAAGGAATGAAATAGAATTTATCTAAGTGAGGGAAAGGAATGGGAAAAAAATGGAATGAAATGGAATTGAATTAATTAACCTTAATTGGATATTTTACAATAAAGGAATGAAAATGAATGAACTGTAAGTAATTATTTTTGGGAGTAACATAAAGGGAAAGAAATAGAATCATTTTATGAAAATATTACTATTAGACCCTTATTTTAAAATAAAAGGTTGAATATATGGGGGTATTTTGGGAGTTTTAATAAAAATTTCATTAAATTTAATTTCATTCTCCCATCCCCCCCCCCCCCAATCCTCCCAATTTTAAGAGGAATGAAAATTTGAGAATTTAAAGGAATAGAGAAAAATGAGTGTTCCCTCTTACTCATTCCATTTTCTTTTACTTAAACTTCTAAATAAGGGTATGAACTTTCCATTCCCTTCATTAAAACTCCCAAACAAGAGAAGGGAAAAATATTCTAATTTTTTTTTTTTTCATTCATTTCCATTTCCTCCTCCTAAATGAGGGCTAAAAGTGGTGTAATTTTATAATGATGAAGAAGAAAAGTACAAGAAAATGGGAAATTACACTTTACCATCCTAAACTATATCTCATGTTACACTTTGCACTCTAAGATGGAAAAATATGTCACCACGTGAAAAGTGTAACATGAGGTATAGTTTAAGGTGGTAAAGTGTAATTTTCTCACCTCGAAAAAAAAAAAAAAACTCAATTTCATTCCGTCGTTGACGACAGAGTAAGCTATTCTTCAGAGAGAAGGTTTATATTTTTATATTTTAAATTTTTATAAACAAAGGTGAAATTTTAAGAGTAGTATTATTGGCACAACACTTTCACAACAAAATCTAGGTGACAAGTTATTAAGATTATGTAAAAAAGTGACGTCAGTTGTAAGTCTATATAAAAACCAATTACAACTTACTACTTAACCTTTATTGTAAAACTATTGTGAAAATAGTAATAAGATGATCATATTTAAGCTTATTTTAGTTGAGTTTAAACAATTTAGGGGATCAAAACCAAAAAAAAAAAAAAAAAAAAATTTCTATATATGCACATTTGACAAGTGTTAAATCCACAATATTTTCACAACACTTCCAAAATAAATCATATGTGGTAAGTAATCATTGGTTTTAATTTGAATTACAACTTGAAATTATTTTTTTCCCCACTCATAACAAGCTACCACTTCTAATTTGTTGTGAAAATATTATAGACATAACATTTCTTAATTGTTTTTTAGGGTAATTGCACTCCCCTCCCTTGAAGTTTGGGAAAATGACACTCTACCCCAAACTTGAAGGAAAAAACACTTTCCCTCCTTAACATCTAATTGACCAAACTTTGTTAAATTAATATTATTTTTATTATTATTTTTTGTTGTTGTAGAAATATTTAAAATGTTTTGTATTAACTTGGCCTTTGCTTAAGGACATGTAGAGTGTTGATTTCTTCAGATTTCAAAGAAGGGAAGTATTTTTTCCCTTCAAATTTGGGGTGGAGTGTGATTCCCCCAAACCTTAAGTGAGGTAAGTATAATTACTCCTTGTTTTCTTTTTTCTTTTTTATGTTTTATTTTTTTAATGTTTGACTATTGTGATTGGTTATCAATAAATCGTTCAGTTTTTATTTGTATAGAAGTTGTAGTTGACGTCAATCCCATCTAACACTTGAATTGCTGGATTCCATAAATTCTCTTATTTTTTATTTTATTGAACAAGTCATATGGCAACTTTCTTCTTAAAAAAAAATATAAATAAAAAAGTCATATAATAATAATAACTTAAAATAAAGAGTCAATTCACCTTAAAATAAGAGTCATATACTAGAAGAAGAAGTAGTATAGGTCTTTGCTTCCGCCTTTTGTTGGAAAGGTTTTATGTTTCTAAATAAGACGAAGCATGGCTGAAAAAAGGTTCGTCCATGGTAAATTCATTATTCAAAAAAGGCCACATGATTATTAATTATTTTAATATCATATTTGTACATGATTGATGATCCACGATAGTTAATTGGTTTTAAATATAACTCATTATTTTTTTTATTGTTTACTGATTATGACTTCCATTTTAGAATACTTAGAAGGTTTTTGATAAACAATATTATATTCACCAATCAAGTTGATGCTGCTAAGAAAATTGATAAACCCCCCTTATTGGCTGATTCATGATTTTATTTTTCCTTTCAAATATGTTTTTTATTCTACTATTTAATGAGCTTCCTTGTTTGTGAATAAATTTTTTATGGTTCAAAAATACTCCTATGCCCCAAGTTGAAGCAGAGATAAAATTAGAGGATAACATTGTAAAAATATATCTTTAACTCTCATTAAAATATGGACAAAGTTTAGTTACAAAAATTAGTTATAGTCTAAGGCCACAACCTCATACAATAAAATAAATACTCATACATATTTTAAAATCTAACAGTTAAATTACATGTTCTTTGCACTTAATACACATGTCAAATTTTGTGTCAATCAGATATTATTTACTATATGATCTATAAACTTATATTTTATGCATAATTTTAAACTGCAATTTAAACAATTTATTGATAACATAGCGATTGATCTTTAATTTTTTAGAAATTTTGCAAGTATAGAGAATGTAAAAAGAATATGTAATCTAATTATGAATTTGTCAAAATTCATAATTCCAATAAAAATATATTAGTATATTATGTAAGGTTGTAGGCTACAACCAATTTTATAACTGAACTTTATCCTTAAAATTACCTACAAAATAGGACAACTCTTTTGTTGGTTTTCAAATTTTTCTATTCACTTATAAATTAAATTCTTAAAAAAGAGTATAAAACATTAAAAGAAAACAAATGATTGGGTCTTTAAAAAAAAAAAAAAAAAAAATCTTTTATAATCACACTAACTCACTTTTTTTCACACTTACTTTTTCAGTGCTAAAAAAAAAAAAACTACTTATCAATTATCATGTACATGTAATTCCCAAAAAATCCCACAATTATTTGCTATAAAAATTACAACAAAAATTTTTTTACAAAATTGATGTAATAAAAATTTATCTTCAAAGTCTTTTCAAGCTTTCTTTCCTAGGGAATTTTTCAATAATTTTTAGCACATTTTTACCAATTACTTATTTGTATTTTTTTTTTTTTTTGTTGAAAATAATACTTATTTGTGTATTCAATTTGTATATACATGATTACTTTAAAGATTGAAAATTATTAATCTTTAAAAGAAAAAAAAAAAATAGAAGAGCTTCGTATGTATGCTGAAAGGCTATTTTTTTTTTTTTTTTTAACTTTATGTCTTTAAATGATTATTTTTTTTTTTTTAAATAGTTTCCATAGTTGAATGTCATTCTATAGAAGTAGAAGTTGTAGAACCAATCTCCCATAAAAAAAAAAATAATAATAATAATAATAATAATAATAATAAAGGAGAACCAATAGGAAGTTTGTCAATGGTACGTTCTTTTATCATTCTTAATTATTTTACTTTGAGTTTAATGAAAGCTTAAAAGGGCAATTTCATTTGTTACTTCCAATTTAGTGGTCCTATTGTTTCTCAAAAAAAAAAAAAAAAAAAAATTAGTGGTCCTATTAATAGCTTTAAAAGGGGTAACAGCCAAGTATGCAATATCCTACTTTATACTCACAGATTCTTCTCCAAAAAATAAAACTTTATACTGACAGATGTATTTTAAAGCTATCATTTGGATTTTATAAATATTTTTCAATTTTTTTGGTTCACTTTTATGAATGGAGTTTAATTTGACATAAAATAACCAGCAATTTAAAAATATTTTCTAATCATAATTTTTTTTCCTAAGCATTAATAAGATTATTTGGCTCCAACATTAAATTCCACACCATAGGGACGGATACCACAATGACCTAATAAGGTCACTAGGGTGTTTGTTCATATGGTTCAGAATAATTACAAAAAAAAAATGTATCATAGTATCTATAAAATTTGAATAAAAAAATAGGAAAAAAAACTTTTATAAACTTTAACAGGTGTAAAAAGTCTTATAGTTCAGCGATATTAGTAGAAGAAATAGTGTTTAAATCCCACTTTTTCCATTGTACTATCTAATATCAAAGAAAATTTTTAGCATGTGAGATCAGTAACTCTCATGAATAATCTTTCAAGTAATTATATAAGTAATGACAGTATTGCAAGGGAAAAAATTGGCATTTTCCCCTTTCAAAAAAAATAATCTGGTATTTTGTTCTTTTTTCCAAACTAATTAGGAAAATGCCCCTCTTTTGAAATTTGATTTTCTCAAATCGAGTTAAGCTCTATAGTGGTGTTTTTAAGGAGCATATAGTGACGTTTAAAGACCTATAGTGACATTTTGTAATTCGATCTCTATGAGGTCGAGTTATAGGTTAGAAAAAGAAAAAAACATTGCATGTAACTCGACTTCATGAAGATCAAGTTATAAAACGTCACTATAAGCTCCTTAAAATGCCACTATAGGGCTGTAGAATTTTAAATTTTTTTTTTTTTTATAACTCGATTTTAAGAAAATCGAGTTTCAAAAGAAGGGTATTTCCCTAATTAGTTTAAGAAATGGAGCAAAATGCTGGATTTTTTTTGAAATGGACATTTGCCCATTTTTTCTAGTATTGCAAGTGTAAATATAGACAGCTCATTTAAAACTTTCGTTTAACGTCATTTTCAGGGAAAAACCATCATTTATGACATAAAGAAAATATAATAATTTTAGTTATTGTATTTCCAAATTTTGCATTCGAAACAAATCTAGAAGTCATAATAACAACAGGTCCCAAAAGTAAAAATTTTAGCTGAATCAAGGTTATAACAATTAGTACACATTCCTACGATTAAGATTAGACACATATCCTTCTCAAAAAAAGAAAAAAAAAATTATACACATATGACTGTGATTAACTATGGATCCTTTAAAAGATTGATTATAATTAATGATGTGTCATAAAGGGTGTACTATCAATCATATGATTGTTTTAATCAAACGGATAAATAGTTATGATTTTATATTTTAATTAAATATCCTAGAAATTACTAGTATTTAATTATTTTTAGTAAATAGTAATACTTATTAGAAGACATGAAAATAGTAATATTAGTGTTTTAAACTAGGTTTATAATACATTACAAAATCAAAATACAACTACAAAATGACCTAACTTTTGTATAGTTATAGATTGAGGTTATAAACAGCGGACACTAGACATATACAACCAATGTGAGATAAACATCCTTACTTTTTTTTTTTTTTAGTAAACAGTAATACTTATTAGAATACATATGAAAATAGTAATATTAGTATTTTAAATAATGTTTATAATACATTACATTATTAATATTTAATTGAAAGTAGACACTTTCTAAATATGCCCAAGCATGATTGGACCCTCAAATGGCTAGATTTTAGGTCTTAAAATTAGACTAAGCTTAAAAATGGCTCAAAAAATAAAAAAAACATATCCGAATAATTTTTTTTTTTTTTAAATGTCCATAAAGACTGATCTATGGATCGAATAGAATGGGCACCTAATACTATGTCATCTCCTTAGCCTAGCCTCCTAATTTAAGTCTCTAGTTTGTAGACTATTTTCTTATCAAATTGTTTTTCTTTTCTTAGAAATGTAAATAGAAAACAAAGCAACATATTCTCTCTTTCTTTCAGTAGAATGTAACTAGGATCAAAGTCTTGTAATTTTTCACTTCATAGATTGTAACTAGGTCCAAAATTTTGGTAATTGTCCATTTCATAGATTTTATCTAGGATCAAAGCTATGTAATTTGTAAATTTCCTTTGATCCACTCATATATTTCATTCAATTATTCAATAAGTAGTAATTCCATACACATACAAAAGCACCACATCCTCTAAGGATTTCCAAGACCTTACCTCTCTCTCTCTCTCTCTCTCTCTCTCTCTCTCTCTCTCTCTCTCTCTCTCTCTCTCTCTCTCTCTCTCTCTCTCTCTCTCTCTCTCTCTCTCTCTCTCTCTCTCTCTCTCTCTCTCTCTCTCTCTCTCTCTCTCTCTCCACACACAGTTGAAAGTAGTATTATGCTCTTGTAATGCATGGATCAATGAAAGTTATATAAACTAGGATTCTATTTATCTATTCAGTTTTAACAAAATACAAACTAAATAAAAGACAAAATAATTTTTTCTTCATACATTCCAACTCAGTCATCTATGTTTTACTAAAATGGAACTCGATGTTCTTTTGAATCCTAAAAGTCATCTATGCACTAAATTTTACATCAATTTCCCTTTGAGTTTACAAAAATGAAAGAATATTTTGAATATCATATTGCATTTTGTTGCAAAACTTAGTTTTGATAATATTCGTATTGAAATTACTCATTTCATAGTTGTAGTAGGAAGTAGAAGATTAGATACAAGAACAACCCCTCAATAAAAAATCAGCAAACTATTGATTTTCTAATCTTACTATCAATTGGTACAAATCAAAATTATTTAACATTTTTTAAGGTCCACATGTTAGACTATATATATGCTTATAGTGGTAAAATTTTAATTTCAATAAATTTTTTTAATGATTTGTGAATTCTTGCATAAAACTTGTTTACAAACAAAACAATATCATCAATTCTAAATGATTTTTGTACATTTAAAAAAAAAAAAAAAAAAAAGTAAATCTATTATATGTTCACTAAATTGATGATTTGATCCTTCTTATTAAGAATTCATTATAGTATAGAAAATACTAAATCAATAATAGTCTACAATTGTAAAGTCACCTTGTTTATAAAGGTAAATTAAAAAAATAGAAAACCAAATATCTTATATAAGAATAAGAATAGTTATTACAAGGAATACAATATGCTGTAATGTAATACTTTTTACTATGCATTTGTTTGGTGACAATACACGAGTAGAACTCTGAAAATAATGGAATGTTTAAATCAAATTGTCTAAATTGTAACATTAGAATAAAACTTAAGATACATTTTAGGAAGTATCTTACTCATATAATTATATTTTCTAATAAATAATATATTTTTTAATTTGAAAGAAAGATTAGTTATTTTTTATGACTTTTTATTTTCATAATTATTATGTGTATATGTAAAGTTTATTTATTCAAAAATATATAAAATTTAGAAATTAATCCACCTACTAAGAAATAGCTATTACAATTCTTTTAGAGATGAATATTTATTCCTCATTTTAAAAACTAACTATTCATAAAAAAAAAATGACTATTTTTTGTAATAAAAATATAACCAAACTATTGAATATCTAAACACTATAAGAATAACTATTACATTATCCTAAGTATTCTTAATTTTTTGAAACCGTGACAATTGAGTTTTTGGTTTTTTCCTTTAGATAGTTTCAATCTATGATGTCTACTCCTGATAATAGCTCTTTATCATCAAACCAAGTTACTAATCAATTTTTGGTGTAGGGGGATTGAACTCACAAATCTTTTATTCAGCCATTTTTATCAGTTGAACTAACTGGAACTCACGTGACAATTGAATTTTATTTAAATTAAATCACTTTAATAATTTTTAATATATTTGTAACTATAGAAAGAGAGAGCGTGCATTTGACATTACCACATATCACCTCATTTAAATTATATAGTATAGTAATTGATATTAAAAATTAATTCTCGGTTATTATCAAATAGTTTTGTAGTATATATATATATATAAAAAAGTAAGGTGTCAAAGTTTTTGTCACCAAAAGCCTCGTTGTTATTGGTTATTATAAGTGGACAAAAAAGTGATTTAAGTTGTAGATTTAAATTAAAATTAATAACAACTTACTACTTAAAATTTTTTATGAAAGTATTGTGAAAATATTGTAGACATAATATTTTTCTATTTTTTATGCATAAATTTTGCGACAAAAATTTGAAATTTAAACATGTGATTGGTGACATAATTACTATTTTTATAACAAAAATGATATAGTTATTGATCTTTGATCTCCTTGAAATTTTGCAAACATGTAGGATATAATAATAAAATATAATTCAACAGTTAAGTTTTTAAAATTTAGATCTAATAAAAAGATATAATTAAGATAAGTTTGAAAGAAAATTTTTTCCTATTTAAGAGGCGTGTGTGTGTGTGATAATATGTGTTAGTGTCTACCATTTTATTTGGAAAAAAAAAATTGGTATCATTTAATTGGAGGGTGTAAACTGTAAAGCTATTTAGACTAAATTCCAATTGAATTTAATCGGTTAAACTATGTATTTGGTTCCTATCATTTATATCATATTTTAATTTCATTCTTCACTTTTTAGTGTTAATTTAATTTTTACCGTTATCTTTTGAATGAAAATTGCCGACGTGATTAACGGTCAAAATAAAAATTTAGCTTTCGTTAATGTGATAATAAATTAATTTTTTTTTATTTTGTCTGTTTATCAAGTCAGCAATTTTCCTCGAGGAGACAACGGCATGAATTAAATTAACATGGGACTAAGAGGTTAGGAATCAAATTGACATAATTAAAAGATTAGATATCGAATTAAAATATGATGTAAAGAATATGGACTAAATACATAGTTTATCCAATTTAATTTCAAAATTAAATTCTCCTATTTCAACTATGAATTATTATTATTATTATTATTATTTTGAGAATCAACTATGAATTATTTAAATATAAAAAATAAAGTCATTATTTATATTTTCTGGTAGTCAAAGTCTTTGATTTAGAAACATTTATATTTTAATCGACATTCAATGCCCACCTATGTGTCACTCTGTAGGACCGAACCTCCACATGCGCGCCCTCGTAAGTTTGACCGAAGGAGGGAATTGCTGAAAATTTTCATTTTCCTTACAGGCTCAATCAGCTGGTCCGATGTACTATTCCCTTAGCAGAAACTGTATTTATAGTAGCATTTTGTAACTGTATGTACACATTTCATGACCATCCCAAATTCTTGGCAGAAACTGCGTTAGACTAACCTCAACTTCGATCCTTTTCACCCCTTAGAAAAGAAACCCATGAGCAATACGCTTAACAATTACTTCCATAGAGAGACTGAAGCTTCAGCAGCTTCATTTGCTGAAGAAGGCCACCCTCCATTTCAGACAGAAGTCGAGCTCAATCGTTCCACGCCATCCACGATGGCTAAAAGGCTTTACCACAACGCTAGCGAGCGTGATCGTCGCAAGAAGATCAATACTTTGTACTCTACTCTTCGTTCACTACTTCCCAAGGCTGATCAAGCGGTACTAATTGTTTCTTTCTTTCATTTTTGAGTTTCTATTGATCTTCATGAGAGTTTTTAGGAAACTAGTTGAAGAAAGAATAGCACTTAGCAGCCACTAGAATTGTTTCTCACCCTACTATCATTGTACCCGGAAATTATTTGATGTTGTGGACAATATATTCGAACCTGAGTATACTTTATTTCGATAAAAAAATGTTTTATGAGTTGGGCTAATTGAAAATCATAATATTAAGAGTGAGTTTGGAATTAGTTTTTAGTTTTAACTTTTATCTACAGCTTAAAAAACAAAAAATTTCTACTTTTTTTTTATAACTTTTTTTCACTTTTTCTAACTTTTTTTAATTACAAGTAGATTTTAACACATTTTCAACAAACAGTTTTTAGCAAAAAAGTAAATAAACTATTCTTAGATAGACACAAGCCAAAGAGTAATTAACTTGAGATATTCTATGCGTATGTTTTGAGATAGATAGACAGTATAGGAGGAGATATAAGATTTGAATTACAAATATAAAACACCATAAAAGATATTATTATTAGATTATCACTTGAATCTTTATTATACATAAACTTTTCTAAGCAGTAGTAAAAAGTATTATAGTCTTTCACGTTTTTACAAGTAACTATAAAACTAAAGTTGATGTTTGGCTGGCTTAAAAAATTTAAATATAAGGTAGAAGAACATGCTATTAATCCCTCAAAAACATGGTAGCATGTGATGCATTTTTCATCACTATCCTTACCATAACAATCCACTTCATTTGTGGTTTTCACAACATTGGTGTTTATTTATTTATTTTTTTTTTTTTTTGGTGATAGGAAAAATTAAGCGTTCCAGATACAGTTTCTTGCATGCTTAAATACATACCAGAACTAGAACAGCAAGTTGAGGTACTAATTCAAAAGAAGGAAGAGCTCATATCAAGAATTTCTACCCAAGGTGAACAAATTCATCAAGAAAATCAGAGAACAATTGTAGGTCGGAGCTCTTTATCTGCTGTTTCGGCAAACTGGCTTAATGATAACGAGGTTATGATTCAAATATCCATATATAAGGTTCATAAAAGTCCATTAGCAGATATCTTGCTTAATTTGGAGAAGGATGGGTTTCTAGTGTTAAATGCTTCTTCATTTGAGTGCTTTGGAGGAAGGATTTTTCATAATTTACACCTCCAGGTATGTGTTATGTTATTTGTTAACTGCTTTTTGCCGTCTAAATTAAAAGTAAATGGATAATATGTACATAAAAGGTTTGCACAAAACTATACATTCACATCTTTTGAAATTTTTAGGACAATTTTATAGTAGAATTGATTTAAATTTATATATTGATAAATAAATGCTTTAAATTTTACCAATTCATCAATATTTTAAAAAAATTATTATAAATGTTTTGATAAATATATGTATTTTTTTTTTTTTTTAAATCATTCAATTGTTACAAAGAGTAAGAGAAAGAGATTTAAATCCTAATTCTTCCCGTATAAGAAATGAAGTAATGCAAATAAGTTAAAACATTTCGCTATACACATATATTAAGTTATTGATGATATAGTAGCATCTAAGTCACTCATTTATCAATGGAAAGTAAAGATTTTAAGAACATTATGGCAGCGTTAGGGTTTTAAACTCTCGAGGATATACTGCTTGTGGTAGAAACTCTTGAAGATATACTCTTAGTACCACATCTATATGTTATATATTATTTAATTAGTTTTTTTTAGAATTGTTATATTTTATTTTCAAATACAAATTAAGTTTAACTTTATGCAAATTAAAGTCAATGGCTAAGTTTAACTTTATACTATTATAAAAATGGTTCAGTTAATGTATGCCTTTAAGGCATTCATTAAGCATCTAAAAGTAAACTTTTTATGAAAAATTGAAAAAATTATTAAAAAAAATTAGTCACTTTTTTATTTTTCCATAAAATAGTTTACTAAAATGTTTATTAATAAATGCTCTCATATTATATGTTAGTACAACTCTTATGAAAACAACACTATCATTAAATTATTCTTGATTGGAATTTGGAAGTATCCAAATCCAAATAAATATTAATAACTGAAGAAGTATGTTTAACTTATTACATTCTTTTGCTTTTATTTTTTATTTTTATAAAGGCCTTATTACGTTTTTTTTTTTTTATAAAGGCCTTATTACGTTTAGATCTTGTACATCTATCTATCTATTACAGTATAATCTCCTTTTTTTTGGGGGCCTACAGTATAAATTATTTTAATACATATTTTACATGGTGCATTGTGGATATATTCTACAGACAGAAAGGAGTTATGCTTTGGAGCGTGAGCGTGAGGTGGTTTTGAGTGAGAAGCTCTTATCATTTTATGAGAAGGAGGAAGGATTCAAGCAAGAAAATCATGGCCCTATATATTTCAACGCGACAAGTTGTATTGTTCCACGTATTCAAAGTGACCATTATATAGGCGAAAGCACTTACGTGTGCGCATCGTTGTAAAACAGAAAATAAAATAACATATAACGAAAAAGCACTAACGTGTGCCCTTCTCTATACCTATGATTGTTAAAAGGTAATGTAATCATGGAGTAATATTTATATATTGGGTAGGATATTACTATGGTCACGCCCATGTAAGGAAGTCATACTGATCGTCCCTTCTATTCCCATTTTTTTTTCTTTAAAAAAAATCTATATATTGCTTATGGTGCACAAGTTATTATTGTTGGGTATATGGTAGAAATTTAATTTACATTTTGTGATTATACAAACAAAAACAACACACATCTAATCATAAATAATAACTCAAATAGCTTTAATAGACAAAACAATAATTAAATAACTCACAAACTAGATACTTGAAAAGTGAATAATGCAAAATTGATCAAGTCTTATATTTGACACAATTTTCTTAAAACAGTTTTTGCCTCTCATACAATTAGCAATTTTTGGAGACTCACGGATGTTTGTCTTCCAAGATAAAATAATTAACAACATTGAGAAGAAATACTACAATCTCCATGCTTAGCAAACTAAACTGTCTCTTTCTCTATATAGATGTAACAAAAATATTTTCTTTAAAACACTTAATTAAAAGTAAATTTTATGAATGAGGGACAATGAATATGCACGTTAGTGAACAAACATACTATTCTAAAAAATTATTGTGCACAGAATTACTGACTCAAAAATTGAAATAATAAAATATTACTATTTGGACAAGAGGGCCCAATGCACGCATGCCTAAGCTTAATCCAATGTCTAAGCCCATGAGTATATAAACTCATATATCATCTTTTTCCTTACCTATACGAGGCTTAAAGATTTTCACCACTTTAATACCATGGTCAAATGGACACATAAAGAGTTCATTTCTTATTCATTCCTTAACATTTTTCTATTACTTATTAGCCAACTTTGATATCCAACGGTCGTTGGAGGGTGAATATGATGAACACAAAAAAAATTCTTTCTACTTATATCTTTTCTTTAATTAATCTTATAAATAAATAGGATCTTTACAATTTATTTACCTTAATTAATTAGAGTATTAATGGTGAGAGAGAGAGAGAGAGAGAGAGAGAAATATGTCAAAAAGTCTAAGAAAATAGTAAATATCTTCTAAGAAAATAGTAAAATTTTGAACAATGTCGAAAAACAACCCACCAGGTCAATAAATACTCTATAGTAATTATTTAGAGTACCTATTTGGCAAACCATACAGATACAGTTGATTAACAATTTGACAATGGTTCAATAGTTGCTTTTTTTTTTTTTTTTTTTTTTTTTTGGGTCTGATTTTTGTGGGAGATAAATATAAAATATTTTCACCATTAATTTGCATGGCCTTTGAACCCTAAAAATAAGAAAATACTTCTCTCTATAAATGGGATAGGTATCCCAGCTAAAGAGCGGGTTCAGATTTTCACTAAGGATAAAATATTTTGCACTCTACAAAGGCTCAAAACACCCAAAATAAAGTATAATATGCATGAAATGTCCTTAAATGCAAAATGATGCATGAAGACACCCTGATAAGGCATCAAAAACTTATAACCTCCTAAACTCTCTCCCAACTTATACAACTAAACTATTTATCAATTTTAGATCAATTTGAATTAAGTCCAGAAATTTTAGCATGCTCGATTGATTACACACATAACTTTAAATGGCCAATCGCACAAACTGCTAGTCATATAATAGAGGTAGCAAAGACTACGCATGAAGAATGTTAGAACATGGTCATATAAGCACAAAAGTATTTGCGATTGATAAACACTAATTTTATGTTTTTCTCTTAGCAGTGGCGGTTTTAGGAATTTTTTTTAATTTTTTTTAAGGAAGGTTATTTAAAAAACTTAATTTAAACAAAATTTAATAAAAAGATAAATTGAATATATAAAATTATTGACAAAAAACCCCCTAAAATACATGAAGTTTTACATTTAATTTTACAATTTTTCAAAATTTGATGTTATTATATGATAGTTTAGTTGTCATTATCTATTGCCAATATGGGTAGACGTGACCATTTTCTTTTTTTAAGTTTGTATAACAATTTAATTTTTATGCAGTTGTCATTATCTATTTGTCATTGTTTTTACAAAAATATTTTAAACTAAATGAGAGAACTCAACTCACTAGCACTGTATTAATTGTTGACCCTCACAACCACACTTATTCATACATAAATAATACACCAAATTTCTACTTAACCAATCAAAAACTTGAACAATTACTAGCTTTACTTCTTCTTCTTCTTCTTCTTTTTCATTTCTTGAATAATCGACTTTATGATAAAAAGTTATTCAATACACACACATGTAACAAACCATCTCTATTTACTAATTATTAAATTATATAAGGTTGTATTATAAATATACGCACACATCCCACACATCACAATTCATACAAATAAAATTATAAAAAATAAAAAAATAGTAACGCATAAAATCACACATATAATATATATATATATATTAATAGGTAAAGTTCAGAGAAAATTCAATTAAATTTTAGAATTGAGATCCAATTTTGTGCCATGTGTCCAGTTTTAACTTTTTAATTTTTTTGTCAATGAGTTATTGGTTCAAAAGGCAAAGAGACTATCCATTTTCAATTATTCATATTGTTGGCCCGTACTCAACGATAGTCAGCTAGACTATGACTTTCATTTGCTCCTTTTTTGAATTTTTCCAAACGTTTTGCTATAGTCAAATTTCATGGAGTTGAATACACTCTTAATTTTATTTCTTCTATTTTTCCCTTTGTCGTTCTTCTTTTGAAGATTGAAACACATAATATGAATATATAAAGTTCAATTAGATTTTAGAATTGAGATCCAATTTTGTGTCATGTGTCCAGTTTTAACTTTTTAAATTTTTGTGCCAATGAGTTATTGGTTCAAAAGGCGAAGAGGTTATCCATTTTCAATTATTCATATTGTTGGCTTGTACTCAACGATAGTCAACTAGACCATGACTTTCATTTGCCCCTTTTTTGAATTTTTTCCAAACGTTTCGCTATAGTCAAAATTCATGGAGTTGAATACACTCTTAATTTTATTTCTTCTCATTTTTTCTTGTGTCGTTCTTCTTTTGAAGATTGAAACACATAATATGAATATATAATAGCCCCCATCTGAAGGAGAATCACGCAGAGCCAATGGTGAAGGTTGGTCATTTAGATCATGTGATGATTTTGTTAGAACAATATTTGACTATGTTCTGTGAAAAAAAAAAGGCGAAAAGCACATTTTAGTCCCTACATTTTAAGGCGATTTTCGTTTTAGTCCCTAAGTTTTGTTTTTACCGCTTTTAGTCCCTATCCTGAAAAACGGTTCCATTTTTGTCCCTCCCGTTACATCATAAACGGATTTTGCTGACGTAGCAAACGGAATTGATGCAAAATGATAAAATAATAGCTACAGTAAATATTGGGTTCACTGTTAGTTGCTCCCGCCTTAGTAGTCACGTGTCCCTCACGTGACCATCATCACTAACCTCCCTAACCCAAATAAAACCCAAAACGACGCTATTCACACCTGAACACACATGACGGCAAGACCCATAGATTTGTGCAATCCCTAATCTCTTACCTTACCCGTTGCTCATCACAAACCATAGATTTGCACAAAAAACCCACAAATCAGCAAGCTCAAAAAATCTCAAATCAGCAAGCATAATCACAGAGCTTCAGAGTGTTTGTGCTGAGCTGCGAAGGTATTATTTCTCTCCAACTCTCTCTCTCTCGCTCGTTATGTGTCTCTCTCTCTGTGTTATGAATGCCATCTGAATCTCAGCTTTTGGGTTTTGAGAATTTGGGTATTTTGAAATGTTGTGTTTTGTTATTGCTCTGGAATTTCATTCTCTCTGATTTATCTCTCTCGTTGTGTCTCACTCTCTCTCTTCCTCTCTCCCTTTATAGCTTTTGTAGTGGACATAATACTGACTGTGATAGTGGAATATTTTTGGGATTTGCATTGTTTGGCTGTTGTGTGTTGCTTTTGGTATTTGCAGCTCTGTTTGTTTACTTTTTGTTTTACTTTTGTTTATCAGGGACCACAATACTGACTGTATTTTTGTTGGCATTTGTGGTTGTTTGTCTGTACTGTGTGTCACTATTGTTTATTAGGGACCACTATATTGATATCTGTGTGTTGGTATTTGCATTGATTGTGTATATCGTGTCTTGCTTTTCAAGAAGTGGCTGGGTCCATGTGAATGGGCTGTCGGTATTGTATGCTTTTTTAGTTGTTTATTAGCCTAACAAGTATTATTAATTTCAAAAAGTGGATATCTTCTTTTTTCATTCTGTTTTGTTTTCTGCCCGTAACTTGCATGCAGGATGGATGAGTTTTTTAATCTGCATGTCCACCATGGTGGGCATTTCATGTGGAACCCTCAAGTGTATGTGGGAGGGACAGTTGATGTAGTGTATAATTGTGACCCAGATAAGTGGTCAAAAGTAGAAATGGAGAGTATTTGTAGGGAGTTTGGCTACACTGAAGTAGATAAGTTATGGTATAAAATGCCTGGTGTGAACCCAGAGCACGCAAATTTCCATCAGGTGGTTGATGATGATGCTGCTATGTTCATGACTGATTTGGTAAAGGGATATGGGGAGATTCATGTGTTTGTGGAGCATCCAGTGCATGAACCAGTTGAAGTACCTGATAGTGAACTAGGTGTAGGTGTAGATGCTGAGTACAGACCTGATTTTTCACAATTTGGAGGTCATGATAATGCTGAATTTGTTGATGATGAAGTTGTGGAGGTTTGTGCTGAGCAGGTTTGTGCTAGGAGGGTTGGCAAAGCACCAGTTGTTGATGATGAAGTTGAGGAGAGTAGTGAGGGTAGTGAGGGTAGTGAGGGTAGTGAGGATGAGAGGAGTGACTTAGAAGAAGAGCCAGAAATTCAACCAGTAAATATTGGTGAAGATAGTACTGATAGTTGGGACAATCAAGCTGAAGATGATGAGGTTGAACCAGGACAAATGGGTGGTGGTGTCATGAATTCTGACTATGAGAGTGAGGAGCTGCTTAGCCTTGACGAATCATCATCAAGCAGTGAGGATGGTGATGATTCAAGTGATGATGATGACATTCAAGAAGCAGAGGTTGACAATTCTATTAGGAAAAGCAAATACCCAATCTTTAGGCCAGTAGCCAAAGCTGAGCACCTTAGGTTTGAGAAGGACATGTTGTTCATCTCAACTAAACAATTTAAAGATGCTATAACTGATTATGCAGTTGCTGGTGGTTGGGGTATAAAATTTGTGAAAAATGACTTGGTGAGAGTGAGAGCCCGATGCCAGCCAGGGTGCAACTTTGTTGCCTACCTTGCAAAGGTGCCAAGGGAGAAAAGTTTTAGATTGAAAACATTGAACATGGAACACACATGCAGCAGAAGTTATAAAAATCCAAGGTGCACAGCATCATACATTGGGAAAAAGTTAGCAAAGAGGGTTAGGAGACAACCTGACATAAAGCTTAAGGACATTCAGGATGCTGTGCATGAGAAGTTTGTGGTAAACATAAGTGCAGGCAAGGCAAGTAGGGCTAGAGAAAAAGCTCAAGATGCTGTTGATGGGGCCCACACTGCACAGTTCAACCAACTGTGGGAGTATTGTGATGAGTTGAGAAGATGTAGTCCTGGGAGCACAGTATTGATGAAGGTGCATACTTTTAATGATGGTGATTTGGCAGCCGAGCATGGATTGGCAATTGGGCTACCATATTTTGAAAGGATCTACATCTGCCTGGAAGGTTGCAAGAAAGGCTTCTTGGCAGGGTGCAGGCCAATCATTGGTCTAGATGCATGCCATCTGAAGACCAAGGCAGGTGGTCAGCTGATGTGTGCTGTTGGTAGAGATCCCAATGATGAATACTTTCCCTTAGCATATGCAGTAGTTGAGGCTGAAACAAAGGACACTTGGACTTGGTTTCTTAATTTATTGCTTGCTGACATAGGAGATGGCAAGAAATGGGTGTTCATATCTGACCAGCAGAAGGTATGATGGTAGATTTATTGCTTGTTGAATTAATTGTAGTTGATGGTAGCTTCATTGCTTGCTGAATTAAATAATTGTGCTTTGTAGGGGTTGGTGAACACCTTTGTTGACAATTGGCCACAGTACGAGCACAGGATCTGCTGCAGACATTTATACAATAATTTGAGGAAACATCATCCTGGTGTCCTTATTAGAGACCTGTTTTGGAAAGCAGCCAAGGCTACCTATTAGCAAGCATTTGAGAGGGCAATGAATGAGCTAAAGGAGGTGGATGAAGATGCATTCAAATGGCTGCAGTCTCACTCAACAACTATCTGGGCTAGGCACATGTTCACAAGTGATGGCCAGAGTGACACCATCCTGAACAACATGTGTGAAAGCTTCAACAGCATGTTAGTTAAGTTCAGGAGCAAACCTATAATTACCATGGTATGCATAATTCTCCCTTTCATCTGCATTATGATCCATAGACCTGTGTAATTCATGAATGATTAATCCTTTTTTTCTCTCTATGTGCTTGCAGCTTGAATGTATTAGGTTATATCTGATGACTAGATTTCAAGCAAACAGAGAAATGATTAGGAAGGTGGAATCTGAGTTGTGTCCTAAAATAAGGAAGAGGCTGTACAAGGAGAAGTTGGCATGCAGCAAGTGGATAGCATGTTGGGCTGGTCGTACAAAGTTTGAAGTGAAGAATGGGCTGGAGAGTTTCATTGTGGAATTGGAAGAGAAGAAGTGTAGCTGTAGGAAGTGGGACATACTTGGCATGCCATGTTGCCATGCCATTTCTTGTATATTTTTCAGCAGAGAAGATGCTGAAAAGTATGTCAACGCTTGCTACAAAAGGACTACTTACATTGATTGCTATGAACCCATTATAGAGCCCATCAATGGCCAGAATATGTGGAGACCTAGTGGACTACCACCTGTGCAACCCCCTATCAAGAGGAGACCTCCTGGTAGGCCTAAGAAGAAGAGAGCACTAGAGCCTGATGAACCTAGAAGTCACAGAAAAAATAGAGGTCTAGGCATCTCAAAACAATGCAAGAGCTGTGGGAAATTAGGACACAACAAGAGGAGCTGCAAGGGAGAAGTAGGAGGGAACTCTTTCTTGCCTGGGAGTGCATCCCAAGCCAGTAGGACCACAAGTGCACCTCCACCCCCCACTGATAACCAATCCAATCCAAGACCAACAAGACAGAGGAAGAGAGGTGCAGTCACTAAAAGATAGCAAGCTGAAGCAGGACCTTTTTTTTTGTTGTGCTATATGTTGAAAGCACTCTTCATATGTTTATGTAACTGCTAGAACAATTGGCATTTTGGTATACTTATATGATGGCTGACCAAGTCTTTTTTTTGTATGAATGTGCTTGGTAGACTTTGTCCTACATTTTGTAATTATTGTGGTACACCCAAAACAGTCATTGGTGTTAAATATTTTGTAATTATTTTGATTATTGGTAATACTGTGATGATTCAGCTTCCATTATTCAGATTTGCTGGTTTTTAGCTTTAATTTTTAAAAGGGTTAAACTCATGTCTTTTGGATGAAGCTTGAGTGGATTACATAGTCTATGCAAGTAATATTCAGTTTAATGTGCTGGAAAGTTTGGTGATTATGCAGGTTTGGTGAGCATTGGAGTTTAATGTGCTGGGCAGTAGCCAGTTTTAGAGTTTAATGATGTTAAATGATGTTTTATGCAGTGTGCTGGGCAGTTGCCAGTGTATTATGCAGTTTATGTATGTTTTATGCAGTGTGCTGGGCCAGTGTATTATGCAGTCTATGTATGTTTTATGCAGTGTGCTGGGCAGTGGCCAATGTATTAGTAAATTAGTAAATTAATAAATGTAAGTCAATCAATGTGGGCATTGGAGTTCCAGTTTATGCAGTTTAGTAAATTATGTAATGAATTATGCAGTTTAGTAAATTATGCAGTTTAGTTTTGAGAGATGCTAAATATTATGCCATCTGATGTTTGTGCAGTCAGCTCCATTTTCTTGCTTGGCAGACTCAAATTGCAGTGTCAAATTGCACAGTTAATATGAAATTGCTGTCTCCAATCAAAATTTTGTTATAACCCTTTTAAGGCACTATTCAAACTGCACAAACACTTCACAACAATGTAATAGATTGGTACACAAATCACAGATTAATTAAAACTACCATATTCCATTGCAGAAGTCTTGGATTACAAATATAATTACACCAAAAATCAGGCCTTCTCCCACTAATACATACCAATACAAATTATGGCATTTTTTCACTAATACATACCAACACATGTTAACACCAAAATTCAGGCCTTTTTCCACTAATACCTACCCACCTAATGACCCATTCCCCCCCACACCCCCCACACCTATTTAGCCAACCAAAAGAAGCACCATACAGAGTAGCATCCCACTTATCACCAGAGACAGCCCCAGGCAAATGAGCAGCCTCCTCTCTCTCTTCCTGTAGCCTACAATGGCAACTTCAAGGGTCAAAATCCGTTGCCTCTGCTCCGGAATCAGCACCTTGCCATGCTCGCAGATTTCATCATCACGCCACTGAAAAAATTTACACTTGCGTCCAACCTGACACCCAAGGGGCAGATAAAACCCATCATATCTTCAACCAAAATCATGAAAAACAAGAACAAATAGAATTAGCAAATAGTATTAGCACAATATTCCAACACTTGTATTAGCAAAATACAAGAAAACCAAATTTATATTGTCAGTTGAGAAAACCAATTTTTAATTTTTTTTAATTTTTTATTTATTTAAGAAAAGAAGAAATTTAAAAACCCAGAAACTATATAGAAATTTATAAATTTAAAAACCCAGAAACTATATAGAAATTTAAAAACAAGAAATTTAAAAACGTTACATGAAACGACCTTACCCAGAATTTAAAACCCAGAAACTATATAGAAATTTAAAAACATTACACAAAACGACCTTATCCAGAAAAAATATTAAAACCCAGAAAAAATTTTAAAACCCAGACAAAATCACTATCTTACCCAGTAATTTGGACACCCGTAGAACCTTCTTCCAGGGTTGTCAGCTGTCCACGAAACGACCAAAACGGGTTTCTCCGAGCAAAAGCATCGGGTTGGGCCCCTTTTCCTCAAGCTTCCACTCGACGACATCGAGCTTGACTCCATGGAAAGCAGTTGATTTGAAGATGGTTTTCTGCTGTGTGGTGAGCGAGGAGCTAAGGAAATTTGGGGGTTAGGGATTTCTACTTGGTATTGGCGTGATTTGGGTTTTATTTGGGTTAGGGAGGTTAGTGATGATGGTCACGTGAGGGACACGTGACTACTAAGGCGGGAGCAACTAACAGTGAACCCAATATTTACTGTAGCTATTATTTTATCATTTTGCATCAATTCTGTTTGCTACGTCAGCAAAATCCGTTTATGATGTAACGGGAGGGACAAAAATGGAACCGTTTTTCAGGATAGAGACTAAAAGCGGTAAAAATAAAACTTAGGGACTAAAACGGAAATCGCCTTAAAATGTAGGGACTAAAATGTGCTTTTCGCCAAAAAAAAAATGTATATATATTTTAAATCGAAAAAGTTTATTATTTTATAACTCAATAATTGATCATCGTAGATTTTTTTTTTTTTTTTTTTTTTTAAGTTTAGGAATGAGTCTAATTTTCAAAACAAGCATGCTATGTGAGAAATGTTTCAAATAGCATGCTATTGATTAAGACGGTCCTCTCCATTTATGAACAATGTGTCACCTCTTCTAGACGACTACTTGGAAGATCTCATCCATCGTGAGATTTTCAAAGGCGACTCCTCATCCTTCGACTACAAAAAACTTGTCATACTCTAGCATTTTTTTCCAGCACTTCTCAAAACCGCCGTAATAGGCTAACCTATAGCAACGCTTTTAGAAACCACTGGTATAAGTTGACCTATTATGGCAATTTAAAGCCGACACTTTCTAAATTGTTGCTATAGGTCTCCTATAGTGGTGGTTTTCGAAACAGCTGGTATAGGTGGACCTATTATGGTGTTTTAAAACCACTGCTCTAAGGTTGAATTTTCAATTTTATTATTATTATTTATTATTATTTTTTTTTTTTTGCAAACAGCCTATTCTGGCAATTTTAAAACCGCTGGTTTAGGGTTCTTCATATGTAAAACCTATTCCAACGGTTTCAAAACCGCTGCTATAGGTTTCAAATTAAAATAATTATTTCCTATTAATTATTATTGTTACATTAATATTTTTATTTTTATATATTTTCCTTCTATTGATGGCCTATTATAGTGCTTTTAAAAGCGTTGTAATAGGGTTTACTCTTTTCTTCTGTAGATGGCCTATTACAGTGCTTTTAAAAGCGCTGTAATAAGGTTTACTCTTTTCTTTCTATTGATGGCCTATTATAGTGCTGTAATAGGGTTTACTCGTTTTCTTCAATAGATGGCCTATTACAGCACTTTCAAAAGTACTATAATAGGGTTTACTCTTTTCCTTCTGTCGATGGCTTATTATAGCGCTTTTAAAAGTGTTGTAATAGAGTTTACTCTTTTCCTTCTATCGAAGGCCTATTGCAGCGCATCTAAAAGTGTTGTAACAAGGTTTACTCTTTTCCATCTCTAATGGCCTATTACAATGCTTTTAAAAGTGTTATAAAAGGTTTTACTCTTTTTCTTCTATGAATGACCTATTACAACACTTTCAAAAGCGCTGTAAAATGGTGTACTCTTTTTCTTCTGTGAGTAGCCTATTACAACACTTTTAAAAGCGTTGTAATAGGATTTACTCTTTTTCTTCTATGAATGGCCTATTACAGTGGTTTTAATAGCACTGTTGTAATAGGGTTTACCATTTTCCTTCTATTAATGGCCTATTACAGCGCTTTTAAAAGCGTCGTAATAGGGTTTACTCTTTTTCTTCTTTTGATGGCCTATTATAGTGCTTTTAAAAGTGTTATAATAAGGTTTACTCTTTTTCTTCTATAAATGTCCTATTACACAGTTTTAAAACCACCGCTATAGGTTTTAAATTAGAATTTTTATTTTCGAATTATTTTTATATTTTGTTTTTAAAATAACCTATTCCAGCTATTTGTTTGTCCTCTAAACCTAAAAAATGACCGAAATACTCCCCTAAAACCTAAAAAATGACAAAAATTCCCCCCAAAACCTAGAAAATAACTAAAATACTCATGAAACCTAAAAAATATCCAAAATACCCCCTATGCCTACAAAAGGAGCAAAGTACCCCCCCCCCCCCCAAACCTAAAAAACGTCCGAAATACCCCCTTAAACATAAAAATGTCTGAAATCCCCCTCTGAAACCTAAAAAATGACCAAAATACCCCAAAACCTAAAAAATGACCAGAAATGACTAGAATACCCTCTAAACATAAAAAATGACCAAAATACCCCTGAAACTTGAAAAATAACCAAAATAATCCCAAAACATAAAAAATGACCAAAATATACTAAACCTAAAAAATGACCGAAATACTCCCAAAATCTAAAAAATGACTGAATACACCCGAAACCTAAATATGACCGAAATCAACATGAAACCTAAAAAATGATCAAAATACCCCCGAAACCTAAAAATTGAATAAAATACCTCATAAACCTAAAAAATGATTGAAGGTATTTTGGTCACTTTTAAGGTTTTGAGGGTATTTTTGTCATTTTCTAGGTTTCAGGAGTATTTTCTTAATTTTTAAGTTTTAGGGGTATTTTAGTCATTTTTTAGGTTTAGGGGGTATTTTGGTCATTTTTTAAGGCTTAGGGGGTATTTCGGTCATTCTTTTAGGCTTTTGGGGTATTTTGGTCATTTTATAGGTTTCAAGAGTATTTTGGTCATTTTTTTAATGTTTCTTTAGTTTTAGGCTTTGGGGGTGTCTTGGTCATTATTTTAGGCTTAGGTGGTACTTTTGGTTATTTTTTAGGTTTCAGGGGTATTTTAGTCATTTTTAGGTTTCAGTGGTATTTTAGTCATTTTCTAGTTTTTGGGGGTATTTTGGTCATTTTTTTTAGGTTTTAGGTGTGTCATGGAAATTATTTTAGGCTTAGGTGGTATTTTTAGTCATTTTTTTAGTTTCGGGGGGTATTTTAGTCATTTTCAAGTTTTAGGGGTCTTTCAGTCATTTTTAAGTTTTTAGGGGGTATTTTGGTCATTTTTTTGGTTTTCAGGCATTTCATGGGCATTATTTTAGGCTTAGGGGGCATTTTGGTCATTTTTAGGTTTCAAGGGTATTTCAATCATTTTCTAGCTTTTAGGGATATTTTGGTCATTTTCTAGGTTTCGGGAGCGTCTTGGTCATTATTTTAGATTTAAGTGGGGTATTTTTGGTCATTTTTTAGGTTTAAGGGGTATAATTTTGGAATGGTCCAATGTGGAGCAAGTGGAGGATTAGGTCCACCAATCATGTTGCCTCCATTGCTGCAGTTGCTACATTGTTGGCATTGTTGTTGAGGACTTGTTGGTTTTTGAGTTTTATGTTGGCATGGATCCATTGGAATATTGTAGGCAATATATTTTTCATGAGAATATTGTAGGCAATATATGATATATTGCAAAAAAATTCACTTAGTTGTAAATTCTTTTCAAAAAAATGTCATGTTTTATGTGGTTGTAATTTGATTAAAAATATAAAATTTATTAAATATATAAAATGTGTTAGGACATCTGTGATTCACTTGTTAGGAACATATGTCACTATTTTATGTAGCTGGCTAATCTTTTGACAAAACACACTTTACTTGTAATTGGGTAGATTTAGGATGTGTTTAATACTTTAAGAAACATGTTGTTCAAGTCTAGTATTAAAACCATGAAGATTGGACCAAGAAACAAGTGAAGAAAAGTTGTTCAATAAAGCTAGAAAGATATCTCGACACCTGCGGATAGATAGCTCGATAGCTTTTCGACACCTCTCAACAACTAGGCTATCTATCGAGATTTTCAATTTCTTCTTATTGCAATCTCGATAGCTTCTCTACAGCTGGTGGATCGATCAAGAGATATTCTATCCCCTCGATAGCTCCCCGATAGCTTCTCAATAGCTGCATCTGTTGAAGTTTAAAGCTCGACACCTCTCGATCGATCGAGGTTACGGGAATTCAGATTTTTAGATTTGATTTTTGGCTCGTGCTGACATGTATGTGTATGGTTTCTTTTCTCACAATCCTAGACCTATATAAGGCTTATTTTAGAGGTCGTTATGTAAGAGAATACAAGGAAAACATATTGAAAAAGGTGACCGATGTCTTATTCTCTCTGAAAGAAGCTACTGTGTTTTTGCGCCTTAGGGTTTTGTAAACAAGTACTTCTTGATCTTTATTGTGGATGAATTGAAGAACTTTACAGCCAACAATCTTCTTTAGTTGGTGATTGGGATCTGCGTAATTGGTTAGTCACGTACTGGAATTCGTGCATCAAAAAGGGTGGTGTTCATATATTAAAAAGTTCAGAGGTTTTGAAGCAGTAGAAGGTTTCTGCTGTGAGTTTATCTATGGAGATTGTAGAGTCTAGGGACACAGGTTTTGTACTAGATCTGAAACTTCTCTTTATTATAGTAGATTGCTTTTCGGGAAGGTTTCCCCCCAGGTTTTTTATTGTGAAACTAGTTTGTTTCATTAGTTTTCCTGAGTTATCATATCTTGTCTTATTTATTTTTCCGTTACATGATTTTGACATGATATTGATGTTTGTTTGTTTTAACAAGTTTTATTCATAATAGATCAAATTAACAACTTGGATTTAAAACTTGTTAATTCTATCAACCGAAGTCTAAATTTTCCAACAAAATGGTCCTTCTTTTTGAAGTAATCCAAATGCTTGGAGCCAATACCCAATATTTTTTTTTTCTTGATACAATATACCCATGGGCCACAATAAAAAATATCCAAATTGTACTTGTAATTTCAAAAGTGCTAACAACTCGTGTAATTTCAGATTTAATAATATTCCAACTTTTAGATCACTTAATTTAAGGATATATAAATTAATTTATATAGGACAACAATACTTAGTATTCCAAAAAAAAAAAAAAAAAATTGAAGGGCTAGGTCTTCATCTATTTTTGGTTTTTTTTTTTTTTTTTTTTTTTTGAAATAACTTCTTTCGGCGATTTTAAAACCGCCCCTACAGGTATTAGCATAGTTTATAATTATAGCAGCGATTTTAAAACTATCACTATAGGTCTAAAGTAAAAATCCAGGTTTTCAAAACTTTTTTAAAATAATTTGAAAATTGCTTGATTTATTGTGGCGGTTTAAAGCCGCTGCAATAAGTAAAAAAGTCGCCATAATAGCTTTAAAACCTATTGCAGTGGTTTTACTTTGTCGTAATAAGGCCAAAATGTCGTTGTAATAGGTCTTAACCCATTTTTCTTCTTAACTCATACCCGCTCCCTCTCACCAAACTCTCTCTCTCTCCCTCTCCCTCGCAATTGTTGCCATCACCGCTGCATCTGCCTCTGCCGCATCTCCCTCTCCTTCATCGCCGATTTGCACGAGCCCACTCGCCACAAACCCACACCGACCCATCTCCCCAGCCCTTCCGCCGACCTAGCTCGCCGATCTTCCTCCACTCTTCACCAGCCCAACTCCCAAAGAGAGATTTCTAAGCGCAATCGCTCCTTTTAGGGTTTAGCTTAGTTCTTCCTCTCGGGCCAAAAAGTAAATCTCTCTCTCATTCTCACTATCTCTGGTTTTCTTATGTTTTTATCTTTGTTTGTAATACCTTTGTGGTTTTGCAAAGGTAGCCATTGTTGAAGTGGTGGTGCCTCCTCCTCTAACAGAACCGACAGAAGCTGTTGTTCTAGAACCCCTCCAGCCTCATAACATTGTCAAGCTCTTCTTGAGGAGTTTTGGTTTGGAGCTAAGTCTTAATTCTTTCATTTTTTTTTTTTTTTTCAATTGCTAGGATTCTGAAGCTCCAATGACAGAGCATGTTCCAAGGGTATTGCTGAAGAATGAGGATCCAAGGTTGGCTAATGGGAACAAAAGAATGCTAGCGCAGCTTTTGGGGACATTAGAGGTATGTGTATGATAGCTGCTTGATTTTCAATAGAAATTGGGACATTAACAATATTGACAATTAGAAGTTGTTAGTTTAATTTAAAGGCTGAAACTTATTGACTTATTGTTACGTTATCATGGTCTTTAAATTGTTTTTAAACTTCCTAGTTTACTTCATGATAAATTCTTCCCTGTGTTTTCTTAAACATTTGTATATGATTGAAATTGTTGTTATCGTAATGAAGTTTTGTTGAGGACAAAAATAATTGACTTTGTTGCTGTAACTGGAGAAGTACATATGTTGTCAAAAAAATTGGTGGGAATGATTTCTAAGTCATTGGACCAGGACCCATTTTTTGAAGTGCATCTTATTAGAGGAGAAAAGTCAAATTTGCACTAGATTATCAATATACAAATCATATACTGTATAATAAAATTGGGCTTAGAAGTGGCGGATTTGCCAAGTAGTTATAAGGACACTGGTGGTTAGTAGCTTAGTGCTTTGTTGAGGGAAATTTAATATTCTTTGGTATACTTGGGCTGGACAAAATACACTTAAACCCATTTAGAGGAGTTGAGAGTTGACAATATGTACAGAATGATACAGTGGTTTAAGACTTGATGAAATGAATCTCGTATCTGAATTTGATAACTATGGTTAATTATCAAAACCATGTGCTATATTTCAAGGAAGAAAAGAATATATATATATATATATATTTTTTTTTTTTCCCTTTTATTAATGAATTTTTTAGGAGATAATCCACCACAAGTCAATAGTTTAAACATTTATGGTTCACTTTTTCCTAGGGATTATAAGTTGTGAAGGAAGTGAGTTATGACTAAAGCGAGTATTTGAGTTATGATTGTTTTGGATGGTTTTCATCTTGAGTTTAACAATGAAATTGTTTTATGAAACATAAATTCCTTAAGTATTATTCAGGCTAAGCAACAAGCATGAGAAGAAAGCTAGAAGCTGAGGTAACAAGAGCATGAGCAAATTGCCGAAAAAAGGAGGAGAGATCTGGTTTGTTGTTTATTATAACTTTGTATTTACACTTATTGAAGCTTTGTATGTGCAAGTTTGATTTGAGCTTATATAGGGAAGTCAAATAAGTTATCTAACAGTACATCCACATGAGAAAACTTGACGAGGTGCTAGCTTTCACATGACACTTGAACAAGAAAGAGAAAGTGATGGTAGGACATGAAAAAGATGCACATTTAAACAAGAAGAAGAAAGTAATGTTGAAAGAAACGCAGGATGTACGTGGTAAACTCTAGAGATGGGATGAAAAACCACGGTTTGAGTAAGAATGTAATATTCTTGCTCTGCTCAGATCGTATTATGCGTGAAAAGTGGTTGATTTCTTACAACAAGATTGTTCCTCTCTCCTACCAACTCTCTACTCTCTTTTCTCAAATCTCTCCTTTTTGTTCTAGGGTTCTTGCCCCTAATACAGCTGCACGTTCCTCTTATAATTTGAGGAATATGGCTGAGTACAAAGACAGGTGTTAAGTCATCATTTTCCTACTTAGGACCTTTGCACAGCTGTGATATTATTTGTTGACTAGAGGATAGGAATTGTGCCAACATAGCATTGGGACCCGTGGTAGGTGGCCTTGCCATTGCTTGGGAAACAAGTCCTGGATATTGAGAGGGACATTAGGAGTACTATGATTGATACATGTCTTTGATGTGGTCCAACATGCATTCAACCAATAAGGGGTGTCCTCATAGCTTCTAATCTTAGAAGTCACTACCTCCCTTTTTGTGAGTGCTTAAGTACCATGTCAGGTGCAAATCTTACTTCCTTCCCAAGGCAGTCATGCCTTTAGTGGTCTAGATTCAACCACTTATGCATTCTCCCATGCCTTAGTGGTGTGTACAAGCTTCAAAGGTGATATTTTATTATGATCTTTACTCAATATCTAATTCTTGTCCTTTTGTTTTATTCAAACTCTCAGAGCATGTGTAGTTACGAAGACAGAACAAAAAAGTTGGAATTGCTATTTCTTTAGTGGAGTGACCACCATGAAAAACTTTACAATTTTATAAGGTAGATTTTCTTCAGATATTAATTTTTCATGGTCATTTTTTACTGCAAAATTGTTTTGGCATCTGACCATCCTTGACAATTGAGAGCCCTAGCACGCTATTTCTAATGAAATCTTTTTGAACTCTATTTCTATTGCAGGTTATGTTTAATTTTGGTCCAAAAGTGTCCATAGAATTTTATTGAGACAAAGATAAAGCATTTTGATCAGTGGATGGTTCCTGCTTCATTGAAGGGCTTTAGGTAGAATTACACAGTTAATTAATGTCCCATATTTTACTGGTTGTTGATTGGTTGTGAGATTTTTTTTTTTTTTAGGACCAAGGCAGAACCTCCAATATATTATTTACCCAAAAAACCTCTAGAAGAAGACGAAACTATGGTCCAGCAGCGTAAAGAACAGGTGAGTCCTTTGTTGCACTTCTCTGATAATATGGAGTTTTACTAGAGGAATCTTAAGAAATTGGCCAATCTTTTGAATTAAAGTTGATTATCTTTCCCTAATATTTCATAAGAAACTAAATTTTTTGAAAAGGGAGTTGATGGTTTACACTTGGCATCTCAACTGTAGTTTAAACTTGCACCAATGCGCTGTCAATGTAAATTAGACTTAGCTTTTGTAGGATAAGAAACATCATCTTCTTTTTCTCTTAGCAGCTTTTGTAGTTGCAGCTGATGAAGGTGACTCTCTTTCTTTCTTTTCTCTATTGCATGCTTTCTTTATACTTGTTTTGTGAAATTTTTTTTCTCTGTTCATAGTATTTGGTTATGATATAAATTTTACTTAATATTGTAATATCTTAGTTGTTTCTTAGAGTTTATAGTGCATTGACACGGTATGCATGTGTTCTCCACTTCTCCTTGAGGTCGTAGAGTCACAAATTTAGTGACCAATGTTTAATGTGAATGCACCCCAAAAAAAAAAAATGGAAAAAAAATGGTCTCTGTGGGGCGAGATAAATTTATTTCAAAGTGTCTTCCTTTGCATTTGAGATGGTTTTGACATATGTGAATGTGAGTATTATGCTTGTTGCATGACGAGTGTTTGGTGAATTACCTCTATGAGGTATACAATTAGATTACTTGACTTTTGGTTGTGATAATTATTATATAAGGTTATGAGTTGCATTCCTATTGTGTTATTTAGCAATGTTGTTGTTAAATGAATTGGTGAAGTGGGTGATCATTCTCCTACTGCGCTCAAGCTTGTGGTTTTTTTGTTTTGTTTTGTTTTTTTTTAGTTTTCAACTATGATATAACATTCTAAACATTTGAAATGTCTTGTATTAGGCATAACAATTATTATAGCTTGAACTTGTATTATTGTATTATATTAATTTGATAGTTTGAATATGTTTGATTATTGTGAGGTCTATATTGGCGTGTGCCAACTAGATCTAGTAATTTATTTTATATTGATTTTTGTTTAGCTATAAATAGGTTTGGAAAAAAAAAAATGCAAGGAAAATATTTTTGCCCATTTATTTTTTTATAAAACCTATAGTGGTGCTTTTGAAACTGCCACTATAGGCCCTTTTAGCCTGTATTCCTATATCATCACTTTTGAAATCACTACTAAAATCCGTATTAAGAAAAAGCCTATAGCGGCGCTTTTGAAACTGCCACTATAGCTAGTATTTTTTAAAAAAACCAATAGTAGCGCTTTTTAAACCACTGCTATAGGCTATATTTAAAAAAGACCTATCCTAGCGCTTTTAAATTGCTGCTATAGCCTGTATTTAAAGAAAAAAAAAACCTATAGCAGTGGTTTAAAATGCGCTAGAAAAGGGTTTCAAAAACGCCAAGATCCATACCTAGGGCTGTAATCGGTTCGGTTCGGTCGGTTTTTTTTTATCCGGCCAACCGAAACCGAAATTTTCGGTTTGTAAAAATCGCAACCGAAATCGACCGAAATAGATGAAAAACCGTCGGTTTCGGTTGGTTTCGGTTTCGGTCGGTTTTTCAGTCGGTTTCGGTTTTTGGGCCTGGAGTTTGGGCCAATTGGGCCTTGGTTTTTTTCCAAAAATTCTGTTTGGGCTAAAAAAAAAAAAAATGCAGTATTCAGTATGTTGTTACTACAAAACAGATTCAGCCAAGCACGAGTTATATTTTTTCAAATCCCTAACTTTATTTGCAAATAAAACTTGAAAAGATAAACATCTTGATCTTGATTCACTATTTTCAAAGCCATAACTTTATTGATTCAGATTCAGATTCAGTATTAAACAAAACCCAAACTTTATTGATTCAGATTCAGATTCAGTATTAAACAAAACCGAAAACACAAAACAAAGAGAGGGTATCAAGATTTTCAAAAGAGACTCACTTTGAGTCTTGACTCTTGAGATGAGAAGCCGATGATTAAGCAGATTTGGAGCTCCTCTATGGCTTCGTAGAGATGGTCCTCAGCTTCCCGGAGGTGGCGCTCGGCGTCGACGTTGTCTTGGAGTGGCGACGATGGTGGAGACCTCGCTGCTGATGCCATTTTCATCGCACAACCAGAGTCACAGCGAGAAGAGAGGGTGGCGTGGGGAGGGTGGCGAGTGGAGGTGGCGGTGGCAGTTGGCGTGAGAGGAAGTGTGGAGTGGAAGCCAAAGTTAGGCTGTCTGAAGGCTGAACGTGAGAGAGAGGAAAGTGAGAGTGAAATCTGAAAATTGTGGAGTGGTAGGATTTTTCATCTTTTGACTTTATACTTTAATTAGTTTTAGTTTAATTAGTTTAATTATATATTTAGTTAGTTTAATTATAGATGATTAATTTAATAAGTTTTAAAATAATCTATTTACTTAGCCGGATAATTTTTCATCCTAATCCACTTTTGTCGAAGAAAGGCTTTTGATGAGCAAGTACTCCATCTTCTTGGAGGAAACTCGCTCTACCTTAGCATTGGCTTGAACCACCTCTACCTCAAGAAATCTTATCTTTAAGTAGGTTTTGGTCAGCTCTCCATTTCACATTTGGTTTCCTTGTATCGCACTAGAAGAATTCTATAATCTTTCTTTGCCCTCTTCATCTTTTTAATGGCTGTGTTAGCCACTTTTGCGTATTCACCAGTCTTCTCAAGGAGGGAATTGTAGGTCTCTTGTAGTCCCACTGCTTCTTCATCTTCCTTATCTTCAGATTCCTCAACTATCCCAATTTACTCCAATTCAGAGTGCTTACCAAGCTCTTTCACTAGTGCACCCAAATCATCTGAAGAATCTACTAGAGCAATTGTCATGAATGCAGAGAAGTTTCCCTCTTCATCACCACTTTCATTCGAATCTGAATTAGAGGAGTCGGAATCACTAAGAGTGGTGGCATACACCTTATCCTTTGCTTTCAAATAATTGGGATACTCTTTTTTGAAATGTCCATGTCCATTACATTCAAAGCATGTGATTCCTTGAAAGGATTGAGAGTCCTTCCCATCTTTCCTTTTGAAATCCTTCTTCTCCTTTCCAAAATTTGGGAATTTTCCTTCTTAGCAAACTTTCCATTTTTCTTGAACTTCAAGAACTTTTGGAAATTCTTTACAAGATATGCCACATCTTTATCAACAATATCCTCATCTAATGAGTCGTGAGCTTCAACCCTCTCATTTATCGTCTTAAGAGCAAGGGATTTGCTCTTCCTTTATGATGGCAATGACAGCTCATATGTTTGAAGTGAGCCAATTAGTTCTTGAACCTTGATATCATCAAGATTCTTACTCTTTTCAATTGCAGTAACTTTTGCATGGAAGCTCTCCGGTAATGATCAAAGGATTTTCCTTACTATCTTTGAGTCCTCCATTTTCTCACCCAGGTTGAACTTGCCAATGACCACCTCATTTAGCTTGCTATAGAAAGAGTCAAATGACTCATCCTCACTCATTTTCAGCTCCTCAAACCAAGTGGTCAACATCTGCAACTTAGTATCCTTCACTTTCTTCATTCCTTCATACATGGTCTTTAATATCTACTATGCCTCCTTGGCAATAGAAATGTGAGATATCCTGTGGAACTCATCTGGAGATATACCACAAAAGATAGCGTTAAGTGCTTTGCTATTTGCATTAGATGCTGCGAGGGTTGCCTTATCCCATGTGGATTTGGCAACCTCTGACCTAATCTATCCAATATCCACCGCATCCTAAACGATTTCATCCATTGAACACAAAAATGCCCTTATCATGACTTTCCAAAAGTCATAGTTGTTACCATTAAAATATGGCGGCGCATTTAAAGATTGAGACCAATCCATCTCAAAATGGGGTTAAGGATCGCACTAAGGTGTTTAAACCACAAAGAGTGCACCCGCTCTGATACCAAATGAAAATTCAAATAGCGTGTAAAATACTATGAATGTTTAGACCCCCCAATTTACAAATTACCAATTCAAACTTAATATCAAATAATGTATGTGCAAAAAATGAACATAAGCTTATAACAGAATTGATAAACAATCTAAACCAAATAAAATCACATCCACAGCAGAAATTAAATGACAAAGATTAAGGGAAGAGAGATGCAAACACAAGGACAACACAGTGATATGTTATCGAAGAGGAAACTGAAGCTCTCGGTGTAAAACCTCTTCGCTGCCCTCTAAGCGATCAATAATCTACTAAAGAATGAAGTTGGGATACATAAACAGCAGAAGACCTTCCAAGCCTAATCTACTCAGTGTACTTAAGCCTTTCAAGCTTCTTGCTCTAATGAGGTTGCGCCGAACTTTTGTCTTCTTTAATTTACCAAATTTTGCTATAGCCCATAGCATCAACCAATATGCATTGGTTCCTTCGTAACTGCTTCCTGAGCACCAAATAGCATTCTCACAGATATGGGTATGGTGAGAAAAGGTTTTGGCTAAGTGTACCTCTCAAGAATGTAGAAATGGAAAGGGTGAGAGTTAAAGAATTTGAAGGGTCACTATGTAAAGATCGTGTATGAGTCAATCTTGTTTTTCTCTTAGGTTTTTCTCCCAAAATTTTCTTTGGAAGCTTTTTACATTTTGTGGGTATAAGGGATATTTATACTAAGGTGAGAATGGAATGTGAAGAGTTAGTTTTTCAAAACAGAATGGACTGGTGACTTGGCCTCGCGACTTGACTAGCTCGACTAAGTTGTGAGTTCAAGCCGCGAACTAACTGAATGGCCAGTCTAGACTTTTTGTCCTGTAGTGCTCTAGCTAGCGTGACTGTGTAGCTCCTTTGCATGCTCCACACGTGTGCCACTTTTGAAGACTTGCAAGCCGTAAGCAAGCCGCGAGATCTAGTCGCGAGCCACTTGCTGAGTGCACAAACTTGAACTTTTCTTTATACTCTCTCACACACTACTCTTACATAATTCCCACCTAAATACAGGGTTTCTAAATGCTAAAATACAAGCAAATTTGGCACGAAATAAAGCCAACAAAATGGTTAATTAAATTCAACCTTACATAGTGGATTTAGAAGCAAAAGGAAGAGAGGAATTTGACCCTACATACCCTAAATCGATTTTGTTAAAACTATGAGAGTTCACCCTATATCATCTAACTTAGAACTATACATCCTATTCCTTTATATCTAAGTATAAGCTTGACACAATTCTTAGCATAAGCTTTTACTCTCTCAAACAAAGATGTATTATCTCTCTTCAAGTCTATGGTCCTACTCACTTCATCCACTTTAACAATCAACCTCTCTTTTGCTAACTCAATCTCATTTAGTTTCTTAATAGCTAATCTAAAGGTTTTAGCATATATTTGCTAGGTTACGTACAACTAATCATAAGCATCTTGTAGGGTAGCTTTTTCACCTAAGTCCTTGCTAAAATCCCTCGTAGGTTCATTCCCCACAACTTCTCCTTCACTTTCCTCAATAGTGATCACAAAGACCATATACTTCCTTTCCTGGTCACTATCTTTGTCCTCAGACTCAATATCACTTAGGGTAGTTGCCATAACTTTACCTTTTCAATCGACTTGAGGTAAGTCGAGCACTCTTGTTTCATGTGACCATGTTCTTGATAACCATAACACTTAGGGCTGGAAGGTTGACTCAAAGATTAGTTATTTTCTCCTTCTTGTCTTTCTTGAACTTTGCACTAAACTCCTTTCTAAGTGGGTCAAACTTTCTGGGTTTTTATCTTTACTCTTACTTTAGGAGTTCCTAAGGAATTTTTAAAATTGTTATTTTGGAGGGTAGCACCTAAACAAGTCAATCATCATAACTAAGTTCTACTTCTTCATCTTCTATGGTCTTAAGATCCATGGGTTTGCTCTTTGTATATTTGGGAAGGGTGAGTTCATATCTTTGCAAAGATCTTACCAATGCCATCACTTTAATGACATCTACATCTTTGGATACTTCTATAGCAATAACTTTACTATGAAATTGCTTAGGTAGGGATCTAAGGATCTTACTAACAATCTTATGTTCATCAATGGTTTTTTTTTTTTTTTTTTTTTTTTTTTTTTTTTTTTTTTAAGTTGTTGCTATATATCACTCAACTTGGAGTTCTATGGAAGATCTCATCCTCGCTCTTCCTATTTTTCTTAAACTTAGATTTGAGAATTGTCATTTAGAAGCTTTAACGAACTTCAAAATCGTGAATTCAACTCACGGGTCGTTTTATTTTATTTTTGAGTGTGTAAAATAATTAGTATTCTATAAAATTTTACGGACTAATAACATTTAGCCTTTGTTTGGGAAGTGTGTTTTGCGCCTTTTCCAGTGAAAGCATTTTTTTATGTAGGTCCTGTGCACTATTCACAGGACCCACAAATACCTTTATTCAGCAATTTTTTCTTTAAAACTGGATCTCACGGTATCATTTACACATTTAAAAATTATTTTACTACAATATTTTCAATTTTTAGTAATAAGTTGTATCCAAACAGACCCTTCTATTTTGAACATCTCTAACCACAAAGGGGGCAATGTCTTCAGGTAAGTCTTCTAACCAAACCTGAAGCCCTACTCCGGAACTAGTTTTCTTAGCCAACACATCAGCAACAGAGTTACATAAAAGACAGTTAAAACTTAAAAGTGGCCAAAATAGCTAACTAATTTTTTTTTCTCTAACTATCTAGTTAGTAGTTTCAGTTTTGAAACTATATTATTTAGTAGCATCTCGAGTCTCTTAGACTCGATTTTGGCATATAAATCGACTCTTAAAGACTCGATTTTCATAGCTTAATCATATCCGATGTGGCATATTTTTCCACGTGGCGACCACATGAAAATCGAGTTTCTAAGACTCGATTTCTAACAAAAAAAAAAAAAAATTTTAAAATTCTAAGTCCATGTACCAGCGGAAATACCAAAAACAAATTTCAAAAATCTCAAATACGTCCATCTCAATCCAAACTCAGATCAGAGGGAGGGAAAGAGCTCAGAGGGAGAGAAGGAGCTCACCTCACCAGCCAGGCACGGCCGCGGGGCGCCTGGGCCTCGCGCGGCCTGGGCTCGTGCGCCGCGCCTGGGTTGGGTGCAGCCTGGGCCTCTGGGACGGGGGAGGTGGTCCGATCTGGATCTTCTCCGGTTTTTTTTTTTTTTTTTTCTCTACGTTCTTCTCATTCTGTTTTTTTTTTTTTCCTCTGGCTTGTCCCCCTTCTCTGTTTTGGTTCTTCTTTTATTTTGTTATAAGGGGTTGGAAATCGAGTCTTAGAAACTCGATTTTCATGTGGTCGCTACGTGGAAAAATATGCCACATTGGATATGATTAGACTATGAAAATCGAGTCTTTAAGAGTCGATTTATATGCCAAAATCGAGTCTAAGAGACTCGAGATGCTACTAAATAATATAGTTTCAAAACTGAAGCTACTAACTAGATAGCTAGAGAAAAAAAATTAGTTAGCTATTTTGGCCCTTAAAAGTCTCTAATCTACAGACTACAGATACAAAAAAAAAAAGAAAAAAGAAAAAATAAAGTAATTTATAAACAGAAACAGTCACGCCAGAGCTCTTTAGCTCTCTCTCTCAATCGAGCGCGGGCCATTTTCAGGAAGGAGCAGACCAGCCGTTCGTCTACTGACCACACCGACGAGAGGAAGTGCCTTTGCAAATGCCGCCGATCGAAGCCCATTTTCAGGTATCGTACCTGTTCTGGTTAGCCTTTTGGGACTGTGTGGGATTGGTTCGGTTTCTTTGGTTGTGGACATTCTTATCGTTTCTTACTTGTTATTTTAGTTGAATCTTGAAATGGGTATTGGCTTATGTGCCTGTTTTTATAAATTATTGTTCTTGGCTTGGAATTATTAGTATTATTTCTAATTTATTTTCTGCCGAATAATTTTAACGTGAACATTTGCTTAAATTTTTGACATGAGTATGGTAATGAGTGTGTTTGAAATTGGTTTCTTTCAATTCTGTCACAAAGAAAGTCAGTGTTTAATAAGTTGTATATTGTGAAGGTATTCCTTAAAACAGGTGGGTTGGTGCTTTGGGTTTGGGTCTTGAAATATGAATAAAGAAATGAATAATATGTAAAATGAAATAGAGTCTGGTATGAATGTTCAACAATGCCAAATGGGTGCAAAAGCTAATACAAAACTTTGAATTCTCTTATAGTCCATGTGACAAAGAACCTGTCTTTTTCAATTTCAAGACAAAATTGCTTTTATTAACGTGCGGACTACGGTTATACTGGTGAAGAAAAAAGCATCCATGTTTAGTGGAAAATTCGCATTGTTGAAAAGTCAAGTAAGGAGGCGTTATTGACAGATTTCATCAATGTGTAAACATATCTGAAATTGCTCTTCCTTCTCATTGTTTAAGTATGAGTGATAAGCAAGGGGGTGTGAAAGTGAAACTAAACAATCAATGGGCATTCTTTCTTTTATTTTTCTGCTTACTTATTTATTCTTTTTGTTCTTTAAAGTCTCCTTTGCAATAGATAGCATTACCCCATCTCAATCTATTAGTGATGGAAGAACCCTGGTGAGCAAAGATGGAAGCTTTGAACTGGGTTTCTTCAGTCCTGGTAGTTCCAAGAATCATTACTTGGGAATATAGTACAAGAGTATCCCAGTTAAAACTTTTGTTTGGGTGGCAAATCGACTGAACCCAATCAATGACTCATCTGGCTTGTTGAAAATAAACAGCACAGGCAATCTTGTGCTTATGAGTCAGAATGAGAGTGTTGTTTGGTCGATAGGATTACAAAAACAAGCCAGGAATCCTGTGTTACAGCTACTAGACTCTGGAAATCTTGTACTAAGAGATGGAAATTCAGGAATCTTTCTGTGGGAAAGCTTCGACTATCCGTCTGATACATTTTTACCAGGAATGAAGATGGGATGGGACTTAAGAAAAGGTATTAAGTGGCGTCTTACAGCATGGAAAAGTCCAGATGATCCATCTCCTGGGGATTTCACATATGGGATAGAAATGCATCCATACCCCGAGCCTGTTATTCAGAAAGGGACCAGCAAGTTCTACCGTACAGGCCCATGGAACGGTCTTCAGTTCAGTGGTTCACCGGATCTAAAGCCCAATCCGATTTATGATTACTTCTTTGTTTCTAATGAGTATGAGGTGTACTATACCTACAACCTCAAAAATAAATCAGTAATCTCAAGAATAGTTTTGAACCAAACTAGCAATACACGTGAACGCTACATATGGATTGAAGCTAGTCAAGTTTGGCACCGCTATACATCAGTACCTAGAGACTATTGTGACTATTATGGCCTTTGTGGATCCAATGGAAATTGTATCATTAGTGGATCACCAGTCTGCCAATGTTTACAAGGATTCAAGCCTAAATTTCCGGAAAAATGGAGCTTAATGGACTGGTCTCAAGGTTGTGTACGCAATAAGCCTCTGAGCTGCGATAAAGATGGATTTCTCAAATTTGTTGATTTGAAATGGCCAGATACTACATATTCTTGGGTGAATCAAAGTATGAGCCTCAGTGAATGCAGGGCCAAGTGCTTGAACAACTGTTCATGTATGGCTTATACAAACTCAGATATCAGAGGAAGTGGTAGTGGCTGTGCCATGTGGTTTGGTGATCTAATGGATATTAGACAGTTTTCTTCTGGTGGGCAAGATCTATACATCAGAATGCTGGCTTCAGAGCTAGGTATGAAGTTAATTTTGTAATAAGAACTCCTTATTGAAGCTAATTATTGTTTTCATTATGCTTTTCATTCTGATTTGATTTTGTTTACTGCAATCCTTTTCTTTCAGTTTCATATCCGTTAGCTTTAGTTTAACTACATTTTTCTTTGTCGTGTCAATTTCAAACATGAAGAGGCAAGTCATGTTCATAAGATAAAGAGAGCAGTGATAGTTGCTGCCACCCTTGCTGCGTTTTGTGGAATGCTCTTAGTTGGCCTTTACATTTGCAGAAGCAGAACAAACTTAAAAGGTAAAATAACTTTACTCTGCAAACCATTGCATACATATGGTAGCATTCTCCCATGGAATCACTTGAAAGGCCTTTTGCTTTTAAACAGGATCTCTTTGTCAATATGCAAAATCTAGTTATTTCCATTTGATAATACAAAATTTGGAACAAGGATTGGTATGAGGTATACTACAATCATGTTAAATGTTTCAGTGCACTCCAAAAGAATTTCACAGACTAAACAGTGTCATTAGACTAAGCAAACTTTAGACAATTTTTTGGGTTCTAATTTCATGTCAGCAGAAGCAAATACACACAAACAAGAAATAAAAGCATTCACACGATACAATATTTGACATGGTTTGGCCTTTTTCATGCATACACTCATTTGTATATCAACCAAAATCCATTGTTAATGACATGGGATACAACAACACTTAATTTAGACACACACAAAAACTAACATGCTCTCACAAACAACACTCACAATTCCAAAGCTCTAATTCTTCCAATTATGCTCTCCCACTCAAGAAATGGATATATTTTTAACTCATACACTCTTCAAAAAAACTCATTCCAATATCTTCAAAGATTCTTCTCTCCCCATGTAAGAGGACCTCATGGGCAAACGACACCAAACCCTTAAATGACTCCCACTCTGATTCCTCACTGGGTAAGGAATAGAGCGTTACTTCTTTGCCAAGCAATACCAATTTCTGGAACCACTAATTACTTGTCAGAGAAGTAATTCCTTATCTGCCATAGTCTAGCCACTTCTGAATGCAAATGACCTTACCGTTAGGATGCCCTTGACCTATTCATGCCACGCATGCACAGCTTTGGACACCGTTCCTTGGGCTGTGCAAAGATATTTATTATAGTGCTCCTGTAAGAAAACGTTTAAATGCTATGTAAATGTTTAAGATTCAGAAAACTAAAGTGAAAAACTTTGGGATATACAACTCACATGCACTTGCTTCACGCTCTAGTGGCACTGTGCCAAAGTTTTAAAAACCAAATTGTTCAAAGAATCAGAAAAGGGAAAGGTCCAAGGTTTGAGTCTGGTTGAATGTTAATGATATATAATTTACTAGTTAATTAAAATACAAATAATTGTGTTACATTTGTTAAAATTATCAAAATTGACCAAAAAATATCTAAAGAAATTACTTTCAAATGAATTTTAGGATTTTTATTAGGTTAATAGAAAATAATAAGGCTAATTTTTTTTTTTGTTTGGTAGTCCTTTAAGAATAAAGCAGTTTCATTTAAAATAAGTCTATTTTATAAATAGATTCATAAATATCACGTTGAAATACACAAGCACAATTATTCGATCACAAATAAATTTAGTTAATACAAATTCAATGGTACTAATATATTGAGAGAGAGAGGTTATATAATAAAATAAAAACCTATTAATCCTGTAAGAGAACAATAAATATAATAGTTATTCAATTAAAGTCACAACAAAACCAACTGCCTTATGGTACGTGACACTAATTTAAGGGCAGATGCCTGAGGTTTGAATCCCCACAGCGTGTGTCCTTATTAAGTTTTCTTAGAAAAATGTTACTACCTTGAACAAGTTGAACTATAAACGGTTCAACTGGTGGTTAGGGTGGTTCACTGATTTTGTTTAGCATGCAGGGTTTATATATATATATATATAAACCGGATTGGTTGTCACTTTGCGATAAACCCAATCAGATTGGGCAGTCTGGTTTGGGTTTAAAAACCATGAGTCATGCCGTCTAGTAAGCTTCGCTTGATCAGCCCTCAATGCTCCTACTCTAGCTTTGTGATGAATAGAACAAGATTATTTATAGGCCATGGAGCGATTGGTTGAGCCATGCTTGGTGTTGCTGAGCAGGTCATACACCTTGTGCAACTTAAATTTTCTGCCTAAAACTATCTTCTCAACTAGTCAAGGCCTTCATTGGGTGATCTTGGTGTCCTTGGAAAGTTTATGAAACCTACTTTCTAGTGCCTCCTCATTTGTGTAGTTTTGTACAATGATCCGAAGGTTATAGCCTTGTGAAGTTAGGTAGTTGGTGAGGCAATTTTGACCCAATCATAGATTTTTGTCGGCTTTCCATTTTAGTGCGAAAAACCTGATAATCCAAACTTCCTCAAAAAACCGGGCCTAGCCAAGTTGTACAGAATTTTGACTAGTTTCTTGAAGTACACGCCTTTTGAAATATCATTAAGCAATTTGTAGCAACTTAGTGCGGCGCAGATTTAGTACCCCAAGATGATTTTGGGACTTACAATATGCATTTCCTAATTTTCAGATTTTTCACATAAAATTACCGAAAATTTGAACTTCCATGTAAAAATTCAGTTTAACCAAGTAGAAAAATTTTGCATGGTTTAAGAAAGTTTTAGAAAATTTTACATAGTTTAAGGAAGTAAATGTTCTTCAGATGAACTATGTGTGGATCGAAACAACTTTGCGTGGAATGGTTCTAGTGCAGTCTGATTTTGAAAAAGAAATCCCAGATTATCAAAGAATCCATCCACTTTCATTCTCTTAATTAACGACCTTCCTGTTGTCCCTTTAACTCAAATGACTTATCATTATAAAGCTTTAATAGTGCCAAAGTTGCACTTCCAATTTCTTGACATGACAATTCATGATCACGGCAATGTAACCTGAACCAGTTTTGATTATTTTTTGTCAGTGTGAGTGGTTCTTTTGGAGTTTCCATGTCCAAATCATATAAAATCAAAGTTTTTATTTATTATTAATTTTTTTTCTGTGATCTTTCCAATGGTTTCCAGTTTGCATCAATTCGACAACGGTTGGCCTTGGTTTGAGCCATTTTCCCTTAATTTCATGATATTTTGCTTGTTCCAACTTTGATTGTAGCCTGCAAATAGATGTTTTAATTTTTGATTTTTTTTTTCATTCTTTTTAAAATGGAACCAGATTCATGCCAATCAGACAACAGAGCTCTAGTTAAACTTTGGTCAAAATTAGTCAAATTTCAGTTTGACCATAAATTGATAGAATATATTGGTTTGATGCCTAATCTAGGTAAACAAGTACGTTTGGACCTTAGAAAACCCTCAGTCGAACTCAGTCAAAGATGGTCAATCCTACGGCTTGGACATGAATTGATGAAATTCACTGATTTGACACATAATTACAATAAACATGTACATTTGGACATCAATAAACCCTTGGTCAAATTTGTTCGCAGTTGATTAATCCCAAGGATTGTAATTTGAAAGTCGATTGGTTGAAGCCATTAATCCTAGGGATTTGTAATTTGACACATAAATTTTTTCTCCATTAGACTGGGGCAAATTTCTAATCCATTTAGGCGAAATATGGGGATAGTGGGGGTGGTTAGTGTACAAAACTGGTGTCAGGGACCTATGGTATTAGTGTGTGGAAATCCATTAGAAGTGGTTGGTTGGCCTTTTCTAAATTTCTTCGGTTTGATGTGGGTGATAGTACTAGCGTAAAGTTCTAGGAGGATGTATGGTGTAGGGATTGTTCTCTTAAGAAAGCATTTCCAGAATTGTATAGCGTTAGTTGGGCAAGGGAGTCTTCTATGTCAGAGGTCATGCATTTCTCTAATGGGAGGCCTCATGGGGACTTTTAGTTTCGTCGTGTAGCACAAGATTGGGAGGTAGGCTCATTGGCTTGGATGTGATTTCTTCCATGAAGGTGCGAGGTGTTGGTGCTGACAAACTTTGCTAGAAGCCAGCAATGAGAATATGTTTTGAGGTTTGAGATTTCTATTACTCTTTATCTCCTTATTATGTCCTTTGTTTTCCTTGGAAAATGATATGGCAATCGAAGGTTCCTTTTAGATTAGCGCTCTCTTCTTAGATTAGCGATCTTAACTATAGATAATCTTTGGAAGAGGCATATTGCAGTGCTAGATTGATGCTTTACGTATAAAAGGTGTGGGGAATCGGTGGATCACTTTCTTCTTCATTGTCCTATAGCATATGAGTTGAGTTCTATGGTATTTTGTTTGTTTGGTATCCATTGGTTTATGGCATATAAAGTTAGTGACCTGTTAGCTTCTTGGCAAGGCAGGTTCAGTAGACAAATAAATATTGATTTATGGAGTTTTGTGCCGCATTGTTTGTTTTGGTGTTTATGGTGGGAAGAGAATGCTAGATGATTTGAGGATTGTGAACGGTCTATTCTTGACATTAAGTTTTTCTTTTTCCGTACCCTCCTTGATTGGAGTTTAATTATGCCATCTTGTTCTTGTTTATCTCTTCCCGATCTTAGTGATCGTTGTAATCTAGGTTCTTAATTTGTACCATTGTAGTACACTTCCAATGTTCTTGGTTGGCTTTTTTTTTCTTAATAAAAATTCTTACGTTACTTATCAAAAAAAAAAAAAAAGAAAAAGAAAAAGAAAAAGAAAAAAAGATTGGGACAAATTGATTTGGTCACTTTTGACTCGGTAGTTTAGGTTTGGATTTGACCAAAGATATGTTTTTGATGTGTCCCATCACCCATTTTGACACTCTTAATTTAAAATTAAACAAAATATATATATATATATATATATATATGTATCTGGCTAATTGCACAAAACCATGCTGCCCTCTAAAAGTCCATTGAAATTTTAAGATATGGACCTTTTTAATCTTGAGTTTCTAGTGGATATTCTTGAATAGCCAAGGTACTCATTTTAGTAGATATCTGCAGGAATGACTAAAATAGCAAAGTGCTTATTGTACTGGACTTAAACTGATACAGATATAATTTTGAAAGCTTTATAGTTTGTTTTTGTTAAGTACTTTGATTTATTTTAGATCACTTATATGAGCACCACTCTACTTGTGCTGCTACATATTTTATTTATTTTTGTATTAGTCTCATTGTTCAAGTGGGATACTATCTTTATGGGAGAAATAAATCGTTTTTATAAGATATGAAGAAGATTTTGCTTTCATGATAGAAGATAGTCATACGATATTTTGTTTCCAGCTTAACTAGAATGTATATCCAATCTTATTATTTGAAGTTTCCTTTATATCTTAACTTTTATCTCATAATGATGCTGCGCCTATTCTTTTTTTACTGAATTTCTTTTCTATCTCAGTAAAAACAGAGAGAAGTGGAATTATGGATTATCAGAACAATGAAGGCCATAACGAAGACCTTGAGCTCCCTTTCTTTGACCTATCCACAATAGTTTGTGCCACTGAGAACTTTGCAATCAACAAGAAGATTGGTGAAGGTGGTTTTGGATCTGTTTACATGGTAAGTTTGTGATGTACAAAAGCAATTAAAATGATGAAGTACTCTTTTATTTTGTTTTGCTTTCAGAATTTAGCAATCTGCAAATGAGAATTTCAGGGTATACTAGAAGATGAACGAGAAATTGCTGTCAAAAGGCTTTCAAGGAGTTCTGGACAAGGATTGAATGAATTCAAAAATGAAGTAAAACTAATTTCCAAGCTTCAACACCGAAATCTTGTAAAACTTCTTGGTTATTGCATTCAAGAAGAAGAGAAACTACTAGTTTATGAATACATGCGCAACAAAGGCCTGGACTCCTTCATTTTTGGTTTGGATCCCTTAACCTAATACACTTTGCTAGTTGGTGTAATTATGTGATCAATATTTCTTTAAGTGTAGAAATTTTCCAAATTTTGGTTGAAATAAGGGTATATATAATTAACTTGAACCATATACTTACCAGATCAAATGAAAGGCAAATTGTTAGATTGGTCCAAGCGCTTCCACATTATATGTGGGATTGCTCGGGGGCTTCAATATCTTCACCAAGATTCTAGATTGAGAATTATACATAGAGATCTCAAGGCAAGTAATGTTTTACTTGATAGTGAGATGAGTCCTAAAATTTCAGACTTTGGCATGGCTAGAACTTTTGGAGGAGATCAGTCAGACGGAAACACAAAGAGAGTGGTTGGAACTTAGTAAGTTTCATTGATATTATCTATAAGTAAATCTACATTTCCAACTTAATTTTTACTTAAAACTTGTGATGCCCTACAGTGGTTACATGGCACCAGAATATGCTTTTGATGGACTCTTCTCAACAAAATCTGATGTCTTTAGTTTTGGGATTTTATTGTTGGAGATCATAAGTGGGAAGAAAAATAGAGGGTTTTATCATCCAAACAACAAGCATAACCTTATTGGACATGTAAGTATCAAATAATTAGATTACTTATCTAGATATGTTGGATAGATGAATGACTGTCATGTTCTTTTGTTTAGGCATGGATACTGTGGAATGAGGGCAGGCCTTTGGAATTGCTTGATGAATGTTTAGAAGAATCATGCACATTGTCAGAAGTATTGCGCTGCATCCATTTGAGTCTCTTATGTGTGCAACAACGTCCTGAGGATAGACCAAGCATATCTTCTATCGTTGTGATGCTAGGCAGTGAGAGTGCATTGCCTCAACCCAAACAACCTGGTTTCTTCTTGGAAAAGGATTCAAATGAAGGGCGGTTTCTCACGAGTAAACATGAATCTTCTTCAACCAATGAAATCACAATCACATTGTTGGAGGCTCGCTAACAATTTTTTACCAATATCATACAACATTGTCAATGTAGAATTATATTCATCATCAAATATTGTAAACTATGTTCCTACTCTTAAGTAAGAGCATTCGCATCAGTGGATGTAAAAATTTTATAAATTTTGCCAAAAATCTATATTTTCTATTTTACATTCTCATTTTTACAAAACACTCGCATCAAGTTGTCTATTTTACGCATTTATTCAATAAAATATTCATCTTCACACTTCTCTCTAGAACCCTCTCACAGACCCATCACAACCTAAGCCACCATCAACGATCAATCCACACCCACCATCAACCTACCTAGCCACCATCATCAACCCATCATCATCAAGCACCATCACCCCAAAGCCCACTGAAAATCCCAAAATTGATCAAACAAAGAATTAAAAATGATCAAAACCCCAAAATCCACTTATCAAACAGAGCTTTGGTGGCGATTGGTGGTGGCATGGTGAGAGCTTTGGCAAGTGAGCTTCAGAGATCGCATCAGTGAGTGAGCTTCAACGAGTGAGCTTCGGCGGCGATCAATGGTGGCACGGCGAGAGTGAGCTTGCTTCGGAGATCAGTGGCACGGCTTGCTTCGGAGATCAGTGGCGACTTGCTTCGAAGATCAGTGAGGTGAGAGTGAGGGACTAGAGATAGAAAGAGAGAGAGAGGTGAGAGTGAAGTGAACTAGTTTTTGTATTTTGTAAGATTTTGCAACCATTGATGTGGTTGCTTTAAGCCATGTCCATTTATTCAAATGAAGGTAACTTTTTTTTTGTTCTTTTTGGCAGCCAAGTTCATTAAATCAAAAAGCCATGTCCATAGGACATGCCCATCGCATTCAAAAAGCATTAATACACTAGGAGGGTTTTGGTTATAACAAAATGTAGTTTCAGATTGGTCCCTTTTCGTGCTAGGTCATATCCACACCTATTGGTTTCCTTGAAGCAATGGACAATCGTGGTCTAATGTATTTAGTTTTGGTTATAAGCTCCCTACAATTAGCTACAATTAGCCACAATTGAGGAGAGAACATTATTAGCATACCAACTACAATCCTTGCATCATGTTCCACTTCAACAACCTGTGATTGAATACATAATTAAAACAATCTCTTGTAAGTCCTCAATGATCTCTAATATTGGCAGTTTAACTACATTCCTCAATGATCTCTAATAAGACCTCCAACTTTTGCTAGCTCTGGATTTCCTAGGGACAACCAATCTGTGTTGAGCTTAAACCAACTGAGTTCTAGCTTATCCCACTTGACACTGTTGGTCCACTTCGGCTGAGAATGGATTTGGGAAAATATTTTACACTTTGATGTGTGTTTGGGTGCACACGTAAAATTTGGTTAAACTAAAAACCATTTCATTGACTGTAAAATTCGGCCACTAGAATCAATTACACACGCGATTTACCTTTAAACTCAGTTTTACAGATTGAAAATCTAGAGAGAGAGAGAGAGAGAGAGAGAGAGCTGTAATGGAAAGCCACCATCTTCGACCACCTAAACCTGAATTTAGTCAGATTGCGCTGCCTCAACACTCTCCACGCATTGGTAAGTACTCTATATCCTTTTCTTCCTCTCTTTTCTCTTGTCTTCCTTGGCTTTTCATCTTGACCTCAACCCACAATTAGCTTGCCCATCTTGCTCAAACCCATCTCTGATTAGCATGCCCAAATTGAGAAGCCATGTGTCGTACCCGATTTGCCCAGCTAAAAAACCCACAACTATGACCTCAAACCCACGATCTGCTATATATATATATATATATATATATATATATATATATATATATATTTATAGTTAGGTATATATTTATTTGATCTTAAAATTTATGTGCATAATGTTATCTGCAATAGGTGTTTGTAAAGGGTTATGGAAGCTTGTGAATATTTTGGTAAACTGAATTTAGCAATGTTCTTGAATTAGGCTCAGTATTATGTGAATTTGGATGGTTTATCAACAATTATTGTGGAGACTTTGCTAAGATGATGGTTGAATGGGTCTACACTGTCTTGTATTGCAGAAAGTTTTTTGGAAAATAACATCTTCTTGCTTACACACTCAATTGAATGGTATGTTAAATAATTTCATATGCTAAAAAAGTATGTCATAATGCTAAATATGTATACCAATTTTGGTTTTTAAATTGTTTATCCTAATGACCACTTAATGGGTAAGACATACATTGTTTTTGTTGGTCGTGTGCCTGGTGTGTATGACACATGGGAAGAAGCCCGTGCCCAAGTTCATCAATGGAGCTGATCACAGGGCGTTTAAGCATAAAATGTGTTGGGAAATTTAGACCCCGGTTGAAATAATTAATAAGTTTTAAATCCAAGTTGTTAATTAGATTTATTATGAATAAAACTTGTTAAAACAAACAAACATCAATATCATGTCAATAATGTATGCGGCAAAAAAGTAAATAAGACAAGATATGATGACCTAGGAAAACCAATGAAACAAACTAGTTTCAAAGTAAAAAACTTGGAAGGAAACCTTCCCAAAGAGCAATTCACTATAGTAAAGAGAAATCTTAGATCTAGTACAAAACTTTTGTCCCTAGACTCTACAATCCCCGTAGATGAACTCACAGTAGAAACCTTCTACCACTTCAAAACCTCTGAACTCTTCAATATATAAACGCCACCCTTTGATGCACGAATCCCAGTATGTGACTAACCAATTGCGTGGATCCTAGTATGCGACTTAATCACCAACTAGAGAAAGATTGTTGGTTGCAAAATTTTTCACTTCATCAACAATGAAGATCAAGAAGCACTTGGTTACAAAACCCTAAGGTGTAAAGATGCAGTAGCTTCTTCAAAGAGAATAAGGCATCAGTCACTTTTTGCATATGTTCTCTTTGTATTCTCTTATGTGATGGCCTCTGAAATAAGCCTTATATATGTCTAGGGTTGTGAGAAAAGAAACTCTACACATACATGTTAGCATGGGCCGAAAATCAGATCTAGAAATCTGAATTTCGTAAGGCTCAGTAATTCTCGATCGATTGAGGAGGTGTCGAGGGGACAGGAGCTTTCTCGATCGATTCACCAGCTATTGAGAAGCTATCGAGATTGTGATAAGAAATAGCTGAAGATCTCGACAGATAGCCTAGCTGTTGAGAGGTGTCGAGCAGCTATCGAGTTTTAAAAAATCAGCACTTCTTCACTTGTTTTTTGGACAGATTTGCATGGCTTCAATACTAGACTTGAAACATAGTTTCTTAAAGTATTAAACTCATTCTAGATCTACCTAAATACAAGTAAAAGTGCGTTTTGTTAAAAGATTAGCCAATTACATAAAATATTGACATATGTTTCTAACATGATCCACATATGTCATAACAAAATGGATGCAAAAGTGGCTTTTATGAAGTTTGGCAAATTGATGGTGGGAATGTGCAACATTATTCTTCATCCAGTACATATTCTACTCCTAGCTCAAGTTGCAGAACTTCTTCAAGTGAAGAGAGCCCCTACTACACAAGAGATGTTAAATATGATTTATTGAAATATCAATTAGATATCGCAATTGAGCAGTGGAACCATGCAATGAAGATTGCAGAGTTGAATGCAAGAATGCTTAACATTGTAGCATCTCAAGTCCTACCCAATGATGAGCTCAATAAAATGCTACATCTAAACTTGGGTGAATGAAAAAAAAAGAACCGTTGATTTTCTGTTTTTTGTATGTAGCTACCTTTGTAATTGGGAATGTGAAACTTGGATGTACATATGTTAATATTTTTTGTGATTGGAATTAATGGATGTACATATATGATGTGTATAGGTATTTTGAGATGCTCAATTGTATTATAGGTAATTTTTTTACTAATTTCCAGGAAAATGTTTTACATTGGGTAGCCAAATGCAGGAAAATACTTTCTGGAAAAACGCTTTTACACGCACAACCAAACACTGAAAATTGTATTCCGGTGTATTCACTATAAACCAAACAAACATCTGAATCCGTTTTCCTTTTCATAAAATATTTTTAGCTGAAAATATTTTACACTCGGATTGCGTTTTACATGTTACCAAACACTTAGTAACAATGGCGGATATGAAAGTAGTGAAAGCAAAAGTGGAGAGAAAAGAATGTAAATTTTTTAAATGTATTAGCTTTTTGTTAGTCATCATTTTGTCTGATCACATTGTCATTACCAACAATTTGTAGCTTATGCAACGTTTGCATGAGAGTATTCTATTACATCTCATATTGGATAGGTCCCCTCATCCTAATGTGGACTCATATCAGCTCCCCGGTTATACAGTTGACTCACCAAAAATCCTAGGATCTTTTTCAGAAATGTGGAAATTATTAGCTCACGGGTCAACGTTGAGGAAGGTTTTGTCACTGAACACAGGCATAGAAGTCAATAGCAGCCGGTGCATGTTGATACTCGATAGGGATATTTGTCCAAATAAGAGCTCCGCTATAAGGTTTTTTCTTCAACTTATAGTAAGGAATCAAAGTTGTTAAGAGCTAGGAATCAATTAGCACACGTCTCTTACATGTCTATTTTTTATCAAGGTCCCTACTCGAACTTGACAATATTGGCGCTTTAGTTTGTATTTATCTATAGCTTAGTTACCATAAAATGTGGGAAATTTGGTAGTCATTAGGAAATTTGAAAAGAGTTATGGTACAGCCATGGTGTGACAAAACTAAAATAGAAAATCTGCTCAATAAACTTTAGTATATTGTAGTGAGTACAATAAATTCCATGATATGGGAGGAGATGAGATTTTTCAACAATTCGCACAATACACAAGTCTCTCAGCTGTCAGTAAGCCTCGAGATCAACCTAGTCAAAGTTCCTACTGGCCAGCCCTGCTCCCATTAAATACTGAAGCAAAAACAAATGGACAAAAATCTGGCACCCAATTAAATGTGTGACGAGCCACATTTATTTATGAAAAATTTTATGTTAATTATGTTCTTAACATTAATTTTTTAACTATAATTTTATAATAAATTCTAGGTGCTAAGTTGTTACTAATGAGGAAAAAAAAAATGTAATGCCAATGGTGGTTTAGATTAAAACTAGTAATAGATTGACACATAGGATTTATTCCGTAAATGTTGTGAATGTCACATTTTTCTTTATTTATCTCTTTTAATCAGAAAATGTAACGTAACACTGCTATATAATTTTTAAGGACAATTCAATATCTTGGGAGTGCACAATTGCATTTTCACTTCTCTCACGTATATACTAATTAAATTTGTTTGTAGACCTTATTATTCATGTGAGGGTTTGTATATACTAACTAAATTTGTTTGTAGACCTTATTATATATGTGAGAGTAGAAGGTATGTTATTAGTATTATACTACCCAAAAAATATGGTAAAATTTTCCATAATATTACCTTTCCATTCCTCTTGTCAACCTTCCCACTAGCGGATCTACAAGCAAGCCATGGTGGTCACAGGACCACCCTGACTTGCAAAAAAAAGGTATACATACACTTACCAAAAAATGAAAATTATAAGTTAAACTAACTTATTATGACTACTGTAATAAAAATGTTGAATACCTTGACTTGAAAATTACAAAAAGTTGGGTTCAACAAAAATAAGAATAATGCTACATTCACAACATTTCCACAATAATTTTACAACAAATCCAATGCGGTAAGCTGTTACTAATTCTAATTTGGGCTCAATACTAATATTATTTTATTACCCACTAATAATAGCTTTTTGCATAAGATTTATTGTAAAAATATTGTAGACGTAGCATTATTCCAAAATTAATTCTGCCCCCCAAACATAATCCTTAATTCCTTTTATAAAATTAAAAAAAAAAAAAAACTTAAATAATAACAATAAATATTAGCCCAAATAACAACAAACATAAACCAAACAAAAATAAGATAAGACCAAACAACAATAAGTGATCTAACTATTCAATATTGGTGCAAACACAGTAATAATGGAAATAACACAGAGAAACTGAATAATACTTCCAAATATTATTAATTTGAAGATAAGAAATACACAACACTATTTGGATTGAGGCGCGATACTCGTTCTCTTTAAGGAGATTCAAACCTTGGTTGATTAAATTTTGTAACCAGTGCAAACCATTTTTGACTTATCTCCCCTAGGATACAATAGCCCAACAAATGTTGTATGGCCAGAACAACCTCTACATAAAGTGTTCAAGCCCAAAACTCCACCAGAAAGAACACCATTCTTTGCCAAGAATCTCTCTATTTTTTAGTGTATAAGAATGCTTGCAATTGCTGGATTTTTTTGGTGTATTATAACGTTGTTATTTTGCAGTAACTTGGATGGGTTTGAATGAGTCCATTTATAGGCTTAATGCACCTCATGAAATTATTACCCAAATTAATTTGATTAATTAGGTCCATTATTCTAACGTAGTGGGTGTTACAAGATTAATTTTTAGACATAAATCTAATGGGCTGGAGTTATACAATTAATGGATGAGATATGGAGTTTCTGAAGAATGAAAAGGCCCAAACGGTTAGTCCATTAATTAAGTGGGTTAATGACTTCATTTTTCATAATAAAAACAGAGTATTAATTCAAGTCTTTTATTCACCAATGGATATGGTAATTATTCTGAATGAGTTATCAAGTAGGAGGATCCAAAAGACTGATTCATTTCCATTTTGACATCTCCTTCCTTTATCTCTTGCGCACGTATCTAGCTCAATATCTAAATTAATATATATTAGCCCATTAATCACCACAATTAAAAAGAATAAAATAGTCTTTCTCATTTTCAATGTGGGATTAAACATTTCACTAACTCCTTATCTTCCATATTAACTCTCACATCTTTACATTTATGAAGTCATATAAATGTGGATTTCAGTTAACTCAACTGATAAAATCTCTGATGGTTGAATAAGAGATCTTGAGTTTAATCCTCGCCTACACCAAAAACCTATTGGTGTCTTGGTTTGATGATAAAGAGTTATTATCAAGAGTAGACACCATAGGTTGAAACTATCTCAAAAAATAAAATAAAATATAGTCATATAAATCCATTTTAATTAATTAATATTAAAATGCTCCAACATTCAACAAAAAAACCTACTATAAAAGAAAAAGATAAAAATTGCTAAACATTTAAATTTGTAGTTCGTTCAACCTATTCAATAAAAATAATCTCTAATTTCATTTTTCCCTAGAAAATGATACCAAGAAAAATATTGTGGTTGTCGGTTCTTCTTGATGGTGATGACAGTTATATTCTTTTTATAGCTTTGAAATCACAACAATTTTTACTCTCCTTAGTGACTCGACTCATAATTGTAGTAAATATTCAAGTTACCATGTTATTAGATTTTATATAATTTAAATTTTGTAGTGACCACCCTAAAATAAATTCCTAGAGCCGCCACTGATCCTTTCAAATTCTTGTCAAAAATAGTTGGCTTGAAGTCAAACTACTAAAAATGCAACATCTGCAAAAGAGAGTAACAATACAGCAGGAAATTTTTGTTCACAAAAAAATGTAGAGTGTTCCAACAAGCTAACAGTTGTTGCGGAAAAATCCTAAATCTCTTCATTGTCTATGTGTGAATTAAAATTAATGACTACCAAGCAATAGCAATATTATGGAAAAAAAATTTCAGCAAGCATCACATAAACACAACCACACAAGAACACCAAATCTTACGTTGAAATCCCTCCGGTGTAGAAGGAAAAACCACAGAGCAACTCCAAAAAAATATCCACTATGAAATAGAGATTACAACTCTCAAGTTTATGCCAAACTTGAGTCTACAATAAATTGGATATACAACAAATAAATCTTAAGGAGTAAATACAATCTCACCACAAAACTAGTAACAAAATCTTCCTCTGAACACTTCAACTCTCTATGGTTATAGCACTCAAAACTCCAAGAGAACTCCACCAATTTATCTTCCTTATATGCAGCTTGAATGGCCTCTGTTTTCTTTCTTATCTCTTTTTTAGTTTCAGCGTGTTAGACATGCCTAAGTGTGAGTTTAGGAATTGCGTTTTGTGCGTTTCCTAGTGGGTGTGTTTTTTTTAGTGGGTCCCATGCACTATTCACAGGACTCGCAAGTACTTTTTTCAACAAAAATAACTTTAAAACTGGGTCCCACAACATTATTCATACATTTAAAAATTATTTTGTTACAGTATTATCAATTTTTAGTTTTTAGTAATAAGCATTATCTAAATAGACCTTAAGTCATTTCTTAATAAATGAGAAATCAGCATTCTCACGACTGTTGGAACAAGCTCATAGATGAGCTTTGACAAGTCCATGTGGGCTGGACCCCACACAGTGCTTTGCACCCAACAAATGTACCAATGCTCAAAAGAACAACAACATTCCTGAGTCAATGCATGGCCTTCCATGATCTAGTCTTTGTTCATCATTATAAAAGGCCTAACTTTAAAATGTTGGCTTAGAGCTCCAAGAACAAGAAGCAATGGACATATTTGCTTTTGTGTTATTGAGTTCGAGTTTGCTTCTTTTCGTCTTTTTAGTGTTTGATGCTACTAACACTGACAACATTACAAAATCCCAATCCCTCAGTGAGGGCATGCCCTTGATCTCTAAAGATGGAAGCTATGCCTTGGGGTTCTTTAGTCCAGGTAATTCCGGTTATCGTTACTTGGGAATATGGTACAACAATATCCCAGTTAGAACGGTTGTTTGGGTAGCAAACTAGCTCAATCCAATAAACGACTCGTCTGGCATGTTGATGGTAAACAGTTCAGGTAATCTTGTTCTTCTCAGCCAAAATAGAACAATTGCTTGGTCGGTAAACTCAACAAAACAGGCCTAGAATCCAATAGTCCAGCTTTTAGATTCGGAAATTTAGTATTAAGAGAAGAGAACGAAGAAAACCCGAAAAAATATTTGTGGCAAAGCTTTGACTATCTTTCTGATACTTGGCTACCGGGGATGAAGCTTGGGTGGGACTTAAGGACTGGTCTGGAACGGCACCTAACTACTTGGTAAATTCCAGTTGATCCATCTCCGGGAGAATTGAGTTGGGGGTTTGAACTTCATAATTACCCTGAGATAGTCATCAACAAAGGCACCGAGAAGTTCTTCCGAACTTGACCATGGAATGGCCTTGGTTTCAGTGGTGTACCAGACTTAAAGGACAATCCAGTTTACACCTACGATTTTGTCATCAGCAGCAATGAGGTATACTTTATATACAATGTAAGGTTGAATTTAATCAACCATCTTATTGGCTTTATTCCTTACCAAATTTTCTTATATTTTAGCAATTAGTAACCCTGTATTTAGGTGGGAATCTTGTAAGGGTAGTAAGTGAGAGAGTGTGAAGAAATGTTCAAGTTTGTGCAAAGAAGCAGGGACTCGCGATTGGATCTCGCGAGTGGCTCATGGCTTACAAGTCGCTAGAAGTTGCACTTGTGCCAAGCATACTAGAAGCTGAAGAGTCACGCCAACTGTTGCACTATAGGACAAAAGTCCCAGGTTGGCCAGGCCGTTAGCTCACGGCTTGAACTCGTGACTCAACCCAGTTGCGAGGTCAAGTCGCCAGAACACCCTGTTTGGAAAAAAAACTAACTCTTCACATTCCATTCTCACCCTAGTATAAATACCCCTCATTCCCGTAAAATGTAGAGAGCTTCCAGAGAGAATTTTGAGAGAGAAACTCTAGAGAAAAACAAGATTGCCTTATCCACAATCTTCACCCAAGAGACTCTTCAAATCCTTCTACTCTCTTCCTTTCCATTGATACATCCTTGAGAGGTTCTTGACCTAATCATTTTCTCACCATATCCACGTTTGTGAGAAGGTTTTTTTGGTGCTAAGGGAAGTAGTTTGAAAGGGACCAATGATTACTGGTTGATGCTATGGTTTATAGCAAAATTCGACAAGCTAGAGAAGAAAAAGGTTCGACGCAACCTGGTTGGAGCAAGAAGCTTAGAGGGCTTAGGTACCTGGGTAGATTAGGCTTGGAGAGTTTATTGTTGCTCATGTATCTCAACTATATTTTCTAATGGATTATTGACCGCTTGGAGGGCGGTGGAGAGGTTTTACGCCGAGGGCTTCGGTTTCCTCTTCAATAACACATCATGTGTTGTCCTTGTGTTTGCATCTCTATTCCCTTTATTTTTACCATTTAATTATTGCTGTGATTATGATTATTTATGGTTTAGATTGTTTATCAATTCTGTTATAAGCTTGTTATCATTTTCTACGCATACATTGTTTGATATAAAGCTTGAATTGGTAATTTGTTGTTTGGGGGTCTAAACGTTTATAGTGTTTTCAACACTTTTTGAACTTTCAATTGGTATCAGAGCAGGTGCACTTGTTGTGGTTTTAACACCTAAGTGTGATCCTTGACCCTTTGGTTATGGATGTTGCTATGGATAAGGCCATGCTGAATTGTGGTTTAAATGTTTGTGAAAATGACTCTATGGGTATGTTTGAAGGGTGTCCTAACAATGAACTCTTAGAGTTGTTAAAAATTAAGAAACATGTAAGGATGTTTGCTCACATGCTAAAATATTTCGAAAATAAGAATCGCATCTTACACAATAGTCTATGTGAGTCTAACTCCTTGATTAAGAAGTGCAAAAGAAAAAATAGAATATTGTGTGAAAAGGTTGATAATTTGAAAAAGAAAATTCAATCTAACAGATGCATGGATAATGAAAATAAATTTTTGTTTGATGGTGAAGAATGCTTGTCTCATGCTTGTCTATTTGTACACACCTCATTGAAGGTTTTTAACTCATGCTTATGGTATCTTGATAGTGGTTGTTCTCGTTACATGACAGGAGATAAATCACTATTTAAGACTATCAAAGAGAAAGTTGGTGATTATGTGACATTTGGTGATAGGAATCATGCTCAAGTTCTCGACAAAGGGACTGTTGAAATACCGAGATTACCTTTATTAAAAGATGTGTTATACTTCAAAGGGTTGAAGGAAAATCTCTTAAGTATCACTCAAATATGTGATAGAGATTTTCTTGTCCAGTTCTCAAAGAAGGGGTACTTAATCATTAACGAAGAAGGGATTCAATTCTTGGAGGGAAATAAGACTACCAATAACTGCTATGGAGTAGTTCCTACAGCACATATTTCATGTAGAAGTGCTCGTGTTGACATGTTGGAACTTTGGCATCACAAATTTGGGCATGCAAATTTCAAACAAGTAGCTAAAGTTTCTAAACTCGAAGCTGTTGAGGGACTTCCAAAGTTTGGAAAGGTGGAGAAGACTATTTGTGGAGCATGCCAAATGGGAGAATAAACAAAAGCAAGTCATCACAAGGTGAATGTGATTGCTACCTCACGGTGTTTAGAGCTTCTTCGTGTTGATCTAATGGGGCCTACAAGTACAGAAAGTCTAAGAGGAAAGAGATACATTATGGTCATTGTTGATGATTTATCAAGATACACTTGGGTTGAATTTCTTAAAGAAAAATCAGAATCATGTGAAAAATTGAAAATTCTCTGCAAGAGGCTACAAAACGAGAAAGGAGTTCCCATTGTCAAGATAAGGAGTGATCATGGCAAGGAGTTTGAGAATGCAAGATTTGAGTCGTTTTGTGAAAAAAAAGAAAAAAAAAATAGAATCAAAAGGGAATTTTTAGCTCCCAAAACTCCTCAGCAAAATGGAGTGGTTGAAAGGAAGAATCGAGTGATTCAAGAAATGGCTAGAGTGATGTCACTCAACAAGCAAATTCCTCGAAAGTTTTGGGGAGAAGCCGTGAACACTTCATACCACATTGGTAATAGAATATTCTTCCGAGTGGGAACAAAGAAGACCGCTTATGAGATTTGGAATGGAAAGAAGCTGAAAGTTAAGTACTTCTGAGTGTTTGGAAGCAAGTGCTACATTCTAAATGATTGGGAGAATCTTGGAAAATTTGATGCTAAAAGTGATGAAGGTATTTTTCTTGGGTATTCTACTACTAGCCGAGCATATAGGGTCTTCAACAAGAGAACTAAGACAGTAATGGAGTCCATCAATGTGAAAATTAATGATGCCATAACCAAGGTAGAAATGGTTGACGATGGGGAAGGATAGCACACCAAAGAATCCATTGTTGAGGCCGAAGCACTTGATATAGAAGCTGAAGGAACTACACCAAAAAAGGAATCAACTCCCTTCAACACAAGAATGGAAACGAGATCAATGTCTAGAACATCAAGTCCACTTACTCCTCTAGAAGTTCATCCTCCTATCTCCCGGAATGATGAAGTCTACACATCGAAGAAGTCATCCTTAAGAGTGATTAAGAACCATCCTGATAGCAACATCATTGGATCTTTAGATGAAGGTATTCGTCTTAGAAAAGGGAACATGCTCCTGGCCAATCATGTAACATATCATTGCTACCTTGCCCAATTTGAGCCAAAAATGGTAGAAGAAGCTCTCCAGGATGAAAATTGGGTAGAATCAATGCATGAAGAGTTGAATCAATTTATGAGAAATGATGTATGAGAACTTGTTCCAAGACTTGAAAATGTTCATGTCATCGACACTAAATGGATATTCAAAGACAAGACAGATGAAGATGGAGATAATTAGGAATAAATCTTGGTTGGTGGCATAAGGATACACTCAAGTAGAAGGAGTAGATTTTGATGAATCCTTCGATCCTGTGGCAAGACTTAAGTCTATTTGAATTCTTATGTCCATTGCATGCTCCATGAACTTCAAACTCTACCAAATGGATGTAAAATGTGTGTTTCTAAATGGATATCTGAATGAAAAAGTGTTTGTTGAACAACCCAAGGGCTTTGTGGATCCTCACTTTCCTGATCATGTGTTAAGATTGAAGAAAGCCCTTTATGGCTTAAAACAAACCCTTAGAGCTTGGTATGATCGGCTTACCCATTATCTTTTGGAGAGAGGATTCAAAAGAGGTTATGCTGATCAAACTCTGTTTGTTAAGAATGATGAAGACTACCTTCTGGTGGCTTAAGTATATGTTGATGACATAGTATTTAGAGCTACAATCGATGATCAAGCTATAGAATTTTCTGAGGAGATGAAGAAAGAATTTGAGATGAGTATGGTGGGGGAGCTTAAATTTTCTTGGGCCTTCAAGTCAAACAAAAGAAGGAGGACATATTTGTTTCACAAGACAAGTATGCTAGGAATATTGTCAAGAAGTTTGGACTAGACTCCAAAAAGCAGCCTCCACTCCCATGAGTTCTTCCACAAAGCTTAATGCTGATTCTTTTAGGGTGGAGTGAGTCCTACTTTGTATAGAAGCATTATTGGGAGTTTACTTTATCTTACTACAAGTAGACTAGATATTGCATTCGGTGTTAGTGTTTGTGCTAGATATCAAGCTGCTCCAAAGCAATCTCACTTGACTGCAGTAAAGAGAATTATATGATATATCAATGGTACTCAAGATTATGGATTGTGGTATTCCAAGGATTCAAATGCTTGTCTTACTGGTTATTCAGATGCAAACTGAGCTGGTAGTGTGGATGATTGAAAGAGTACCTCAGGAGGTTGCTTCTACCTTGGTAACAATCTTGTCTCTTAGATGAGCATAAAACAAAATTTCGTGTCTCTCTCTACAACTAAAGATGAATACATAGCCGCTGGAAGTTGCTACACACAACTCCTTTGGGTGAAGAAGTTACTTCATGATTACGGGATTCCTCAAAATACAATGTGTGTCTTCTGTGATAACACCAGTGCCATAAATCTCTCTAAGAATCCAGTTCCGCATTCGAAGTCAAAACACATAGAGAAACGTTATCATTTCATCAGGGACTTGGTGGAAGAAAAAGTTGTATGTCTTGAATTCATATACACAGATAATTAAAAGGCAGACATCTTCACCAAATCTCTCGATGGTCCACGGTTTGAATCTCTCCGTAAGACCATTGGTGTTGGTACAATCCCTTGAATCTCATGTGTGTTGTGTGCTTTTCCTCTTTATAATGTATCTTCTTGGTTGTAGGGCACACACTACTTTATTGGTTTATTGCATAGCATCTTTCTTGTTGTTTTAAAATGTTTTTACACTTTTTCCTGATCAATCTTTTCTTGCTTTTATGTTAAAAATCCAAAAACACATAAAAAGTAGAAAATCCAAAAAGTTTGATTGACTTGGTTGAGTGTTGTCTTAAAGCATGTTTTGCCTTATATCTTTGTACTAATGGCTTTGTGAATCTACGAGCTTAACTTGTCTCATATGCACTCATATCTTTGTGGAAAAAATCTTGAAATCTATGTGATTGTTGTAAATAGATCTTCAATCTTGTCATGAATGATTAGTGAATGATTTTATTAATCTTGAGACATGCATAGACTTGTGCCTATATATCTTCTCACTCTTTATTTTATTGTTTTTGCTGAAAGAGCTCACCAAATGTAAATCTCCAAATGAAAAGAGATATTGAGCTGCAAAAACCTATTGCAAATACTAGTATTTAACTAGGAAAAAGGGAAAGCGACCAAATTCAAATATACGATGCCAAAAAAGCCAAAGGCTAATTCATCAAATTGAAATATTGAATATTTCAGGCATCGATCTCACAATGAGATGTTTTGATTCAAAATGATCAAATGATATGATGTATATAGAGCCAAATGAAAAGTTTCAAAGAAATGTTCTCAAGTTTATGTGGGAGGTCATATATGCATATTTCTATAATTGAGATGGATCACGTTATCTAGTGCTAGTTGTGTATGCTTTGGTTGGATTGATCATTAAAGCTTCATTTTAGACTAAGGGCTATCTCATTTTTGATACCCACACACAACACACAAGTCAATGTTCAATGAATGCTATATTCATTTGTGTGATTGTACTTGTTTAAATGTATTTTCACAAGCTCAATCTTTGTTGATCAAATACAAAAAGATTTTAAAGTGTTTTAGCTTGTTTTTGGAAAATATTTTGTTTTTACAAAATGTCAAAAATTTCAAAAACAGTATTGCCTTATTTTGGCTCCTCAGTCGTGGGTTGGTCCAGTTGCATGCCCCAATCGCGAGCTCACTCCGAGATTTTTCGCGGCTCACTAGTGAGTCAAGGTCTCAGTCACAAAAAATACTTAGAAAATTTTTCAAAATTTGAGTTTTATGATTTTCGCGGCTCAGTGTGGCGACTTGTGATGGAAAACAAGAGTCTATGCAATAGAAAAATTAAATTGACGGATCTACTTCATTCACAATTGTCAACATGTGCCATATAAATTTCAGAATTAGAGAATAAAGTTGTGTACCTTGAAGTAGTGAAATTCAAAACCAAAAATTCAGAAGTTTTTGAGAAGACTTTCAATCTTCACTCCAATTCCACTAACTCCCAAGATGTGTGGTCTCTCAATCAGATATATGAGTTTGTTCTAAAAAGAATTAAAGAGTGTCCAACACTCACATACATACCAATTCATTGTTATATTTAAATCTGTATGTTTCTCTCTATATATCTGATTATCTAATTGGGCTATCATTTTGAGCCTTCCTAATTGGGCTTTAGAATGTGGCTTGGAGTGGAACCAAAAGGGAACAAATAAGACTCTAGCTCTAATGGGCCTTGGGCTTTTCTGTTAACTTTTGACAAGTCCAAAGTTACCATTAACTATATTCAATACCACTATATAAATATAGTTGCACTCTAGGCCTTATTAATAAATTATATCCCAAGACTTTATTGTACATGTAACCCCTTCATAAAATACTCGTAGTAACACAAAGTCATGAATGAAGACTGCCACTTTGTGAATTACTACATCTTAATTCTTGAGTACCCAGTTTAATCCTTTAATGTTATTCATCATATATTTATGAAATCCAATTTCATAAATATATACTTTAATCTCACTAAAGTGGTTAGACCTAACTCTTTGAATAAGAAATCCATTAAACTTATTTCAAGGGATTATTTTGTATCTCTGTTAAGAGACTATAAATTCCATCTTGAAAATATATGCTCCATCAACACTAAATGTGGCTGCCCAACATACTGAGGTTTTGACCGTTACTTTAGGTCTCACTCCTGATATATCAAAGTAACCTATACTTCATGATCATGTCCATTATTTTCTCAGGATTAAGAGTTCATGTAAATGAAAGTCGTGAGATTTATTATTCAATTGACAGTCATTAGGAGAATAATAAATCTCACGGTGGTCCTGTTCAATATGTTTTAACTCTTAAAACATATCAACATGTCAACTAGAAGTCATCACTACCATGACCAAGATAGATCATCTTAGTTGATATGTTATAATCTTCGTAGATGAAATGCCCAATTTCATCACCGACTACGAACCAAATTCTGAGTTTACAAAGAACTTGTGACTTATATCTTCTGTGACTAAATCACATAAATCACATACTACGCATCTCATGGACTATATGATAATGTCCAAACATTCATGTTACTATTATTTTAGATAATAATAAAACAACTTTATTAATTGCAATATTAAGTCATACATCATGTCATACATAATGTCATACATAGCATTATACAATAGGATTCTAGGGCACAAATCCCAATAATCTCCCACTTGCCCTAAAGATTATTGTGCATTAATCTAACTCCCATTCCCTCCAAATGCGACTCGAAGGTCCTTTGAGGCAAGGCTTTGGTAAAGGGATCTGCTAGATTATTTGCACTTTCAATCTTTGCTACCACCACATCTCCACGAGCAATAATGTCTCTAATGATGTGATACTTTCTCTCGATGTCTTGTGATTCCTTGGATCTTTTGATTGTGCAATTGTACCACTGTTGTTGCAGAACAATGTGATGGGAACTTGTTCCATTCTCATTACACCAAGGTCAAAAAGGAATTTCTTGAGCCATACAGCTTCCTTCGCTGCTTCACAAGCAACAACAGATTTTGCTTCTATGGTGGAGTCTGCAATACAAGATTGCTTGATACTCCTCCAAGTTATGGCTCCACCTCCCAAGGTGAAAACACATCCTGATGTGGATTTTCTGAGATTTAGATCCGATTGAAATCTGAATCTCTATAGCCAATGGGAATCAAATCCTCACAATGTTAAACAAGCATATAATCTCTCGTTCTCCGTAGATACTTGAGAATATGTTTTACAACTTGCCAATGTTTTGGTCCTGGATTTGATTGATATCGGCTAACCATGCCTACTGAATAACAAATATCTTGTCTAGTACAAAGCATGGCATACATGAGACTTCCTACTGCAGAAGCATAAGGAACTTGTCTCATCATATCTACTTGCTCTTGAGTTTTAGGCCTTTGATCATTAGACAGGGGAACTCCATGTCTGAAAGGAAGTAATCCTTTCTTAGAGTTTTGCATGCTAATCCGTTCTAGAACCTTATCTATATATCCAGCTTGTGATAAGCCTAACATCTTATTTTTGCGATCTCACCAAAGCTTGATCCCTAGAATAAAGTTAGCCTCACCCAAGTCCTTCATATCGAATTGGCTTGACAACCAAATCTTTACAGATGACATTACCCCTACATCATTTCCAATGAGTAGAATATCATCAACATAAAGCACTAGGAACATTACCACTTTATCTTGATGTCTTTTGTATACACATGGTTCATCAAGATTTTTTTTTTAAACCAAATGATTTGATTGCTTGATCGAATCTAATGGTCCATGATCTAGATGCTTGCTTAAGTCCATAAATGGACCTTTTTAACTTGAATACCATATGCTCTTAGTTCTTTGCTATGAAACCTTCCGGTTGCATCATAGAGATTTCCTCTTTAAAATTGCTATTAAGAAATGTAGTCTTGACATCCATTTGCCATATCTCATAATCAAAATGAGCGGCAATGGATAAGAGAATTCTAATAGATTTAAGCATTGCTACTGAAGAAAAGGTTTCATCTTAATCAATACCTTCTTTTTGTGTATACCCTTTCACTACTAGCCTTGCTTTAAAGGTTTTAACCTTTCCATCTATTCCTCTCTTCCTCTTGTAAACCCATTTGTAACCAAAAAGTTTAATGCCGTTAAGCGCCTTTACAAGATCCCAAACATGATTGGAATACATGAAATCTAACTCAGATTTCATAGCTTTGACCTAATGATGTGCATCTATATCACTCATTGCCTCTTCATAAATGTAGGGATCTGATTCAACCTCTTTTGAGATAGCTTCATAAGTTTCTCCCAAACCTATGAATCTTATAGGAGGCTGAAAAATTCTCCCACTACGACGAGGCACCTGTGTACTAGACATCTCATAAGTAGTATCTTGTGGTGTATCCAATACAGCCACATCATCCTTAGTTTCAACTATTGGTTGTTCTTTTATAGGTTCAATCATTTCAGCCAACACAACTTTACTTCTAGGAGTAAAATTATTTATATAGTCATTTTCCAAGAATTTAGCATTTGTACTAACAAAAACTTTATTATCCTTACGACTATAAAATAAATAACTCCTAGTTTCTTTTGGATAACCTACAAGTAAACACACTTCACACACTTCTGATTTTAGTTCTAATTTATCAGGCTTCTCTTTTAATACATGTGCTGGACAATCCCAAATGTGGAGATATTTCATACTAGGCTTACGCCCAGTCCACAATTCCATAGGTGTTTTGGGAACAGATTTTGATGGAACTAAATTCAAAAGATGTATTGCTGTACCTAAGGCATAACCCCAAAAAGGAATTGGTAAAGTTGAGTAACTCTTCATGAACCTAACCATTTCTAGAAGAGTCCTATTCCTTCTTTCTGCTACACCATTCTGTTGGAGAGTTCCAGGTGCAGCCAATTGAGATACAATCCCATTTTGTGTTAAGTAATCCTTGAAATCCCCAAGAAGGTATTCGCCACCACGATCAGATCGTATGGCCTTTATGCGTTTACCCAATTGATTCTCAACTTCAGCTCTAAACTCTTTGAACTTTTCAAAGGCTTCGGACTTCCATCTAATTAGGTATACATAACCGTATCTTGAGTAATCATCGGTAAAAGTGATGAAGTACTCATAACCTCCTTTTGTGGGTTGACATAGGACCACACATATTCGTATGAACTAATTCACACAATTCTTGGGCTCTCCTACCTTTTGTATTAAAAGGTCGTTTGGTCATTTTGCCTTCCAAACAAGATTCACAAACTGGAAATTCATCAAAGTCCATGGGCTCTAAGAGTTGATCTTCGATCAGTCTTTGAATTCTGTTTGAATTAATATGACCCAAACGCAAGTGCTAAAGATATGCATCATTAGTAGAAGGAAACTTTCTCTTTAATGATTTTACATGGAAGTCATTATCTAATTTAGAATTATATAATTCATGCTTATCAGGAGTTAAAATATAAAGACCATCCACAATATTGCTAGAACAGATAAACACTTTACCCTTCTTTATTACAACATTGTCTTTAAGGATAACACAATATCCATGTTTACCTAAGTAAGTTGCAGAAATTAAATTCCTACGAACATTAGGTACATATAGACAGTCTTCCAATATTAAAACCCTAGACTCAAAGCATAAATTAAACACTCCAACAGTTACAACCGGAATCCTGCTCCCAAAAGCCAAAGTAAGAAACAATTCTCCTTCCTTAAACTTTTTGTCTCCTAGAACCCCTGCAAAGAATTGCAGATATGATTAGTACAACCTGAATCCACACACCAGGAATCTGTGAGATTCTGCACTAAACATATTTCAAGGAGAAATGAACTTTTCATACCATTATTCTTGGCAGCTTTGAAAATTGGACAATTCCTCTTCTAATGTCCTTTCTCACCACAATGGAAACATTTTCCTTTGAGCTTCTTTCCTTTGTCAGCAACCGCTAAGACAATTTGTTTACCCTCTTACTTGGTGAAGTCCTTCTTCTTCTTCTTCTTACCCTTGCCTTTCGACTTGGGTTGAGAAGTAGAAGCTTCAGCCATATTAGCATCTACACTAGAAGTACCAAGGATGCCTTCTGCCGTTACCAACTCATTCATTAATTCAGACAAAGAATAAATCTTTTTGTTCATATTATAATTGAGTCTGAATTCCTTGAATGATTTCGGTAATGACTGGAGTATCATATCCACTTGGGATTCTCCATCAATATCGGCACCTAAAACTTCCAATGTATTCAGATTAGTGATCATTGTAAGATAATGCTCCCTAACTGAACTATTTTCAGCCATTTTGGTATTACAAATTTGCCTCATGGTTTCTTGCCTTGCAAAACGGCCTTGCTCACCGAACATCTCCTTTAGACTTAGCATAATGTTCGAAGCTAGTTCTACATCCTGCATTTGATGCTGTAGAACATTTGAGATAGATGCTAGGATGTAGCACTTGGCCATTTCATTAGATTTCTGCTAACGATCATATCGTTGTTTTTCTTCAAGAAGAGCATCTAATGAAGGAAAGCTAGGACATGGTTTACTAAGCACATATTTGTGCTCTTCAGCAGTGAGAACTATGTTCAAATTTCTTTTCCAGTCAACATAATTGGATCCAGTCAATTTGTTTTGATTAAGAATAGTAACAAATGGGCTAAATGATGCCATGTTCAAATCTGAAATTAATAAACATGAATATAATAAGTAAACTGGACATTATCAATTTAGCATATAATCATATAGTATGGAACCTTAACAAAACCATAATATAATATATGCAATGACAACCCAATCCCATAATTAATATTCCCCGAAAGCGAGGTCATACCAATCACTATGATCAGGTGAGAATTATTCTCATTATTAATGCTATCATGGTAACTCTTACCAAACAAAAATAATTTGTTGTATTTCCTTTAGCCTCTAAGTAATAATGACATAGCTCCGAAGGGAGGTTAACATTATATTTAGTCTAGTGTACACCATTGTCTAGAATCAATGTGAGTCGCTAAGTAACTCCTTGGAAGCGCGGTCGTTCTTAATGTAAAAACACATATCATCCATTATTAAGAAGTTTAATCTGTAGTTCCATGAATTAAACACCCTCCGAAGGGAGCAAGGCATATGCGCTAAGGCAAAGTATTTATTCACACTACTATAAACCGACAATGGAGGCCGTGAGATCCAACCCTTGTATCTCTCTCCCACTAAATGTTTTAAATTAAAGGTTTTTATTTTGTAAACATGCATAAGCTAATTACACATTTAGCCTTGCATTTTATTCATTTGAAAACACTTAGAAAAAATTCAAAATTCCCTTCAGTAGCATTTTCGCGAGTATCCCGCAACTAAGCTCTTCTCGCGAAAATGAAATAGTGAAAACACAAAATTCAGACAGAAACTTTCGCTACTGTCTTGCTACTATCTCGCGACTAAGCTCTTCCTGCGAAATTGAGTTTAGGCAAAATAGGGAAAACTCAAAAAATCAGACAGAAACTTTCACTACTGTCTCGCTACTATTTCGCGAGTAAAGCTTAACCTTGAAAAGTTTTGTGCTTCAGAAACATTTCTTACGAGTAACTTCGCGGGAAGCTAACCTGCAAAAAACTCGTGTTTTTAGTTTTTGAAGGAAAAATCTAAACAGTTTTCTACGGTTTTCTATGAACAACAAACTATCACCATATGAACATGATTGATGGAGTTTGATATCAAAATTGAAATTCATTGATGTTATAGCCTTAAAGTTCAATTTAACATACTTAAATTCAAATTTAAATAACAACATAACATCAATATCAGTTTTCATCAAATCATAGTTTCAACAAACATGCAGAAAATTAAATACATATATAATCTTCTAACATCATCTAACTATTATCTCTAATTCTAAAACTCATAAAACATGTTAAACAGATTGGAAATTTAAACCTGGCTCTGATACCATTTGATGGAAAACAAGAGTCTACGTAGCGGAAAATAAAATTGACGGATCTACTTCATTCACAATTGTCAACATGTGCCATATAAGTTTCAGAATTAGAGAAGAAAGTTATGTACCTTGAAGCAGTGAAATTCAAAACCGAAAATTCAGAAGTTCTTGAGAAGACTTTCAATTTTCACTCCAATTCCACTAACTCCCAAGATGTGTGGTCTCTCAATCAGATATATGAGTTTGTTCTAGAGAGAATTGAAGAGTGTCCAACACTCACATACATACCAATTCATTGTTATATTTAAATCTGTATGTTTCTCTCTATATATCTGATTATCTAATTGGGCTAGCCTTTTAGACCTTCCCAATTGGGTTTTAGAATGTGGCTTGGAGTGGAACCAAAAGGGAACAAATAAGACTCTAGCTCCAATGGGTCTTGGGCTTTTCTGTCAACTCTTGACAAGTCCAAAGTTACCATTAACTATACTTAATACCACTATATAAATATAGTTGCACTCTAGGCCTTATTAATAAATTATATCCCAAGACTTTATTGTACATGCAACCCCTTCATAAAATACTCGTAGTAACACAAAGTCATAAATGAAGACTGCCACTTTGTGAATTACTACATCTTAATCTTTGAGTACCCGGTTTAATCATTTTATGTTATTCATCATATATTTATGAAATCCAATTTCATAAATATATACTTTAGTCTCACTAAAGTGGTTAGGCTTAACTCTCTAAATAACAAATCCATTAAACTTATCTCAAGGGAATATTTTGTATCTCCATTAAGAGACTGTGAATTCCATCTTGAGAATATATGTTCCATCAACACTAAATGTGGCTGCCCAACATACTGAGGTTTTGACCGTTACTTTAGGTCTCACTCCTGATATATCAAAGCAACTTATACTTCATGATCAGGTCCATTATTTTCTCAGTATTAAGAGTTCATGTAAATGAAAGTCGTGAGATTTATTATTCAATTGACAGTCATTAGGAGAATAATAAATCTCATAGTGGTCTTGTTCAATATGTTTTAACTCTTAAAACATATCAACATGTCAACTAGAAATCACCATTTCCATGACCAAGACAGATCATCTTAGTTGGTATGTTATAGTCTTTGCAGATGAAATACCCAATTTCATCACTGACTACGAACCAAATTCTGAGTTTACAAAGAACTTGTGACTTATATCTTCTGTGACTAAATCATATAAATCACATACTATGCATCTCATGGACTATATGATAATGTCCAAACATTCATGTTACCATTATTTCAGATAATAATAAAACAACTTTATTAATTGCAATATTAAGTCATACATCATGTCATACATAATTTCATACGTAGCATTATACAATAGGATTCTAGTGCACAAATCCCAACAACTTGTTCGCGGGTGGAAGGTCCAGTCGCGAGGGGTACACAGAGATTTTCACGGCTCCCCTAGGGACTGTCTTGTGGGTAGAACTTTTAGTTATGAAAAACACTTAGAAAATTTTTCAAGAATCTTATCTTCTATGTGTTTCACGGCTTACCTGGTGACTAACTGGCAACTTGATCCAGTCGCGAAAAACGCGTGTTTTGTATTTTAAAGATAGTTTTTCAAAACCATTTTAGTTTTTCCCTCGATCTACTGTGACTGTTCATTATCTTCATCATTCGAACTTCTCTCTCTCTCACCGTGTTTGTGCGTACATCACCATTGTTATCCATCATTTCTGATTCGATCCTCAAGAAAAGGTATGGGCTCTGTCTCTCACAAAGTATTGTTGACATTTACTTCTTTTTCTCTTAAGTTGTATGGTTTACAGATATTTGTATATCTCTTGTTTGATCTTGTCTCTGATCTCATGTTTGAAATTGCTTTGTTTTGTTGATGGTTATGTATTGATCTAATCTATCTTAAGTACACATTGTGATGTTTGTGGCACACACACACTCACTTTCATGTTTGGAACCTAAATCCCAATTTTTAGGGTTTCTCTCATTACCCATGTTTTGGAACTTTCCCAATGCTAATAGTGTTTGGTGCTTTGTTTGGTTTTCTCTTTTGATAAAACATGATACAGGGGGAAAATGTCTCCATTCAAGAGAGTAGCTGTAAAAGGGGAAAACAACAAAGGAAAGGAACATGTCATTGATGTCGATGAACTCTCACCTAGAGCAAAAAGGACCCGCTCATCATCTGGAGTGTTCGATCCCAACAAGTTCTGATCTTATGCTGCCTTTCAGAATCATGAAAGGGTCTTTGATCAACCTTCCCTTTTTGACACCGACATTCCTCAATAGTTTGCTCATAAAGATTGGAATTACCTTCTATCTGATATTGATGACGCATATGAGGACTTGGTCAAAGAGTTTTATGCGAATGCAGTTGTTAAAGGCGAAGAACTTAAATGCTGGGTTAGACGAAAGAGTTTCTCAGTCTTTCCAACATATCTGGCTAAGATTCTTCACATCAATTGACCAATATTTAAACAATCACCAATTTACGATGATTTATGTCTAGACGAGGACTTACTCCGGGATGCTCTTGGAAAAAACTTGGAATTCTCATCAAATAGGAACTCAGTCAGTGTTTCCTCTCTTCCTCCAAAATTGAGGGTGCTTACAATCATCATGTTTCACAACTTGTACCCATTATCTAGCACTGGGTACATGAATTTTGGTTGTGCCCTGTTTCTTCATGATCTGATCTCTGATGTTGAAATTGACATTTGTGCACACATTTTTCATGTCTTGCGAAAAACAGTTCTTCGAACTGAATCACAGATATGCATTCCGTTTTGCTGCCTTATTTCTAGAATACTAAAGCTCAAAGGTATTCATCCTTCAATAGATGAGTCTCCCTGCACAAAACTAGCACCAATCAACATGTGTACGTATAACGCTAGCATAGGTCATAGTAGGAAGGGAATCAAAACAGAGACCTCAGCCTCTTACAGTGGTTTGCGCTCTAGCTCATCCACATCTGATGAGAAACTAGGCAACATTGTGAAATCTGTCAACGAGTTGAGTGCCAAGATGTCCGACCTTTCATCTATATTGCACCATCTCAACATTCGATGGGATATGAAGTTCACCTCTATTCAAACTCAATTGGATCAAATTCAAAGAAAACTAGATGATGATGAGGACTAGCTATTCCATGACAAAAAGGGGGAGAATTCTTGAGGGGGCAGCTCTTGAGGGGAGTGCCATTTTAAGGGGGAGCATGTTTCAAACATTGTTTTACTTTATGTTTAATGCTTTTTGTTTAATGCCTTTTGATACACTATGATTAATATGTTGTTTTTATGGTTTAAAACTCATGGTCATTATTATTTAATAATATTTATTCAATGTTTATTTACTGTAATTTGTACCCATGTTGCTTTTGTAAGCTTTTAGGGTTTGTTTCTACGTATTTTTGTAGGCTTTTGTGGTTTGTACCATGCTTATGCAGCCTTTATGCTTTGGTGCCTTGTACTTCAAGCTAAATGTTATGCATTTTCCTTAAGTACTCTCACTCTTGTGCCCTTGTAGGATTTTATTCCTAGATGCATATACTTCATGTACTGTGCATTGGTTGAATGTTGGTCATTCAAGTGATTTGCTTTGTACTTATCAGCTTAAATGTCCGAATGTTCATTCCAGGTGTGAATGAGCAATGTGGTCACTTTCTTACAGTGACTGTTTGTTTGGTCAAGCCATGGTGTATTACTTTATTCCATTTTGCTTGATCGTACTGTGCTTGGTCCATATGCATTACAAGCTTTCTCCATACAATAAACTTATTATGTTATTGTGCTTTAGGAGATGTTTTGGTCTTATGGTTCAAGAGCTTCACAGATTCTAGAGTTAGGTGTGAGTGAGTATTCCAATTGTTCCCAACTCACGCGTTAAGTCTAGAGTTTATTGTAGGGTTTTGTCATGGAATAGCTTAAGGGGGAGATTGTAAGGTTTAATTTAATCAACCATCTTGTTGGCTTTATTCCTTGCCAAATTTGCTTGTATTTTAGCAATTAGTAACCATGTATTTAGGTGAGAATCTTGTAAGGGTAGTGAGTGAGATAGTGTGAAGAAATGCTCAAGTTTGTGCAAAGAAGCAGGGACTCGCGACTAGATCTCGCGGGTGGCTTGTGGCTTGCAAGTCGCCAAAAGTTACACACGTGTCAAGCATACCAGAAGCTGAAGAGTCACGCCAGCTGTTGCACTACAGGACAAAAGTCCCAAGCTGGCCAGGCCGTTAGCTTGCGGCTTGAACTCACGACTCAACCTAGTCGCGAGGTCAAGTCGCCAGAACACCCTGTTTGGGGAAAAAAACTGACTCTTCGCATTCCATTCTCACCTTAGTATAAATACCCCTCATTCTCACGAATTATAGAGAGCTCCTAGAGAGAATTTTGAGAGAGAAACCCTAGAGAAAAACAAGATTGCCTCATCCGTAATTTTCACCCAAGAGACTCTTCAAATTCCTCTACTCTCTTCCTCTCCATTGATACATCCTTGAGAGGTTCTTGACCAAATCCTTTTCTCACCATATCCACGTCTGTGAAAAGGTTCTTTTGGTGCTAAGGGAAGCAGTTTGGAAGGAACCAATCATTATTGGTTGATACGATGGTTTATAGCAGAATCCAGTAAGTTAGAGAAGAAAAAGGTTCGACGCAACCTCATTAGAGCAAGAAGCTTGGAAGGCTTAGGTACCTGGGTAGATTAGGCTTGGAGGCTCTATTGTTGTTCATGTATCCCAACTACATTTTCTAGTGGATTATTGACCGCTTAGAGGACGGTGGAGAGGTTTTATGCCAAGGGCTTCGGTTTCCTTTTCGATAACACATCGTGTATTGTTCTTATGTTTACATCTCTCTTCCCTTTATCTTTACCATTTAATTACTGTTGTTATTATGATTATTTATGGTTTAAATTGTTTATCAATTCTGTTATAAGCTTGTTATCATTTTTCCACATACATTGTTTGATATAAAGCTTGAATTGGTAATTGAACTTTCATACAATATGATCCAAAATTCTGTAATCTCGAGAGCACTTTTGAACGAAACTTCATCCTCATATGAGCGCTACATGTGGGTCTCAGAAGATAAAAAATGAAGCCTGTACTTATCTATGCCAAAGGACAAATGTGAAGGTTATAATTTATGTGGTCCTCATGGAAATTGTATCATTGGTGAGTCACCTAGCTGTCAATGTGTAGAAGGATTCAAGCATAAGTCACCAGACACATGGAACCCAGATGAGTGGTCTAAGGGATATGTATGTATTACACAATTGACCTGCGAGGATAAAGATAAAATTGGGTTTGTTAAATTTGTTGGGCTCAAGATGCCAGATACCACCTATCCTGGGTGAACGGAAGTTTGAGTCTTAACGAATGCAGAGTCAAATGTTTGAATAACTGTTCCTCTACGGCTTATGCAAACTCAGATATTAAAAATGGAGGAAATGGCTGCGGCATGTGGTTTTGGGATCTAATTGATATTAGACAGGTTGCAGCTAACGGGCAGGATGCTTATATGCAGGATGTATATATTCGAATGCCTGCTTCAGAGCAAGGTAATAGGCCTATGGTCTTTATTGCTCTTTAATTTATATTTTCACATGCCATTGAGGCTATAATCTTTGTTGTTTCCATCTATTTTATTGCATTACTAAAATATTTTGGCTTTTCTACTTAAAGTCAATCATAAAGAGGAGAAAGACAAGCAAAAGATGGTCATAGTGATAGTAGTGGTTGCAATTGCGGTCGTTTTTGGGGTGCTCCTGATTACCTACTGCATTTGCGAAAGGACAAACTTCAGAGGTAATGTTTCTTTCTCTGACTCACTTTGGAAAAGATATTTCAAGATTGTTTAATTGAACTTTTAGAAATGTACAAAGCAGCTAATAAGATGTTGAACAAGAAAAGCTGTGAAGTTTAGCCATTTTATCTTAAAAAAATTAATGGTAAGGAATAAATTTGCAAAATAATGGTGAGGCTAAAATATGTTGTGGCCTACAGCGGGGGGACCAAGAGGGTGTCTCAAGCTAGTAAATAGAGATGGGCTGAAATTTGCTCAAAAAAAAAAAAAAAAAAAGGATGGGCTGAAATGGCCCATTGAACGAGAATCACAAAAAATAATCTAAATTTTGTTTTGACTAGGATTATAACCGTATATGTAAACACCAATTTATACTATCTTATGCAAGATTTCCAGTAAAGTTGGAAAAGCAGAAACTAGTACATTACTTTTAGTGAAAAAACCATGCCTTTCATCCATAAGCTTTCTTGAGAGAATCCTAGTAGTTTCATAAAATCCTGTGATCCAAAGTTCAAAACCACATAGCATTTCTTCTAGTGAGATGACTGTAGATCAAATATTCAAGGAGGTACCTTAATTTTTTTTTTTTTTTTTTTTGATGGGGAATAAGTACATTTCATTGAAGTGAAACTGCAATACATCAGAATTGAAACAAGCAACATAAACCTAAAGCAACATAAACAGCAGGACCGAAATTGGATAACAACAGAACCTGGAACATTTACAACATGTCCTCAATTAAGATCTGATGAATGAAAGGAGGAGAGACCCCTTTCCATGTGTGAGAGTGACCCATGAGCATTGCATCTCTAGCTAACTCATGGGTAGCCCTGTTGCCATCCCTTTTCAGATGCTGAAAAGTGCTCCAATCGAAGTCAAGAGCTTGAGATCTTATATCTTGCAGAATATGACCCAGATCTCCCCTGTTTTCATTAGAATTAACTGCTTGAATAAGGGCTAAATCATCAAATTCAAAAATAACCCTTGTCGAGCCCATTTCTGTTGCAAAAAGGACTCCTTGAAGCAAGGCTAAAGCCTTAGTTGTAGGAGCAAGAAACGCTAATGGGAGCAACTTGTTAAAAGCACCGTTAGTGGCCCTGGTGTGGTCTCGGATAATGACTCCAATACTAGAGTGATTCCCGTTATTATTTGTGGCCCCATCAACATTAATTTTGTGGAAACCCGAAAGGAGAGAAGACCAATGAACACTAACCGACGGGTGGGAAGGAAGAACAAATAAGTTGGAAGTGGTGAAGTTAAAATAAGGATCTTTTAGCAGTCTCCCAAACTTGAGAAGGAGGGCAACTAGCATCATTATGAACGGCATTGTTCCTATTTCCCAAAATGGACCACACAACCATGAAAAAGAGACCAAGATTAGTAGAGGACCCTTTCTCCATAATTTGGGAGGTAATGCCAATGAAATCACGCGTTGCCAAATCGTCCTCCAAAAAGGAGAAGCAAGGTGACTTGAAGAGCTTGCACCTTCTACCTCAGATTCCACCAAATCCTTAGCAACATAATAGGCACTTTTCACCAAAAAGGAGCCCTTTCTATTCCCCAACTAGATTAGAGAGTCTTCAGGGAAGCTACAATTGAGGGGGATTGTGAGGATTTCATTGGCTTCAAATTGCAAAAAGAGAGCTTTCACCAAGTCTGGCTTCCATCATTTGGAATTCTCATCAATGAAGGATGAAGCTATAGGGACATCACTGAAGTCCCTCGGAGAGGAGATAACTTTGTGAGTGGTTGGTGTTAGAAGCCACTTCTCTTCCCATATGTGGACTCTCTTGCCATTGCCCACCCTCTATCTAGTTCCCTTTCTAATAACCTCAAGGCTATTGAAAATGCTCCTCCAGGCATAGCTTGGGTTGCTACCCAACTTTGCATTCAAAAATATCATCATAGGGAAAGTATTTGGTGTTAGGACATATGTGATTCACTTATTAGGAACATATGTCAATATTTTATGTAGTTGGCTAATCCTTTGACAAAATGCACTTTACTTATATTTGGGTAGATCTAGAATGTGTTTAATACTTCAAGAAACCTTGTTTCAAGGTCAAGTGTTAAAGCCATGCAAGTCTGTCCAAGAATCAAGTGAGAAAGTGCTGAATTTTAAATCTTGATAGTTGCTCGAGACCTCCTTGACACATGGTTATCTGTCGAGCTCTTCAGCTAATTCTTATTGCAATCTCGATAGCTTCTCGATAGCTAGTCGATCGATCGAGAAAGCTTCTGTCCTCTCGACACCTGTTTGACACCTTCTGGATAGCTGTATCTATTGAGATTCATTAAACCTCAACACCTGCTCGACACCTTCTCGATAGCTGCTATCTGTTGAGATTACAGGAATTCAGATTTTTGTTTTTAGGCTAGGCTTTTGTATTTGTGTAGAGTTTCTTTTCTCACAACCCTAAACCTATATAAAGCTTATTTTAGAGGCCGTCACATAAGAGAATACAAGGAGAATATATGCGAAAGGTGATTGAAGCCTTATTCTCTCTGAAAGAAGCTACTGCGTCTTTGCGCCTTAGGGTTTTGTAACCAAGTGCTTCTTGATCTTCATTGTTGATGAAGTAAAGAACTTTGTAGCCAACATTCTTCTTCCTTAAGTTAGTGAGTGAGTCACGTACTAGGATTCGTGCAAAGGAGTTAGTCACGTATTGGTATTTGTGCAACATCAAAGGGTGGCGTTCATATATTGAAGAGTTCAGAAGTTCTGAAGGGTAGAAGGTTTCTGCTGTGAGTTCATCTACGGGAATTGTAAAGTCTAGGGACAAAGGTTTTGTACTAGATTTGAAACTTCTCTTTACTGTAGTGGATTGCTTTTTAGGAAGATTTTCCCCTAGGTTTTTTACTATGAAATTAGTTGGTTTCATTGGTTTTCCTAGGTCACATATCTTATCTTATTTATTATTTCCGTTGCATGATTTTGATATGATATTGATGTTTGTTTATTTTTAACAAGTTTTATGAATAAAAAATCTAATTAACAACTTGGGTTTAAAACTTGTTAATTCTATCAACCGGGGTCTAAATTTTCCAACAAATGGTATCAGAGTGGGTTCACTCTGATTGGATTAATTTCCTGAGTGTGATCCATTGACTTCTATTGTCATGGATAGAGGACAATCTTTATTTATACCTCCTTTATTTGATGGCACTAAATATGCGTAATGGAAAGTTCGTATGAAAATTTTTTTGTAGGCTTTAGGTGAACAAGTATGGCAAGCTGGGAAGCGCCTGTGGATTGTGATGATGCAACAATCATTGCGGCAAATTTCAACACTTGGGCTTTAAATGCTCTATTTTGTGGGGTGACCAATGAGGAATTTAAGAAGATATCATCCACAGAAGTTGCCAAGGAAGCATGGACCATTCTTGAGACCACCTATGAAGGTACCAAGGCTGTAAAGACTGTGAAGTTTCAAAGACTCACTAGTAGTTTTGAAGAAATAAGGATGGAGGAGGATGAGACCTTTGATGAGTTCTATGCTAAACTCATGGATATTGTGAATTATGCTTTTAACCTTGGAGATTTTATAGTAGAATCCAAAATTGTTAAGAAAATCCTTAGGTCCTTACCTAAAAGATTCCATCCCAAGATCACTACCATTGAAGAAGTAAAGGAAAATTATCAAATTTCTTTGACTGAGCTTATAGGGAACCTTCAAACCTATGAGATGGGATTAGGCTCAATGGGAAAAGGTGGAAAGAGTAAAAGCTTGGCTTCTAAGGGTATAGAGGAAGAGATTGAGGACTTTGAAAGCGAAGATGAAGATAAAGATGATGATGAGGATGAGGATCTATCATTCATAATTGATAAAATTATCAAGCTTCTTCAATTTATGAAAAAGGATAAGGGCAAACCTCCGAGGAAATCTAAATCCTCAAGGAAGGGCAAGAATGAAAAACCCCTCATCAAATGCCATGAGGGCAAAGGTTTTGGTCATATGAGGATAGAGTGTCCAAACTATCTCATAAAGGAAAAGACCAATGAGTCAAAAGATAAAAGGTTGGTTGCTACTTGGAGTTATGGTTATGGTCTTTGCCGCCATAATCGACAAGGTGATTGTGGAGAGTGCTAGTGACAGTGAGGATTTTTCTTCTGATGAAGTACCCAAGAAGTTGACCCTTCAAGAGGCCTATGATATGCACTGAATTCATAAAATCTGAAAAGACTTCTCATCTTTGTAGAAAAGAGCTGAATGAGGTTAAATATAAAAAAAACTAATTTGTTAGTCAAACTGGGTGAAACTACAAGGTTAGTTAAGACTCTTGTTATGGAGAATACCTCATTAGAAGAGAAGGTAAAGAATCTTGAGGTTGAGCTTAGTCAAGCTAGAACTCAAATAGAGAGGATGTCTAGTACAAAGCTTGATGAGGTATTGAGTGCTCAAAAGTCTAGTTCTGATAAGACTGGCTTAGGATATGTTGTTTCCTCTAGCCCCTCCTCTTCCACGGCTTCTGGAACAAGGACTGTCTTTGTGCCACAATCTGAAAAAGGTAATAAATGTATGAAATTCAAAACTGATCTGGCTAATTCTAAATCCTTTGCTAAACCTCATGTTTGTCACCATTGTGGTGTTTCTGGACACATTCGTCCTAATTGCTTTAAGTTGTATCCTCATAAGCAATTATCCAAACGGTCACAAGTTTCCTCTCAAGGACCTACACCTTTATTTGGAGAGTTATTAAAAGCTTTGAGCTTTTTAACTCAATCTCAGGAGAATCTTAATTCTTCTATGTCCTTTAGTAGACATACTAGGACATGTGCCTTTTCATCTTCGCGGCCAAAGACTCGTGCTGTATGGGTGAGAAAAGAGCCTAAGACTTAATTGTCTTTTATGTTTGTCCTCTACTTTAATTCTTTCTATCTAAAGTAGGACTCTCTTTGCTTGATTTCTTATCTGCTTTTGGAATCATGCTTTCATGTATCCGCATTTTTCTATCATGCTTTCATGCATATGCATCTTTCTTTCTGCTTTTATGTTGTTTATCTGTTTTTGTTTGGTTGTTTAATTTTATTTTGTTTAGTTTTTAAAATAAAAATAAAAATTGAAAAATCAGAAAAATCAGAAAAATACAAAAACAGTGTGTTATGTGTACTTTGGTACTTGTATACCTTAGATGATCATTGAGACAAAGTTTTCTAGACTTTGTATCTTTTGTAACTTAGATGAGTATCTCTATGCACAACTAAGCAAGTGAGCTTTGTGACTCTTGTTTGTGATGAGTAAGATTAAGTTATATATTAAAGCTTAACACTCATATCACTCTTTTTGACGGATAGGACTAGAAAATCCTAAGAGAAAGGCATAAATAACCATCTCACCACTGTTGCCCGCCAATCATAATATGACGCCTGTATGCTTCGACATAGCAAAAGTGCAGTGTCAAAGACATTTGTATGCTTCGGCAAAGCAAAAGTGCGATGTCAAATGCTTAACATCTTGGGTATTTCTTTTCTTTCTTTTATATGTCCATGTATGATATGCTTAAAAGAAAATATGCAAAGAAAATAAAAAGTAAAAAGATTAAAAATGCTTTAAATATGGTTGCAAGCATGTATTCTAGGAGATGTGGGAGTTATAAGATGTACCTCGAAGGTGATAGTTCATATCAAACAGTTATGATTATGTGTGAGTTAAAGTTATTTTCTCATATCTCAGATTATCATAACATGTATACACATATGCAATCTTGCGATGTTTTTCACATACAACACGCAATATTCTTTGCTACTTTTGATACATGTGCAGGTACAATGTAATTTGGCTATCACAATGTTTTACATGTGCTAATGTATGCTCACTAAACTGTCTTGACTTGTTTTTGAAATATAAAATTGGTTAGACTTGTTTAGTGTGTGTGTGTGTTTTGGAATCAATGTGCTTAACATTTTTCTTGTTAACAGATTTGTTTTTTATATGGTGTGCATCTTTCTATTATCTTGTCATCCATATCATCTTGTTTCATGATATTCATGCATTCATATGGATTTCTTTGTGCTCCCTTGATCATCCTTGATCATCTTTATGTTTTTCGGGTGAAGCCTTCTAGCTTCTTGTACCCTTTGTCAATCATGACAAAAAGGGGGAGAAATTGTGATGTGGTTTCTTTTTTAAGATTCTACATGTTAGGGGGAGAAATACATTTCTTTGTAAGGGGAAGATGTGTTTCATCTTGTTAGAGGGAGTGCTTACCTCCTTCTTCTTGTACCATGGATCTTGTGACAAGTTTTACATACATTGTGCTTATCTTTGATATTTAAATTATGATGTATATTTCTTTCACCTATCTCTACATGTGTTGTTTCTTTTCTATCTTTATACACATGTTTCTTATTACTTGTATGCAATCTATTATTTCTGTTTCACACTAAGATACTTTGATGAGTTTTGTTTAAAGTGTTTCAGAAATACAGGTTGTCAAAGTCTACTTGCCATAAATTCTCTTCTTGCAAATTTTTTTAAGAGTTTGTGTTAGGATAGATTTTATTGTATTCAACAAGTGAATATGAGTTGAGTGATTTATGACTTCTCTCATATGTTCATTTGTTTAGTGTGGTTTTATCACGGATTGCCAAAGGGGGAGATTGTTAGGACATATGTGGTTCACTTATTAGGAACATTGTCAATATTTTATGTAGTTAGCTAATCCTTTGACAAAATGCACTTTACTTGTACTTTGGTAGATCTAGGATGTGTTTAATACTTCAAGAAACTTTGTTTCAAGTTCAAGTGTTAAAGCCATGGAATTCTGTCCAAGAATCAAGTGAGAAAGTGCTAAATTTTAAAGCTCGATAGTTGCTCGATACCTCCTCGACACCTGGCTATCTGTCGAGCTCTTCAGCTAATTCTTATCGCAATCTTGATAGCTTCTCAATAGCTAGTCGATCGATTGAGAAAGCTTCTATCTCCTTGACACCTGCTCGACACCTTCTCGATAGCTGTATCTATTGAGATTCATTAAACCTCGACACCTGCTTGACACCTCCTCGATAGCTGCTATCTGTTGAGGTTACCGGAATTTTGATTTCTGTTTTTAGGCCAGGCTTTTGTATTTGTGTAGAGTTTCTTTTCTCACAACCCTAGACCTATATAAGGCTTATTTTAGAGGCCATCACATAAGAGAATACAAGAAGAACATATGCAAAAGGTGATTAAAGCCTTATTCTCTCTGAAAGAATCTGCTACATCTTTGCGCCTTAGGGTTTTGTAACTAAGTGCTTCTTGATCTTCATTGTTGATGAAGTGAAGAGCTTTGCAGCCAACATTCTTCTTCCCTAAGTTGGTGAGTGAGTCACGTACTAGGATTCGTGTAAAGGAGTTAGTCACGTATTGAGATCCCTGCAACATCAAAGGGTAGCGTTCATATATTGAAGAGTTCAGAAGTTTTGAAGCAGTAGAAGATTTCTGCTGTGAGTTCATCTACGGGGATTGTAGAGTCTGGGAACAAAGGTTTTGTACCAGATCTGAAACTTCTCTTTACTATAGTGGATTGCTATTCGGGAAGGTTTCCCCTAGGTTTTTTATTGTGAAACTGGTTGGTTTCATTGATTTTCCTAGGTTATCATATCTTGTCTTATTTATTATTTCCGCTGCATGATTTTGACATGATATTGATGTTTGTTTGTTTTTAACAAGTTTTATGAATAAAAAATCTAATTAACAACTTAGGTTTAAAACTTGTTAATTTTATCAACCGGGGTCTAAATTTCCCAACATTTGGCTTTATAGACTTTGGCCAAAAGAGAGTTAAGATTTGAAAGGATTCGTCATCCTTGCTTGGCAAGAAGAGCTAGGTTGAAAGCTTAGAGATTTCGAAATCCCATGCCCCCATAAAGCTTTGATTTGCATAATTTCTTCCAACTCACACACGCCAATTTAGACTCCTGATTTCTTTGGCCTCACCAAAAATTCCTCATCATTCTTTCTAAATCATCACATAAAGTCTTTGGCAATTGGAAGCAACTCATAGTGTAAGTGGGCACCACTTGAGCAACTGATTTTATGAGAACCTCTCTTCCCCTAATGGAAAGGAGCTTTTCCTTCCAACCAGCCAATTTCTTGCTCACCCTCTCTTTAATCTTAGCAAAGAATTGATTTTTGGATTTACCAATAAGAGAAGGAAGGCCAAGATACTTCTTGGGCTGAGAATATTGCATAGGGCCAAGAATGCTTAAGATTTCTTCCTTAACATCATTGGGAGTGTTGGGACTAAAGAAAATCGAAGACTTATCCGCATTGACTTTTTGTCCTGAAGCCGCTTCATAGGAATTAAGAATTTGAATTAGCTCGAGATATTGTTGGGTAGTAGCCTTGCAAAATAAAAAGGTTGTCATCTGTGAAGAATAAGTGGGCGATGTTTGGGCAGCCCCTACAAATAGATATACCATGAAGAGCTTGAGTACGGGCAGCCTGATGGATGAAAGCTAAAAGGCCTTCAGCACATTAGAGGATGAGGCCCAGAGAGAGGGGGTCGCCCTGTCTAAGACCCCTAGTGGGAGTGATATTACCATATGCTTCACCATTAATGATGACCGAGCAGGATAAGGAAGAGATGCATTGCATAATAAGGAAGATCCACTTCCCGTCAAAACCAAGCCTCTCCAAGGAGGTACCTTAATTGGAGTGCACCAAAGGTTCTAGTTAATTTACACAGACCTGCCATTCATGAACGAAACCATATAGGAAGAAACTCAAAGTTTTAAAGCTATTGTGAGTCGCAGCAGTAAATTATCTATTTGGAATGTAGAGTCTAGGTAGAATGGTTTTTTCAAGACTATAAAACACGTTCTTTTCTAGTTGATTGCCTTAGTGGGAGTAGGTTACTCATATAGTCCCTTTCCCTTTAAAGAGTTATCCATAGGTTTTCCACTTGAATCATATTATGTGTCTTATGCATTTATTGTTTTGCTTTATGACTTGGTCATTACTCTTTTTTGGTTATTAATATTGACATTTTGGATCACCTAATTAATTGATTTGATTTGATTTGAAATCAAATAATAATTATGTTGTATAATTAACTAGTTGATCTAAACGGAACTTAACAAGTGCCATATTCTTATTTCTTATGTATAATGTGAAGCTCATCATGATCTTAGCAGAGAAAATGGATAATAATGTGATGATAGACCAAAACATTGAAGGCCAAAGTGAAGACATGGAGGTCCCATTCTTCACCCTAGCTACCATAGTCATTGCCACTAAGAACTTTTCAAGCTATAACAAGCTTGGTGTAGGTGGCTTTGGACTTCTATATAAGGTAACTTTGCAGCAAGCTTTTATAAAGATCACCAAAAAAATAAATAAATAAATAAATAAATAAATAAATAAATTTTCACCATATTCAACTTCAATAAAATCAATTTGCAAATGTGAATTTTTAGGGTACATTAATAGACGGAAAAGAAATTGTTGTGAAAAGGCTTTCACAGTAATCTGGACAAGGATTAAGTGAGTTTAAAAATGAAGTTATACTAATCGCCAAATTGCAGCATCGAAATCTTGTTAGGCTTTTGGGATATTGCATTGAAGGGGACGAGAAAATGCTAATCTATGAATACATGCCCAATGGAAGCTTGGACTCCTTAATTTTTGGTTTGAACTTCATGAATATTTTTACCAAACTTAATAAAATTTTTTATTGTTATTTAAAGAAATGCCAATTTCTTGTTTCATATTCAAGTTAAACTTAGTATTAACATAAGTGAGAAACTTTTCAGATCAAATGAAAGCTAAAGTTTTAGGTTGGTCTATGCGCTTCAACATTATCTATGGGATTGTGTGAGGGCTTCTATATCTTCACGAAGATTCTAGATTGAGGATTATACATAGAGATCTCAAAGCAAGCAATGTTCTACTTGATAGTAAGATGAATCCAAAAGTTTTTGACTTCGATATGGCTAGAATCTTTGGTGGAGATCAAATTGAAGGAAACAAAAAATAGAGTCGTTGGAACTCAGTACGTATTCTTAACATGTTTTATCATTGATAATTTTTAATAAAATATTTTCATGCTTAATGATGTGTTTGCAGTGGTTATATGGCACCTGAATATGCCATTGATGGCCTATTTTCAATAAAATCTAATGTCTTTAGCTTTGGAATATTGTTGTTGGAGATAATAAGTGGAAAGAAAAATCGAGGATCTTTCCATCTGGACAATGCTCAAAATCTTGTCGGACATGTGAGTTCTCAAAAGATTTCATCCTCTATCTTATTACATATAATGATACAAATAATGATAAAGAATTTTAAAATGTTTTAGGCATGGAAATTATGGAAAGAAGGCATTCCTTTAGAACTGATTGATACTTGCTTAAAGGGCTCTGTAATCCAATTGGAGATTCTACGTTGCCTCCATATTAGTTTCTTATGTTTGCAACAACATCACTACGATCGACCAAATATGTCATGTGTGGCTATGATGTTACATGGTGAGAGTTCATTACCTAAACCCAAAGAGTTGGGTTTCTTCATGGGAAAAAAAATCAGCTTTATCAAGCAAGAACCAATCATCCTCAACCAATGAAATTACTGTTACCATGTTAGAGGCTTGATAGTCAAATGTCATATCAATTGCATTTTATAACATCTTATGAGTGATATTTACGTCTTTACATTTTGTATCATACACATTTGTATTCTCTATGTATGTGACATCAGTCTTACTATGAGATACTGTGCCCCTTGCTTGTTTTGAATTGATTGGTTTGGGCCAAATTCACGTGAATGGGTGGAGTCGTATTATTGCCTCTCAAAATAGAGATTCTACTGATTACATTTTTCCCTTTAGATTAAGGGTTTTACAATGGAGTCACTACTTATTTAATTATTGGAATAAATAAGAAAACCATAATTGAAAAATTCATAATTTTATTGATTTGAGAATGAATGTACATTGATCATAGGAAATTACATGGCTATGGTCCTAGATACAATTTAAGATAAAATACATGGCCTTGTTTCCTAGTTACAATCTAAAGATTGAAAATTACATGGACAAGCATTTGATCTACTAACTCTTGATCTAAGCTTGGAGGCTATGTTACAAGATGGGAAGGTGTTAGGCACCCACTTGCTAGGTAAACCGGTTTTCTAGACTATAGTGGCCAACATTTATGCCATATCAACCAAAATATTATCAATCAATTACATGTTCATTGCTTTGCTTCAATTTAATGTGTGCATATGACAAACCCTAATTTTATTTATTAATCATTACATTTGGATTAAAAAAATAACTTCTAGAGAATGTGTGTGAATGGTGATGTCCTAAATTCAAGTATTTGAAAAATTATGAAATTATCATGTTTTTCTTCAAATTTTGGATATGGATTTAAGATCAAAGCTAATGTCATGCATGACTATATGATGAACATCTAAGAACATGTGAAGAACAATATGAACATCATTCAAGTATATCAAGAACAGTTAAGCACATTCAAGTAATTTAAATAATCCACTAGCATGCTTTAACCTTAAATTAACATTGTAGTAACATAAAAAAAACAATTTAGAGAATGAGATTAGACCTGCATGCAAAATCCACACAGTGGAAGAGGAGGCTTTTGGTAGAGTTCCTATGGGTGGAGTAGAGAAGAAGAACTAGGAGAGGGGGAATGAGGCTCACTCAATATCTTAAGCCTCAGGAAGACCAAAATATGCCAAGACTAACTCTACTTTACTATAACTGAAGAAGGGAGAAGAGAGGATTATGTGTCTTTTAAATGGAGGAGAGGGGGGTTTATATGGTAGCGGTGGAGAAATTATGAATGGAATGACATTCAATGAGGGTTCACAAAGGATAAGAGAAAATCATGAACCTACACCCAATTTCATATTTTAGGGAAGGTTGGTGCATTAAATTCAAAGGTTGGTGGCATTAGTGAGCAAGCAAAATGACTAAAATTTCAGTTTTTCCAGTAGCTCTTGTAAGAGTCCATAGAGCCAACTTCAAAAAATCATATCTTACTCAATTTTAATCGAAATTGTCTCATTCTTATGCTCAGATTAAAGTATCCAGATGTTTAGTTTCTATAAAAATTAACCTCACTCACAAAGTCATAATGGTTTGGGAGATATCAAAGAAAGAATGGGCAGATATCATTTCTTGGAAAATGGTTTCAGCATAATTAACATTATTAGGCCCCAAATTAGCTTCCAATTAACATTAATAGGCCCCAATTACTTCCATTTCAGAAATAATCACCCTTAAATCATGACCTAATTATTCCAATTAAAAATAATTAATGATTGACTATCTAATTAAAACCTAACTATAAGTTTCAGATCTAGCCAATTGAATAATGACACGTTATTAATTTCAAATTGATTATAATTATAATCAATCAGAATTAATTGTTCATGATCACATATAATCAGACTTAATTTGTGAGAGTGCATCTCAGCTATTAAAACTTGATTCGATGATAACTTTCAATCCAATTGTCTAATTAAGGCTTGTGACCAGTCAATTTGATCATTACAACATCAAGATTACTTTGATGAAATGAAATTAAGGATCTACTGGTCACAATTAAGATGTTTATCTCCAAGGTAAAATTACTCTTTTATCCTCCATGTGAGATTAAATGTGGGTTGCAAAATTGAGTGTCAACACTTATATGAACCTTATATGCTTAAAATGGCTTCTAAAATATTATACAAGTTTGAGACTACTTTTAATCTATGTTACCAGCTTTGAAATGAAGAAAGAAGTATTTCAAATGAGACTTCAAGTTCTCATTTTAAAATCTTCCCCCCTTAAAATGGTTGGCTAAAAGATGATGGTGATGGATTTTAGTGAAAAGTGGTATGGATTAAAATTTGGTGTTTGCTTATTGCCTTATATTGTTTTCGACTTATTGCATTAATTATAAAATCTGTTAGGGTTCAAAGATTTGCTGGCAATCCTAATGACAAAACATGCCAAAAATTTGGGTTGCATCAATAAAATTGTATTAGGGTTTAGGCTAGGTCAAAAGTTGCTTATAGGCGACTAACTTTTAATAAGCTGAAATATGAGATTGATCATCTCTTCCATATCTTTTCATGATAACGAATTTCTAAGTGAAACTTGTTTAATTGGAAAGTAGACATCCATGATTTCACCAACTTTTGGTTTGAAATGAATGAGATATAGTTGTTCGGAAATGGCACAATTAATATTGAATCTGAGAATCTAGGTTGAGTGAGAAGGAGAATTGCTTGAGAGAAATCGTAACAATGTGCAATTTGATTGTTGTCAACCATGCCCTAAGCATGAGTCAACCATGCCCACCAAACCCTAAGGTTAGGGGCAACATTCCCTTATGGTTTAGTTAAAATAATGACAGGGAAAATGGGCATTTGTCCCTAATTTACAAACTATGTAGTGAAATGCCTCTATTTTGAAACTATTTAACTAAATGTCCATGTTTTTGAAACTCAATTTTAACAAAATCGAGTTCTGTGTAAAACTTGATATCCTCAAAATTGAGTTTTATGTATATTTTTAAGTGGAACTCGACATTAGCAATGTTGAGTTCCACTTAAATTTTCAAAAAAATTTAAGTGGAAAAATATGCATGGACTCAACATTACTAATGTAGAGTTCCATCTATAACTCGATTTTGTTAAAATAGAGTTTCAAAAACAAAGACATTTTGCTAAATAGTTTCAAAATAGAGGCATTTTGCTGCATAGTTTGTAAATTAGGGTCAAATGACTATTTTTCCCAAGTAATGACTATAATTGTGCAATTATAATGGTTTCTTGTTACCAGGTAGGAGACATAATGACTATAAATGTGTACAAGGATCAGACTCAACTAGGATAATATTGAACTATGGAGCAAGTTATGGAAGTTATAAGTAAAAGGAAAGAATTCAACAAGTATGTGGAGTATGTGAGACCTATTGCACCTTGTGTAAAGTTGTAGAAGATAATGTGTTGCATCTATTCACTCGATGTGATTTAGCAAGGGTGATATGGTTTGGGGACCAATGGAATCTCCGCATAGATAACAAGGGGCTACAAAATGATCAGTTTCTAATCAAGTTTATGGTGAACCCACCTTTTAAAGAAGAAGAATTGCAAATGCCAAAGGAGAGCTTCACTATCCTATAAAGATCGTGAAATGACATTGGAAATCGCCTCACTAACTGATGATGCAAAGTCACTGTGTACCTCTCTTTGGATTATAAACTACATTGGATTTTAAGGGACAATAAGGAATGTGTAAATGGAATATACATAATTGTAGAATTCTTTTTTTTATTTTTATTTTTATAGATTGTTTACAATGAATATAAAGAATTGTATAAATTTTTTGAAAAATTGAGTTCGTTAAATATGAAGAATTGTATACGGTCTATGAGAAATGTGTACATTGAATGTACATAATTGTGTACGTTTTTTGAAAAATTGTGTTCATTGAATAGACAGAATTTGATACATTATTTGAAAAATTGTGTTTGCTGGATATACAGACTTGTGTTCACTAATTCAAAAATTGTATACATTGAATATATAGATTTGTGAACATTCTTTAATAAATTGTGTGTATTGAATATACAAAATATGATACATTATTTGAAAAAATGTGTACATTGAATGTACGAAATTGGGCATGTTTTTTCATAAATTGCATATGTGGAATGTACATAATTATATTCATTCTTTAAAAAATATGTATATTAAATGTATGTTGAGTATTGTACTATTGTTTTTTAGTCTTGTAACAGGAGTTATTTCCTTAAACTACTATACACATTCTGAATTGCCATAAGAACTCTTTTTGCACACATGGATTCAAATTTCATTGACAGAATTTAACGGATAAGTTTGACAGCTGAGAAGGGAGAAATCATAAAGGTTCGATTAGACAATCATGCACAAATACTTGAAGAATGCTCTTTGAGCCTGATGGGTCGATTTCATACGATGAGACCAATCTACACTCGAGCTGTAAAGAACCTTCTCCGGTTGGTTTGGAAATTTGGTCAAGACTTGAAGATCACTGATGTTGGCAACAACCTTTTTCAGTTTAAATTTTCTATGGAAAGCCAACTGACTTGGGTCATAAACAATGGTCCTTGGAGCTTTGATAACCATATATTGTTACTACGAAGATGGGAAAAAGGGATTACTACTTATTTAATGGAGTTTAAATGTATATCGATTTGGGTATAGGTGTGGGGCACCTCTCTTGATTGGCTTCTTTGTATTCATGTAGAACTGCCATTGGAGAAGCCAATCAAGAGAGGTGCTCCAATTCTTAGTCCAAAAGGGGATAAAGTTTGGATTGCATCCTAGTATGAGCGTTTAGTTGGATTGTGCTTCAATCGTGGCATAATTGGACATGAAGCTAGAGATTGTCGTCACCCAATATCGCCTGTTGATGGAGACAAGCCTTATGTTGAGTGGCTACGGATTGGGAACAAACTAGCAAAGGATCCGTGAGGGAGAAAACCATCGAGTCCACCATGACGAAACACAGAGAAGGCCAATGAACGGGCTAGGGATCAGCCACAACCACCCCGAGAGAAGCAAGGAGGCAAGGCAAATGGCATTGCTGCAAATCAGGAAACTATTACAATTATGGAACCAGAGTTGACTGAATTCATGGGAGAAGGAGTAAATGCATCCATTACAAATCAAATAAGCATGGATCATGCCCATAATTACTCCATGATGCTAACAGATAAATTAGAAGGGGAGCAAGTAACTGATATTTTGGGAGAGATTTTAGTAACTGTGCTGATTACATTTATGGAAAATGATAATGAGGATATCTGTGGATCACCAAACTCTGAAACCCTAGCAGCTAAAGCAGAACTTAATGTGTCATGTGGCTCCACACGTGGTAGCCAGGAAAAGCTTGCAAGTGAAACTCAGATGTGGAAAAGGAAAGGTGGAACCATAAAACAAAAAACATAGGATTGGGGTTGAATAGAAGGAGGGCAACACTGGGGAAAGGAAAAGGACAAAGCGTAAATCCAATGATCAACCATGCATAACGGTGGAGGCTGATGTCTAGCTCTATCGAGCACAATGAAAATCATGAGTTTGAATTGTAGGCGGCTTAGGAACCCCTGTGCAAGTGCAGTCCTCTCTCACTTGCTGAGGGAAAAAGCTCCCAACGTTTTGTTCCTGATGGAGACAAAACAAACGATGGATGAGATGAGAAAGATTGAAGCAGATTTACGATATGACAATTTGCTTGTTGTTCCCTGTGTTTGTAGGGCGGGTGGATTAGCCATGCTTTGGAAGGATGAGGTTAATTTAGATGTCCAAACCTACTCCTTGAACCACATGAATGCTCGTATCATGAATAATCCAAACTCCCCTTGGAGACTTATGGGTTTCTATGGCAGACCGAAGGAACAACAGAAGCATGAGGTTTCTTGAAACACTTACACTTTAGAGATAATGTGTCGTGGGAATGCATTGGAGACTTCAATGAAATTTTGAGTTCTTCAAAGAAACAAGGTTACCGTCAAAACACTCTTGGCTAATGGAGGAGTTTTGGAGTACACTACTACACTGTGGATTAGTGGACATTGGTTATCAAGGTAATATTTTTACATGGCGAAATGGCTAACATGGTGAAGCTTTTGTTTAAGAGAGGCTTGGTAGGGCTTATGCAACAATCGAATGGAGGGAATTATTTCCACAAGCCATGGTGCGGCACCTCCAAGCATCATACTCAGACCATGATCCGATCTTACTCACTTTGCAAAGGAATACAAACAATGGAAGAAGGAAAAAATTTCAAAAAAGATTTGAAGAAAAATGGGCAACACATCCGAAATGTGAGAAAATTATCCGAGAAGTTTGGAATAGGGAAGCTCCTTTGGGCAGCCCAATGTTTCAGCTATTCTAAAAAATTAATGTGTAGATTGGCCCTGGTAGCATGGAGTAGAAATATGGGAAGTTTTAAGACAAGGCTAGAAGAAATCAAAAGCGTATTGGAGTAGCTCAAGGTAATGAAAGATGCTGAAAATTTAGGCTTGATACAAGCTGTCAAAGATGAGATTCATGCCCTATTATATCAAGAGGAGTTATCTTGGAGACAAAGATTGCGTGCTATTTGGTTTCCTAGTGGTGACAAGAACACAAAATATTTCCATCAACGAGCTAGCCAACACTGAAGAAAAAATCACATTGAAGGTTTTATGGATGAGTTGGGGGGGGGGGGGGGGGGTGGGGGCTGGTGCACATCAAATGAGGAGAACGAGAGGGTGGAGGAGGAATATTTTCAGAGGCTTTACACCACTATAAATCCGAATGAGAGGGGGGTTGTCTTAGACAAGGTGGATCAAGTTGTCACTCCTAATATAAATCAAACACTCGTCTAATCATATTCACATGATGAGATCAAACGGGCTCTCTTCCAAATTCACCCTTCAATGTCTCCAGGCCCTAATGGTGTGTCTCCTTTCTTTTTACAAAATTACTAGAATATAGTAGGGATTGATATTACAAAAGCTGTGTTGTCTGTTTTGAACTCAAGTAATTTTTTATGAAAAATGAATTACACCCACATTGTACTCATACCCAAGGTAAATGAGCCTAAAACAGTTGCTGACTATAGACCGATTAGCCTTACAAATGCTGTCTCTAGATTGGTTTCAAAAGTGTTAGCAAATAGGCTAAAATTGATATTGCCCAGTGTTATTTCAAATTCACAAAGCGCTTTTGTTCCTCACTACTTAATTACTAATAATACTACAGTAGCATTTAAAGTTTTGCACAGGATGAGAAATAAAAGAACAGGGAGGAAGGGGTAGATGGCCATTAAATTGGATATTATCAAGGCTTATGATCGAGTGGAATGGGGCTTTCTCTGGCATATTATGATCAGATTAGGTTTTGATGTTCAATGGGTTCAGTTAATATGGAAACAGTTTGTATTGCTTCATATTCAATGCTTAAAAATGGAGAGCCTAAAGGATACATCAATCCATCCTGGGGAATAAAGCAAGGAGACTCATTATCCCTTTACTTATTCCTATTTTGTGCAGTGGGCCTTTCCTCTTTGATTAGATAAGCTGTTGCATCCTAGAGCCTCCATGGTATTTTATCCTACAACAATGGGGTATGCATATCTCACCTTCTAATTACAAATGGTAGCTTCATTTTTTGTCAGGCTATTGTGGAGGAATGCCAACACCTCCTTCGGTTAGTACGGTGTTATGAGAAAGCATTGGGCCAAGAAATTAATAGGCAAAATACTTTGATTTTTTTTTTTTCAGCATAATACAAGGCCCGATGTTAAAAGGGATATTCAGAGAATGATGGGGGCAAGAATTATGGACGATTGTGAGAAGTATTTGGGCCTTCCAATGGTGGGTGGTAAGTCAAAGGTGAATACTTTTAGGGATCTTCGGGAGAAAATTTCAAAGAGAGTTATGGGGTGGAAAGAAAAATTCATCTCAAAGGCAACTAGGGAAATTTTAATCAAAACAGTGGCTCAGACAATACTTTCCTACACTGGGATTTTTAAAATCCCTAAGTCCTTATGTGATACAATAAACTCTACCTTGGCAAAATATTGGTGGGGTCAGACAAAAGATAAAAAGAAAATCCATTGTGTCAATTGGAAGAAGTTATGTACTCCTAAACAAAATGGTGGCATGGGCTTTAGGGATATTCAAGCTTTTAATCTAGCTTTGCTAGCTAAACAAGCATGGCACCTAATCCATAATACTTACTCTCTATTTTATAGGGTGTATAAAGCAAGATATTTTCCTAAGAGCATCCATAGCAGTGCAGCTAAAAATTTAGTTTTTTAACTCCACAAAAAGTTACTTTATCTATTTTACTTACACACATGCTGTAGCAATGGATCTATTTTAGCTTTCAACACAATAACATAATATATCCCACTACCCAAAAAACATTATAGCACTAACCATAACCACCTCTACCATCAGCCACAGCCACAGCCACAGCTACAACCACCATTAGCACCGGCCGCAACCACCACTCTACTTTGGTAACCACAACACAACATAGAAAAAAAAAAAAAAAAAAAAAAAAAAAACATCAAACCACAACCCCAACCCCATCACCACCAGCCATGACAACCACAACCACAACCCACTGCCCCTGCCACAACCACAACCACAACCATAAACCACAAAACTCATAGCCAAAATACACAAAATCCACTGCCAAAGCCAAAATCATCCACCACCACCATAACCAAAATCCACAAACCTACTATCAAAATCATCCACCACCACTACCATAGCCAAAATCAACCACCACCACCACAGCTACGAAACCCATATGAAAATACATTTAAAAAAATAAATAAATAAATAAAAACCACAACCACAACCACAACCACAACCCCATCACCACCAGTCACCACAAACCACCAGCCACAACAACCACAACCACAACCCACTACCAAAGCCAAAATCATCCACCACCACCATAACCAAAATCCATAAACCTACTATCAAAATCATCCACCACCACTACCATAGCCAAAATCAACCACCACCACCACAGCCACCAAACCCATATGAAAATACATTAAAAAAAAAAACACTCAATCACAGCAAAGAGAATAGAGAGATAGGCGGCAGCGGTGGCTTGCAGCTTGGGTTTGATTGGCGTTAGGTGAGCGTTGGGATGGAGGACTAGGCGGAGCCATGGATTGACGGCTTGGGGCTTGAGTCAACTTGGGCTGGTGACGTTGAGGCTGGTGGAGGCGTGGGTTGAAGACGTTGAGATAGAGTGGGTCAGCTTGGACAAGTGATGTCAAGCTTCGGTGGCAGCGATGCTGACGATGGTCAGGCCAGCGGCCGTAAACAGAGTGAGCTTGGATTGGAGTTGAGAGAGTGAGCTTGAGACTTGAGCTTCAGATGATGAGAGTGAATGAGAGACCGATGTGATAAAAGAATGAATTAAAAAATAAGCAACTTGTACTGGCTGGAATAAAAAATTACTTTTTTTTTTAAGCTCTAAGCTACAGTGCACATCTATCTATAGATGTGTACTATAGCAATTCAGCTAAAAAATTTAGCTATTGCTCCACTGCTACATGGGGTTTTTTTTTTTTTTTTTTTTTTTTTTTTTTTTGTGTTTTGGCACATCTAAAATAGTTATATAGCTATTTAGCTCCATTGCAGCAAGTGCACTAATTGCTCATTCATGGATGTAGTTCTTGGAAACAATCCCTCTTATGTATGGCGTAGTTTGCTGCCAGCAAGGGAGATTATCAGGGAGGAAGCGTGTTGGAGGGTGTGCAAAGCTAGAAAAATTGAAGTTTCAACGAATAAATGGCTGTCCCATAAACCAGTTTTCCTTGGGGAGGCTCGGCCAACCATGTTTGTAAGTGAGCTGATGGACACCGAGACTATGCAGTGGGATAGGGAGAACATCTTTGATCTCTTTGCCTATAGAACCCGAATGGAAATCCTCTCTATTCCATTGCAGAACAACACAGCAGGAGACAACCTGATTTGGAAGGAGAATGGTAGCAAAAATTTCATGGTGAAATCAACGTACCAGGTAGCATTGAGAATAAAGGACCAAGCCCAAAGTGAGCACTCAAGGGTTAGGTTGGAGGGCCACTATGGAAAAAAAATCTGGAAACTAAATGTTTCTCCTAAGGTACATACGTTTCTTTTTTCCAATATTCTGCCTACACAAGAAAATTTGCACAGGCGTAAATTACAGGTGGAGCCAAGGTGTGGGCTGTGTTGCCAGTGTACAGAAACTGTGAACATGTACTATGGGAGTGCCCGTTAGCCAGAAATTTTTGGGCATTTAGTAGTGGTAAAATCCAGAAATACCCAAATGCAGCTCAAGAATTTTACTCTCTTTTCAGGTTGATGATTGACTGAATTACTCAACAGAAACTAGAGCAGTGGGCGACGGAGTCTTGGGCGATTTGGAACGCAAGAAATAAATCCTACTGTGAGAAAATCCAACGGGACCTGAAAAATATTCTTAGGGAGGCTACTGGTTTTTTAGTGGAGTATCAGCGACTGAATGCAGCAAAATTATAGGTGCTGGTTTCGAGTTTCTGTTCTCTGCTCTGCTATCTGAAGGCTGTTGTTATTTCTTTTTCTGGTTTTGACATGTACTGGTTTTACTATAATTATTTTGTGGCCCTCCTGCACTGCCCAAGATGCTCATGGCCAATCTTGTAATACAATAGTTTTACATCAATAAAATTTCTATTCATTATCTCCAAAAAAAAAAAAAAAAAAGTATGCAAATGTGTACATTTTTAGGAAAATTGTGTATCATGAATGTACAGAATTGTATACATTCTTTGAAGAATGAGTGTGTTAAATCTACATAATTGTTTATATTATTTGAAAATTGGGTATGTTGAAAATAAAGAATCATGTACACTCTTTGAAAAAAATATTATCCGTTTAATATACATAATTGTGTTCATTTTTAGAAAATGTATAGGTCAAATATACAAAAATGTATACATTTTTCAAAAAATTATGTACATTGAATGTCCAAATTTTGTTGAATCATTGAAAAAAATGTACACTAAATGTACAAAATTATGTACTTTCTTCTAAAAAATTCGAACATTGAATTTGAAAAATTTTGTTCATTCTTTGAAAATGTGAATTTCAAATCTACATAATTGGGTACAGTCTTTGAGAAATTGTGTACCTTATATCAAAATAATTTTGTGCATTTTTGAAAATTGTGTATGTTAAATATACAAAATTGTGTTTATAGTTTGAAAAATTGAGAACGTTGAATGTACAAATTTCTCTACAATCTTTGAAAAATTATGTGCTTTGAATGTACACAATTTTGAACATACTTTGGATTTTTTTTTTTTTTTTTTGGTTGAATGTACAAAGCTATGTACATTCTTTGAAAAATATGTATATTGGATGTACATAATTGAGTGCATTTTTCAAAAAATTGAGAACATTAAATGTACAGAATTGTATACACTCTATGAAAAATGAGAATCTTGAATGTGCTAAATTATATATAATTTTTTAAAAAAATTATGTACGTTAAATATACAAAATAGTGCATATAGTTTGAAAAATTGCAAATTTTAATGTACATAATTTGAAAAATTGACCATTGGAGGTGGTTGGTCTAGTGGTCATGGGCTTACTCCTAAGGGTTTGGGAGGTGGAGGTTCTAGGTTCGAATCCTCAAAGGAAAGCACCTGGAAAATAACTTCATGCTCTCGGCTCTTGCTCAACAGCTCCCTTGATGGGGCTGGGTGCATAAATATTACTCTTCCAAATCTCTTGCTCTTGCACGCCTAGATCTAGTGGGTAGTGCTACTATGGTCATGCCCAGGTGGAAGACGCCAACTTTGGTCGCCCCTTTACCCATTTTTTTGTTCATGGAAAAATAAAAAAACGTTTGAAAAACTAAAAAGTTGTGTACAAAATTGAAAAATTGTGAGAGTTCAATAAACATAGTTTGAAAAATTGAGAGCGTTTAATTTTTTATGTTGAATCTACTGATCTTGAGCAAGAAATGAGATTGCCTTCTATATCTGAAAGATTTAAGGTGTATTCCTTTGTGCAGATCTCTCTTGAAGATCCAACCATACATCTCGAGATGTCTGCAAAACTAATTACATCACGTGAATGACATGTGAGAAATTAAGGGGAAAACGAACGTAGCTGTAGGCTTGTGCTCTGAGCGACAGTAGCCTTGTGCTCTCTGGACTAAATGTCTAATATGCATGGCTCCCAATGCTAATCTCTATAGCCTTCTACTTAAGGTCATGCATGATTTGGGTCCGTGGGGCATGACTGATACCTTAAACCTATCAGATTGGGTGACCTCTAATCTGTCATAAGAGCATCTCCAGCAGATTAGTCAAATTTTTGTACTATTTGGATAATGAACAGTGACATTTAGCTTTTAACTACCCATTTTTTCAAATACACTTTCCAACAGATTCTTTATCCCATTCTCTATCTCATTTAAATATTATTTCATCATTCATTTTTTATTATTTTTTTAACAACTACACATCTTTCAACATTTTTTATTCAATACTCGATTATTATAATAGAAAAAAACATTTGAAGGATGTACAGTAGCCCATCAGATTTAATGAGCTACTATTCATGAGCCAAAAAAAATTCAAGGCTTAGAGAATCTATTGAAGACCATTTTTTTGGTCTCATTATCTATTATAGAGAATATTTTGCTTTTAGCTATACCATTGGAGATGCTCTAAGTTATAACAAACTCAAAGCCCCACAAACTCAAAGGCCTTATCTTGCAAGATTGTCATGTTGGTAGCACGAGCTATTTCCCATGTATGTTTGGGATAAGTGGATGGAAGCGAATGAAAGATATTTATGCATTGTGTGGACTTTTTATTATAGGCAAGTGGGAAAATGTTGGCATTTTGGCTAGTGGGAAGGCCCAAATTGGCGCCTATGTGAGGAACATATTAGGAATAAAAACCCTAGCCTTAGGGTTTCACACTACACAATATATATGTGCAATATATTGATAGCCACATAAACAAGTGAATTAGTGAGTTAGTGATAAATCTACAAAGAAACACATAACTATCTCATAAAGCTCTCTATTGAGTTCAAATAGATTGATCCATGGAGATTTGTTTACAAATGGGGAAAACCTTTCGCAAGGTAAAAACCTCACCGGGTGAATTTAAGGTTATGACTCCTAAGAATCAAGTAAAAAATAATCAAGCAGTTATAAGTATGAGGAATTTCACCATTGAACTTGATCTTGTAGTAGATTTATTTCCTTTGTTGCATAAATCTCCAAACTGTGACTAACTTCTTTGCACAGATCCTAGTACGTGACTAACTTTAGCAACTTGATTGATTGTTGTTAGCTGCAAAATTCTTCACTTTATAAATGATAAAGATCAGGAAGCACTTAGTTACAAAACCCTAAGGCGCATAAACGCAGTAGCTTCTTATAAAGTGTATAAGTTCTAAGTCTTTGTTTCCGTGTATGATGACTTTTAAAATAAGCCTTATATATGACTAGGGTTGTAAGAAGAGAAACCTTAATCATTCAAGCCATCATGGGCCAAATTTTAGATTTTAGATTACTAAAATTGTAGATGTTGATAGATCAAGCTTGTGTTGAGCTTCTCTATTAATCTTCGATAGTAGCATTTGTCGAGCTAATGTTGAGGTTTAATGAAACAACTTTTCTGCACTTGTTTCTTGGATTAACCTTAATGTCTTTAACAATACCACTTGATATGTTTGAACAACATACTGCTTGATATATTAAACCTAATTTATATCTACCAAATTACAAGTAAAAGTGCATTTTGTCAGAGGATTAGCCAATTGCACAGAAAATATGACCCTAACACTCTCCCTTGCCCCCTAGGGTTCATCATCTAGCCTTGACTATTGATTGATTATTGTTGATTGCAAAATTCTTCACTTCATAAACAATGAACATTAGGAAACACTTGGTTACAAACTCCTAAGGTGCACAAATGCAATAGCTTCTCACAAAGTGTAAAGTTCTAGGTCTGTTTCTGCGTATGATGACTTTTAAAATAAGCCTTATATATGACTAGGGTTGTAAGAAGAGAAACCCTAATCATTCAAGTCATCATGGGCTAAATTTTTGATTTGAGATTACTAAAATTGTAGATATTGATAGATCAAGCTTTTGTCGAGCCTTTCCATTAATCTTTGATAGCAGCATTTGTCGAGTTAGTATTGAGGTTTAATGAAATAACTTTTCTTCACTTATTTCTTGGATCATCCTTCATGTCTTTAATGATACCACTTGATATGTTTGAACAATATACTACTTGATACATTCCACCAAACTTAGATCTATCCAATTACAAGTAAAAGTGAATTTTGTCAAAGGATTAGCTAATTACATAGAAAATATGATCCTAATACTCTCCCTTGCCCTTTAGGGTTTCATCATCTAGCCCCGACTGTTGATTGATTGTTGTTGCCTGTAAAATTCTTCACTTCATAAACGATGAAGATCAGGAAGCACTTGGTTACAAAAACCTAAGGCGCACAAACGCAATAGCTTCTCACAGAGTGTATAAGATCTAGGTCTCTGTTTTCATATATGATGACTTTTAAAATAAGCCATATTTATAACTAGTGTTGTAAGAAGAAAAACCCTAATCATTCAAGTTATCATGGGCCGAATTTTAGATTTAAGATTATTGAAATCGTAGATATCGATAGATTGAGCTAGTGTCGAGCTTCTCCATTAATCTTTGATACATTGCATCTGTCGAGCTATTGTTAAGGTTTAATGAAGCAACTTTTCCTCACTTGTTTCTTAGATCAACCGTCATGTCTTTAATGATACCACTTGATATGTTTGAACAACACACTCCTTGATACATTAAACCCAACTTAGATATACCAAATTACAAGTAAAAGTGCATTTTGTCAAAGGATTAGCCAATTACATAGAAGTAATATGACCCTAACACTCTCCTTTACCCCCTAGTGTTTCATCATCTAGCCCCGACTATTGATTGATTATTGTTGGTTGCAAAATTCTTCACTTCATAAACAATGAAGATCAGGAAGCATTTGGTTACAAAATCCTAAGGCACACAAATGCAGTAAGTTCTCACAGAGTGTATAAGTTCTAAGTCATTGTTTCTGTGTATGATGAATTTTAAAATAAGCCTTATATATGACTAGGGTTGTAAGAAGAGAAAAACCATTCAAGTCATCATGGGCCAAATTTTAGATTTGACATTACTGAAATCGTAGATATCAATAGATCAAGCTTGTGTTGAGCTTGCGTCGAGCTTCTTCATTAATCTTCGATAGCAGCATTTGTTGAGCTAGTGTCGAGGTTTAATGAAACAACTTTTCTTCACCTATTTCTTGGATCAACCTTCATGTCTTTAATGCTACCACTTGATATGTTTGAAAAACATACTACTTTATACATTAAATCCAACTTAGATCTACCTAATTACAAGTAAAAGTGCATTTTTTCTAAGGATTAGCCAATTACATAGAAAATATGACCATAAGACTCTCCTATGCCCCCTAGGGTTTCATCATCTAGCCTCTACTATTGATTGATTATTGTTGGCTACAAAATTCTTCACTTCATAAACGATGAAGATTAGGAAGCACTTGGTTACAAAACTCTAAGGCACATAAATGCGGTAGCTTCTCATAGATTGTATAAGTTCTAGGTCTATGTTTCCATGTACAATGACTTTTAAAATAAGCCTTATAAATGAAATTCTCCCCAAAATGTCGGAGAAGGTGTTCAATAAAATCCACGCGCATTTTCAGATACCCAGCCATATACCTTTAAGGCTACCGGGTAAGAATGAGAAGTGCTACTCTGGTTGGATGGCGGACGTTGACTTTTACGAGTTTGTTATCATTGCAGGGTTAAGGTCACCCCTTAATGTGCTGCACCGTCAGCTTATGGATTTTCTAGGTGTGTCCATTTGTTAGATTTACCCTTATGATTAGAGGATTTTCATTGGTGTTGAGGTGTTGTTAGGGCAGATGAGTGTGGGTCACCATTAGCTTACTTTGGACGAGTTCTTCTATTGCTACAAACCCCAACAAATAGCGTCGTCAAAGGGTTTTTATAATTTTGTGACGCACAAGGCGACGTTGAAACTAGTGACGTAAATGCTTAATTCCAACCGTGATTGGAAGGGTAGATATTTCTTTGTCCAAGGGACAAACTAGGTGTGTAGACCCAAAGAATGGGTGGATGTAGTTGAGTTTGATAATACTTAGAGAGTCTTAGAAACGGTTGGTGAGTCGTCCACAGTATAATTAATCGTTCGTCGCAAAATCAGATATTTTTATTTATTTATTTATTTATTTATTATTATTATTTTGTATCTCTTGTATATTCCTATTATGTCATTGCTAACCCTTGCTTCTTTCTTTTTTTGGTTCGTTAGCCCAAGCGCCTATGGTGATTAGCGAGGAGTAGAGGGATTTTTCAGGACGGATCTTGAAAATCCCTTTGGCAGAAAGGAATTGGAAGAAGTTAGTCATGCTTGACACCTTCCATGAGTATTATGGAGGACCTGTGCTAACGATTAAAGCAAGAAGGTGGGACACTCAATCCCACCGACGTAAGTACTTTTGTGTATCCCTATTAACCTTTTACTCCCTTTATTTTGATTCGTCCCTTCTCATCTTATTCCTATATGTGGTGTTGTAGAGATGGAGTTGGGGCTGAAGAAGGCTTTAGCGGTGAAGAAGGCTTCAGACCTTTAACTCAAGGCTGGTAGTTTGTTTGCTCCTGCTGCCAAGACGAACCAAAAAAGGAAGAACCAAGATGTTGAGGAGCATCTATTGAAGAAGATCGTCAGCCAACCCATTCGTTCAGATCTGGTGGATTCCCAAGGAGCTCCTAACCTTCCCTATTATGGCGCGGGCAAGGGTTTAATGATGGCTCATGGCCCTGTCATCAATGAACTAGTTACCCCATAGGTCCCCCTTTCGGTAAGGGACATGCAGCATGCTATTCAGACAGCTCATTCTATCATCAAGGATGTAGACCTTGACGAGTGTTTTGAGAATGAGATGGAGACCTTAAAGGACTCTGGCCTCTTTGATTTGATGAGGGTGAGTTATTTTAAGTTATAATTTTACTCCGTCGTGTAGTTCAAAAGTACTAACCGTCTGTTTTTGTCAGGCTTTGGTGAGGATGCTAGCACTCCAGATTAGGTGCATTGCCAAGGAGGCCGTTGTTAAGTGCCTGAGGAACTGTTTAGAGAAGGAGGTATACCAGCTAAAGAAGTACAAGGATGGGATATGCACCTCAAAGGATAGTCACCGCTCTGATGGAGCAAGTGAAAATGTTTGGCGGTGCTTCCTGTCGAGCTGAGGAGCAGATAGAGGCCAACTCTATCCTAACGGCAAAGATGGCCTCCCTTTGGAAGAGCGTGGACAAGGCCAAAGTCGATGCCATTAAGGAGCTCAAGGACTCGTAGCCATTCATCAACCTGATGGGGTCTTAGTATGTCAAAGGCTTTGAAGACTTCAGAAAGCAAGCTGTCATCCATTTCCCAGACGTGGACTTTTCCTCCATCGAGATTGAGACCATGATACCAATGACCCCTTGTACATGCAAGTTTGAATTGAGCTTATATAGGGAGATAAAATAAATTATCTAATAGTACATCTACCCGAAAAAGCTTGAAAAGATGCCAGTTTTGACATGGCACTTGAAAAAGAAGAAGAAAGTGATAGTAAGAACATAAAGGGACACGAGATGTACGTGAAAAACCCTAGAGAAAGGATAATAAACCACAGTTTAAGCAAGAATGGAATGTTCTTGCTCTGCTCAGATTGTATTATGTATGCAAAGAGGTTACTCTTATACAATAAAGATGTTCATGCTTTCTACCATCTCAGCTTTCTACTCTCTTCTCTAGAATACCTGTTTGGGTTCTTACCTAAAATTATAGCTGCATATCCCTCTTATAATCTGAGGAATATGGTGGAGTACAAAGACAGGTGTCAAGTCTTAATTTCTTTATTTTAGACCTTTTCACAGCTGTGATGTTATCTGTTGACTAGAGGATAGGAATTGTGCCAACATGGCACTAGGACCCGTGGGTAGGTAACTTTGCCACTACTTAGGAAACAAGTCTTGGACATTGAGAGGGACATCACGAGTACTGTGATTGATACACGTGTCTCTAAGGTGGTCCAACATGCATTCAACCAATAAAGGGTGTCCTCATAGCTTCTGGCCTTAGAAAGTCATTATCTCTCTTTTTGTGAGTGCTTGAGTACCATATTAGGTGCATATCTTACTTCCTTCTTAAGGCAGTTAGGCCTTTAGCACGGACCAAGAACAAGATCCCCTAGCCAACGCTTCCTCTTCTTTTGTTCACCTCCATTCCACATGTAAGGTCCAGATTCAACCACATTTGCATTCTCCCATGACTTAGTGGTGTTATGTACATTAGCCCCCTGACTGTCAATGGCATTTAATGGCAAATGCCTTTGACAGTCACATTGGTTCAGACATTAACACTCTAGTAATCATGCCTTGTGACATTTAAACATGGATACGTGGCTCGTAGGGGTGCTTCTAAAAAAACATTACTCCTCATAAATGCCATATCTCTTCACTTAACTGCAATTGAGGATTTAAATAGGGAATATTTCTTTTTCAATCTTCATTCCCTTTGTACCTTTTTGATTCTCTCAAAGAATCTTAACCTCCACGAATAAAAATGTTGAACCTTTTTTCTGCTGGTTCTAACTCCCCAAAACACTCTTTGGGCCCTTCTAAGGGTGCTTCCAACAACCACCCTCCTTCCCCACCACCAAGCCCCATTCATCCCCCTCTTCCTTTTCCCATTCACCTTCTGCCTCCTCAGGTCTTCATTCTTGTAAAGGTCACTTCCTTCAACTGGAGTGACGATGAAGAAGAGGACTTAAAAGAACTTCAGCTGAAGGCTAAAGAGGATGTTGAGTGTTAGGGACTTATTTTAGGTAATTACCTAATCCTTTGACAAAATGCACTTTACTTGTAATTGGGTAGATCTAGGATGGGTTTAGTACTTTAAGAAACATGTTGTTCAATCCAAGTATTAAAGCCATGAAGATTAGACCAAGAAACACGTGAAGAAAAGCTGTTCATTAAAGCTCGACAGATACCTCGACAGAAACAGTATCTATCGAGACTTAAGAACGAAGCTCAACAGAAGCTAAATCTGTTGAGATCTACAAAATCAGAATTTTAGATCTAATTTTTGGCTCATGCTGACATGTATGTGTAGGGTTTCTTTTCTAACAATCCTAGACATATATAAGACTTATTTTAAAGATCGTTATACTTAGAGAACATGTGTAGAAAGTGACCTAGTATTTTATTCTCTTTGTAAGAAGTTACTGCGTCTTTGCGCTTTAGGGTCTTGTAACCAAGTTCTTCCTGATCTTCATTGTTGATAAAGTGAAGAACTTTACAACTAACAACATCTTCTTTAAGTTACTGGAGTTAGTCACGTACTAGGATTCGTGCATCATTGGTGGCGTTCATATACTAGAAAGTTCAGAGGTTCTGAAGTGATAAAAGGTTTTTGCTCATCTACTGAGATTGTAAAGTCTAGGGACAAAGATTTTGAATTAGATTTGAAACTTCTCTTCATTATAGTGGATTGCTTTTTGGGAAGGTTTTCCCTTAGGTTTTTTTTTTTTTTTTTTTTTTTTTTTTGGTGAAATTAGTTTGTTTCATTGGTTTTCCTAAGTCATCATATCTTGTCTTATTTACTTTTCCGGTGTGCATGATATTGACATGATATTAATGTTTGCTTGTTTTAATAAGGTTTATTCATAATAAATATAATTAACAACTTGAGTTTAAAATTTATTAATTCTATCAACCGGGGTCTAAATTTCCCAACAAGTGGTATCAGAGTAGTTTCACTTTGATTGGATTAATTTCCTAAGTGTGATCCTTGACCTTAGTTGTCATGGATCGTGGACAATCTCTTTTGATTCCTCCTTTATTATTATTATTATTATTATTATTATTATTATTATTATTATTATTATTATTATTATTGAGAAGTGATTCCTCCTTTATTTGATAGCACTAATTATGCATACTAGAAAGTTCATATGAAAGTTTTTTCTTTTTTTTTTTTTTGGTAGGCTCAAGGTGGAAAAGTATGGCAAGCTGTTGAAGTTTGCTAGATTAAGCCAAAGGAAGTGTCGGTGGATTGGGATGAAGCAACAATCAAAGCGGCAAATTTCAACATTAGGGCCTTGAATGCTTTGTTTAGTAGGGTGACCAATGAGGAATTCAAGAAAATATCGTCCACGAAAGTTGCCAAGGAAGCATGGACCATTATTGAGACCACCTATGAAGGTACCAAGGCAGTAAAGACTATGAAGCTTCAAAGACTCAGTAGTAGTTTTAAAGAGAGTGATGACTTTGAAGAGAGTGATGACTTTGAAGATGAAGATAAAGACTTAACCTTCATACCTAATGAGATTATCAAGCTTCTCCAATATAGGAAAAAGGATAAGAACAAAGCCACTATGAAATTTGAATCCTTTAGGAAGGGTAAGAATGAGAAACCCCTCATCCAGTGTTATGAGTGCAAAGGTTTTGGTCATATAAGGATAGAGTGCCCAAACTATCTTATGAAGGAAAAGACCAAGAATTCAAAAGGTAAAGTGTTGGTTACTACCTTGAGTGATTCTGAGAGTGATCATACTGATGAGTATGAGGATGAATATGGTCATTATATGGCTTTTGCTAGTGTAGTGACAGTGAGGATTCTTTTGATGATGAGGTACCTAAGAAGTTGGCTCTTTAGAAAGCCTATGATAAGCTATGCATTGAATTTATAAAATCTAAAAAGACTTCTTATCTTTGTAGAAAACAGCTTAATGGGGTAAAAATTGAAAAAGTTGAACTGTTAGTTAAACTAGATGAGACTACAAGGTTATTTGAGACTCTTGTTGTGGAGAGCACCTAATTAAAAGAAAAGGTCAAGAATCTCAAGGTTGAGCTTAGTCAAGCTAGAACTTAAATAGAGAGGACGTTTAGTGCAAAGCTTGATGAGGTATTGAGTGTTCAAAAGTCTAGTTCTGATAAGACTGGCTTAAGATATGTTGCTTCCTCCGACCCCTCCTCTTCTAGGGCTTCTGGATCAAAGATTGTCTTTGAGCCCCAATCTGGGAAAGGTGATAAAGGTATAAAATCCAAAATTGATTTGGCTAATTCTAAATCCTTTGTTAGATCTCACTCTAGGAAGTCTAGTAGTTTAAAAGCTACTCATGTTTGTCACCATTATAGTGTTTCTGGACACATTCGTCCTAACTACTTCAAGTTGTATCCTTTTAAGCAAGTTTCCAAATGATTACAAGTTCCCTCTCAAGGTTCAACACCTTTGCTTGAGAGTTATTAAAATCTTTGAGCTTTTTAACTCAATTTCAGGAGAATTCTAATTCTTCTTGTTAGGACATATGTGGTTCACATGTTAAGAACATATGTCATGCTTTTATGTAGTTGGCTAATCTTTTGACAAAACGCACTTTACCTGTAATTGGGTAGATTTAAGATGTGTTTAATACTTCAAGAAACATGTTGTTTAAGTTTAGTATTAAAGCCATAAAGATTGGACCAAGAAATAAGTGAAGAAAAGCTGTTCATTAAAACTGGACAGATTGCTCGACAGCTTCTCGACACCTCTCGATAGCTGGCTATCTATCGAGCTCTTTAGTTTATTGTTATCACAATCTCAACACCTTCTCGATAGCTGGTGGATCGATCGAGAAAGCTTCTGTCCCCTCGACAGCTTCTCGACACCTAGCTATCTATTGAGGTTTAATGAGGCTCGACAGATACTATCTATCGAGGTATCTATTGAGGTTACGAAAATCAGAATTTTCAGATCTGATTTTTGGGCCAAGCTTATGTATTTGTGTAGGGTTTATTTTCTCACAACCCTAGACCTATATAAGGATTATTTTAGAGGCCGTTACATAAGAGAATACAAGGAGAACATATGCAAAAGGTGACCGATGTCTTATTCTCTCTGAAAGAAGTTACTGCGTCTTTGTGCCTTAGGGTTTTGTAACCAAGTGCTTCTTGATCTTCATTGTTGACGAAGTGAAGAACTTTGTAGCCAACATCTTCTTCTAGTTGGTGATTAAGCCGCGTACTAGGATCCGTACAATTATTTAGTCACGTATTGGGATCTGTACAACAAAAAGGGTGGCATTTATATATTAAAGAGTTCAGAGGTTCTGAAGTGGTAGAAGTTTCTGCTGTGAGTTCATCTACGGGGATTGTAAAGTCTATGGACAAAGGTTTTGTACTAAATTTGAAACTTTTCTTTACTATAGTGGATTGTTTTTCGGAAAGGTTTCCTCCCAAGTTTTTTACTGTGAAACTAGTTGGTTTCATTGGTTTTCCTAGGTCATCATATCTTGTCTTATTTATTATTTCTGCTGCATGATTTTGACATGATATTGATGTTTGTTTATTTTAACAAGTTTTATTCATAATAAATCTAATTAACAACTTGGATTTAAAACTTGTTAATTCTATCGACTAAGGTCTAAATTTCCCAACAAGTGGTATCAGAGCGGGTTCACTCTGATTGGATTAATTTTCAGAGTGTGATCCTTGACCCCTGTTGTCATGGATCGTGGACAATCTCTTTTGATTCCTCTTTTATTTCATGAAACTAATTATGCGTACTGAAAAGTTTGTATGAAAGTGTTTTTGCAGGCTCTAGGTGAACAGGTATGGCAAGCTGTTGAAGTTGGCTGGATTAAGCCAAAGGAATTGCTAATGGATTGGGATGATGCAACAATCATAGCGGCAAATTTCAACAGTAGGGCCTTGAATGCTTTGTTTTGTGGGGTGACTAATGAGGAATTCAACAGAATATCATATATAAAAGTTGCCAAGGGAGCATGGACTATTCTTGAGACCACTTATGAAGGTACCAAGGCAGTAAAGACTGTGAAGTTTCAAAGACTCACTAGTAGTTTTGAAGAAATAAGGATGAAGGAGGATGAGACCTTTGATGAGTTCTATGCTAAACTCATGGATATTGTGAATTCTGCTTTCAACCTTAGAGAATGTATTATAGAATCCAAAATTGTTAGGAAAATCCTTAGGTCCTTACCTGAAAGATTCCATGCCAAGATCACTGCTATTGAAGAAGTAAAGGACATTGATCAAATTCCTTTGACTGAGCTTGTAGGGAACCTTCAAACCTATGAGATGAGATTAGGCTTAATGGGAAAAGGTGGAAAGAGTAAAAACTTGGCTCTCAAGGGTATAGAGGAAGAGATTAAGGACTCTGAAGATGAAGATGAAAGTGAAGATGAGAATGAGGATCTAACCTTCATAACTAATGAGATTATCAAACTTCTTCAATTTAGGAAAAAGGATAAGGGCAAACCTCCTAGGAAATTTAAATCCTCTAGGAAGGGCAAGAATGAGAAACCCCTCATCCAATGCCATGAGTGCAAAAGTTTTGGTCATATGAGGATAGAGTACCTAAACTACCTCATGAAGGAAAAGACCAAGGAGTCAAAAGATAAAGGACTGGTTGCTACTTGGAGTGATACTAAGGATGACTCTTTTAATGAGTTTGTGGATGAATGTCATTATGTTATGGCCTTTGTTGCCTCAATCGATAAGGTGATAGTGGAGAGTATTAGTGATAGTGAGGATTCTTATGATGATGAAGTACCCAAAAAGATGACCCTTTAGGAAGCCTATGATAAGCTATTCACTGAATTCATAAAATCTGAAAAGATTTCTCCTCTTTGTAGAAAAGAGCTTAATGAGGTAAAAATTGAAAAAGCTGATCTGTTAGTCAAACTGGATGAGATTACAAGGTTAGTTGAGACTTTTGTTGTGGAGAATGCCTCATTAGAAGAGAAAGTCAAAAATTTTGAGGTTGAGCTTAGTCAAGCTAGAACTCAAATAGAGAGGATGTCTAGTGCAAAGCTTGATAAGGTACTGAGTGCTCAAAAGCCTAGTTTTAATAAGACTGGCTTAGGATATGTTGTTTCCTCCAGCCCCTCCTCTTCCACGGCTTCTGGATCAAAGTCTGTTTTTGTACTCCAATCTGAGAAAGGTGATAAAGGAATAAAATCCAAAACTGTTTTGGCTAATTATAAATCCTTTGTTAGACCTCATGTTTGTCACCATTGTGGTGTTTCTGAACACATTCGTCCTAATTGCTTTAAGTTTATCCTCATAAGCAATTGTCCAAATGGTCACAGGTTTCCTCTCAAGGACCTACACCTTTGTTTGGAGAGTTATTAAAAGTCTTGAGCTTTTTAACTCAATTTCAGGAGAATTTTAATTCTTCTATGTCCTTTAGTAGACATACTAAGACACGTGCCTTTTCATCTTCATGGCCAAAAACTCATGTTGTGTGGGTGAGAAAAGAGTCTAAGACTTAATTGTCTTTTCTGTTTGCCAGCAGCGGGTTGCTCAATGCCCGTCGTAATGGCTTGTCAGTTAAGATGACTATCGTATGGGCTTGAAAACACGTCTTGAGGTTGCATGCTGCCGTAATCAGCGCAAAGGCGAGTTTCTCCATGGGTGGATATCTTTCTTCGGCACCACGAAGTGCCCGATTGGAGTATTAACTTGGCTTTTGCACTCTTTCTTCTTCTCTGATTAGGGTGGCATTGACGGCAGTAGGGGAAACAGCTAGATAGAGAAAAAGCTCTTCACCAGCCTACGAGGGACTTAGTAACGTTAGGGAAGAGAGATAAACTTTTAACTCCTCAAATGCTTGCTGGCACTCGGTAGTTCATTCGAAGGATTTCTTCAGCCTGCGAAAGAAGGGTAAGCATTTATCTATCACCCTTGATACGAATCTATTCAGGGCTACTACTTTGCCACCAAGGCTTTGCACTTCCTTCACGTTTTTTAGAGGTGCCATCTCCATTATGGCCTGCATCTTGTCGAGTTCGCTTCGATGCCTCTCTGCGACACCATGAATCCTAGGAGTTTTCCCGTTGTCACTCCAAAGGCGCACTTTCCTGGATTGAGCTTCATGTTGTAGGAGCAATGAGTGTCGAATGTTTCCTTGAGGTCTTCCAAGTGGTCTTCCTCCCTTCGGCTTTTCACCAACATATCATTAACATAGACTTGGACATTTCTCCCAATCTGCTGCGCAAACATCTTGTTCATAAGCCTCTAATACGTCGTGCCCGCATTTTTTAGGTCAAATGGCATCACTTTATAACAGAAGAGGCCTTGACTAGTAAAGAACAAAGTTTTCTCTTGATCAGCTTCATGCATCCTGATCTGGTTGTAACCAGAGAAAGCGTCCATAAAACTTAATAGCTGGTGTCAAGCCGTAGAGTCTACTAGAATGTCAACCCTTGGGAAGGGGTAGTTGTCTTTGGGGCATGCTTTGTTTAGGTCGGTGAAGCCCATGCACATCCTCCACTTCTCGCTAGCTTTCTTAACCATTACAACGTTTGCCAGCCAGTCGGGGTAGTAAACTTCTCTAACAAAGTCTGCCTCCTGTAGTTTGTGGACTTCTTCAACTATGGCCTGATCTCGTTCTAGGGCGAACACCTGCTTCTTTTGTCGAACAGGTGGAAAGGAAGGCGACACGTTCAGCTTATGCACCATGACTGAAAGGTCTATTCCTGGCATGTCTTCATGGCTCCAGGAAAATACGTCCTGATTTTCCTTGAGGAAGGTTATGAGTTCTGAGCAAACTGTCGGGCTGGCGAGAGTACCATTCCTTGTGGTCCTGTCCGGCCGGGAGTTATCAAGGGTTATCTCTTCGAGCTTCTCTACGGGTTCTGCCCCTGTCCGCTGCTCTTCTATGCTCATGGTTTGCAAATGATCATCCATTTCTAGCATTGCAATATAGCATTCTTGCATGGCCACTTGATCCCCTCGTAATTCCGCTACTCCGTACTCAGTGGGGAATTTGATCATCAGGTTATAGGTCGAGGTTACGGCCTTTCAGGAGTTAAGGGTAGGTCGCCCTATGATGGCGTTGTAGGCAGAAGAGCAATTAACCATGAAGAACGTGACGTTCCTAGTGGTTTGTTGAGGATAATCTCCAATGGTGACCGGTAACGTGACCACACCCAGGGGGTACACTTTTGTTCCGCCGAACTCGACGAGTGGAGCGTTGGTTGGAACTAGTCTCTATTTGCTGATTCACATCTGTTGGAATGTTGGATAATAGAGAATGTCTGTGGAGCTTCCGTTGTGGGTCAAGACCTAATACACGTTATAGTCTCCTACCTGAAGCTAACGACCAGTGCATCATCATGCAGATGGTGGAGACGTCGGGCATCTTCTTCTAAGACTCCAATAAGAGGGTTGTCGACTCACGGCATCTTCGAGATGACGCCTGTGAGTTGGACATTCTAGACCGCTCTAAGATAAGTCTTACAAGCTTTGTTTAATAGGCCGTTAGTGGCCGTTCCCTCTACGGTCATCCTTATGTCTCCCAAGGGTTGCCTTGGTCATTCGTTGTCTCGTTGGGGGGCCTGCTCTTATGGAAGCAGATCTGCTCTTTCCTTGCTGACGAAATTCTGTAACTTCTCTTGTTTAATGAGGGCTTCAATCTGCTGTTTCAATTCATAGCAGTCAGCCGTGTCATGTCTATGGTCACGGTGGAAGCGACAATATTTGTCTCTAGACCGCTTGTTAAGATCCCCCTTTAGCTTTCCGAGAAAGGTCAGAGCCCCTTCGTCCTTGATTTGCATTAAGACTTGATCTATCAGGGTGGTCAACGGGATGAAGCTTGTAAGCCTCCTTCCCGGGGGCTTAGAACGCCTTTCATCCTTTCAGTCCCTTGTCCTTGGCTTCTTCCGCCCTTGGTCTTGTCGTGCATTCTCTTGCCTCTCCCTTTTTCTTGGCTTTTTCTCTCGTGCTTGCAACAAATCTTCAGCATTCATGTAATTGGTGGCCTTGTAAAATACTTATGACATGGTCTTGGGGTCGTTTTTGTATAGTGAGAACAAAAACTTACCCTTTCACAAACCATTCGTGAAGGTTGTTACAAGTATTTTGTTGTCAGCTTCATCGATCGATAACGTTTCCTTATTGAAGCGCGTTATGTAGGATCTCAGCGTCTCGTCTTCTCGTTGCTTGATACTCATCAAGCACGCCGTGGACTTCTTATACCTGTGTCCCCCAATAAAGTGTGTAGTGAATTGAGCGCTTAACTCCTTGAAAGTTCTGATGGAGTTCGGCATTAGTCGGCTGAACCATGCCCTTACGGGGCCTTTCGGGAAGGCCCTGCACATGATTTTGTCTGCTACCCCTTGATGGTGCATCAAAGTCTTGAAGGTTTCTAGGTGATCCAAAAGGTCCTTCACTCTGTCATAATTGTCTATATGTGGCATGCAAAATTTATGTGGCAGGGGGAAGGAATTGACAGCTGCAGTGAATGGCGAGTCAGTGCAATTTACCAGATTGTTAAGGTCGCTGGATACCCGTCCTTTGAGGGCATTCATCATGACCTCTATTTATTCCTTTGTTACCTGTGTCTGCGTAGCAATGTGTGGTTGAGTTGCATCCGTGAGGGATGGCATGCTCAAATTTTGATGCTCCGGTCTACTTGGGGCATTGCTGCCCTCCGGCCTTTCTCGTTCTCTTCTATCAGCACTGATGCCTTCTTGGTCCTACTCTTGAGTGCCATGACCTACATTTTTCTAGCGTAACTGTTCCTCTAGATCGTGGTTCTGCTTAGTAAGGTGCTCTACGGCTGTGGCCAAGGTCTGCACTTGCTTTTCGAGGGCCGCTGCGCGGGTTTTGTCTCCCTAAACATTGTTCATTGTTGCCATCGAGCGAGTCAGCACCATGCAACTCTTTCGTCCGAAAAGCATTTGCTGTGTGGCTTACAAACCAAAAAAACATTGTCTCCATTCCCACAAATGGCGCCAACTGATGATGCTGAAAATATCACCAGTGAGCCACACAATGCTTGTACACTCGAAACGACACCTGCACAAAGAAAAGAGAAGACCTAACAAAGAGCACCAGCGTGGTGCCGGCCAAATACCCTCCGAAGGTCAAGTTAGAACCTTTTTACAACTCTAGAGTGCTAGAGAGGGTGTAATTATGCATACCTCGATTTGTGAGGGTATTAGGGCTTTTATAGTTGTAGAAGGTTGACCATCTCTTCCTTGGCCTAGAAGTCCTTTCCTTATAGGAGTCCTAAGGAGCGTATATTACGGAATCCTTTCCTTGTAGGATACTAACATTAAGCGTGGAATACAAGCCATTTCCTCATATATTCATGCGTGGTGTCCAAGCCAAAGTTTTACTAAGACCGTCAGTTTCAGGACCGTCAGCTTTTCATAGCGACGTCAGCTTCTTGTCAGCGTTATCCCATGAATGATTATCTTCTTCCTGTTAGATCACCCTCCGTCAGTCCTCTTTTTTGGGTTGTCAGTCCTCTTTTTTGGGTTTTCAACTTCTTTCATAGTTCGCCCCATCAGCCTTAAACCGTAGAACATATTAATGATCAAGGTGACGGGCTAAATAATTTCGAGCTATAATTTTACTCATCAAGCATAAAAAATAAATTTTCGAAAACTATATTTAGAGAACATCAGTCAAACAATTAAATTCAAGTTTGGGTCCAAACCAACCATTTTTGGTTTCCAAAACAAAGAAACTATATACAAGTCCTCTTACTAAACAGACCATTAGTGACTGGATTTGCTAATTTAGGGGTTGGGACTTTGGGAGTGATGATTGAAATTAGGATATTGATTGTGGGTTACCCAACTTGCAGATATCTTTTTTTTTTTTTTTTTTTTTTTTTTAATTCTTTTTTTTTCGTTCCTTGAAATTGAGTTTTTGATTTTTCCCAATTTTGATTTTTTTTTTTTGATGTGGCACTTGTCAATAACAATCAATTTTTCTTATTATTTTAGCGGCATTATGCCAACTGTGCAGTGAGTTAGGAACAAAATTTTTTTAGATGACCAAAAGGACAAAATAGCAAGTTTAAAAAGCTTAAGGATCGAATTGAACTTTCTAAAAATATAAGGATCAAATTGAAAATAACTCCAAAATACAGGAACAAAAATGTATTTGTATGAAACTAAAAAGAGGGAGCACAAACTGACCAATAATACTAATACCATACACTTTTGCCCATACTTTGTCACAACTATCCTGTATGACAAACTGTGATTGATTATCTGTCACTATCACATGGATTCACCATTTCTCTTTTCACCGCTCATAGTCTACCAAATAAGACAATTGTGACAAAGTGTGTAAGAAAGTGTGTTGTAATAACATTATTACAAATTGATACTATTTTTAAAAGTAAAATTGTGACATTTTTTGAGCATAAGGTGTCAACTCCTAAGAGCATTAACATAAGATGATCTACAAAATTTATATTTTAACACTCTAAAACGTTACTTTATCTTTAGCATAATATTTAACATTACACTCTACATCTTATCTCTTATTTTAACACATCACCTATTAATCAAGATAACTTAAAATAACACTCACCATTTATTGAAAACCAAAAAAGTAATAAAGAGAGAGAGGAGAGAGGAGAGAGAGATATATGAGAGAGAAAAGAGAGAGTTGGTAGAGAGGAGAGAGAAATCATTAAAAAGAAATTAGCACATAGCTACAGTATACTTCTACTAGTAGAAGAGTACCATAGAATGTGTTAAAATAATTTAGCATACGACACATCTGATGGAGGTGTTTTTTTTTTTTTTTGTGTTTGGTGTACTAAATACTAAATTTTAGCATTTAGCACACCTAATGTTAGTGCTCTTAACTGGAACATCCTGCTTTGGGTCATGAGCACTTATAGTCATATGCTGCGTACGGAATGTGATTTTTGTTACGAATGTGAAAGTTCAAGGTTTCAAATGAAAGATTTAAACTTCTTGAATGTTCCTTATTTAAAGCCACCACTACACTATAAAGGTTAAAATGTAATTTGCCCAATTTCTTGTCATTATTCAAGTAGCATATTGAAAAAAGAGCAAGGTTTCCATTTGGTGATGGCTAAATGGCTTATGATCAATATTTATAGTTTAGGTTGAATTAACATGCATTCAATCCAAACTAATCAGTTGGAGTTTCTATTTTCTAGTTTCTTATGTATAATGTGAAGTGCATCTTGCTATCGTCAGAGAAAATGAAGAATAAAAGGATGTTGGACCAGAACATTGAAGGCCACAGTGAAGACCTGGAGCTCCCATTCTTCAGCCTAACTACCATAGCTATTGCTACCAACAATTTTTCAAGAAATAACAAGCTCGGAGAAGGTGGCTTTGGACTTGTATACAAGGTAACTCTGCAAGACCAACTCGCATCATATTCAACATCAATATAATTTATTAGCAAATTTGAATTTCTAGGGTACGCTAGTAGATGGACAAGAAATTGCTGTGAAAAGGCTTTCATGGAGTTCTAGACTAGGATTTAGTGAGTTTAAAAATGAAGTTATGCTAATCACCAAATTGCAGCACCGAAATCTTGTTAGGCTTTTGGGCTATTGCATTGAAGGAGGAGAAAATGTTAATCTATGAATACATGCTCAATGAAAGTTTGGACTCCTTCACTTTTGGTTTGAACTTCTCAAAAACTAATAATTTTTGCCAAACTTCATGATATGATGAACCCAAAATTTTTTGATTTCAACATGGCTAGGATCTTTGGTGGAGATCAGACTGAAGGAAATACAAAACGAGTGGTTGGAACTTAGTAAGTACTCCTAACTTGTTTTATTATTGACATTTTTTTTATTCAAAGAGTTTTATTCTTAATGATGTTTTGTAGTGGTTATATGGCACCTAAATATGCCATTGAATTTTCAGTAAAATCTGATGTCTTTAGCTTTGGAATATTGTTGTTGGAGACAATAAGTGGAAAGAAAAATTGAGGGTCTTTCCATCTAGACCATAGTCTAAACCTTGTTAGACATGTGAGTTCTCAAAATATTTGATTCTCTATCTTACATATAATGATGCAAATAATGATAGAAAATTTTAAAATGTTTTAGGCATGGAAATTACGAAAAGAAGGCAGGCCTTTAGAACTAATTGATACTATCGAAGATTGTACGTTACCTCCATATTAGTTTCTTATGTTTGCAACAACATCATAATGATCGGCCAAACATGTCATTTGTGGTGATGATGTTGCACAATGAGAGTTCATTACTCGAGCCCAAAGAGTCAGGTTTCTTTGTAGGAAAAAAGCCACCTTCATCAAGCAAGAACCAATCATCCCTAACCAATGAAATTTCTATTACCTTGTTAGAAGCTCGATATTCAAGTTTCATATCAATTGCATTATATTACATATGTTATGATTGATATTTTACATTTGCAAATTTTGCAAATTGTACACACTTGTATTCTCCGAGTATGTGACATCAATCTTATTTGAAGCTTAAAAGCTTAAAATGACTTCTTCAATATTAACGAGGTTCGAACCAACTTTTTTAACTAAGAAAGAAGAAGTTCAATGAGGCTTCAAGTTATCATTTAAAAATCTCTCCCCCTTAAACTGGTTGGCTAAAATCCAATGGTTATGGAGCTTAGTGAAAAGTGGTTAGGTTAAGAATCAATAAGTTATCTATTGGCACGTAAGCAAGCAAATTAAATTTGGTATTTGCTTATTGCCTTATATTGTTTTCAAGTTATTAAATTATCATATTTTTTATGGTACAAAGATGTTTCTACAAATCCAAATGATAAAATATGTCAAATTTAGGTTGTATCAATAAAAATGTATTATGATTAATTATGGATCAAAAGGTGCTAAAAAATTACTTATTTTCAATATAATCAAATTTGAGAACTTGACGATCTTTTTCCAATATTTTTTCCACTACAATTAATTTCTGAGTGATACTTGTTTCATCGGAAAGTAGACATTCGAAACTTCACAATGGACATTGATCACCCAATTTGGATTTGAAATGAATGAGATATAGTTGTTTGAAAATGGAAAAATTAAATTGAATATGAGAAGCTGGGTTGAGTGGAAGGACAATCGCTTGAGCGAAATTGCTGCAATTTACAATATGATTTTATTGAAACATGCTTGTTGTAGACACCCCATTTTGAAACTTATATTTAACCTCATCCACGACATAGTGGGCATTTCACACTCTATGTATCCCCTATAGAGTTGTCAATCTGTCGATGCCTTGTGGCAACAATGACCCTAAAATGGCGACGCGTGCTCTTAATTGTGTGAAAGGAAAACCAGTGTCCCCTCCTCCCCCCCCCCCCCCCCCCCCACCCCCCCTCCCCAAGAAGATATGCATGGTGGGTATGAATTATGATAGTAAGCCATTTTAATTATGGTTTAGGAGTCACCACCAATTATTGGGTTTTTTCTAGGTGTGATTGGTCACCTAACTGTATTTTGATTTTATTACCAATCATAGGTTAAGAAAAAGTCAGCTTTTCCTAATCTAAATGGATGATAAAAAATCTTCATTCTTAAATTCAAGAGTCTGGTTACGTGTGGAGAATGTGTTAGGTATTCCACAACGCCTGTCATGAGACAATCATTTGTTTTGATAAACTCTTAAATTTTTGTCATTGGCAAGTAAAATCAAGCTATTGGTTGTATCTTCCAAGGCTTAAAGACTTTGTGCTTTGAGTTTTTGATTTGGAAAAGGTGTGTGGCCTTCATCAATGTTTTGCTAGCGCAATGGATTTTTACCATATTTCAATGATGAAAATCCGGCAGCATTTCACCTTATTTTGTAACAAAATTCGGCAGTATTTTGGATCAGGTACGTCATGGCATGCATCTGATCCTCACCAAGCTTTCGTAGGGAAAATATAGCAAGAAGTTACCACATTTTCAAGATGAAAATCTAGCAGAATTTCGCGTTAGGTGTGCCACAGTGCACGTACAAAGTTTTGCGTCTATGTGTATTACGTGAACTAGCATATTTGGTCTATCGCACACTAAAGTGCACCTAAGTACAAAATGAGTGATGCAAGTCATACACATTGTGAATCCTCATGTCATTAGTTGACATGGATGGGGGCAATCACAGATACGGTACATAAAGCACCCAATAAGGAATGAATATGCATCTATATCATAATCCTTGAATACATACCCATACTCCAAGGTCAATAAACATTCATGATTTGCGAGGTTGTCACCTAATCACAAATGTCCATCATCCTAAGTGCATGATACACCTTTACATTATGAAGCAATCACAATATTTACATTGAAAAAATAAAGCAAGAATGTAGACATACCCACCAGAAGGTGTGACCTAAAGTAAGGTATAGGAAGAGAAACCTAATATACGAAAGCGATTATACATGGTTCTAAAGGAAAGGCTAAGGAAATAGTGGACCACTCGGAGGGTTAAACCCCTAAAATATACTAATCTATGCCCCTTTGCTTGCTTGATTCCAATGGCTAGATCATTCCACGGACCAAAACGTTGTGGGCCCCCAAAGTAGATTGCCTTGTTTGGCATTTTTTCTTAATATATCGACAATTTTTTATTTTGGCCCAAGAGTAGTCATTTTGAAGGGAATTAAAAATATTCTTTAATATGATCTAGGATTTATCCTGATCAGACAGACGGATCTAAATTTAACTCTCAGTCAAATTTGGACAACATTGACAAAAAGCTCCAAAACCTTGGATTTGATATAAAAACATGAAAAGAAGTATTTTGTTGAAGTTTTGACCATTTTTTACCTTCAGTCAACTCTCAGTTGACTAGTAGTATTTTGGTTATTTAACTTGAACCAACACTTTGAGTACTCTGATGCCCAAACGGCATAAACCGTGATGTTCTTGTTGTTCCCATGGTCTCTAGTTAGAAAATGATTTTCTATTTTTTGGAAATTTTGGGGTCTAACACACAAATCAAAGGTGGACAAAATATTGTATCAACATTGTTTACATTGAATGTACAAATTGGGTACATTCTTTGAAAAACTGTGTACCTTTTTTTATAAGAAAAAATTGTGTACATTAAATGTACATAATTGTTAATATTCTTTGAAATTATGTACTTTGTATAGAATTGTGTATATTCTTTGCGAAATTGTATACATCGAATATATAGGGATGTGTACTTTTTTTGTAAATTGTGTACATTGAATAGACATAAATTAGTATATTCTTTGGAAAATTGTGTACCATGAATATATAGAGTTGTGTACATTCTTTGAAATATTATGTATTTTGAATGTATAGAATTGTGTAAATTCTTTGAAAAATTGCGTCCTTTGAATATATAGAATTGTATATATTATTTCAAAAACTGGGTACATTCAGTGTACAAAAACATGTAAAATCTTTGGAAAATGTATGTTAAATATACAAAATTGTATACATTTTTTGAAAATTTACATACGTTGAATGTACAGAATTTAGTACCATTTTTGAAAAATTGTGTTTGATTAAAGTATAGAATTGTATATGTTTATTGAAAAGTTGGGTACTTTGAATGTAGAGAACAATGTACACTTTTTGTAAAATTGTGTTAGTTGAATATACTGAATTGTATAGTCTTGGAAAATTGAGTATATTGAATGTACAAAATTACATACATTCTTTGAGAAATTGTTTACGTGTCATCTGTGGTTATTGTTAGATTTGAAAAAATTAGGAAAATCTTCCATTTAAGTAGAAGACCATAAAGGTCTTGCATGTTGACGGGAAATCTTACCTAAAAGGTCATCCATACAAGAAGACCATCTTCCACCACAAGCTATTTAACAATGAATAAAAAGCATAACTAGCGAGGCATTTAATAACATAATAGGCGACCGTAACCTAGCTTCTAAATGCCCATTAAGTTAGAAGACGTTACAATTAGAGTGATAAATGATAAGTATCATCCAAAACTAGCATTCAACATTTATGGAAGAACAATGGTCAAGGAATGGACGAATAGTCGTTGCAACGTTAAATGGCCCAAGCGTTATGCCAATCATATAAACACACAATATTAAATGACGGATAGGCAGTGGCTAGAAGATACAACTATAAAAGGCAACACATCTCCATAGACAGAGGTATGTGCTACATGAGACATATACCTCTTTTGACTCTCAAAGTTATTAGATTAGTTAGGTGTAAATGCACTTTTAGTCCCTACATTTTGACTTTTTTCCATTTTTGTCCCTACATTTTTTACCACTTTTAGTCCCTAAACCAATTAACGCCCTTCATTTAAGTCCTTGAAACACTATTCTATTACCAAATTAACGGGAAAACTGACGGATTAATAAAATATTATTAAAAAATTATTTGACATTTTTTAAATGCCAAAATTAAAAAAAAAAAAATTAACTACTCAATTTTAATTAAAAAATAAAAAAAAATTTAACAAACAAAATGAATTTTTTTTTTATTCCAATCTTCTTCTTCTTTTTTTCAGAAGAACATTTAACAAACAAAACCCTTTTCTCTCTCTATTCTCAAACTCTCTTTCTCTTCACCCTCCATGGATGGAAAGTCTCTCTAATCTCAAAATCTCATCTTCACTGATCCGCCAAACTCCAATCTGATTGAAACTCTGACTGACCCAAAGTCTCTCTAATCTCATTCAGGACTCAGTGATAAGGTCACCGCTGTTGAACTCATTCAAGACTCAATGATGAGGTCGCCATTGCCATCAAAGAAAGAAACCCCAAAAGGTCCGCCATTGCCGTTGTCATTGACCCATTGAACCCATCAAGAAGGTCCGCCAATTAGGTGTATGAAACCCCAGAAATAAAACACATATTTTATTTATGTGTAGTTATGGCTCCGTTGTACAAAACCCAATCACCGATTCGGTATTAGAGCCCGATATTGACCAACGGCGAGTAGATCAAGAGGCTGATCTTCGAGGTTTTGATCATGGAGGCCGTGGGGTCTTGATGTCGTGAAAACAATGGGAAATATTTGGAGGCTTGCATGTGGGTGTTGTGAACATGGATCGGTGGTTGGGTCCACTGATGATTTTGGCTTGTGTTGTGATCTGGGTTTCGTTTGTGTTTGATCTCTATTTGTGATCTGGGTCTATGTTTGTATTTGGTCTCTGTTTATTTTATTTTATTTTTTTTTTTCATTTGTGTTGTTGTGATCTAGTTTTAAGTTTTTGGTTGTTGGATTTGTGTTCTTGGTTGCTGGGTTTGATCTGGGAAAAACATAAGGAACAAGTTGTAATGTTCTTATGAAAAATAATAATGATAAGTAATAATGTTCTTTTGCTGGGTTTCTATTCTTTTGCTTGGGTTTGATATGGCGGTGATCTTCTAGAAAAAAAAAAATCATTTTAATTAAAAGAAGGTAAAATTTTTGTTCGAAAGAAAATAATTTTTTTGTTTTGTTTTTTATTTTTTAAATTAAAATTGAGTAATTAATTTATTTTTTTAATTTTGCCATTTAAAAAATGTTAAATAATTTTTTTTAATAATATTTTATTAATTCGTCAGTTTTCCCGTTAAGTTGGTGACTGAACAGTGTTTCAAGGACTTAAATGAAGGGCATTAATTGGTTTAGGGACTAAAAGTGGTAACAATAAAATGTATGGACTAAAATGGAAAAAAGTCAAAATATAAGGACTAAAAGTGCATTTACACCTATTAGTTAATTGGAGACTTGACTTAAGCATCGAAGACGCTCAGGTTGGTGCCACATTGGTACCCCCTCCAATCAACCCTTTCTTTTTTGTAGGCTTGGTGGATCTTCCAACATCATTTCTTCGAAATGATCTTCCATCGATATCTCTGAACGAAGGTGAATTTTCACTCCAACAATTATGATATTGCACAGTAAGAGTTCACTACAAGAACCCGTAGTAACGGGCTTCTTTCTTGCATCATCAACTAATAAAGTTACTTTACTATTAGAGGCTCGATAGCCAAATGTTATATCGATTGCATTATATTTCATATCCTAGAGTTATTATTCTTCATTTGTACACTATTTAAGTTGTATTCCCAAGTATATGATATCTTAACTACTGGTTAAAATGGCTTCTTCAATAACAAAGATGTGGCTACATTTTTTTTTTTTTTTTGGGGGGGGGGGGGGGGGGGGGGGGGGGGGGGGGGGGGGCTACTTATAATCTATTTAACAAGTATATATTTAATCTCTCTCAAAAAAAAAAAAAAAAAAAAAAAAAAAAAAAAAAAAACAAAAAGAAGAAGAAGAAGAAGTATATATCTAATACTATATTTAAATGCTTTAAAAAAAAATACTACATTTAAATGTAGAAGCAAAGACAAAGTTAAAATTTTAAAACACTAAACTTGTTAGGGCTTTTAAAGAGAAAATCTTGGAACATAATTTCTTTTTTACCACAACTTTTGTTACAATTGTGATGTGATATAGTGTCTGTTTGGCACCACTTATTTTTACCAACTTATTTTACTATTTAGCTTATCTTTACTATTATTTATGATTCTCACTATACTATTTCAGTTAACTTTTATCTTTATATACAGTATTTTTAACAAAAAGTTTTCAGTTTAAGCAAAATAAATAGATCTTAAACAGACCCATAGTGTGAATGATTAAGAGAAAATAGTAAATCTATATAAAAGTGTTAGAAAATCACTCACAATAGGTTCATCTGTGTTGTGGCAAAAAAAAGTGTAATCCTAAAACCACTAGTATTACTTCAAAAAGTTATTTTACTACTAGAAACAAATTCCCAACTTTTGCCAACTTTCTCTCTTGTGTGGCCGACTATAATGGATTGTCTGCCATTTTCACATACTATTCTTTTCTCCACCAATTATAATGAGAGTCACGCGAGGGACTTGCGGCAAAATTTGTAATTTTGTTATGTTTCTAAATTTTTATTTTTAATTGAGCTTGCCTTCCATGAGGCGAAGTAGGTAATTTATTTTGATTTTTTTTAAAAATAAAATTTTCACTAAATCATCCTTATTTTTGTAACGGTAACATTCCCCTTAGTCCGTTAAACTCAAGGAACGTCAACAGTCATCAGTCACACCCAGTCACCCACCACTCTCCTTCTTCTATGATTTTTCTGGTGTAATGCTTGAAAGAAGAATCAAAATCTGAATGCTTTGCAAAGAGAGGCCAACCCCATTGTGTTCGACAAAATGTCGGAGTATATCAATTATCAAGCACGTCGTGCAGCACCCCCCGTTAGGAAAAAAATCACATTTTTCTATCTCATTTTTCCCCTTTTATATTAATTTCAATTTCTGCTTGTAGTGTCAAGTGGTCTTTTATGATGTCTCTTTTACTATGGATTGCTGCCAAGCGAAACGGTTGCTCTATGTTTCATGTGTTTGATGAAATGCCTATTAGAAAGATGGTCCTGTTTATGTAGAACAAATAGAAGAATGTATGTTCAGCAATGCATACTATTAAGTTCCTAAAGCTTATTGACAAATTGTTTTCGAAATTGAGAAAAACTTTTGATATGTGTTTTATTGAAACAAATAAGAGGATTAATTCAAGTGTATGGGAATGAAGTTGTCTCATTAAAATATCATAGGTTCATTCTCTGAATAAGTTTTTTTCAACTTTTGTAAGAAATTGCAGGAAAATAAAGAATGCAGGGTGTTGATGGCTATGGTGACACTTGGGAAGTGACTCTATGCATCAATTCACGTGTCCTTCAGGTAAGTTTCACCCTTTAATGCCTTTTGAAGGTTTTTATATTTTCCCCAATATATATATATATAGAGGTGAATGTTTAAGTATTTCAATTTGCCATAGTCAACAAGACAAATATATAGCACCTAAAAGGAAGAAAGGAGTACTAAAGAAAGGGAGAAAACAATAGGACACTTGTGTCCAATTTATGCCAGCATTGTTTAAACCTAAAATGCATATGCTATTTTAGCTGTCGCAGGCCACAAATTTCTAATGACATTAAATTGTAAGATGATTGCTACAAGAGCTGGTAAATGCTCGCAAGAGGTCCAAAACCAAAGTGGATGTTAAAATCCTAGCTGATCTTAACTACTTTAGACGGATTTGGGTGAATTGGGGAAATTAGGAAAGGAATTTGGGTAGGTTTATGTGAGGAACCTGGCCTCCTAGAGCATGAGAGAGAAACAGAGAAAAGAGATTAGAAACTAAGATTGATCTTATTGAATGGATTCCTAATTACAATCTATTTTGCTTATACAACCAACTCTCATAATGACTGCGTTGACAAGCTGGCAGGTAGTTATTCTATCAACAAATTTGTTATTAACATACTCCTAACAGCACATGCAAATTCGCACAAGGCTAATACAATGCGTCTAATTACATCAAAGCTAATCACAGTGCAGCACTCTAGCTGGTATCTTAACAGTATCACTTTCTAAAGTAAAATTACATGGCAGTAGTAATAAGATTCATAACTTAGTAGAAGTATCAAAACTTGGTAAGACAAGCTGTATCGTGCAATGAAAAATATTGTTTTAATAACCTAGAAAGATCTACCGCAGTCGAATTTAGCCTTAATAAACCATCTCAAAATCATGCTTTATAACCCCAGCTGTAAGTTTGGGGGGCATTAGACTGAGTCCCATAGTGCTAATGGATGCCTGCAACCTTGACCAAGATCTTAAAACGTGTATGCTCGAAGATCAACTTGGCTGACATAGTTATTCTCTAGCCATGATCTAGGAGGTGGAGCTTCTGGGAGTACAAGCAACTCTAATTTGGAAGAGTTCACCATAAGCTCACAACATTTCCACATTTCCAAGGTAACATTAATTGCAATTCCGCAAATGGATGAAAAATAAACAAAACAAAACTTCAAGATTGAGATGCATAACTATAGTTTATTTTAATCTTATAGTGTTTTTCATCAGGATATCCAATATGGCTCCCGCGGCTCTTTTTTCTCGTTCTTCCTACGCCTTGGTCTATTTATCTGAATTGTGCTACTTTAAGAAGGATGGTTTGGTATGATGTTTTTTCCAAGCATGCATGTAAATTCCTTTAAAAGAAACCATTATCTTTAGTGTAGTCAACCATTTATTTTAACTTTATTACTTTTATATGAATTGCAAGGGCTTGATTAATAATCTTTCTCTAATTGAATTTCTTGCATAATTATATATGATGATTAAAGTGTATTCTCAAGTGGTATTGCTATTGTAGCATGGTGAGATGAAGTTTGAATTTTTAACCGAATTTATTAAACACACACAAACACATATATATACATATATTGAACTAAATTGCCTATTTTCATTCATTTTGAAGTCACCATCCCTTTAAGAAAAAATATATATTTAATTTTATTTAACTATCCATTACTTTGCATGGGTTAGCGACTAGTTTTTATCTAATTGCAATGTCACCAGTTCCAATTTGTAGCTTATAAGAGTTGGAAACACAATAAAAAACATTATAACATTGCCAGTATCTTATAAAAGGAAACACAATCAGAAACATTATAACCAAGGTTGTCAAAATCAGGAGCCTACGTAAGATCGTTGAAAGTAGGTGAGATTGTAGATCGTAGGATCTGATCATGAATCGTAAGATCCTACATATTTTCAGATTTAAAGTAAAAAACACATTAATAATGACTTTGTATGTTGAATAATCACTTAAATTATAAATTCATCCATAAAAAAACTAAGATTTGTATTATATAATGTAATTTGCATGTCATACATTGCTAAATCTATACTAACGAAACAAATATATTTAAATTTTGACCCAATGTATTTAAAAAGTTCAATAAATATTTAATTAGCAATCAAATACCAAAATATTTATCAAAACATATGGAAAATATTTCCCAAGTTCTAAGTTCCAAGTTTGAAATTGAAAATAAGTTAGCAAATGGAAACTAGCTATCTACAATATGAAATCCAAAAACAAAATAAATATTAAGGTGAAATGAACATTGAATTATTCTTATTCTAAGGTTCTTATAATCACCGTCCTAAATTCCTAATCATTATCAATTTCATCAACTATGTAGACATTATATATATATATATATATACTAGAGCTGAAACAAACATCAAGATATAATTTCACACTCAATTATTCAAGTTATACTACTCAGGAACAATTAAATATCACTATCAAAAAAATCAATCAATCAATATATAAATACAAGCATAACTAATAAAATTATATACATATATATATATATATATATTAGTAATATTAGAACACAAATTAGTATATTGATCAAACAAATTTAACAATATTATAGCTTAAAAGGAAGCAAAGCGAGCATCAAATTCTTCATTGAGAAATGATGAAGCATTCTTTCATTTTGATTACAAGTGGACTAGAAACTAGAAAACATTTACTTAGGTTAACATAATTTTATAAAAAATAAAAATAAAAAGTCATACCATCACAACATGAAAAAATAAAAACCCTTCAAGCTTCATCAAAACAAAAAATTTATCCCATAAAAAAATAAAAATAAAAATAAAAACCAAAAATTTATGCTTATTTTTGGTAGGATTGGTATCATTTTTACGATCCTAATGCGATCCTAAATGTTTTGGTGAGGTAGGATCGTAAAATCGTGCAATCCTACTATCTAGATCGCTATTTTGACAATCATGATTATGACATTGACAATTTGGGGCTTATATGAGTTTGAAACACAATCAGAAACATTTTCACTGTAATGTGACGTTTGGACAGCTGGCTCAGGAAAAATCCTTGGTCTTTCTTGAAATGTAGAAATTCTTCACCAGCGAAGGCAGTCGCTGAAAACAGCCTTACAGGCATTAGCAGTCAGTAGCTGGTGGGGACCTTTTTCCAAATGAAAGCTCCCTATAAGTCAATTGTCGATCAAGGTCCCCACCCATACTTATCAATTGGTAACCATTAAGTTTATGGTGAATTTGCAAAGAGCATAGAACAGCCATGGTGGGAAAACTAGAAAGAAATTTTCTGCTCAATAAACTATGGTATATTCTTGAGAACCTGGGAACAAATTCCATGATATAGAAGCAAAGGATGGAATCTGGAGATGAGATTTTTTTGCACAATGTACATTTCTCTTTCATTCCAAGTCTCTCAGTCAATTGTCTATAAGCCTGGACCAAGCTTAACACCTAGTCAATGTTCCTACTAGCCCAGCTGGCAGCTCCCATTCAATACGGAAGTAAAAATATGAAGACAAATATGGCTCCCATTTGAATGTGTGACCAGCTACATTTCCTTATCCATTTCAATCAAAGAATATTCGTGAATCTTGCTCTATAATTTCAAAATCCTTGTGCTCACCTATCCATTCCATTCACATCATAGTGCATATATTGTTGGGACCAAGAAAAACTACAATAAATGCAACATCTGCAAAAGGGTGTACTGTGGTAATTCTTGATCACAACTAAGGAACTGTTGGATGGAGGGGGAAAGAAGGGAGAGTGGAAAAGAGTAGAATAAAGTTAGCTAAAAATAAGTAAATTTTAGGTCAAATCTACTTTACTCTATTCTCTCTCCCTCCCCCTCAATCCAAAAGGACAAATGTAGAATTTTCAAAGAACAAGATCTAGCTTGAGTGAATGCATGGCCTTCTATGTTTTAGTCTTTGCTAAGAAGTTAGAATAATGGGTTTCACTTTTCTTGTTGGCTAAGAGCTCTAAGAATAGAAAGTAATGGACCTCTTAGTTTTTGTGCTTTTGAATTCCAGCTTGCTTCTTTTCCACATTGTATTCTCGGAAGTTGCTGACAGCATTACTAAATCCCAATCCCTCACTGACAATAACCGCACAACCTTGGTCTCTAAAGATGGAGGCTTTGTCCTAGGGTTCTTCAGTCCAGGTAATTCCACTAACCATTACTTCGGACTTTGGTACAAGAAAATCCTAGTTACAAAGGTTGTTTAGGTAGCAAACTGGGGCATTCCAGTCACAGACTAGTCTAGCGTGTTGATGGTAAACAGTTCAGGTAGTCTTACCCTTCTCGGCCAGAATGCGACTATTGCTTGGTCAGCAATCAAACAAAAGAGGCCAGGAATCCAATAGTACAGCTTTTAGATTCAGGAAAAGAGTTTTAAGAGAAGAGAATGAAGAAAACCCAAAAAACTATTTGGGGCAAAGCTATGACTATCCTTCTCATATGTGGCTACCAGGGATGAAGTTTGGTTGCAAACTTAATTAAGAGATTTTGCTAAATAATTAAGAGATTTTGCTAAATTTTGAAGTTTTAGTAGAGAAAATAATTGGTTTATTATTATTATTATTATTATTATTATTATTATTATTATTATTATTGTAGGGTTAGGATTTGTGGCCCAAGTCCAAAACAATAAATTTGTAGAGTATGGATGATAGAGCTAGGTTGACTATGGAGCTCACAACGGTTGATTACAACATCCAAGTATGAACCAGCATAAAAATACACATAAAGATCAAATAAGCTCAAGTCCGAAGAGACGTATGATAGATTAAATACAGGTTACAATTTTTAGTGCTACAGTAAAACCTTTCTTTTTTCTTTTTCCCTCCTTCGTTTCCGGATACCCTTCTTCCAGATGGACTTTATCTCAACCGGTTCCTTCTCTTTGGACAAACAGTAGTCCTCAAATAGGGCCCTAGGCCTACTACGTTGGATTGGGCTTTTCCCCCCACAATAGCTCCTCAAAATTTTAATTTTTCCCTCACATCCGAGGAGAAAAAATAAGATTTTGACCTGTCACGCAGTGAAAAGTTTGAAAAAACACATAAATATCCAAGCTTGCACGTGTATAGGCATAGATGCAAGCGCTTCATCATTGCCGCTGTCATTTCCGTATTTCCAAAGCGCTGTATTAATTACTCCAGGTGGCGTTTTGTCTTTTGCATCCAACGGTGGGTCATTGATCCAACGGACGCAGCTCTTCTTCGGGATTTGGACGGGATGAACTACATCCTTTCACCTGTCCTCGTATATAAGCCCTCAGAGGAGGTTATTTCTTCTTTACCTTACGAATCCTCAGAATACCCAGCAAACTCATGCACTTAAAATCCTTCTAGCTTCTTCAATTATCTGTCTTATTTCTTCCCAAAATCTACAAAAAGTCCAGTTCGAGTTCAGAGATCATCCTCCAGTTCCATCTGTGTAAGTTTTGACATCCTTAATTCATCATTCTCTTCTCGGCCAGGGTTCTCAACCTCCAAACCCCTATCTCCTAGCTATTGCTTCGAGTATTTCTTAAAAATGGGTAGATTTCAATACCTCGTCAATAGTCCTGCCTTGATAGAAGAATTTAAGCAGACCTATGGTATACTGCAGGGGGTAAATCTGAGGTATTACCCTCCAGAGCAGATATTAACTGACCGAAGAGAGGGGGAAGTCATAATCCCCATGATAGCCTTCATTGAAGGGGGAATGGGGAATGACCCTTCCAATGGGTTCCATCACCATGAACTACCTTCGCAATCATAGACTTTCTCTCGAGCAGTGCGCGCCCAATACCTTTAGGATCCTAGGAGCCATTGATGCCCTGAACTTTCACCTAGGATTAGGGTTGACCTGGCGTGACTTGGTACATATTTACGAGTGTCATAGCCAAAAGGGGGCGGGATATTACCTTAAATCCCGGTCCGACACCGTTAGACTTCTCTCCTGCCTTCCCAAGTCAAATAAAGGGATGAAAGACGACTATTTGATCGTCTCGGGTGCGTGGCATGACGGTCTTCACTGTCCGACCCAGCTAAGAGAGCCAGGTGTGACTTCCTAGACTTAGGATCTTTAATAGTAGATTTAGGATCTTCACTCTTCATAATCTGTCTTTTCCTTTATGTCATCATTTTCCAGTTTTTTGAATAAGTTTTTTTTTTTATTATCTTTTTTTTTTTATGCTTACAGATAAAGAGCACACTTCTCCTTGGCTTAGCCTCACTAACACAGTCGCGTTTAATTATTTACTACGCTCAAAGATCTTTGTGAGTGAAGACAGCCAGCTCTAGTCCGTTCCTCTCATCCTCGGCTACACACCAAAATCAACCGATATTCATCTGGTCGGCAACGCCATTACACAAGGCAATTATCGGCTCTGGCGAATAGACGTCGCTCGGCGTAGCTTCTTAGCACCATACGACCTTGAACCCGTTCCACACCCAAATCCACAGGGTGTGCCATTGCTTGTTCAGCCAGTTCAGCAAGTCCCCCTTAAACCAGCGGTTGTAGGCGAGAAGGTTGACTCCTCGTCCTCTTCACTAGAGGAATAAGTAGACAAGTTCAAATTCGAAGGAGAAGCTTCAGGAGGGGTTCAAGTAATACCATCCTCAAACTCCAAGGAAGAGATTGATAGGCAGTCCAGTGTCCATCCTCCCGTTCTGATAACTCTTCAAAAGAAGAAGAAATGTCAGTCTTAAGGGCTTTGATGAAGAATAGAGGCAAGAAGGCTGAGCCAAAAGGGACTGGGACTTCCCAACCAGTGGTGAGTTTACCTCTATCGCCACCTCAGGTTCCTGATCTCAACTTAAAGCCCTTGCCAGACCTAAAGAAGAAAAGGCCCCTCGAAACTGAGGAGAGGGAGGTGGTGGTGCCACCAAAAACAACCAAGCAACAGAAGGTGGCGAAAGCCACCGGAGTAAGAGGGCCTCATCTACTGAGAGCCGAGATGACCTTTACGTTGCCGATGTGCACAGAGGGCCACGCACATGGTCTCCCAAGTTAGAGTTGGACGGTGCTCCTATTTCTTGGGATACTTCCCTCAGAAACTATGATGGGGGAAGAGCCGGACTGGTAGCTGAGGCCTTAGAGCAACCATTGCTCCTTCCCCGAGATATGGAGTCATACAGGCGCTTTAGCTAGTATGAACTCTTCATATCCCTGAAAAGGGATTTGGCCATGGTAAGTGAGTTAATCCAGTTCTTCAGTTTGGCATGTTAATTTTTCGTTTGTTTTATGCTAACTCTCTCACTTTATTATGCAGATTACCTAGCAAGTCTTCGTGGCCGAAGAGTGGAATAAAAAGGCATACATCAAAGCCCAAGCAGAGGCCCACTCTCGGTCTGAGGCAGAGAAATCTTTGGGCAACTTGAAAGAGAAGTTTTTTCAACTCTTCGAGCAGCTCAAAGAGATAACTAACGAAAGGAACAATCTCAATACTGGCCTGCAAAATGCTAAGAGCTAGGCCGAAGCCCAACGCAAGTTGCTAAATAAGACTCAGACTAATTTGGCAGCTGAGAAAGCGCTTGTGAAGGAACTTCGCGCCGACCTCCAAAAGGCCAGGGAGACTGCCAAGCTGGCTTAAAGGAATGCTCAGCTGGCCAAGGAGGTGACCGAGGCTGAAAAGAAAACAGCATACCAGCTGGGGTGGAGGAGACTGAAAAAGGCCTCACTGAGTAGTTTGCTACGGTCAGCCGAGACTACTGCGATATAACGTGGGGCAAGGCACTGGATGCTGCTGGGGTGCCTGCGGACTCAGAGTTGAGGCTACCTGGGAGCATATATTATGATCATGACATCCGAGAGCTCCTAAGGTCCGATCCCCATCCACCAACACAACTCCAGGAGGCCTTGGAGCAACCCTTGGTCAATCAAGTTCCTCCAATCACCCTTGAGGCCTCCAAGGAATCTGGTCAGCCTGGTGATCAGAGCAAACTAGCTGAGCCACCCAAGGATAAGGGCGAGGGCTTGGAGAAAAAGAAAACCTCTTCAAAGCCTAAGGACCAAGCCCCAGAAGCTGCTGCTACTCGGACAAGCCAAGCTGCCAACCCTTTGGTCCCTCAAGCGAAGACTTAGATACTTAGGTTTTTTTTTTTTTTTTTTTTTTTTTTTTTTTTTTTTTTTTTTTTTTGTATTTGTACTTGTACTTGTTTTTCTTTTATGTAAGGGATTGTAGACTATCTTCTTTTGATCAATGAAACAGTTTTCCTTTTACTTCTGGTGTTTGCATATCTTATGTCTTACTTCTACTGCAAATAACTGTACTTCGTAATTATGGTAACGTAGGTAAACATAGCCATTATATCATGCTGATAATGTACATAACCAAAAATTGGTACTAAAAAGAGCAGTTTCTATAAGAATTACTACTAAATAATGAATGCAACGAGTGTTATAAAAGCTTCACAGGTCTTTTCGAATATGCACAAAGAAGGTTATCATAAGCTAGAGTTCATTTACATACATTCGAGAATTTCAGGCAAGACTTATTTCAAAGTTGAACTTCAATAACGATAACTGTACAGAGGTGTTGACTAACCCATACCATCTGATCCGAGGATTGCAGGCATGCAAAGGACTGTTAACTAACCCAAATCATCTAGTCCTAGGACTACAGGCATGATTGGATTTAAGTTTAAACACTTAGAGAACCACTAAGGGGTGTTAACTAATCCAAATCATCTGGTCCAAGGACTACAGGCATGACTGAATTTAAGTTTAAATACTTAGAGAACGAATAAAGAGTGACTAACCCCAAATCATCTGGTCCGAGGACTATAGGCATGACTGGATTTAAGTTTAAACACTTAGAGAACCGATAAAGAGAGTTAACTAACCCCAAATCATCTAGTCCGAGGACTACAGGCATGACTGGATTTAAGTTTAAACACTTAGAGAACCGATAAGGAGTGTTAACTAACCCAAATCATCTGGTCTGAGGACTACAGGCATAACTAGATTTAAGTTTAAACACTTAGAGAACCGATAAGGAGTGTTAACTAACTCAAATCATCTGGCTCGAGAACTACAACCATGACTGGATTTAAGTTTAAACACTTAGAGAACCAATAAAGATGATGAATTGTCATGGTGATTGAAGAGAAAATTCAATTAATAATAGTACCTTTTGAGATTATTTACATTCCAAGGGCGCAGTATTATATGACTATCTAGGTCTTCCAAGAAATATGCCCCAATGCTAGTCCTTGAAGTGATACGATATGGCCCTTCCTAATTGGGTCCTAGCTTCCCCCAAGCTGGGTTTTTTGCAGTGCCCACAACTTTCCTGAGCACCAAATCACTAAGTTCTAAAGGCCTTAGCTTCACGTTGGCATCATAGCTTTACCTGAGCTTTTGTTGGTAATGTGCTAATCGAACCATTGCATTTTCTCTTCTTTCTTCAATCAAATCCAAACTCCTTTCTAGCAACTTATTGTTGCTAGCCGGACTGAACGAGCTGGTTTTAAGAGTTGGGAAGCCAGTCTCTAGAGGGATGACAGCTTCAACTCCATAGGTCATCAAGAAAAGGGTCTCTCCAGTAGATCTGCGAGGCGTAGTTCTGTAAGCCCAAAGTACATGTGGCAATTCTTCCATCCACTTGCCCTTCGCATCACCTAACCTCTTTTTTAGTCCATTAACTATGACTTTGTTAACTGCTTCTACTTGTCCATTCCCTTAGGGATAGGCAGGGGTAAAGTATCTGTTTGTAATTCCCAGTTCGCTATAATAATTTCGAGATGCTTTACTATCGAATTGTAGGCCATTGTCCGAGATGAGAGTATAAGGCACCCTGAAACGAGTAATAATATTCTTCCATACAAATCTCTGCACATCTACATCTCAGATGTTGGCCAGAGGTTCAGCTTCAACCCATTTGGTGAAATAGTCTATGCTGACCAGAAGATACTTCCTGTTCCTGCGGCTTTTAAGAATGGACCCACTATATCTAATCCCCATTGAGCAAACATCCATGGACTAGATAGTGGGTTGAGGACTCCACCTGGTTGGTGTATGTTCGGCGCAAATCGTTGACATTGATCGTACTTCTTAACATACTTATAAGTTTCTTTTTGCATGTTCGGCCACCAATAACCTTGAGTAATGGCTCGGTGAGCTAAAGACCTACCTCTAGTGTGATTCTCACAAATTCCTTCATGCAATTCTTCTAGTAGCAACTCAACCACTTCAAGATGCGTACATAACATGTATGGTCTTGAATAGGAGCGTTTGTATAATTTCTGGTCCTCGGATAGCCAGAATATGGTCGCCTTCCTCCGAATTTTGTCAGCTTCCCCCTTTTCTTGAAGCAGAATATCTTCCTTCAAGAATTTGACTATGGGGTCCATCCAGCAGAGCCCGATTCTGATTTGGTGAACTTGGATTGCATCCCTTCTAGCTTCGGTAGGCCCATGCAAGTCCTTGATGAGGATGACTCTTAGCAAATTTTGCACCGAAGAGGTAGCAAGTGTGGCCAGAGAATCAGCATGTTCGTTACCACTTTTGGGAATATGCAGTAAGTTGAAAAATTTGAATTCCGACTGCAGACGTTTAACTCAGTTCAGGTATCCCTGCATCCTTTCATCCTTTGCCTCAAAATCACCTTGTACTTGACCCACGACTAACCTTGAGTCCGAGAACAACTCCACTACCTTTCCTCCCATTCTTTGGACCATAGACATTTCCATCAATAGGGCTTCGTACTCTGCCTCATTATTTGTTGCCAAGAAATCCAGCCTTAAAGATTTTTCAATGATGATTCTCTCGAGGGATATCAGCACTAGCCCCACTCTAGAACCTTTCTGGTTCGCTGCGCCGTCCACATACACTCCCAGTGGGAAGGGACTTGTTGGGAAATCATGCCAACCGATTTTTCATCCATGTCCTTCTCTGCCGTTACTTCTTCTAAACTCGATTCTGTGAACTCGACCACTAGATCTGCAAGGATCTGTCCCTTGACTGAAGTGCGAGGCATGTATTTGATATTGAAAGCCCCTAGGATAGTGCCTCACTTGGCTATTCTCCCTGTGTAGTCGGCACTTCGAAGTACGGATTTAAGCGAGAGTTGTGTAAACACGACGAACATATGTGCTTGGAAGTAATGGGGCAATTTTCGTGTTCCAAGGACTAATACCAAGATAGCCTTCTCCAGCGGCAAGTACCTAATCTTGGCCTCGTGTAGAGATTTACTCACATAGTAAACTGGGATTTGCACACCTTGATCCACTCGTATCAGTACTAGACTTACAGCATAGGGAACCACAGCAATATAGGCAAACAGGACCTCATCCGGTTCAGGGCTAGACATAATTGGTGGCCTAGCCAAATAGTCTTTGAGTTGTTGAAATGCCAAAGCACATTCTTCAATCCATTCAAATCCTTTCCACTTGTTGATCAGTGAGAAGAAAGGTTTACACCTATCTGCCGACCGAGAGATGAATCGGTTCAGGGCAGCGATCATTCCTGTCAATTTCTGAAACTCTTTTAGATTCTAAAGAGACCGTAGACTTCAGATAGCCTTTATCTGATTGGGGTTAACCTTAATTCCCCTGTGTGTCACCATGTACCCCAAGAACTTGCCTGAGCTTACACCGAATGAGCATTTGGAAGCGTTCAGATGTAGCTTGTGCCTTCTTAGGATTTCAAAAGTGTTGTCAAGGTCCTTCACATGCTCAAAAACGACTTTACTTTTTACCACCATGTCATCTATATAAATCTCAATACTTTTGCCCAGCTGTAACTCAAACATCCTTATCATCATTCATTGGTAAGTAGAGCATGCATTTTTCAGACCGAATGGCATCACTTTATAATGGTAATTACCAATAGGGGTAACAAAAGCAGTCTTCTCCTAGTCATCTAGGGCTAACGGTATTTGGTGGTAGCCTTGGAAAGCATCCAAGAAACTCATCTGAGAATAGCCGACAGTGGCATCTACTAGCTGATCAATTTTCGGGATAGGGAAAGGGTCTTTAAAACAAGCCTTATTTAAGTCGGTGAAATCTACACAGACTCGCCATTTCTCGCTCTTCTTCTTCACCACCACAGTATTTGCTAATCATTCAGGGTAAAAAACTTCTTTAATAGCTCCAGCCTGTTTGAGCTTCATTGCCTCTTCTTTGACTGCATCTGCATGTTCTTTAGATGGGCGCAAGGAGGCTACTTCTTGGGCATAATCAGGGGGTTGACCCTCAGATGGTGGCAAATGAATCCCAGATCCACTCTTGGGGCTACATTCCAGGCAAATACATTAAGATTTCTCTTAAGGAACTCGATTAGCTCTTCTTTTTCTAATAGAGGCATTTAAGATCCAACTTGAAAGAACCTTTCAGGATTGTCCCCAATTAGAACTTTTACCAAATCCTCACATCTAACGCTTTCATCTAGATCTTTGACGGGTGATACCCGACTTTTTAACTGCTATAAGTCTCCCTCGGCCCTAGCCAAGGACTCGATTTCGGGTTTGTGCTGGATGGCAGCCACTAAGCATTATCTGGCCGAGGATTGATCCCCACGGATTTCACAAACTCGCCCTTCGGATAGATATTTAACTTTTTGATGCAAAGTAGAGGAAACAACCCCTAGCGTATGTAGCCAAGGTCTGGCTACAATTACCGTATTAGGGGAATACACATCTACGACAATGAAGTCTACTTCCACTACTTCCGAGCTAGTTTATACAGGCAGTCGTATCTGGCCCTTCGGGGTGACAATTCTTCCCTCGAAGCTAACCAAGGGAGAACAGTATGGTGTTAAGTCATCAGGTTTGAGGTTCAGCCTCCTGTAGAGGTCAGGGTACATTATTTCCACTGCGCTACCCTAGTCCACTATTACCCTCTTCATATCATATCCTCCAATTCTGAGGGTGACTACTAAAGCGTCATCATGAGGTTGGATGGTTCCAATCTTATCTTCGTCCGAAAATCCTAAAACTGGTTGGATAACCGGTTTAGCTCTCCTCAGATCTTGACCAAAGTCCCCTGCCGGTAACCAAGCTACTAACATAACCTTGGATAGCCAGGACCCTTTCCTTCTCAGTGCTGCGAAGTTGATGTTGATAGTTCCTAATGAAGGTTTTGAAGAATCATTCCTCTGGGGCTCGAGATTCATCTGACCTCCTCGGCCACTGAAGTGATGCAATAGGTGTCTCAACTTACCTTCGCGGACTAACTAGTCCAAGTGATCCCATAAGCTTCTGCAATCTTCAATGGTATGCCCATGGTACTGGTGGTATTGGCAATAGAGATTGTAATTGCGTCTCTTAGGATTTCCCATCATCTTAATCGGCCACTTAAAGAATGGTTCATTCTTGATCTTTTCCAAAACTTGGTGGACTGGCTCCTTGAACACAGTATTGACTGCTTGAGCATTTGCTGATCCCGATTGTCTAGCAAAATATCTCCATGGCTTGTTGTTATTATAATGGTCCGACCTTAAATCCCTCCTATCTTGGGGGATAACCTTGTCCTTACCCTTCCTTTGTTGCTGATCTTCTTCAACCCTTTTATATTTTTCAATACGATTCATGAGCTGCCGCATGTTAGTAACAAGTTTACCAGACAAGGACGTCCTTAAACTGTGGTCAGCAGGGAGGCCGAGCTTGAACGTGTTGAGGGTTATTGCATTAAAGTTGCCCTTCATATCATTAAACATCTCCCAATATCTATCCGAGTACGCCTTCAAGATCTCACCCTCATGCATGCTCAAGGATAGCAGAGAAGACAAGGGCCTGGTCACTCTTCGACATGTGACAAAACGTGAAACAAAAGCTTGAGTGAGCTCTTTGTAGGAATTAATGGAATCTGCTTTCAGGCTGTCGAACTACCTCATTGTAACTGGTCTGAGACTGAAGGGGAAGACCTTACACATCAGAGCTTCATCTCTAGAATAGACAGCCATCCTTTGGTTAAAGTGACTCACATGCTCCACGGGGTCCGTTTTACCATTATAAATGGTAAAGGTTGGCTGGTTAAAACGCCGAGGAAGTCTCACTCCTTCACGTGATGGGCTCTGAGGTTGCCTCTTGCGACGGTGCTCCTCTTCGTATGAAAAGAATTCACTGATTGGTGTCCAAGATCTCTGCTCGTAAGTGACGTCTTGCTCATCACCCCAATCCTCATTAGAATGCAAAGAAATACGTTTTCTTTTTGCATGGTGCAACTCCCTCTTTAGCCTCTCAATTTCTAGTTGCATGTTGTTCTTCTCTGCATAAGACACGTGACTTCCTCCACGCAGTTGACTTCGCTCAAGGTGCGTAATATGCACGCTACTTTCACGATCTTGTCTTAGCTCCAAATTGAGAAAAGGGTCTATGTGTTGGGACACCCCAGATTCTGCTAGTTGTTGCCCTGGTTCAGTCATTATCAACTATTGCTTCCACTTCTACTCAAGCTCTTCCCACAGACGGCGCCAATTGTAGGGTTAGGATTTGTGGCCCAAGCCCAAAACAATAAATTTGTAGAGTGTGGATGATAGAGTTAGGTTGACTGTGGAGCTCACAACGGTTGATCACAACGTCCAAGTATGAACCAGCATAAAAATACACGTAAAGATCAAATAAGCTCAAGTCTGAAGAGACTTATGATAGATTAAATACAGGTTACAATTCTTAGTAGTACAGTAAAACCTTTCTTTTTTCTTTTTCCCTCTTTCGTTTCCAGATACCTTTCTTCCAGATGGACTTTATCTCAACCGGTTCCTTCTCTTCGGACAAACAGTAGTCCTCAAATAGGGCCGTAGGCCCACTACGTTGGATTGGGCTTTCCCCCCCCCCCCCCCCCACAAATATTATTATTATTATTATAATAGAAACTTAATTAAGAGATTTTGCTAATAATTTTTTATTTCTAATTTTTTTTAGGCAGATAATTTTGTAGTTTTTGTAAAGAAAATAATCTCAATAAATTATCAACAGTAAATTGCTTTCCTAATCAATCCAATTAATCATTGTTAAGTGACGATTAGTATGACATTTTGTTTGCTTGCAAAGCATCTTCATATGGGTATTTTTTTGATTCGGTATATATTATGAATGTATTGAGATAAACACTGTATTCAAGAAAGAGAGATCATGATCCTACTTTGTATACTTCAAAAGAGATAGATTGGTTCAGAATTAAAGATTAATTGTTTTGTGGTGATCCTTTCCCAACAACCTTGGACTTTTGGGCCCAAACCCTTAATTTATTTGTACTATGGGTTGGGCTAATCCCACAATGGGAGGTCCAAGAGGTGTTCCTTTATGTATCAGAGAGAATTAACGTTTCTTTTACACCAAACTCCCTAATTCCTAGTTCAGCCGAGATGCTCACTAAACAACTGAGATTCTACCCTAGAATTCGAGTAGGATTCCCTTCTTCTCGAGTAAAGTCTTTTTCTCATCACTATTGTGTTTCACTTCCCAAAATTTTCCAACCCCCACCACCTTGTCCCTCCTCCCCTATTTATAGCCTTTTCTTAGTGGAGTTGTCATGATGAGGTGGTATTTTCCCACGTTAGTGGGTCTTTGCCCTATATTCCTTACCAAATAGGGCCCACCGCCTGCTGCTAACATAACCTCCTTGAAACTTGTACCAAATGCCGATTAATGCTCAATAGGCAAATTTCCCCAAGGCATTACCTTCGACCCACGGCAAAATCTTAAGGCACTCAATATGAGTGCTCGACTAGGCATCTCTTAGCCTAATGCTGGATAAGTTCAGCCTAACAAGTCGAATGGGCCAAGACTATTGGAAGTTTAGGCCTAAAGCTCAGGGATGGGCCGACATTTTCAGTGCATACAGTTTTTATAATTCATTTCTAATTATCATCATTGGAAAAACTTAAATCCCCCTGTATTCTATAATTAGCAAATTAGCTCATAATATGAGTAGATGAAAATTTTAATATAAAAATAAAGCAACTATATATATATATATATATATATATATAATTTTTTATTTATAAAGAACACAAAATTAATTATTTAAAAAAAAAATAAAAGCAATATGACATTGTTTATTTTAGGGAAAAAAAATCATTGCTCTTTGTTGGTTTGGTAAAGAGTTATATATATATATATATATATATATATAAAAATAGAACGTTTCTTAATTAATAGTTTAATAATCTAAAATTAAATTGTCTTATGAGGAAAATATTTTATTACAGATTACTATTCTTAATATAGAATTTTATGAATATTTTAAAAAATAAATTATATATTATATTTCATTACAAAATAATCAGATATTCCACGCATCAAGGTTGCGACTAGTTGTGAAAAAAAGGAGAGTAAATTTAGGCTCAAGAGACCTCAAATTGAGGGGGAGTATTCCTCTATCAGTTTTTATTTTGTCAACGATATTTAAAAATATGCTTAATTTATCATTGATTGCAGAAGCTCACTCAAGGGTGTAAATACTTGTGGGTCATGTGGCAAGTGAGGCCTCGCCTCATCCTCACTAGACTCTCGCTTGAGCGAAAATCACGAAAAGGAACTCAAATCCTATTCTGATTAGAATTCTATCCCTACATGCAAACACCTATTTAAACCATCTAAGCATGATTTCCAATGAGAGAAACCATGCAAATCCTATTCTGATAAGAATTCTATCCCTACATGCAAACACCTATTTAAACCAGCTTTTGGAGAGAAACCAATAACTTTCATTCTATGAGATCTCATTACGGAAGAGTACTTCTAGTTTTTTAAGAGATTGTGATCCAAATTTTGAAACCATGGAGCCTTTCTTCCATTGGGTTAATTGTAGATAAAATCTTCAAGGAGGTTTTGTAGACTGTGCTAGAGTTTCTAGTTTGTTGACATGGACATGGCATTTGTGAAGAAATCCAAAAAATAAGTTCAAAATTCTAAAGTTGTTGCGGTCACTTCAATCTCTTGGGATTGTAGAGTCTAGGTACAAAGGTTTTGATCAAGATTGTAAAATTCCTTCTTTTTTAATGGATTGTCATAGGATCCGTTTGGATTTCGCTTATTTTGCTGAAAATTAATAACTGAAAACATTGTAGCAAAATAATTTTTAAATGTGTGAATAGTGTCGTGAGACCTATTTTTAATAAAAGTTTTGTTAAAAAAAGAGGTTTGTAGGTCCCGTAAACTGTGCACAAAACCTACTGACAAACACATTTCAGTGGAGGTGGAAGCTTGTCAAAGAGGTAGTGGGTCCTGTGCACAGTGCACGGGACCCACTAACAAACAACATCCCACATGATGGAACGCTTCTCAATAATAATAATAATAATAATAAACTGAAAACACAGACGCCAAAATGTAGTCGCTATCCAAACGATGCTTTAGTTAGGATAGGTTATCCTAGTTAGGATAAGTTATCCTTGTAGTGGTTTTCCCTTTTGGTGAGTTCTCCATTGGTTTTCCACTTCAAATAATTGATTTAATTTGAAATTAAATAATAATTCCACTATATAATTAATCGATAGGTCTATTCAAATTCAATAGTTGTCATATTCTAGTTTCTTTTGTACAATGAGAAGCGCATCTCACTCTTATCCGATAAAATGGAGAACAATGTAATGTTACGCCAAAATGAGGACTTAGGTTTCTGTACGTGCAAGTTAGATTTGAGCTTATTTAGGGAAGTAAAATAAGTTATCTAACAATACATCTACATGAGAAAGCTTGACAAGATGCTAGCTTTGACATGACACTTGGACAAGAAAAAGAAAGTGATGGTAGGACACGAAAAAGACGCACAGTTAAAGAAGAAGAAGAAAGTAATGATGTAAGGAACACAATGTGTATGTGGAAAACCCTAGAGAAGGGATGAAAAACCATAGTTTGAGCAAGAATGTAATGTTCTTGCTTAGCTCAAATTGTATTATGTGTGAAAAGAGATTGATTTCTTACAACAAGGTTGTTCCTCTCTCCTACCAACTCTTTGCTCTCTTTTCCCAATCTCTCCTTAGGTTCTTGGGTTCTTGCCTCCAAATACAACTGCATGTTCCTCATATAATCTGAGGAATATTGTTGAGTATAAGGACAAGTGTCAAGTCATCATTTCTCTGCATTGGACCTTTGCACAACTGTGACATTATTTGCTGACTAGAGGACAGGAATTGCGCCAATGTGGCACTGGGACCCATGGGTAGGTGACATTGCCATTGCTTAGGAAATAAGTCTTGGAAATTTAGAGAGACATCAGGAGTACTATAATTGATACACGTGTCTCTGATGTGGTCCAACATGCATTCAACCAATAAGGGATGTTCTCATAGCTTCTGATCTTAGAAAGTCATTATCTCCCTTTTTGTTAGTGCTTAAGTACCATGTTAGGTGCAAATCTTACTTCCTTCCCAAGGCAATCATGCCTTTAGCACAAACCAAGACAAAATCCCTTAGCCAACGTTTCCTCTTCCTTTACTCACATCCATTCCACGTGTAAGGTCTAGATTCAACCACTTATACATTCTCCCATGCCTTTGTGGTGTTATGTACAAGGTCCCATTCTTTAGCCTAGCTACCTTAGCCACTGCCACTAACATCTTTTCAAGCAATAATAAGCTATAGAAAAGCCAATTATCATCATACTCTATATAAATAATTTTATTAAGACTATAGAAAAGCAGTTATCATCATACTCTATATAAATAAATTTTGCTTACAAGTGTGAATTTCCAAGGTACACTAACAGATGGACATGAAATTGCTATGAAAAAGGCTTTGACGACGTTTTGTGCAAGGATTGAATGCGTTTAAAAATGAAGTTGTGTTGATTGTCAAATTGAAACACCATAATATAATTAGGCTTTTGGGATATTTCATTGAAGGAGAGGAGACAATGCTAATCTATGAATACATGCCTAAAGGAGGCATAGACTCCTTCATTTTAGTTTGAACTTCTCAAAAAATTAATAATTTTTTCCAAACTTCATGAATTTTTTTTAGGACAAAGTTTCTACAAACCAATGTAGAGAAAAATTACTCCAACCCCCTACATGACAACTTGAAAAATTACCCTTATGTACTTTGAGCCACATAATCTACTTAATAGTCATATGACCTATTTAAATAATAAATAATTTAATGAATCATGTCATTTAATAATTGTGGATGCAGGGACGGAGCCAAGAATTTGAGTGAGGGGGGTTGGAGTATTGAACAAAACTCACTTGTTAATCAACTTTTTATAATTTTGCTTAAGAATTTTTGGGAACTGAGGTATCATCATTTTATGGAATTGAAATATCAACAATTTTTGGAATTGAGATCAAGATTTTGAATTCTATTTCAAATTGACTATTGGAATGAAATACTTTGGTATCACAAGACACACAATTATTAAACTAAATGAAAGTATAATTTATAATTAATTTAATATATTGTTTTACAAAAATCAAATAAAATGATTAGATTGCTATTAAAAATAAAGCAAATGTGGCATTTTTGTAAATAAACAAACATGTAGGGTATTTTGTAAACTATAAATAAATCACTTTCTCTATTCCCAATCCCACCCATTCTTGTTTTTACTGTTTACCTCACATATGGTCTTTAAACAGGTGTTAACTTTTTGGATATCTGCTTGCTCTTCTTTATCAGTGTGCGTTCTAATAATCTTCTTCTTCGTCTCTTTCCCCCCCCCCCCCCCCGATTTGTCTTTTTTATGTTTTTGTTAAATCATGTTTTTCATATTGTTCTCACCTTCCTTTCTCTCACCGTGCCTCTTGATTATTTTAGTCGGACATTCTTTATATTTTTTTTCTCCTTTGTTTTAAACAAAGATGAACTGTAGCATGTGTAGTGGTTCACAGAGTGGCCAACCATAAATTTATTTGGGTCCAAAATGCCAGGAGTGAGCTGATAATAAGCAAAGAGAGACCAATGATGATCAAGTTTTGTTTTTTTTTTTTTTTTGGGGGGGGGGGGGGGGGGGGTGGGGGCTAATTGAAAATTAAATATACCTATAGAAATTTGTTTCTCAAAATCCAGGGGGGGCCATGACCCCCCCTGGTCAAAGAGTAGCTCCGTCCCTATGTGGATGGTTCTATGAACCGTTACTAATGAAATGTAGGAGATTTTCAAAGCTAAATTGGAGGAAATTTTTTTGCATTTATTATTACTATTATTTAAATAAATTTCAGTTATTGTTCAAGTTGGACTTAGTATTAACACAAATGAGAAACTTGCTAGATCAAACGAAAGCTAAAGTTTTGGGTTGGTCTTTGCACTTCAACATTATTTATGGGATTATGTGGGGGCTTTTCTATCTACATGAGGACTCTAAATTGAGAAATATACATAGAGATCTCAAAGCAAGTAATGTTTTACTTGATGGTAAGATGAACCCAAAATTTTTTGATTTCAGCATGGCTAAAATTTTTAGTGGAGATCATACCTTAGGAAATACAAATAGAGTGGTTGGAACTTAGTAGGAATTCTTAACATGCCCTATAATCAACTTTTTCCTTAATAAAAATTTTTCATTCTTAATGATATTTTGCAATGGTCATATGGTACCTAAATATGCCATTGATGGACTATTTTCAGTAAAGTTTGATGTATTTAATTTCAAAATATTACTGCTGGAGATATTAAGTGGAAAGAAAAATTGAGGGTCTCTCCATCCAAGCCAAGGTTTTAACCTTGTTGGACATGTGAGTTCTCAAAATTGTTGACGCTCCATTTTACATATAATGATACAGATAATGATAAGAAAAAATTAATTGTTTTAAGCATGGAAATTACGGAAAGAAGGCAGGCCTTTAGAACTAATTGATAATTGCTAAGAGGAATGTTGCATCCTATTGGAGTTTGTTCCTTGTCTCTGTATAAGTTTTTTATGTTTGCAACAACATTATGAGGATCGGCCTAACATATCATTTGTGGTTATAATGTTGCATGGTGAGTGTGCATTGCCTAAACCTAAAGAGCCTACTTAATTTGTAGGAAAAAAATTGTCTTCACCAAGCAAGAACCAGTTTCCCTTAACTAGTGAAATTACTATTATAGTGTTACAGGCTTGATAGCCAAACTTTAGATCAATAGCATCATTTTACATAAAAGAAGTTTTTAGGGTTTTAGACCTCAGTTCTCTCAAATTTTAATTAACGTTTAACCAAATAACTAATTATGCAATACATTTGAATCAATTAAATATCAAACTAGCATAGATCACATGAACACCAAGAATGATGACTCGAGAAAACTTTTGAAACTGTGGTTTCAAAGTAAAAAACATGGGGAGGATTTAACCTAAACAATAATCAAGGCAGCAATTCACTAATAGAATTGAAGTTTATACAATAGACTTAACCCAAAATCTACTGCTACCTCATATAGTACTTACTAGCATGACTACTTGTAGCTCTGAATCCATGAGATCTTCTACTGTGAAACCGTTGCACACAAACTCCCCTGCTTGTGACTCTAAGATCTCCACTAAAAGATTTGGATTAGCAACACAAACTCTCTAATTTGTGACTTTGAGATCTCCACTCAAAGATTTAGATTAGCAACTATGGTTGACTGAATGCAACAACTTTGCTTTATAATTGGATCTGTTGTTTGCACAAGATCTCCAAGTCTAACTCCAAAAGGGTATGGAAAATCTCCAAATCTGTGTACAGAACATTGCCCTCTTGAATTTATAAAAACTTGCTCTAGGGTTTGTATTTATATATACATAAGATCCATCAAAACCCTAGATCAAACAGCTGAGAAGAAAACCAGATTTGCAATCTACACAAATCTTGATCAATCGAGATAAGTGATTCTTTTCGCACTTATCTTTTTCTAATTTCTTGAGTCTTCAACTATGTTGAACTTCACTTGTCTTGTTTAACTGAATATTTCTAGACTAAACAACTAGACAAATTAAGTTCTAAAGGTTACAATTTGTTTATGGTTGCCAACCTAAAAATATAGACTTTACAGAAGTGTTACATCTACAGCGTTTTCACAATACTTTCACAATAAATCCTAAGTAACAGGTTATTACTTATTGTTACTGGTAGGAAAAAAAATAATTTTACTAGTGGGTTTAGATTAAAATCAGCAACAACCTGGCACATAGGATTTGTGGTGAAAGTGTTGTGGACATAGAAATCATCTATTAAATATCCTATAATTGATATTTATCTTGTATATTTTGTAAGCTAAACACAACATTATCCCCCAAGAATGTGACATCAGTCTTATTTGAATGAAAAAGGCTTAAAATGTCTTCAATAAAAAATAAAATAAAAAAGGTTTAAGGCTACTTCAAATTTGTTGTTTGAAAATGTTTCCCCCTTAAAATAGTTGGCTAAGAGCAAATGGTGACCAAGCTTAGAGAAATGTGGCATGGATTATGAAATCATCAAATGATTGGCATGTGAATAATCAAGATAAAATTTGTTGTTTGCTTATCGCTTTATGTTGTTTTTGAGATATTACATTATCAACTTCATTAGGGTTCAAAGATATGTTGACAGATCAAACTAACAAAATCTGTCAAAATTAAGTTGTACTAATAAATTTGTTTTAGGGTTGAGTTTGAATCAAATACTCCTCAAAGCCCAACAAAATTTTAATATGATCATATTTGACAAGCTTATGAGCTTTTAATGAGATATAGATATCTAAAAATGGCATAGTGTGATGATCTCAATTTTTTTTATATTAAAATTAGGCTAAACCTAATGGTTTTGGACATCTTCAAGGGTGTGCATATAGAGTCACCATTTATTTTAATAAAAAAATAAGATAAATTGCAAATTATACTATTAAAGTTTTGGGGGTGTTTGGATTTTACCTCCTGAAGTTTCAGAATTTGGGATTGTTTTCCAAACGCTCCTAAACTTTAAGAGGATAAAATCTAAATTCTGAAACGTCAGCGTATAAAATCCAAAAATCTCAAACTTCAGGAGGTAAAATCCAAATTCTAAAATTTCTAGGTGTAAAGTCTAAAGACCCCAAAACTTTAAGGGTGTAATTTGCAATTAGCCAAAAAAATAATAAAAGCATTGATGAATAAACATCTTTATTGATTATATAATTATATCAAAAGAAAATAAAAATTCCATGGTTTTGGTCTTAAATACATTTTAAGAAAAATGAAAAATGACTAAAATTTTGATTGTAATTACGTTTTATAAAAAAGAAATTTACATAATTTTCTACCTAGTTATATCCTAAAAAATAGAAAATAGAAAAATAGAAAGAAAAAAAAAAATAGCCTCTTCAATAAATATAAAATAAAAAGGTTTAAGGCTACTTGCATTCTATTTAACCAACTTCTTAACAAATGAAAAAGTAGTTCTAATAAAACTTCAAGTTCGAGTTCGAAAATATCTCCCCGTTAAAATGGTTGACTAAGAGCCAATGGTGACCAATCTTAGAGAAAAGTGATAACTAAGGATTAATAAATCAATAGGTGATTAGCAATCGAGAGAAAATTTGCTGTTACCTGATTGCTTTACGTTGTTTCTGATATTACATTATCAAATTCATTATGGTTCAAAGATGTGTTGGCAAATCTTAATAACAAAATATGTCAAAATTAATTTGTGTCAATGAAATTGTATTTAGAGTTGATTCTAGATCAAAAGCTTCTCTAAGAAAACAAAATTTAATATGCTCATATTCGTATTTGTCAATATTTTTTTTTTATAGGATGTACTTGTCAATATTAATTGGCGCTTTATTTTATTTCTTCTCCAGTTTCGCACCATAATTTGTTGGAAATTTAGTAGTCATTAAATTAAGTGGGAATTTGCAAAGAGTATGGTACAGCCATGGTGAGAGAAACTAGAAAGAAATTTTCTGCTCAATAAACTACGGTATATTCTTGAGAGCCTGGGAACAAATTCCATCACAGAGAAGCGAATGATGGAATGTGGAGATGAGATTTTTTTGCCAAATGTACATTTCTCTTACATTTCAAGTCTCTCAGTTGTCTATAGGCCTGGATCAAACTTGAGACTTAGTCAAAGTCTCTCAGTTGAATATGGAAGTAAAAATAAAAAGGCAAAAATATGGCTCCAATTTGAATGTGTGACTGGCCACAATTCCTTATACATTTCAATCGAAGAATATTATTCGTGAATCCTGCTCTATAGTTCTAAAATCCGCGTGCGCACCTTCCCATTCCTTTGTTTTCCTTTCACATCCTAGTTTATAAATGGTCAGAACCAAGACAAACTACATATATTAAATGCGACATCTGCAATAGGGTGTAACGTGGAAATTCTTGTTCACAACAAATTGTAGACTTTTCAAAGAACAAGAGCTAGCTTGAGTCAATACATGGCCTTCTATGTTATAGTCTTTGCTCAGAATAATGGGTCTAACTTTTACATATTGGCTAATTAAGAGCTCCAAGAACAGAAAGCAATGGACATCTTTGCTTCTGTGCTTTTGAGTTCCAGTTTGCTTCTTTTCTACTTTGTATTCTCGGATGCTGCTGACAACATTACTCAATCCCAACCCCTCAAGGACATTGAGAACACAACCTTGGTCTCTAAAGATGGTGTCTTTGCCCTGGGGTTCTTCAGTCCAGGTAATTCCACAAACCGTTACTTGGGAATTTGGTACAACAAAATCCCAGGTACAACGGTTGTTTGGGTAGCAAACCGGGACACTCCAATCACAGACTCGTCTAGCGTGTTGATGGTAAACAGTTCAGGTAGTCTTGTTCTTCTCGGCCAGAATTCGACTGTTGCTTGGTCAGCAAATTCAACAAAAGAAGCCAAGAATCCAATATTACAGCTTTTAGATTCAGGAAATCTAGTATTAACAGAAGAGAATGAACGAAACTATTTGTGGCAAAGCTTTGACTATCCTTCTGATACGTGGCTGGCAGGGATGAAGCTTGGGTGGGACTTAAGGATTGGTCTTGAAAGGCGCCTAACTGCATGGAGGAGTCCAGATGACCCCTCACCAGGAGAACTGAGTTGGGGGTTTGAACTTCATAACTACCCTGAATTAGTCATGAAGAAAGGCTCCCAGAAGTACTTCCGGTCCGGCCCATGGAATGGCCATTTTTTCAGTGGTATGGCGGAGTTACAGGACACCCCGCTTTACAACTTCAAGTTTGTCTCCAACAAGGACGAGGTATACTTCATGTTCGAAATGATTGAAAAGCCTGCAATCACAAGAGCAGTTTTGAATCAATCACAATCACAGTATCAGCGCTATGTGTGGATTGAAGGAAAAAAAGAATGGAGCATGTTCTTGAATTTGCCAAAAGACAAATGCGACGCTTATAATTTATGTGGTCCTTATGGAAATTGTATCATGGGTGAGTCACCTGTCTGTCAATGTATAGAAGGCTTCAAGCCTAAATCACTACAAATATGGAACCCAGAAGAGTGGGGTAAGGGTTGTGTACGCAATAAGCAATTGAGCTGCCTGGATAAAGATAAAATTGGGTTTGTTCAATTTTCTGGGCTCAAAATGCCAGATACCACGAATTCTTGGTTGAACGAAAGTGTGAATCTTGAGGAATGCAAAGTCAAATGTTTGAACGACTGTAACTGTACGGCTTATTCAATCTCAGACACTAAAAATGGAGGTATTGGCTGTGCCATGTGGTTTGGGGATCTAATTGATATTAGACAGATGGCAGCTAACAAGCAGGATGCTAATAGCCAGGATATATATATTCGGATGTCTGGTACAGTGCAAGGTATGGGCCTATAATCTTAATTTCTCTTTTATTCGGACTTTGATGAGCCATCAAAGCTAAAATCTATGTTTCCATCTGTTTTATTGCATTAAAGTCTGTTGCACTTAAAATATTTTTTCTTTTCTATTACAAATGCAACCATGAAGTGCTGAAAAATAAGCCAAAGAGGAAGGTGATTGTAATAGTTGCGGTTGCCATTGCCGTAGTTTTTGGGGTGCTCTGGATTCCTTACTGCATTTTCAAATGGAAAAGCTTGAGAGGTAATGTTACTTTCTCTTACCTACTTTGGAGAAGATATTTTCAAGATTGTTTAACTTCTAGAATCGTACACTACAGCTAATAAGATTGCTAAACATATATTTGAGTAATTTGAGTTTATATTTTTTGTATTGGCTCAAAAAAATCCCGTATAGTCTAACCCTAGACTCTACCAGTCCTATGTAACCCTGATAATAAGCTTTTACACCGTGTTCACTAATTAAAGTAAACCACGTCACACTCGTGTGTTCCATTACTCTCTCTCCTTTTTTCATCTTCAATTTATTTTAACATCGTTTCAGAGTTTGTGGCCTTCAATTACTTCCGCTTCTTCACATGTTTTGTCCTTTCATTGCACCCACAAATCATATCTCCAGTTTCAGTCTACATATATTGAGCCGCAGACACAGATCTGAAACACCCTAGCTTGCTGCCACCACAGGCACAAGAACGCCCAGCTGTTCTCAAAGCCACCAGTACTGTTCCTCGTCTTTGATTCATTGGCAGCACAGTGCCATCCTCTTTAGCATCGTGTTCATTCTCCACCATCCTTGGCCATCGGGCGATTCCAACAGCTCAAGTTGGGTGACTGTCTTTGCATACGCCTTTGCGAGCTCTCTGCATCTATTCATGGAAGAAGTATACCTGAACAAGTGTATATCTCCCCTCTCACAAACTGGTGAAATTCATCCGCTGTTGGTCGCACCAATTGTAAGGAGAGAAACATACACCAAACAGGTGTATGTTTCTCCTATTCACGACTCTCACCAACAGATAGCATAGGCCGTTCTGTCTTTCACTATACAGATCATGGCCAGTAAACAAGTTGCACGTGAGTCAAACTTTGAAGTTTTCGACTCATATTTTCTCTTATTCAACGATTCACGAGGGACATGTACCCCACTTGTCCAAAGCTTTTTTTTCAAGTCGACGAAGGGAGCAAAGTACACGCAGCCTAGCCAACAACCCGTATTAATGTCATAAAAAAAAGAAACAAGCAGCCACCCTTCAAAAAATAAAAATCTTCAAATCACCCTTCACACGCTTTCACACTATCATATATCACGGGTCACCCAAAGCTCATTGTCACTGTCATGTCAGACCTCTTACATCAGCGTGACATATCATGTCATATCACCTTCTTCCCACATGCTACCTTATTTGGCTGAACCCGACTTGTCAGAAGATAACCATGTTCGCACCCATCGTCTGCCAAGTCACTGGTCACGTTAGTGCCACGTCAACACAACCATTTAAAGTGCCACTTCAGAAACTTCTGCCTTGAAAGCGAGTGACGCCAACATGATATTAGCTGTAGGACTCATACAACATGACTTAGATCCAACACTGTTTTCTAAACCGCTTTCTTACACCATTTCAGATCTTCATAAGTTTATTTCAAATTTAAGGCATCATTAAGCTTCTACATTGTGTTTGTTGTATAGCCATTGGAACATAATAAAAAGAAAAGACCACGGTAAGTAAGAAATTAGTACAGACATATGACCTCTTTTTACCTCAAACTAATAAAAACAAGACTGTTGCTCTGAAAACTGTTAAAGAAGAAGAGAGTTATACCTCTGATGAGGATAAGATGAAAGTAGATGATAAAGCTCTTTTGGCTAAAAAGTTTAAAAACTCTCTCTAGTTTAGAAAGAGTAAGAACAAGTACAAAACCCATAGAACTTTTGAGCTACCAAAGAATGAATTTAGTGAGAGGTCTAAGGGTAGGAAAGAACAGAACTATCAAGTCATCAAGCATTACGAGTGTTTTGCTTATGGACATGTCAAGGCTAAATGCCCAAATTATTTGAAATTAAACAGTAAGGATATGAATGCCACCAAGAGTGATGAGTTTAAGAGCAATGAGTGTAACTAGGCTTGTTTGGATTGAGGGAATGGAGGAGCTATCTCCCTCCATCCCCTTCAATCCAAACAAACCTTAGATGAACTAATAAGCTATCACCACCATGCCTTCAATCCAAACAAGCCATTAAAGATGAATTATGTGATGATGCCACCCTACAAAACTACTTATAACAAACTCTATATGGAATGTATCAAATTCCAGAAAACTTTTGAATTAGCCATTAAGAAGTTAAATGAGGGAGAGCTAGAGAAAGAGGCAATAGTAGTGGAGTTACATGAAGCCAAAAATTTGGCTGAAACATACAATAATGAGAATCACTCGTAGAAAAGGTGACTGAACTTGAAAGTGAGCTAGGTCTTGCTAGAGACAAGTTAGAAAGATAAAGGGAAGTTCTCAGAAGCTAAGTTTTGAAACAACTGACCTAAGGTAAATCGATGTAGAATCTTTTGTCCCATCCTTTTTTATGTCTTGCGGCACAGAAACTATGTTTGTCCCCCTTGCTAAATCATTGGGCTAAGGTAGAGCAAACTCGAGTAGATAAAGGGAACCATCGCATAGGTAGATTATATGTCTCACGGCCTATCTCTAAATGGCCACCTAGGAAGAATAGAACCCCACTTGCTACTTAATTCGGCTACTATGCTACTAGACATAACCATTCTAATCGCTTCTAGTTGAAGTCTAAGATTCCAGTGTCACGACCTGCTCGAGTACCTTGTGTCAGCAGCCAAGATAAATTGCTTGGTGACATGTTCAAACCTCGAGCTTGTTGACTCTTGGAAGCCAAGGTTGGAATTTGCCTCACTTAATTTGCGAATTCCTTTTCTCAATTAGCCTATAAACAGTTGAGGATCAAAGCCTCCCCAAGTTCACAGCCCAAGATCATGTTGTCTGGGTGAGAAAGGATCCTAAAACGAAGTGTCAATATTCTTCGTGTCCGCTTCTTTGATACTTCCAATCGAATCCAAATCTTCTATTACATTTTTCCTGTTCTATTCTATACTCCACCAATAAATACTTGTCACATGTTCACCTAACTAATTAAATATTATCATTATTGGCTTATTAATACTATAATTATTAATTAATAGTAGTATTTAATTAATTAGGTGAATACGTGACAAGTATTTATCGGTGAAGTATAAAGTGAAGCAGGAAAAGTGGGACAGAAGATTTGAACTCCTTCCAATCTAGTGTTGAAAATATTTTCTTTGACTCCATAGATTAATTACAATAGGAGTTTGTGTACATTATTGTATGTATTTATGCACTGCATTTCATGTTTTTCATTTGTTTTAGCATTGTGTGTGCTTTTATTTTTTGACCAAATTATAAAAACAACAGAAAATTAAAAAAAGAAAAATACAAAAGAATGAATGAAAGGGGATAAAAAAAAAAAAAAAAAAAATACAATGTTCAACCACACTATACTAAGTAATAGCTAGTGTAAATTTTGTAGTTTTGTTTTTGAGCATGGATTCTTCTGGTCCAAGTGTATCTTGTTTGCATTTGTATGCACAAGTTATGGTCCATTTGGGAACCACTTATTTTGCTGAAACTGAAAATTTTTTGTTGAAAGTGCTATAAATAAAAGTAAAAGTTAGTTGAAATAGTACAATGAAACTCATGAATAATACCAAAAAGTGCAGTAGGACTAATGAATAGTAACAAAAATAAGCTAAATAGTAAAATAATTTGGTAAAATTAATTTTTGCCAAACGGACACTTAGAATCTGTTTGGAATGCGCTTATTTTACTAAAACTGAAAACTTTTTACTGAAAGTATTGTAAATAAAAGTAAAAGTTAGTTCAAATAGTACAATAAAACCCATAAATAGTACAAAAAATAAGCTGAATAGTAAAATAAGTTGACTTTTTAATTTGGAGCCAAACACACACTTAGTGAGCATTTAGATGTTACTGAAATTCTTTCGATGGTGTGTTTGGCCTTTTTTTGTGGGTCCTAGGCACTGTTCACGGGACCTGCAAGTCATTAATTTGTGCAATTTTTTTTTTTTAAAACTGAGTCTCATAGCACTATTCATATATTTAAAAATTATTTTGTTACAATCCTTTCGGCAATAAGCGAAACCCAAATAGACCCTTAGTTTAAGCTGAATTTGGTTGCATGTGTGATTTTCTAGTAGGCAATTGGTCATGTGATTGGCGTTTTTGTGATTTGAAGCAATACCATTCAATAGAAACTCTAAAAGAAAAAAGTCTTATCATACTCTTAGTATTGTTTGTACCGTGCCCTCATGCTTGATAGAAAAAGTTGGCGTTCCTGTTTTTAGCAAAAATAGGAACACTGCATGTAAAAATATGGTGTTGCTAGAAAAAGCAGATAATCACGAAGTCCCCTTTCCCGCGCACCTGAAGGTATGATCCAGAAGAGGAAAAAAGGTGACAGAAAATCAATATGGTTATAAGGGTAAAGGGTATTTTCTACAGGTGAGGTATTTCCACTTTCAGTAACTTTTTCTTATCACATTTGACTTCTACGTACCCAGACATAATGCTTGGAGCTTAGTTCCTGTCTCATATCATTCTTGTTTGGTTTTGTTCACCTTGTTTCGACCTATAATTCAACGTGTGTTTCTAAATTCGAGTGGAGCATTAGGTTTTATACCTAAGCATTTCTGGCATTCTCTTTTTTTTTTTTTTTATTCAACAACCAACACCAAAAAAAGGATTGCTGGCAATTCGGTGAGTGTGAGACCAATCTGGAAATTTTTTTTTTTTTTTTTTTTTCACTTCATCGAAGACTGGTTTAATTTCCTTAAGAAGGATGCGCAAGGATTGTAGGGGTAGCCTTCACCATAACCTAATATGGAAATTCTCTTAGCCTTGCCAGTCTTTTTATTTACATTACATGCACTTAAGCTACTTTAAGTCTCATTCCATATGCATTCAATTCTTTCTACAATAAATAAAAAACTGCATGAATGCTATTAAAGCAACGTCTTCGCTTGACACTCGCCTAAACTTTTCTTATTAATTCTTGAAGCCTACTCGAGCAACTTGTTAAATTCTGCTTGAGCAAGACCTTTCTGGTAGTTTTAGTCAATTGAAGTCCTGTAATACCCTTGCACCCTGCATAAACTGCTTCTGACCTTTGCTACTATTAATTTGCACCAGTCAAATGTCTCATATTCTAGATTGTTATTGATCTTGGCCTTTAGTTGTACAAATGTGTTTCGTATGTATGATCTTAAATTCTTGATTCCTGTTGCATCTCACATAGGATTTTGATCTAGGATTTTTTTTTTTTTTTTTTTTTTTTAAACACTCTTAGGATTGGCTTTTGTTTCTACTTTATTGAGGCATTTGACAAAATTTTCCTGTGTTTTTATATGACTGTGGTAACTGGTTAGTGGGTAAAATTTGGAAGAAGGTCATGTATTAACTGCACTCGTCACTTGCACATTACTAGTTTGATAATATGCCTCAATCACAGTTTTTGGCTTAACCTCAATGTTTAAGCGGAATGGTTTTTTTTTTTTTTATGCATATCAATTGATTATTCATGCATTTCTTGCATTTTGGACAGCATATGCCCCACATCTTATGTTTTTCAACTTGGCGCATTTGGTATCAGAAGTAGTTTTTGTTTTGGGTCTTTCGAGTTTCAATTTTGTGTGTTCTATTTTTGTAGCATCTCCTTGGCACCGTTGCTACACATATTGCTAATGCCACTTAGTTCCCTATGCCCATGTCAAACATTTATTGGTATCTTCTTGCATGCTACATCTTTCTTGGAATCTATGCACTACTCTATGGTGGGTCATTTTTTTTCACTGCCTTGTTTAAGCTAAACTATTTACTCAAGGGACCTCAGATTGATGGGGAGTATTCTTCTACCTGTTAGTATTTTGTCAACAAAATTAAAAAAAATATGCTTAAACTTAAAGTATCGTTGATCGAAGAGGCTCGCTCAAGTGGAAACCAAGGTTCACTCAAGGGAGTAAATACTTGCATCCCAAATGGCTAGAGAGGCTTCACCTGATCCTCACTCGACTCTTGCTTAAGCGACAATTATGGAAACAAAATTCAAATCCTATTCTTATTATAATTCTAATCCTACATGTAAGCACCTATTTAAACCATCTAAACATGATTTCCAATGAGGGTATAGATGCAAAAACTCAAAGCTTTTAGAGAGAAAACCGATGCCTTTCATTCTATGAGTTATCATTAAGGAAGCCTTCCAAATTTTTATGATCTTGTGATCCGAAGTTTGAAACCACGGAACCTTTCTTCCATTGAGTTAATTGTTGATCAAATCTTCAAGGAGGTGTCATAGACTGCATTAGAGTTTCTAGTTTGTTGACGTGAACATATCATTTGTTAAGAAATCCAAAAAAGAAGTTTAGAGTTCTGAAGTTGTTGTGGTCACAACAGTGAGTTATCTCCTAGGATTGTAGAGTCTAAGTACAAAGGTTTTGGCCTAGATTGTGAAACTCCTTTTATAATGGACTGCCTTAGCTAGGATAGGTTACCGTTAGTTAGGATAAGTTACCATTGTAGTGGTTTTCCCTTTTGATGAGTTCTCCATTGGTTTTCCACTTCAATATCATATCTTGTGTCTCATGATTATATCGCTTTTATTATTTTGCAAGATGACATGGCGACTTTTTGTTTTGATTGTTAATATTGACATTTCGGATCATATAATATATTTAATTTAAAATTAAATAACAATTCCATCCGTTCTATAATCAGTAGGTCTAACCGAATTTAATAGTTGTCATATTCTAGTTTATTTTGTTTAATGTGAAGCCAATCTTGCTCTTATTAGATAACATGGAGAACAATGTGATGCTAGACCAGAACATTGAACTCCAAAATGAAGACTTAGAGGTCCCATTCTTCAGCCTAGCAACCATAGTCACTGCCACTAACAACTTTTCAAGTGATAACAAGCTAGGTGAAGGAGGCTTTGGACTTGTATACAAGGTAAATCTACAAAATAACTTTATAATGACCATAAAAAAAGCAGTTATCATCATATTCTATATCAATAAAATCTGCTTACAAATTTGAATTTACAGGGTATACTAACAGATGGACATGAAATTGCTGTGAAAAGGCTTTCACGAAGTTCTATACAAGGATTGAATGAGTTTAAAAATGAAGTTATGTTGATTGCCAAATTGCAACACCGTAATCTAGTTAGGCTTTTGGGCTATTGCATTGAAGGAGAGGAGATAATGCTAATTTATGAATATATGCCTAACGGAAGCTTAGACTCCTTTATTTTTGGTATGAACTTCTCAAAAACTCAATAACTTTTGCCAAACTTTATGAATTTTTTTAAGGACAAAGTTTCTCCAAACCAATTTAGATAAAAAGTTCCTCCAACCTACCAAGCAACAACTTAAAAAACTACACTTATTTAGTTTGATTCACACAATCTACTTAATAGTCAAATGCTTTGTTTAAATGATTTAATGAATCATACAATTTAATACTTATGGATGGTTTTATGAACTGCCACATAATGGATGGGAGGAGATTTTTCAAACCTGGTTTGGAGGGAAAAAATTTCCATTAATTTATTATTATTAATTTCAATTTCTTCTTTTATTATCCAAGTTGGACTTAGTATTAACACAAATGAGAAACTTGCCAGATAAAACAAGAGCTAATGTCTTAGCTTGGTCTATGCGCTTCAATATTATTTGTGGGATTGCACGAGGGCTTCTATATCTTCATGAGGATTCTAGATTGAGAATTATACATAGAGATCTCAAGGCAAGTAATGTATTACTTGATAGTAAGATGAACCCAAAAATTTCTGACTTTGGCCTGGCTAGAATCTTTGGTGGAGATCAAACTGAAGGAAATACAGATAGAGTGGTTGGAACTTAGTAAGAATTCTTAACATGCTCTATTGTCAACATTCTTTTTTCTACTCAAAGATTTTTATTCTTAATGATGTTTTGCAGCGGTTATATGGCACCTGAATATGCCATTGATGGTCTATTTTCAGTAAAATCTGATGTATATAGTTTTGGAATATTGTTGTTGGAGATTTTAAGTGGAAAGAAAAATCGAAGGTCTTTCCATCCAAGCCAAGGTCTAAACCTTGTTGCACATGTAAGTTCTCAAAATTGTTGACTCTTCATTTTACATATAATTATATAGATAGTGATAAGAAAAATTTAAATTTTTCAGGCATGGAATTTATGGAAAGATGGCAAACCTTTAGAACTAATTGATACTTGCTTAGAGGATAGTTGCATCCTATTGGAGTTTGTTCGTTGCCTTCGTATAAGTTTCTTATGTTTGCAACAACATCATGAGGATCGGCCTAACATGTCATCTGTGGTTATGATGTTGCACGGAGAAAGTTCATTACCTGAACCTAAAGAGCCTACTTCCCTGGTAGGGAAAAAATTGTCTTCACCAAGCAAGACCCCATCACTCTCAACCAATGAAATTACTATTACACTGTTAGAAGCTCGATAGTTAAACTCTATATCCATTACATTATACTAAGTGCTACGTCTACAACATTTTCACAAAACTTTCATGACAAATTTTAGGTGGTAGGATGCTGCTGGTGGACAAGAAAGTAATTTCAATGATAGCTTTAAATTAAAATCAGTAACGACTTGTCATCTAGGATTTGTTGTGAAAGTGTTATGAAAGTGTCGTGGATATAGAATTTATCTATTATATATCTCCTAATTGATATTTATATTGTACATTTTGTAAGTTAAACACAATTGTATTCCCAAGAAGGTGACATGATATGAATCTTATTTGAATGGTAAAGGCTTAAAATGACATCTTCAATAACCAAAAAAAAAAAGAAAAAAGAGAGGGTTAAGGCTACTTATAATCTTTTTAGCCAATTTCTTAACAAACAAAAAAAGTAGTTCTAATGACACCTCAAGTTCTAATTCAAAAATGTCTCTCCCTTAGGATGGTGGCTAAAAGCCAATGGTGAACAAGCTTAGACAAAAGTGGTAAGGATTAAGAAATCAACATATGACTGGCATGTGAGCAAACAAAATAAAATGTGTTGTTTATTGCTTTATGTTGTTTATGAGTGTTGATACCCATTTTTGATAATATGGACGCAAAGGTCAAATGGCGGAAAAGCCCAAACCAAACCAAGAAAAAGAAGGGAGAGATTAGAGAGTAGAAGCAAAGCAATGGTGCCACATCCTTAAGGGCCAAAAAGTGAATAAGCATGGCCTAAGCAAGGGGCTCAAAGAGAAAGAATTCCCATAAAGAACAAAAAATAGAACACATTGGCCTATGGGCAATGTGGAAGAGTCAGCCACAGAAAGACGGTCCTCTTCAAGAAATGAGAAAGGATCTTGAATGGGCCCAAGGAAGAATGAATGAGGCAAAAAGCCCAATGGGCCAACCCCGTAGGAATTACTAAGAAGGAATAAGGGAAAGACCTTGAAAGGCCCACGAGCCCAATTGAGCAATACAAAATAAGACAAGCCCAACAAGCCCACACCATTCTCCACAAAGAATGAATGAAAATGGGAAGCCTCAGTCTTGACAAAGAATAAAGGGAAAAAAAATCATATAACAACGGTAGAAACAACATGGGAAAGAAAAAAGGCAAGGCGTAAAGAAAGAAGACAACAATGTAATAGTTTGAGCACCACCGGTCTATATCCAGCCAAGACAAGGATGGTGCACCCCCAGCTAAAAGAATTACAAAGGAGTGTGGTTTGGTGAAGGGGAAAAAAGAACCTATTTTTTGTGTCCTGTTAGGACCGCTTTTGGGAGGTACTCAGCTAGGAAAGTATCTTTATCCAAAATAGGTAGTAAACCAACTGGAACAACTTGATACATGCTAGATGGATTGGTAGAAATAGACCCAAGGTTTTACCATTCAAAGAAGAGAGAGAGAGAGAGAGAGAGAGAGAGAGGCACATGGCTGAATGAAATGGGTGAGAGTTTGTCGTGGGACAATTAGTGGAAGAGAGAGAAGATGTTGTACATGCTTAGAGGTAGTGGAGGCTAAACCCATATGGCCAGAAGGGTAATGGGCACCTTTGAAGAGTGCTTGAAGTAGATGAAAATGGTTGGTGAATGTTAATGGTGGTTTCTTTACTTGTTCTATCCTAAACACGTATTTTGATGTTATTAGACAACTTCTAGTCTAAGCTTTTTCTAGGAAGGAAGTTGAGCTTGACGCTCTCGCAAAATGGACTTCAAGGTTCCATTCTATTGCTGCCAGTTTGTGCACAAACATTGAGTTCAAAGTCAAGGGGACAACCCTGCAAACTGGGCTTATTCTCCATTTCTATCGCTAAAGGAACATTTCTTTAGCTTCTACTGCGGAACTGACTTTTCTTAAATTTCTCCTATGCAGCAATGCTTTTCTGCACTTTTCTACAATATGAATGACTATTCTTCATTTTCTACTACAAAAATATTTCTCCACTTTCTGCACATAAACTCCAGAATCCAAACAAAATATACATCAAGCAAATGTTAGTTTACAAGGGTTAGCATACAAATTCTCGAATATATATATATATATATATATATATATATGGGGCAAAATAATGATTAGTTCGCATTAAAAGTAATGCACATAATAACAAAGAAATAATGAAAGATTCATTAGAAATAAATCATGCGTAAAGAGCATTCACAACAGGATGTTGACTAAAAAGATCTCAATCCTAACTCACACAACCTTATTACCAAATAAAGCTATAAAGTTATGTGGCTTGAAACATGATTCAGAGTAGTCATCTTTTGGAGATTGCAAAGAATGTACTTTGATGTTTTCCAAGGTAGGGAAAGGATGCCTACTGATGCATGCTAATTCTACCATGTGTACTTTGCTTTCTCTTTCTCTCAAATATCACTTTCTTTCTCTTTTCTCTCTTCTTTCACTTTCAACTCACTATTCATATTTTCTTGGTTATTGTGTTGTTGTACTTTCCCATATTCATGGGTACTATTCCTATTTATACCACAACTTAATCCATGCTCTTTTCTCTTTTTACTCTTATTTTCACCAACCATTTTGTCTACTACAGACACCCAACTAATACCCATAACGTACTGGCCATTATCTTCTAACCGTGTACAAGTGGGTTCAATCTTACTAAGGAGTTTCAGTCTATTCCTTACAACAAATGGCCTCCCCATTTTGAGAAAAGGCCAGTTTGCCGCAAAGCCTCCTCACATCTCTTTACCTGAAATGGTAAAGGCCTCCATTAAATCTCTTCGTCCTTGTCCTCTAGCATGCATTAGATGGTTTCCACCTACTTATTTCCTATTTTTGGTAAAGATACTTTCCCAGCAAAGCATATTCCCAAAAGTAGTATCGTGGGATACCAAATCTAGATCCTTTCCCCCTTCCACCCAACCACACCCTTTATACCTCATTGACTGTAGGCCCTACTCCCTCACATGGCTAGGATGTAGAAGGGTAAAACTCAAACCTTACCTTACTCACTTGCCTTGCTACTTTTATCTTTCCTCTGATTTTGATTTCTTTCTCCTTCATGTGTTTTTCGCTACTTTTGCTTTTTTTTTTTTTTTTTTTTTGCAATTTTTCCCTTCATGTGTTTCCTACTGTTGTTTCTTTTTTTCTTACCATGTTTGTCATTTTCTTTGGTTTGATATTTCTCTCCTTCATGCAACTCCTGCTGCTAATACTTTCTACTATTCCTTGTTTCTTCCCACCGTATTTCTTCATATTGGGTTTAACTCCTATCCTTTTATACAAAAGGATTTGGACCTTTGTAGGCCAAATAATCTTTACTGGATCAAAAGGGTCTTGGACCCAATTTGCCTTAATCTACCAAATTCATTATGTAGGAGATTTGTATTTTGCTGTAGATCACTTTTCCTTACATTTCTTTCTCAGCCTAGACGTAAGTCTATACTTTTTTCTTTTTGGTTTCTTTAGGCTTTTATTTCTTTCTTTTTTTTCTTTTTCTTTTTTTCTTTTTTCTTGAGGCTAAAAGAGAGAAATCACATAAGCTTGATTTGTTATATAAATAGGAACAATACCCAAAAGAGGAAGAAATGATAGTGACATGGGCAATTTGAATAGAAAATTGAAAGAGAAAGAAGAGAGAAAAGGGAAAGAGTGAAGTGAGACTTAGAAAAAATAAAAGAGTGAATATGGCAGAAACATTATGCATCAATAGGCAAATCTTTTCTTTGGCTCACATAATAAACCCACTCTTTGTAATCTCATCAGATGAAAAGTCGCTATCTTGACCCATCCTCCAAAATGTATAACTTTATGACCTAATTTGGTAATAAGGTTTCATAAGTTGGGGTTTGGGCTGTCTTTACTTTCTGCGGAGACTTATATGTGTGTGTGTGTGTGTGTGTGTGTGTGTGTGTTATGATTATGCTGCTCTAACTATGCTTAACCACTGATAAACTAATTAGATTGACTTTCCTACTATAACACACACACACACATATATTGCTTGTAGTCATTTTAGGGTGACGTGTCTTGTGTGCAGACTGGCTCTAAGCAGATCCTGCAGAGATAACGAGTTAGGCCCTACTCTCTTAGCCACTGCAGAGAGCCTTAGCCTAAAAGCATTAAAGGCCCCTATAATGAGATATTACATTATCAAATTTATTAGGGTTCAAAGATTTGTTGGCAAATCCTAAAAACACAATATGTCAAAATTAAGTTTTGTCAATAAAATTGTATTAGGGTCAAGTCTGGATCAAAAACTCCTCAAAGACAATAAAATTTCGATATGCTCAAATCTGAAATGCTCACGAGCTTTTACTGTTATCATTTTCCTTGATAATTTTTGCCCTTATTTGGGGTTTCAAAATGAACTCAAATTTGACTTGATTTGGATTTGAAATGAATGAGATATAGCTATCTAAATATGGCATAGTGCCCATTTGGTTCAACATTTTGGGCCTAAAATGCGCATTTGTCAACCAAAAAGATGAAAATTTGTAAAAAAAATAATAATTAAAAAGCATGTTTTCTCCCCCATATTGTGTTTTTCTATGTTTTTGTGTGGTAGCCATTGAGCTACAATTGCAAAACGCAACAATACGTTAATTCAAACATAAATATTACCACTGGAAAGGTACACCTTTTTCCTAAATTGCTCATAGTTTTTTCTTAAAAAGCCAACTTTACCCCCCTATTCTAAAGACAAAACGCACAAAAAATCCAATAATTGAAAAAGTTTTTCTAATGAGACTTCAAATTCTAGCTCAAAAATGTTTCCCCCTTAAAATAGTTGGCTAAGAGCCAATGTTGACAACTTAGAGAAAAGTGGTAAGGATAATCATCAAATGATTGGCACGTGAGTAATCAAGATAAAATTTGTTTTTTGCTTATTGCTTTATGTTGTTTCTGAGATATTACATTATCAAATTCATTAGGGATCAAATATGTGTTTTCAAATCGACACAACAAAATATGTCAAAATTAAGTTGTGTCAATAAAATTGTTTTAGGGTTGAGTCTGGATCAAAAGCTCCTCAAAGACAACAAAATTTTGATATGCATGATTAAATTTGAGAAGCTGATGAGCTTTTGCCCATATCATTTTCAATGATATTTTTTCCCATATTTGGGTCTTCAAGAATTGACTTGATTTGGATTTGAAATTAATGAAATATAGCTATTTAAAGATGGCATAGTGTGATGATCTCTTTTTTTGACTAAGTGTTCGTTTGGCAAAATTAATTTTGCTAGATTCTTATTTTACTATTCAGTGTATTTTTGCTACTATTCATGAGCTCTACGGTACTTTTGGTACTATTTTTGGGTCCCACTATACTATTTTAGCTAACTTTTACCTTGATCTACAGTACTTTTAACAAAAAGTTTTCAGTTTCAGCAAAATAAGCAGATCCCAAACAAACCCTAAATTTAGGTTAAACCTATTGGTTTTGGACATCCTCAAGAGTGTGCATATAAAGTCACCACTTATTTTATAAAAAAAAAAATAATAATAATAAAAGCATTGATGAATAAACATCTTTACTGATAATATCATTATATCAAAAGAAAATAAAAATTCTATGGTTTTGGTCTAACATTCATTTTAAGAAAAATGAAAAATGACAACTTTTGATCCTAATTAAATTTTACAAAATAGGATTTTACATCAATTTCTATCCTTTAAAAATTAGAAAAGAAGAAGAAGAAGAAGATAGCATCTTTAATATATATAAAATAAAATAAGGTTTAAGGCTTCTTATATAATCTATTTAATCAATTTATTAACAAATGATAAAATAGTTCTAATGAGACTTCAAGTTCTAGTTCGAAAATGTCTCCCCATTAAAATGGTTGGCTAAGAGCCAATGGTGACCAAGCCTAGAGAAAAGTGGTAAGGGTTAAGAAATCAACAGATGATTGGCACATGAGCAATCGAGATAAAATTTGTTGTTTGCTTGCTTCATGTTGTTTCTAAGATATTACATTATCAAATTCATTACGGTTCAAAAATGTGTTGGCAAATCCAATTTACAAAATATGTAAAAATTAAGTTGTGTCAATAAAATTATATTAGAGTTGTTCCTAGATCGAAAGCTTCTCAAAGAAAAATTTTCAATATGCCTAAATTTCGTACTTGTCAATATATATATATATATATATATATATATAGAGGATGTGCTTGTCAATATTAATATATTTTTTTATTTCCATAATTTGTTGGAAATTTAGTAGTCAATAAATTAAGTGGGAATTTGAAAAGAGTATGGTACAGCTATGGGAAGAGAAACTAGTAGGAAACTTTCTGCTCAATAAACTATGGTATATTCTTGAGAATCTGGGAACAAATTCCATCACAGAGAAGCAAAGGATGTGTTGGTGCAAACACAATAATAGTAAAAATAACACCAAAAAAAAAAAACTGAATAATACTTTTGAATATTATTAATTTGAAGATAAGAAATACACAAAATTATATGGACTGAGGCACGACACTCGCTCTCTTTAAAGGAATTCAAACCCTTGGTTGGCTAAACTTTGTAACCAGTGTAGACTTTCTCTAACCTGTCTTCCAAGATACAATAGTTCAACAAATGTCGTATGGCTAGAACAACCTTTGCACAAAGTGTTCAAGTCCAAAATTCTATCAGAAATAACACATTTCTTTGCAAAGAACCTCTCTATTTTTTTTGTGTATAAGAATGCTTTCAATTGCTAGATTTTTTGGTGTAAATTGGAATGAGACTAAATGAGTCTATTTATAAGCTCAATGGGCCTCACAAAATTATTACCCATATTAATATGATTAATTAGGTCTATTATTATGATGTAGTGGAGTTACACAATTAATGGATGAGATAAGGAGTTCTGAAGAATGAAAAGGCCTAAACGGCAAGTAGGAGGATCCAGGAGGCTGATTCATTTCCATGTTTGACACCTCCTCCCCTCACCTCCCCATTGTGCACGTATCTAGGCTAATATCTAAATCAATACATATTATCCCATTAATCACTACAATTAAAAAAAATAAAATTTTCTCTCCCCTTTTCAATATGGGATTAAATATTTTTACTTACTCCTCATCTTTCATATTAACTCCCACATCTTTACTATTATGTTGTAATATAGATCCATTTTAATTAATTACTATTAAAATGCTCCAACAGGATGGAATGTGAAGATAAAAATTTTTATTTTTATTTTTATTTATTTATTATTATTATTATTATTTTGCAAAATGTACATCTATATCTATATATAATACTATATCTATATCATATCATATATTCTATAATAAAATTTGGGCTTAGAAGTCGTGGTTGCACCAAGTGGCTTCACCAAATTGCAGAAATATTTTTAGATTTTTAGATTTTAAAATATATATATATATATATATAATTTCTATGTTGATAAAAATCTTAATTTGATTACAATCCAAATTCTAAATATCAAAATTTCCCCCTCTTTTCACGTGTATATATATAGTTCATTTTTTATGGGATAGCTTTGTAACTATTCTAAAGGACCTAAGCTACATTTAAAGAAACCCTTTAAATATATATATATATATATATATATATATATATATATCTATATATATTAAAAAAATTATACATACAATATGAGAGGGAAGGCACAAGTTTGAGTTTAAGTTAAACTCTATCCACTAAAAAATTGTAGTAATTTTTTTAGATAGGAACAACACAACCTAATTATTTTTATCAACTTTCTATTAAAAAAAAAAGTTATTCTTATCAACTTTTTCTTTATTGTTTTATTAATTTTTTTGATAAATACAAAACTTAATTGTGGATATGAAATGTTTTTAGAGATAACGAAGTAACACTATTACCACAAATATAATTTTATCAAGAAAAAAAATATGTAATTACATAAATAGTGTTTTATCTGTAATAGATTTTTCTTTATTCTTATCTTCTCCTTCTATAATATATCCTCTTCTTCTATAATATATCTTCTTCTTTGTGGAATAAAACTCACTCCAAATTGTGAATTCCCGAATCCCCAAGGAAATGTCTCTTCACTTATAGATGATGCAAGACTAGATTTTGTTCAAATGAGTATTGGTTTTGATCATCGTTGGGTCGTGCCAAGAGTGGGAAGGAGTGGTGGATTAGTTCTCTATTTATTTAACTGTGGAAGGTTCAGAAAAAATTAACAAAGCATACAAAGCCGAAGAGATAAAAGCTTTGACAGCACTAAAAGCTCTATCAATTGCGCATGAACTTGGTTTCTGAAGCGTTATTCTCGAAGGTGACTCTCTTCATCTGATTCAAGCATTGAAGTTAGAGGAGCATTCTTTGTCCCCAGTGGGTCTGCTGGTAGAGGATGTGAAGGTGTTTGCAAAGAAAAATTGTAAGATTGTTGTATTCTCATATTAGGAGAAACGGCAACAGTGTAGCTCATAGTCTAGTGAAACATGCTATACGCATACCAGATTTTCAATTATGAATGGAAGATGTCCCATCACATATTGTTTCTATTTTACAATCGGATGTAGTTGACTTAAGTTAATAAAATCATACTGATTCCTTCTCAAAAAAAAAAAAAAAAAAAAAAAAGGAAATAAATTCAGGTATGTATTTCTTTTCTTTTCCCCTTTTTCTTCTTCTTTTTTTTTTTTTTTTTTTTTTTTTTTTTTTTTTTTTTTTTCACAAAGTTGCATTCTAATTCATAAGTAAGGAGCAATAAATTCAATGATAGTAATAAATAGAGCCTTTAGGTAAATCTATAAATATTATTTTCTATGAGTTTATGTCTTTGGTACGTGTATACATATACATATATATATATATATATATTGCGTCTTATATTGTTTATAGGACCTTTTGCTTTCTATACTTTGTGTTATCTTACTCATATTATGAGCTAGAAGCCTAGAACTTGCATTTTTTATGAATTTGGAAGGACAAATTTTTAAACACTTTTAAGAAAGGTAGATTCATATGAGAGGGACAAATTTTTAAACTCTTTTAATTAAGTAGACTCGTAATTTTAAACTTTTTTTTTTTATAAATAATTCTTATACACACACACACACACACTACTATTAAGGGGCTTTTCCTGTTGGGGATCCTCATTTTTTTTTGTTTAAAAATGCTACTACATCCTTATATTTAAGTAGAGACAAAACTAAAGGATAATGTGGTAAATATGCAACTCTAAATCCTACTAAAACATTTTTCTTTCTATACTTTGTGTTATCTTACTCATATTATGAGCTAGAAGCCTAGAACTTGCATTTTTTATGAATTTGGAAGGACAAATTTTTAAACTCTTTTAAGAAAGGTAGATTCATATGAGAGGGACAAATTTTTAAACTCTTTTAATTAAGTAGACTCATAATTTTAAACTTTTTTTTTATAAATAATTCTTATACACACACACACACTACTATTAGAGGGCTTTTCCTGTTGGGGATCCTCATTTTTTTTTTTTTTTTTAATGCCCCTACACCCTTATATTTAAGTAGAGACAAAACTAAAGGACAGTGTGGTAAATATGCAACTCTAAATCCTACTAAAATGTTTTCTAAAAAATAAGGTTACTCTTCTGTTGAATTTCAAATTGCTTTATCTGCTTATAAATTAGATTCTCAAAATAAAAATTATATATATAAAATACAAAACACAAGTTTTTTTTTTTTTTTTTTTTTTTTTTTTTTGCTACAAAAAAAGCCTCATCACACATGTGAAGCGTGGGTGATGAGGCTAGTATATACATAGACAAATACACACATGTTATGGTAGTTACCTAATGAGGTACAATATATTTTATTCAAATACACAACATATATTATGTATTAGGATAATTAATTTAGAGTTTCAAGTTTCTCACTACTTAATTAGTAGAGTATTTCATATATAAACCCCTTTTTTTTACATTCAATTATAATTAAAATAATTTTTCATTTTTTTATAATCTATATTTAACATCAAAATATATATTTTGATTTATATATAATTTTTTATCAAGGTATTTAATTTACATATAATTTCTTTTACTAAGCCATGCATCGCATGAGCGTCTATATTTATATAATAATATAAAGCGAAACGTTTGACTTTTTATTAACCATTTTTCATTACGCTACGTAGCTACATAAATTATTGCAACCTTTACTTTTTAAAAAACCTGAAATATTGTGTCATTTCAACCATTGGTGTTTAGTTGCGTCTCTCATTGGTAGTTGCCACAAATAAAAATTAAAAAAAAAAAAAAAAAAAAAAAAAAAAAAACCTTCTTTAAAGTCGTGACATATCAGCAAATAGGGCTTTTTTTGTTTTTTTTTCTTTTTTTTTAACAGCCAGCAAATTGGTCAAATCAATTATTTTTTAGCCTCACCCTCACAGACTTTCACCAAAAATTTACTTTATCTTTGAAAAAATCCACACCTTTTATTTATTTATTTTTATTTTTATTTTTTTAATGAGAAACCCACACCTATTCAGTGGGTAACCATTTATCTGCCTCTTTATTTATTGTCAACTTGTCTTCAATTACTTTCATCCCAGTTATGCCCCTTTTTCCTCTGTGAGAAGAGACCGCCAGCGTCAACCATCAACCAGCGAAACTGCTACCAGTAAAATTGACCTCTTTTGTTTTCCCCTTTCAGTGGTAGTGCTTGGGATTTCCTTTCTTAATCTTCTTCTCCTTTCAGGTGAAAATTTGTCTGTGCAGTTTTGGTGGCTAAATTTCTTTTTTCTTCCCTTCGTTGTTCACGCTGCTGTATTGCATTGTTCAAAAAATTCCCCTTTCAGTTCTAGTGCTTGGGATTTTCTTTTTAAATCTTCTTCTCCTTCTGGGTGAAAATTTGTTTGTGTAGTTTTGGTGGCTATAAATTTCTTTTTTCTGCCCATTCGATGTCCATGCAGTACCGTTGTTGTAAAAAAAAAAAAAAAAACCAATATTGCAACTTTTGCTATGTTTTTATTATATTGTTTTATCGTTGTATGATTTAATTTAGGCAATTTCCACATTACACCATGCTTGTAACAGTGACTGGAACGGTGCCTACTACAAGTCTACGCCTATGGCCCCTTAGTCCCACCGAGACCTCTTCTCTAATTTTTTTTTTTTTAACTATCTTTATTTTAAAATTTTGGATAATACTTAGTAACTTCATCCACTTTTAATTTCACGAAAGTATCTGTATGTAAGCAATTAGCATTGTGAGTTTGAAGGTTTTGTCTTGGTTCATTGTTATTGACATCTTTGTGTTTGTTTAAATTTTCCAGTGAATAATTTGATTTAAGATTAACTTTATTCTCTTCTCTCTGAATCCTGGGTTTTTTTTTTTTTTTTGGGATTTATGACTCAAATTTTGAATAAAATTTTGTTATTCAAATTTAATCTTCTCCACTTATGCAACACAGTAAATTCTCTCAAACCTCCACTACCAATTGAATTTGGTATTGTGCTATATTATTGCTTTAGTTTATGCTTCCCATTGCTCCATTGGAATTTGGAACATGATATAATAAAGGCGAATAAAGTTGTTAAATGCTATATCTAATACTATATTTAAATGCTTTAAAAAAAAAATACTACATTTAAATGTAGAAGCAAAGACAAAGTTAAAATTTTAAAACACTAAACTTGTTAGGGCTTTTAATGAGAAAATCTTGGAACATAATTTCTTTTTGACCACAACTTTTGTTACAATTGTGATGTGATATAGTGTCCATATGGCACCACTTATTTTTACCAACTTATTTTACTATTTACCTTATCTTTGCTACTATTTATGGTTCTCACTATACTATTTCAGTTAACTTTTATCTTTATATACGGTATTTTTAACAAAACGTTTTCAGTTTAAGCAAAATAAGTAGATCTCAAACAGACCCATAGTGTGAATGATTAAGAGAAAATAGTAAATCTATATAAAAGTATTAGACAATCACTTAATGATTAAGAGAAAATAGTAAATCTATATAAAAGTATTAGACAATCACTCACAATAGGTTCATCTGTGTTGTGGCAAAAAAAAAGTGTAATCCTAAAACCACTAGTATTACTTCAAAAAGTTATTTTACTACTAGAGACAAATTCCCAACTTTTGCCAACTCTCTCTCTCTTGTGTGGCCAACTATAATGGATTGTCTGCCATTTTCACATACTATTCTTTTCTCCACCAATTATAAGGAGAGTCACGCGAGGGACTTGCGGCAAAATTTGTAATTTTGTTATGTTTCTAAATTTTTATTTTTAATTGAGCTTGCCTTCCATGAGGCGAAGTAGATAATTTATTTTGATTTTAAAAAAAAATAAAATTTGCACTAAATCATCCTTTATTTTTGTAACGGTAACATTCCCCTTAGTCCGTTAAACTCAAGGAACGTCAACAGTCATCAGTCACACCCAGTCACCCACCACTCTCCTTCTTCTATGATTTTTCTGGTGTAATGCTTGAAAGAAGAATCAAAATCTGAATGCTTTGCAAAGAGAGGCCAACCCGATTGTGTTCGACAAAATGTCGGAGTATATCAATTATCAAGCACGTCGTGCAGCACCCCCGTTAGGAAAAAATCACATTTTTCTATCTCATTTTTCCCCTTTTATATTAATTTCAATTTCTGCTTGTAGTGTCAAGTGGTTTTTTATGATGTCTCTTTTACCATGGATTGCTGCCAAGCGAAACGGTTGCTCTATGTTTCATGTGTTTGATGAAATGCCTATTAAAAAAAAAAAAAAGAAAGAAAGAAAGATGGTCCTGTTTATGTAGAACAAATAGGAAGAATGTATGTTCAGCAATGCATACCATTAAGTTCCTAAAGCTTATTGACAAATTGTTTTCGAAATTGAGAAAAACTTTTGATGTGTGTTTTATTGAAACAAATAAGAGGATTAATTCAAGTGTATGGGAATGAAGTTGTCTCATTAAAATATCATTAGTTCATTCTCTGAATAAGTTCTTTTCAACTTTTGTAAGAAATTGCAGGAAAATAAAGAAGGCAGGGTGTTGATGGCTATGGTGACACTTGGGAAGTGACTCTATGCATCAATTCACGTGTCCTTCAGGTAAGTTTCACCCTTTAATGCCTTTGAAGGTTTTTATATTTTCCCCAATATATATATATATATATAGAGAGAGAGAGAGGTGAATGTTTAAGTATTTCAATTTGCCATAGTCAACAAGCCAAATATATAGCACCTAAAAGGGAGAAAGGAGTACTAAAGAAAGGGAGAAAACAATACGATACTTGTGTCCAATTTATGCCAGCATTGTTTAAACCTAAAATGCATATGCTATTTTAGCTGTCGCAGGCCACAAATTTCTAATGACGTTAAATTGTAAGATGATTGCTGCAAGAGCTGGTAAATGCTCGCAAGAGGTCCAAAACCAAAGTGGATGTTAAGATCCTAGCTGATCTTAACTACTGTAGACGGATTTGGGTGAATTGGGGAAATTAGGAAAGGAATTTGGGTAGGTTTATATGAGGAACCTGGCCTCCTAGAGCATGAGAGAGAAACAGAGAAAAGAGATTAGAAACTAAGATTGATCTTATTGAATGGATTCCTAATTACAATCTATTTTGCTTATATAACCAACTCTCATAATAACTGCCTTGACAAGCTGGCAGGTAGCTATTCTAACAACAAATTTGTTATTAACATACTCCTAACAGCACATGCAAATTCGCACAAGGCTAATACAATACATCTAATTACATCAAAGCTAATCACAGTGCAACACTCTAGCTATCTTAACAGTATCACTTTCTAAAGTAAAATTACATGGCAGTAGTAATAAGATTCATAACTTAGTAGAAGTATCAAAACTTGGTAAGACAAGCTGTATCGTGCAATGAAAAATATTGTTTTAATAACCTAGAAAGCTCTACCGCAGTCAAATTTAGCCTTAATAAACCATCTCAAAATCATGCTTTATTACACCCAGCTGTTAGTTTAGGGGGGCATTAGACTGAGTCCCATAGTGCTAATGGATGCCTGCAACCTTGACCAAGATCTTAAAACCTGTATGCTCAAAGATCAACTTGGCTGACATAGTTATTCTCTAGCCATGATCTAGGAGGTGGAGCTTCTGGGAGTACAAGCAACTTTAATTTGGAAGAGTTCACCATAAGCTCACAACACTTCCACATTTCCAAGGTAAGCTTAATTGCAATTCCGCAAATGGATGAAAAATAAACAAAACGAAACTTCAAGATTGAGATGCATAACTATAGTTTATTTTAATCTTATATTGTGTTTTTCATCAGGATATCCAAAATATGGCTCTCGTGGCTCTTTTTTCTCGTTCTTCCTACGACTTTGTCTATTTATCTGAATTGTGTTACTCTTAGAAGGATGGTTTGGTATGATGTTTTTTCCAAGAATGCATGTAAATTCCATTAAAAGAAACCATTATCTTTAGTGTAGTCAACAATTTGTTTTAACTTTAATACTTTTATATGAATTGCAAGGGCTTGATTAATAATCTTTCTCTAATTGTATTTCTTGCATAATTATATATGATGATTAAAGTGTATTCTCAAGTGGTATTGCTATTGTAGTATGGTGAGATGAAGTCTGTATTTTTGACCAAATTTATTAAACACACACACGCACAAACACATATATATACATATATTGAACTAAATTGCTTATTTTCATTCATTTTGAAGTCACTATCCCTTTAAGGAAAAATATACATTTTATTTTATTTAACTATCCATTGCTTTGCATGAGTTAGCTACTAGTTTTTATCTAATTGCAATGTCACCAGTTTCAATTTGTAGCTTATAAGAGTCGGAAACACAATCAAAAACATTATGACATTGCCAATATATTATAAAAGGAAACACAATTAGAAACATTATGACCAAGGTTGTCAAAATCAGGAGCCTACGTAAGATCGTTGGAGGTAGGTGAAATCGTAAATTGTAGAATCGGATCGTAAATCGTAGGATCCTACATATTATCAGATTTAAAGCAAAAACACATTGATAATGACTTTGTATGTTGAATAATCATGTAAATTATAAATTCATCCATAAAAAAAAATTAAGATTTGTATCATTTGATGTAATTTGCATGTCATGCATCGCTAAATCTATATTAACGAAACAAATATATTTAAATTTTGACTCAATATATTTAAAAAGTTTAATAAATATTTAATTAGCAACCAAATACCAAAATATTTATCAAAACATATGGAAAATATTTTCCAAGTTCTAAGTTCCAAGTTTGAAATCAAAAATAAGTTAGCAAACGGAAACTAGCTAACTACAATATAAAATCCAAAAACAAAATGAATATTAAGGTGAAATGAACATTTAATTATTCTCATTCTAAGGATTTTATAACCACCGTACTAAATTCTTAATCATTATAAATTTCATCATCTATGTAGACATTATATATATGTATATTAGAGCTGAAAAAGACATTAAGATACAATTTCACACTCAACTATTCAAGTTATACTACTCAGCAACAATTAAATATCATTCTCAAAAAAATCAATCAATCAATATACAAATAGAAGCATAACTGATAAAATTATATATATAAAAATATTTTAGTAATATTAGAACACAAATTAGCATATTGATCAAACAAATTTAAAAACATTATAGCTTAAAAGGAAGCAAAGCGAACATCAAATTCTTCATTTAGAAATGATAAAGCATTCCTTAATTTTGATTACAAGTGGACTAGAAACTAGAAAATATTTACTTAGGTTAACATAATTTTATAAAAATTCAAAATAAAAAGTTATACCATCATAACATGAAAAAATAAAAAATAAAAATTTATCCCATAAAAAAATTTAAAAAAAAAAAAAAAAAAAACCAAAAAATTTAAGCTTTTTTTGGTAGGATCGGTACCATTTTTATGATCCTACTGCGATCCTAAATGTTTTGGTGAGGTAAGATCATAAAATCGTGCGATCCTACGATCTAGATCACGATTTTGACAATCATAATTATGATATTGCCAATTTGTGGCTTATATGAGTCGGGAACACAATCAGAAACATTTTCACTGTAATGTGACGTTTGGACAGCCGGCTCAGGAAAAATCCTTGATCTTTCTTGAAATGTAGAAATTCTTAACCAGCGTAGGCAGTCGCTGAAAACAGCCTCACAGGCATAAGCAGTCAGTAGCTGGTGGGGATCTTTTTCCAAATGAAAGCTCCCTATAAGTCAATTGTCGATCAAGGTCCCCACCCGTACTTGTCAATTGGTAACCATTAAGTTTAGAGTGAATTTGCAAAGAGCATAGAACAGCCATAGTGGGAAAACTAGAAAGAAATTTTCTGCTCAATAAACTATGGTATATTCTTGAGAACCTGGGAACAGATTCCATGATAGAGAAGCAAAGGATGGAATCTGGAGATGAGATTTTTTTGCACAATGTACATTTCTCTTTCATTCCAAGTCTCCCAGTCAATTGTCTACTAGCCCAGCTGGCAGCTCCCATTCAATACGGAAGTAAAAATATGAAGACAAATATGGCTCCCATTTGAATGTGTGACCAGCCACATTTCCTTATCCGTTTCAATCAAAGGATATTCGTGAATCTTGCTCTATAATTTCAAAATCCTTGTGCTCACCTATCCATTCCATTCACATCATAGTGCATATATTGTCGGGACCAAGAAAAACTACAACAAATGCAACATCTGCAAAAGGGTGTAACGTGGTAATTCTTGATCACAACTAAGGAACTATTTGGATGGAGGGGGAAAGGAGGGAGAGTGGAGGGAAGAAGAAGAGAAATTGGAAGAGAGTAAAGTAAAGTTGGCTAAATATAGGCAAATTTTAAGTCAAATTTATTTTACTGTACTGTACTCTCTCTCTCTCTCCCCCTCAATCCAAAAGGACAAATGTAGAATTTTCAAAGAACAACATCTAGCTTGAGCGAATGCATGGCCTTCTATATAATATAGTCTTTGCTCAGAAGTCTGAATAATGGGTTTCACTTTTCTTGTTGGCTAAGAGCTCTAAGAACAGAAAGTAATGGTCCTCTTAGTTTCTGTGCTTTTGAATTCCAGCTTGCTTCTTTTCTTCATTGTATTCTCGGAAGTTGCTGACAGCATTACTAAATCCCAATCCCTCAGTGACAATAACCGCACAACCTTGGTCTCTAAAGATGGAGGCTTTGTCCTAGGGTTCTTCAGTCCAGGTAATTCCACTAACGGTTACTTCGGAATTTGGTACAAGAATATCCCAGTTACAATGGTTGTTTAGGTAGCAAACCGGGGCATTCCAGTCACAAACTAGTCTAGTGTGTTGATGGTAAACAGTTCAGGTAGTCTTACCCTTCTCGGCCAGAATGCGACTGTTGCTTGGTCGGCAATCAAACAAAAGAGGCCAGGAATCCAATAGTACAGCTTTTAGATTCAGGAAAAGAGTATTAAGAGAAGAGAATGAAGAAAACCCAAAAAACTATTTGGGGCAAAGCTATGGCTATCCTTCTCATACGTGGCTACCAGGGATGAAGTTTGGATGGAAACTTAATTAAGAGATTTTGCTAATATTTTTTATTTGTAATTTTTTTGGGTGGACAATTTTGAAGTTTTAGTAGAGAAAATAATTGGTTTATTATTATTATTAAGTGACGATTAGTATGACATTTTGTCTACTTGCAAAGCATCTTCATATGGGTATTTTTTGATTCGGTATATATTTATGAATGTATTGAGATAAACACTGTATTCAAGAAAGAGAGATCATGATCCTACTTTGTATACTTCAAAAGAGATAGATTGGTTCGGGATTAAAGATTAATTGTTTTTGTGGTGATCCTTTCCCAAAAACCTTGGGCTTTGGGGTCTAGACCCTCAATTTATTTGTACTATGGGTTGGGCTTATCCCACAATGGGAGGTCAAAGAGGTGCTTCTTTATGTATCAAACAGAATTAACGTTTCTTTTACACCAAACTCCCTAATTCCTAGTTCAGCCAAGATGCTCACTAAACAACCGAGATTAGAATCCGAGCAAGATTCCCTTCTTCTCAAGTAAAGTCATTTTCTCATCACTCTCGTGTTTCACTTCCCAAAATTTTCCAACCCCCACCACCTTGTCCCTCCTCCCTTATTTATAGTCTTTTCTTAGTGGAGTTGTCATGATGAGGTGGTATTTTTCCACATTAGTGGGTCTCTCTGCCCTATATTCCTGACCAGATGGGGCCCACTGCCTACTACTGACATGACCTCCTTGAAACTTGTACCAGATGCTGATTAATGCTTGACAGGAAAAATTTCCCCAAGGCATTACCTTCAACCCAGCAAAATCTTAGGGTACTCAGTATGAGTGCTCAGCTGGGCATCTCTTAGCCTAATGCTAGATAAGTTCAGCCTAACAAGTCGAATGGGCCGAGACTATGGGAAGGTCAGGGCTGAAGCTTGGGGATGGGTTGACATTTTCGATGCGTATAGTTTTTAATGGTGGGAAACTCTATTTTTATAATTCATTTCTAATTATCATCATTGGAAAAACTTAAATCCCCCTGTATTCTATAACTAGCAAATTAGCTCATAATATGAGTAGATGAAAATTTTAATATAAAAATAAAGTAAAAAATATATATCCATATATAATATTTTATTTATAAAGAACACAAAATTAATTATTTTTTTTAAAAAAGAAAGCAATATGACATTGTTTATTTTAGGGGGAAAAAATGTCATTGCTCGTTGCTGGTTTGGTAAAGAGTTATATAAAAAAAAAATAGAACATTTCTTAATTAATAGTTTAATAATCTAAAATTAAATTATCTTACGAGAAAAATATTTTATTACAGATTACTATTCTTAATATAGAATTTTATGAATATTTTAAAAGATAAATTATATATTATATTTCATTACAAAATAATCAGATATTCTGCGGATCAAGGTTGCAACTAGTTGTGAAAAAAAAGGAGAGTAAATTTAGGTCTAGAGACCTCAAATTGAGGGGGAGGATTCTTCTATCAGTTTTTATTTTGTCAACGATATTTAAAAATGTGCTTAATGTATCATTGATTGAAGAAGCTCACTCGAGCGGAGACCAAGGCTCACTCAAGGGTGTAAATACTTGTGGGCCATGTGGCAAGTGAGGCCTCGCCTCATCCTCACTAGACTCTCGCTTGAGCGAAAATCACGAAAAAGAACTCAAATCCTATTCTGATTAGAATTCTATCCCTACATGCAAACACCTATTTAAACCATCTAAGCATGATTTCCAATGAGGTTATAGAGGAAAAATCTCAGCTTTTGGAGAGAAACCAATAACTTTCATTCTATGAGATCTCATATTACGGAAGAGTACTTTTAGTTTTCTAAGAGATTGTGATCCAAATTTTGAAACCATGGAGCCTCTCTTCCATTGAGTTAATTGTAGATAAAATCTTCAAGTAGGTTTCGTAGACTGCGCTAGAGTTTCTAGTTTGTTGACATGGACATGGCATTTGTGAAGAAATCCGAAAAAGAAGTTCAAAATTCTGAAGTTGTTGCGGTCACGTCAATCTCTTGGGATTGTGGAGTTTAGGTACAAAGGTTTTAATCAAGATTGTAAAATTCCTTCTTTTATAATGGATTGTCTTAGGGTCCGTTTGGATACCGCTTATTTTACTAAAAATTGAAAAAACTATAGCAAAATAATTTTTGAACGTGTGAATAGTGTCGTGGGACCTATTTTTAATAAAAGTTTTGTTGAAAAAAGAGGTTTGTGGGTCTTGTGAACAGTGCACAAGACCCACTGACAGACACATTTCAGTGGAGGTGGAAGTTTGTCAAAGCGGTAGTGGGTCCTATGCACAGTACACAGGACCCACTGACAGACAACATCCCACGTGAAGGAGCTCTTTTGAATAATAATAATAATAATAAATAAATAAATAAAAAATGAAAACTGAAAATGCAGACGCCAAAACACAGTCGCTATCCAAACGTTGCTTTAGTTAGGATAGGTTATCCTAGTTAGGATAAGTTATCCTTGTAGTGGTTTTCCCTTTTAGTGAGTTCTCCGTTGGTTTTCCACTTCAAATAATTGATTTAATTTGAAATTAAATAATAATTCCACTATATAATTAATCGATAGATCTATTCAAATTCAATAGTTGTCATATTCTAGTTTCTTTTGTACAATGAGGTGCGCATCTCACTCTTATCTGATAAAATGGAGAACAATGTAATGTTGCGCCAAAATGAGGACTTAGAGGTCTGTACATACAAGTTAGATTTGAGCTTATTTAGGGAAGTAAAATAAGTTATCTAACAATACATCTACATGAGAAAGCTTGACAAGATACTAGATTTGACATGACACTTGGAAAAGAAAAAGAAAGTGATGGTAGGACATGAAAAAGACACACAGTTAAAGAAGAAGAAGAAGAAAGTAATGATGTAAGGAACACAGGGTGTATGTGGAAAACCCTAGAGAAGGGATGAAAAACCATAGTTTGAGCAAGAATGTAATGTTCTTGCTCAACTCAAATTGTATTATGTGCAAAAATAGATTGATTTTTTACAATAAGGTTGTTCCTCTCTCCTACCAACTCTCTACTCTCTTTTCCCGATCTCTCCTTTGGTTCTTGGGTTCTTCCCCCCCCCAAAATACAACTGCATGTTCCTCTTATAATCTGAGGAATATGGCTGAGTCAAGTCATTTCTGCTTTGGACCTTTGCACAGCTGTGACATTATCTGCTAACTAGAGGACAGGAATTAAGCCAATGTGGCACTAGGACCCGTGGGTAGGTGACATTGCCACTGCTTAGGAAATAAGTCCTAGAAATTAAGAGGGACATCAGGAGTACTATAATTGATACACGTGTCTCTGATATGGTCCAACATGCATTCAACCAATAAGGGATGTTCTCATAGCTTCTGATCTTAGAAAGTCACTATCTCCCTTTTTGTGAGTGCTTGAGTACCATGTTAGGTGCAAATCTTACTTCCATTCCAAGGCAATCACGCCTTTAGCACAAACCAAGACAAAATCCCTTAGCAAACGCTTCCTCTTCCTTTGCTCATAGCCATTTCACTTGTAAGGTCTAGATTCAACCACTTATGCATTCTCCCATGCCTTAGTGGCGTTATGTACAAGGTCCCATTCTTTAGCCTAACTACCTTAGCCACTGCCACTAACAAATTTTTGAGCGATAATAAGCTATAGAAAAAGCAATTATCAACATGCTCTATATAAATAATTTTATTAAGACTATAGAAAAAGCAATTATCATCATACTCTATATAAATAAATTTTGTTTGCAAATGTGAATTTCCTGGGTACACTAATAGATGGACACGAAATTGCTGTGAAAAAGGCTTTGACGAAATTCTGTGCAAGGATTGAATGCGTTTAAAAATGAAGTTGTGTTGATTGTCAAATTGAAACATCGTAATCTAGTTAGGCTTTTGGGATATTTCATTGAAGGAGAGGATACAATGCTAATCTATGAATACATGCCTAAAGGAGGCATAGACTCCTTCATTTTAGTTTGAACTTCTCAAAAAATTAATAATATTTGCCAAACTTCATGAATTTTTTTTAGGACAAAGTTTCTCCAAACCAATTTAGAGAAAAATGACTCCAACTCACTACATGACAACTTGAAGAATTACCCTTATGTACATTGAGTCACATAATCTACTTAATAGTCATATAACTTGTTTAAATGATAAATAATTTAATGAATCATTTCATTTAATAATTGTGGATGGTTCTATGAACCATTACTAATGAAATGTAGGAGTTTTTCAAAGCTAAATTGGAGGAAAATTTTTTACATTTATTATTACTATTATTTAAATAAATTTCAATTATTGTTCAGGTTGAACTTAGTATTAACACAAATGAGAAACTTGCACGATCAAATGAGAGCTAAAGTTTTGGGTTGGTCTTTGCACTTCAACATTATTTATGGGATTGCACGGGGGCTTTTCTATCTACATGAGGACTCTAAATTGAGAAATATACATAGAGATCTCAAAGCAAGTAATGTTTTACTCGATGGTAAGATGAACCCAAAATTTTTTGATTTCAGCATGGCTAAAATTTTTAGTGGAGATCATACCAAAGGAAATACAAATAGAGTGGTTGGAACTTAGTAGGAATTCTTGACATGCCCTATGATCAACTTTTTCCTTAATAAAAAATTTTCATTCTTAATGATATTTTGCAATGGTCATAAGGTACCTGAATATGTTATTGATGGACTATTTTCTGTAAAGTTTGATGTATTTAGTTTCGAAATATTGTTGTTGGAGATATTAAGTGGAAAGAAAAATTGAGGGTCTCTCCATCCAAGCCAAGGTCTTAACCTTGTTGGACATGTGAGTTCTCAAAAGTGTTGACTCTCCATTTTACATATAATGATACAAATAATGATAAGAAAAATTTAAATGTTTTAAGCATGAAAATTATGGAAAGAAGGTAGGCCTTTAAAACTAATTGATAATTGCTTAAAGGAATGTTGCATCCTATTGGAGTTTGTTCCTTGCCTCCGTATAAGTTTCTTATGTTTGCAACAACATTATGAGGATCGGCCTAACATGTCATTTGTGGTTATAATGTTGCATGGTGAGTGTTCATTACCTAAACCTAAAGAGCCTACTTACTTTGTAGGAAAAAAATTGTCTTCACCAAGCAAGAACCAGTTTCCCTTAACCAATGAAATTACTGTTATAGTGTTAGAGGCTTGATAGCCAAACTTCAGATCAATAGCATCATTTTACATAAAAGAAGTTTTTAGGGTTTTAGACCCTAGTTCTCTCAAATTTTAATCAACTTTTAACCAAATAATTAATTATGCAATAAATCTAAATCAATTAAATATCAAATCAGCATAGATCACATGAACACCGAGAATGATGACATGAGAAAACTTTTGAAACTGTGGTTTCGAAGTAAAAAACATGGGGAGGATTTAACTTAAACAATCATCAAGGCAACAGTTCACTAATAGAATTGAAGTTTATACAATAGACTTAACCCAAAATCTACTGCTATCTCATGTAGTACTTATTGGCGTGACTACATGTAACTCCGAATCCATGAGATGTTCTACTGTGAAACCGTTGCACACAAACTCCCCTATGACTCTAAGATCTCCACTTAAATATTTGGGTTAGCAACACAAACTCTCCAATTTGTGACTTTGAGATCTCCACTCAAAGATTTAGATTAGCAACTATGGTTGACTGAATGCAGCAACTTTGTTTTATAATTGGATTTGTTGTTTGCACAAGATCTCCAACTGTAACTCCAAAAGGGTATGGAAAATCTCCAGATCTGTGTACAGAACACTGCCTTCTTGAATTTATAAAAACTTGCTCTAGGGTTTGTATTTATATATACTTAAGATCCATCAAAACCCTAAATCAAATGGCTAAGAAGAAAACCAGATCTACAATCTGCACACAAATCTTGATCAGTCGAGATAAGTGATTCTTTCTGCACTTATCTTTTTTTAATTTCTTGAGTCTTCAACTATGTTGAACTTCACTTGTCTTGTTTAACTGAATACTTCTAGACTAAACAACTAGACAAATTAAGTTCTAAAGGTTACAATTTGTTTTCACAAGACTTTCACAATAAATCTTAAGTGACAGGTTATTATTTGTTGTTACTGGTAGGCAAAAAAATAATTTTACTAGTGGGTTCAGATTAAAACCAACAACAACCTGGCACGTAGGATTTGTGGTGAAAGTGTTGTGAATATAGAAATTATCTATTAAATATCCTATAATTGATATTTATCTTGTATATTTTGTAAGCTAAACAAACAGTATCCCCCAAGAATGTGACATCAGTCTTATTTGAATGAAAAAAGCTTTAAATGTCTTCAATAAAAAATAAAATAAAAAAGGTTTAAGGCTACTTCAAATTTGTTGTTTGAAAATGTTTCCCCCTTAAAATAGTTGGCTAAGAGCAAATGGTGACCAAGCTTAAAGAAACGTGGCATGGATTATGAAATCATCAAATGATTGGCACGTGAGTAATCAAGATAAAATTTGTTGTTTGTTTATCGCTTTATGTTGTTTTTGAGATATTACATTATCAAATTCATTAGGTTCAATGATATGTTGACAGATCAAAATAACAAAATTTGTCAAAATTAAGTTGTGCTAATAATTTTGTTTTAGGGTTGAGTTTGAATCAAATACTCCTCAAAGCCCAACAAAATTTTAATATGATCATATTTGACAAGCTTATGAGCTTTTAATGAGATATAGCTATCTAAAGATAGCATAGTGTGATGATCTCATTTTTTTTATACTAAATTTAGGCTAAACCTATTGGTTTTTGATATCCTTAGGGGTGTGCATATATAGTCACCATTTATTTTATTAAACAAAAGGGGGTAAATTGCAAATTATACCCTTAAAGTTTGGAGGTGTTTGAATTTTACCCTCTGAAGTTTCAGAATTTGGGAGAGTTAAATCCAAACACTCCTAAACTTTAAGGGGGTAAAATCTAAATTCTGAAACGTTAGCGTATAAAATCCAAATTCTAAAATTTCAGGGTGTAAAGTCTAAACACCCCCAAATTTTAAGGGTGTAATTTGCAATTACCCAAAAAATAATAAAACCATTGATGAATAAACTTCTTTATTGATTATATAATTATATCAAAAGAAAATAAAAATTCTATGGTTTTGGTCTTAAATACATTTTAAGAAAAATGAAAAATGGCTAAAATTTTGATCGTAATTACGTTTTATGAAACAGAAATTTACGTAATTTTCTAATCTAGTTATATTCTAAAAAATAGAAAATAGAAAAATAGGAAAAAAAATAGCCTCTTCAATAAATATAAAATAAGAAGGTTTAAGGCTACTTATATTCTATTTAACCAATTTCTTTACAAATGAAAAAGTAGTTCTAATAAAACTTCAAGTTCGAGTTCGAAAATATCTCCCCATTGAAATGGTTGACTAAGAGAGAATGGTGACCAAGCTTAGAGAAAAGTGGTAATTAAGGATTAATAAATCAATAGGTGATTAGCAATCGAGAGAAAATTTGCCGTTACTTGATTGCTTTACCTTGTTTCTGAGATATTACATTATCAAATTCATTATGGTTCAAAGATGTGTTGGCAAATCTTAATAACAAAATATGTCAAAATTAAGTTGTGTCAATGAAATTGTATTTAGAGTTGATTCTAGATCAAAAGCTTCTCTAAAAAAACAAAATTTAATATGCTCATATTCGTACCTGTCAATATTTTTTTTATAGGATGTACTTGTCAATATTAATTGGCGCTTAAGTTTATTTCTTCTCTAGTTTCGTACCTTAATTTGTTGGAAATTTTAGTAGTCATTAAATTAAGTGGGAATTTGCAAAGCATATGGTACAGCCATGGTGAGAGAAACTAGAAAGAAATTTTCTGGTCAATAAACTATGGTATATTCTTGAGAGCCTGGGAACAAATTCCATCACAGAGAAGCAAAGGATGGTATGTGGAGAAGAGATTTTTTTGCAAAATGTACATTTCTCTTACATTCCAAGTCTCTCTCAGTTGTCTGTAAGCCTGGATCAAACTTGAGACCTAGTCAAAGTCTCACAGTTGAAACCGGAAGTAAAAATAAAAAGGCAAAAATATGGCTCCAATTTGAATGTGTGACTGGCCGCAATTCCTTATCCATTTCAATCGAAGAATATTCGTGAATCCTGCTCTATAGTTTTAAAATCCGCGTGCTCATCTTCCCATTCCTTTGTCTTCCTTTCACATCCTAGCTTATAACCAAGACAAACTACCTATAATAAATGCGATATCTGCAAAAGGGTGTAACGTGGAAATTCTTGATCACAACAAAATGTAGACTTTTCAAAGAACAACAGCTAGCTTGGGTCAATGCAAGCCTTCTATGTTATAGTCTTTGCTCAGAATAATGGGTCTAACTTTTACATATTGGCAAATTAAGAGCTCTAAGAACAGTAAGCAATGGACATCTTTGCTTCTGTGCTTTTGAGTTCCAGTTTGCTTCTTTTCTACTTTGTATTCTCGGATGCTGCTGACAGCATTACTCGATCCAAATCCCTCAGGGACACTGAGAACACAACCTTGGTCTCTAAAGATGGAGGCTTTGTCCTAGGGTTCTTCAGTCCAGGTAATTCCAGTAATCGTTACTTGGGAATTTGGTACAACAATATCCCAGTTAAAACGGTTGTTTGGGTAGCAAACCGGGGCAATCCAATCACAGATTCGACTGGCGTGTTGAAGGTAAACAGTTCAGGTAGTCTTGTTCTTCTCGGCCAGAATTCGAATTTCGCTTGGTCAGCAAATCAAACAAAAGAAGCCAGGAATCCAATAGTACGGCTTTTAGATTCAGGAAATCTAGTATTAATAGAAGAGAATGAAGGAAACTATCTGTGGCAAAGCTTTGACTATCCTTCTGACACTTGGCTAGCAGGGATGAAGCTTGGGTGGGACTTAAGTATTGGTCTGGATAGGAGCCTAACTGCATGGAAGAGTCCAGATGACCCTTCTCCAGGAGAACTAAGTTGGGGGATTGAACTTCATAATTACCCTGAAATAGTCATGAAGAAAGGCTCCAAGAAGATCTTCCGGTCCGGCCCATGGAATGGCAATTTTTTCAGTGGTATACCAGAGTTACAGGCCACCCCGCTTTACAACTTCACTTTTGTCTTCAACAAAGATGAAATTTACTTCACGTTCAATATGATTCAAAATTCTGTAATCACAAGAGCAGTTTTGAACCAATCACAGTATGAGCGCTACATGTGGGCTAAAGAACAAAACGAATGGAGCATGTTCTTGTATTTGCCAAAAGACAAATGTGACAATTATAATTTATGTGGTCCTTATGGAAATTGTATCATGGGTGAGTCACCTCTCTGTCAATGTGTAGAAGGATTCAAGCCTAAATCACTACAAACATGGAACCCAGAAGAGTGGTATAAGGGATGTGTACGCAGTACGCAATTGAGCTGCCAGGATAAAGATAAAATTGGGTTTGTTGAATTTTCTGGGCTCAAAATGCCAGACACCACGCATTCTCTGTTGAACGAAAGTATGAGTCTTGACGAATGCAGGGTCAAATGTTTGCACAACTGTAACTGTACGGCTTATTCAAACTCAGATACTAGAAATGGGGGTAGGGGATGCGCCATGTGGTTTGGGGATCTAATTGATATTAGACAGATGGTAGCGAACAAGCAGGATGCTAATAGCCAGGATGTATATATTCGAATGCCTGGTTCAGTGCAAGGTATGAGCCATCAACGCTAAAATCTTTGTTTGCATCTGTTTTATTGCATTAAAGTCTGTTGCACTTAAAATATTTTTTCTTTTCTATTACAAATTCAACCATGAAGTGCTGAAAAATAAGCAAAGGAGGAAGGTGATTGTAATAGTTGCGGTTGCCATTGCCGTAGTTTTTGGGGTGCTCTTGATTCCCTACTGCATTTGGAAAAGGAAAAGCTTGAGAGGTAATATTACTTTCTCTTACCTACTTTGGAAAATATATTGCAAGATTGTTTAACTTAACATCTAGAATCGTACAGTACTGCTAATAAGATTGTTAAACATATATATGAGTTTATATTTTATGTATTGGCTCAAAAAAATCCCATTTAGTCTAACCTTAGACTTACTATTCCTATGTAACCCCTGTTAAGAAGGTTTTACACTGTGTTCCTCTCACACAAAAAAAAAAAAAAAAAAAAAAAAAAAAAACCCATAACACTCGTGTGTTCCATTACTCTCTCCTTTTTTCATCATCAAATTATTTTAAAAATCGTTTCAGAGTCTGTGGCCTTCAATTACTTACGCTTCTTCACATGTTAATTCTGTCTTTTTGTTGCACCCACAAATCATTTCTCCAGTTTCAGTCTATATATATCGAGCCGCAGACACAGATCTGAAACACCCTAGCTTGTTGCCACCACCGGCACAAGAACGCTCAGCTGTTCTCAAAGCCACCAGTGCTCTTCGTCTTTGATTCACTGGCAGCACAGTGCCATCCTCTTTAGCGTCGTGTCCACTCTCCACCTTCCTCGGCCACCGGGCGATTCAAGTTGGGTGACCATCTCTGCATAGGCCTTTGCGCGCTATCTGCATTTATTCACGGAGGATGGAAGTATACCTGTTTCAGGTATATACTTCCTCTCTCTCTCTCTGTTGGGATTTATCTGCTGTGAGTCCCACCAGTAGTGAGGGGTGTATGTTTCTCCTATTCACGACTCTCACCAACAGATAGCACACGCCGTTCTGTCTTTCACTATACAGATCATGGCCAGTAAACATGTTGCGCATGAGTCCAACTTTGAAGTTTTGGACACATTCTCTTATTCAATGATTCACGAGGGACTTGTACCCAACTCGTCCAAAGCTTTTTTTTCAAGTCGGCGAAGGGTGCAAAGTACCCGCGGCCTAACCAACAACCCATATTATCTATTCCCAACAAAAAAAAAAGAAAAAGAAACAAGCAGCCACCTTTCAAAAAAGAAAATCTCCAAATCAATTTTCCATTTCGTTACTATCACGTGTCCCCTGCTTTTATCACTTTTGGTTTTGTTTTTTTTTTTTTTTTTTTTTGGACTTGGCTCTGTTCAGTGAAAATTTTTCACTGGACATGTCCGGATTCGGACACGTGTCCAAAAGTGGACATAAGTCCACCATCCAACGTGTCCAGTGAAAACTTTTACTGGACACAAGCTGCTTCCTTTTTTTTTGTTTTTGGGTATTTTTTATCACTTTTGGTATTTTACTTTATGATTTGGTGACTTTTTGTTTTTTGGTTGTTAATATTAACATTGTGGATCATGTGATAAGTTAATTCAACATTAAATAATAGTTATTTTGAAAACTTAATTGAGGACTCTAAACCGAATTTAATAATTGGTATCAAAGCATAGGTACACTTAAATTCTGAAATTTAACATATGTTGAAAAGGGTTGGACCAAAACTGAAATTCTAGTAGAACAATGGTCCGAGGAACAACTCTTAGATTATAACTGCAATAGTAAATGCTTAGATGCCATCTTTACATCTATCTCTCTAGAAGAATTTAGAAGAATCGTTATGTCTAGAACTATTAAGGATGCTTGGGTTGTCTTAGAAATTACAAATCAGGGAACTAAAGTTATATGAAACTCTGGGCTTCAAATGTCAACTTTTGAATTTGGAAATATTAGCATGAGTTTAGGATGAAACTTTTGATTAATTCTATGCCAAATTTAATGACATAGTAAACTCTAGCTTTAACCTAGGTGAAAAGATATCCTTGAGCCCAAATTTATTAGGAATGTCCTGAGATCTTTACCTAAGAGGTTTCATCGTAAACCCACACTATAATAGAAGAGAGTATGGATCTTGACACTATCAAGATTGAGGAATTAGTCGGATCAGTACAGACATATGACCTCTTTTTACCTCAAACGTAACTAACAAAAACAAGACTGTTGCTCTGAAAACTGTTAGAGAAGAAGAGAGTTATACCTCTGATGAGGATGAGATGAAAGTGGATGATAAAGCTCTTTTGGCTAGAAAGTTTAAAAACCTTCTATAGTTTAGAAAGAGTAAGAACAGGTACAAAACCCGTAGAACTTTTGAGCTACCAAAGAATGAATTTAGTGGAAGGCCTAAGGGTAGGAAAGAACAGAACTATCAAGTCATCAAGAATCATGAGTGTTTTGGTTATGGACATGTCAAGGCTAAATGCCCAAATTATTTGAAATCAAATAGTAAGGATATGAATGCCACCAAGAGTGATGAGTATAAGAGCAATGAGTCTAACTAGTCTTGTTTGGATTGAAAGGGATGGAGGGAGAGTAGAGTAGAGTTGACAAGATGAACTAATTAGGCTCCCCTCTACTCTCCCTCTATCCCCTTCAATCCAAACAAACCTTAGATGAACTAATATGCTAACTATCACCACCACACCCTCAATCCAAACAAGCCATTAAGGATGAATTATGTGAGGATGCCACCCTACAAAACTACTTATAACAAACTTTATATGGAATGTATCAAATTCCAGAAAATTTTTGAATTAGCCATTAAGAAGTTAAATGAGGGAGAGCTAGAGAAACAGGCACTAGTAGTGAAGTTACATGAGACCAAAAATTTGGCTGAAACATACAATAATGAGAATCACTCGTAGAAAAGGTGACTGAACTTGAAATTGAGCTAGGTCTTGCTAGAGCCAAGTTAGAAAGATAAAGGGAAGTTCTCAGAAGCTAAGTTTTGAAACAACTGGCCTTAGGTACATCGATGTAGAATCTTTTGTCCCATCCTTTTTTATGTCTTGCGGCACAGAAACTGTGTTTGTCCCCCTTGCTAAATCATTGGGTTAAGTTAGAGCAAACTCGAGTAGATAAAGGGAACCATCTCATAGGTAGATTATATGTCTCACGGCCTATCTCTATATGGCCACCAAGGAAGAATAGAACCCCACATGCTAGTTAATTCGGCCACTATTGGGTGCTACTAGACAGAGTCATTCTAATCGCTTCTAGTTGAAGTCTAAGATTCCAGTGTCACAACCTGCGGCTAGAGATCGAGTACCTTCTGTCAGAAGCCAAGATAAATTGCTTGGTGACATGTTCAAACCTCGAGCTTGTTGATTCTTGGAAGCCAAGGTTGGAATTTGCCTCACTTAATTTGCTAATTCTCAATTAGCCTATAAACAGTTTAGGATCAAAGCCTCCCCAAGTTCAAAGCCCAAGATCATGTTGTCTGGGTGAGAAAGGATTCCAAAACTAAGTATCATTCTTCGTGTCCGCTTCTTTGATACTTCCAATCTAGTGTCGGAAATATTTTCTTTGACTCCATAGACTAATTACAATAGGAGTTTGTGTACATTATTGTATGTATTTATGCACTGCATTTCATGTTTTTCATTTGTTTTAGCATTGTGTGTGCTTTTATTTTTTTTCCAAATTATAAAAACAACAGAAAATTAAAAAAGAATAATACAAAAGAATGAATGAAAGGGGATAAAATATACCATGTTTAACCACACTATACTAAGTAATAGCTAGTGTAAATTTTGTAGTTTTGTTTTTGTTTTCGAGCACAGATTTTTTTGGTCCAAGTGTATCTTGTTTGCATTTGTATGCACAAGTTAGGGTCCGTTTAAGATCTGATTATTTTGGTGAAATAAAAAGTATTTTGTTGAAAGTACTATAAATAAAGGTAAAAGTTAATTGAAATAGTACAGTAAAACTCGTAAATAGTACAAAAAAATACAGTAAAATCCATGAATAGTAGCAAAAATAAGCTGAATAATAAAATAAGTTAACAAAATTAATTTTTGCCAAACGGACACTAGGACACTTAGTTTAAGCTGAATTTGGTTGCATGTGTAATTTTCTGGTAGGCAATTGGTCATGTGATTGGCGTTTTCGTGATTTGAAGCATTACCATTCAATAGAAACTCTAAAAGAAAAAAAGTCTTATCATACTCTTACTATTGTTTGTACCGTGCCCTCATGCTTGATAGAAAAAGTTGGCGTTCCTGTATTTAGCAAAAATAGAAACACTGCATGTAAAAATATGGTGTTGATAGAAAAAGCAGATAATCACGAAGTCCCCTTTCCTGCGCACCTGAAGGCATGATCAAGAAGAGGAAAAAAGGTGATAGAAAATCAATATGTTTATAAAGGGGTATTTTCTACAGGTGAGGTATTTCCACTTTCAGTAACTTGTTCTTATCACATTTGACTTCTACGTACCCCGACATAATGCTTGGAGCTTAGTTCCTGTCTGATATCATTCTTGTTTGGTTTTGTTCACCTTGTTTCTCTCCTAAACTCCACTCTCGACCTATAATTCGACGTGTGTTTCTAAATTCGAGTGGAGCATTAGGTTTTATACCTAAGCATTGCTGGCATTCTCTTTTTTTTTTTTTCAACAACCAACACCAAAAACAGGATTGCTGGCAATTCGGGGAGTGTGAGACCAATCTGGAAATTTTTTTTCACTTTATCGAAGACTTGTTTAATTTCCTTAAGAAGGAGGCGCAAGGATTGTAGGGGTAGCCTTGACCATAACCTAATATGGAAATTCTCTTAGCCTTGCCAGACTTTTTATTTACATTACATGCACGTAATCTACTTTAAGGGTCCATTTGTTTTGGCTTCAAATGGTTTCAGAAAATCATTTTCCATAAAACTGTGTGTTTGGTTGGCTTTGAAAATAGAATTTTTCAGAAATTATTTTCATTTGACTGTAAAACATAAGCCTTTGACCCAGAAATTATTTTCCATTCCTATTTTCACTTCAAAGCATTTTCGGAGAGAGAGAGAGAGAGAGAGAGAGAGAGACGGTGAGGAACTTCAGACCGAGCTCCAGTTCGATGACCACAGACCGAGCTCCGATCAACCCACGGTGAGTTTCCTTCACTCCAATCCACCCAAAACCGATCTCATTGATGCCGACGTTACCGATCTCATTCTCGTTCTTGACCTAGTGCTCATCGGTGCCGCCGATCTCTTCGTCTCGATCTCATCGCACCAATGATCTCGTCGTCTCAATCTCGTCGCCCTCTCATCGCCCAAACCAATCTCCTCCCTCTCTCAGTTTGACTGGATTGTGGAGTTTAACCAAATGTTGTTGTTTTGATTTTTTTTTTTTTAAGTTTATATATTGAAATTTTCTATTATAAAATTTGTTTGGTAGCTAAGAAAATATATGAGAAAATGTCAAAAACTAGAATTTTTAGAACACAACCAAACACTAGAAAATATTTTCCAAAGCATTTTTGGAAATACAACCAAACACTTGAAAATATTTTCCTTTCCTGAAAATAGCATTTTCGAAAAATATTTATTTTCCGGAAAATATTTTACATGAACCAAACACAGCCTAAGTCTCATTCCATATGCATCTAACTCTTTCTACAATAAATAAAAAACTCCATGAATGTTATTAAAGCAACGTCTTCGCTTGACACTCGCCTAAACTTTTCTTGCATTTTCTTGAAGCCTACTCGAGCAACTTGTTAAATTCTGCTTAAGCAAGACCTTTCTGGTAGTTTTAGTCAATTTAAGTCCTGTAATACCCTTGCACCTTGCATAAACTGCTTCTGACCTTTGCTACTATTAATTTGCACCAGTCAAGTGTCTCATATTCTAGCTTTCCTTCTCACTTAGTGTGTGTTTGTTTGGAGGTGATACAGGATGGATGGAAAACTTTGGAGAGAAAATAGGAGAGAAAACTTTTTTGAAGTATGTTTGGTTGGATGGGGAGAAAGGAAAATAAATAGTGGGGCTCAAGTATTTTCTCCCCCGGTTCACCAAAATATTTTCTCTCCAAAATGGAGAGAAAACTGAGTGATGATGAATTTTTTCTTAATTGACAAAAATGCCCATGTGCATTTTCATGTTGCTTTTTTTTTTTTTTTTTTTTTTCTTTTCTTTTGATTTTTCAGGCTTGGGCGTGCCTTCTTTCTTTCTTTCTTTTTTAATTTCTTCTTTAATATTGCTTTTTCTTTTCTTTTCTTTTTTTCCTATTCTTTTTTTTTTCTTTTGATTTTCTAGGGCTTTGTGTGATAGATTTTTTTTTTTTTTTAACTGGACGTGATTTTTTTTTTTTTTTGGGACATGATTTTTATTTTTTTAATAAATTTGGGTGACTGCACTTTTTTTGTAATTATTTGTCACTTTTTTGTTTTAATCGAACATCATTCTTTAACAAGGGTACATGAGTAAATTTATTCAAACTCATCTTTTCTATCTCTCCACTTTTCCACTCCCAACCAAACAAATAGGATAGAAAATAAAAGATATATTTTATATCCTCTTATTTTTCCATCCTCCCACCATTTTCTATTCTCTCACTTTTCCACTCCTCTAACCAAACAGACTCTTAGATTGATATTGATCTTGGCCTTTAGTTCTACAAACGTGTTTCGTATGTATGATCTTAAATTCTTGATTTTTGTTGCATCTCACATAGGAATTTGATAAAGGATTTTTTTTTTTTTTTAACACTCTTAGGATTGTCTTTTGTTTCTACTTTATTGAGGCACTTAGCAAAATTTTCCTGTGTTTTTATATGACTGTGGTCACTGGTTAGTGGGTAAAATTTGGAAGAAGGTCATGTATTAACTGCACTTGTCACTTGCACATTAATAGTTTGATAATATGCCTCAATCACAGTTTCAGGCTTAACCTCAATGTTTAAGCAGAATAGTTTTTTTTTTTTTTTTTTTTTTTTTTTTTTTTTTTTTATGCATATCAATTGATTATTCATGCATTTCTTGCATTTTGGACAGCATATGCCCCACATCTTATGTTCTTCAACTTGGCGCATTTGGTATCAGAAGTAGTTTTTGTTTTGGGTCTTTCGAGTGTCAATTTTGTGTGTTCTATTTTTGTAGCATCTCATTGGTACTGTTGCTACACATATTGCTAATGCCACTTAGTGCCCTATGCCCAATTGCCCATGTCAAACATTTATTGGTATCTTCTTGCATGCTACATCTTTCTTGGAATCTATGCACTACTCTATGGTGGGTCATTTTCTTTCACTGCCTTGTTTAAGCTAAACTATTTACTCAAGGGACCTCAGATTGATGGGGAGTATTCTTCTACCTGTTAGTATTTGTCAACGAAATTTAAAAACATGCTTAAGTATCGTTGATTGAAGAGGCTCGCTCAAGTGGAAACCAAGGTTCACTCAAGGGAGTAAATATTTGCATCCTAAATGGCTAGCGAGGCTTTGATGTCGCGGAAGCCTGAAGAAAATCATACACGATGCTCTCTTTGATGGACAGAAACAAAACTGTTAGTTCCTGAGTAGTAAACCTTGAATCCACGAGGGGTTCCTTGAATTCAAAAGGTGATAGATCTGGAATCCACCAGAGAACACAATAGACACAAATCTGAATTTTTATTGATAATAAACTATGAAAAACGTTTACAGACTTAGGGACCTATTTAAGGGCTTCTTAAAACTTGACATACAAGAAAATATAATCTAAAATAACTTCTAATAGATACCTAACCATAACAGGAATCAAATTTGACCTAAAAATCATTAAATGCACCTAAAAACAAGGAAATAAATCACCTAAACCTAAAATAACGTGTTTTTACATAAAAATACCAAAAATAATAAATTACAATAATTAAATAGTAAATTGTGTCCTACATCAGACTTTGCCTGATCCTCACTCGACTTTTGCTTAAGCGACAATTATGGAAACAAAATTCAAATCCTATTCTTATTATAATTCTAATCCTACATGGAAGCACCTATTTAAACCATCTAAGCATGATTTCCAATGAGGGTATAGACGCAATAACTCAAAGCTTTTAGAGAGAAAACCCATGCCTTTCATTCTATGAGTTATCATTAAGGAAGCCTTCCAAATTTTTATGATCTTGTGATCCGAAGTTTGAAACCACGGAACCTTTCTTCCATTGAGTTAATTGTTGGTCAAATCTTCAAGGAGGTGTCATAGACTGCAATAGAGTTTCTAGTTTGTTGACATGAACATATCATTTGTTAAGAAATCCAGAAGCTGTTGTGGTCACAACAGTGAATTATCTCCTGGGATTATAGAGTCTAAGTACAAAGGTTTTGGTCTAGATTGTGAAACTCCTTCTTTTATAATGGACTGCCTTAGTTAGGATAGGTTACCGTTAGTTAGGATAAGTTACCATTGTAGTGGTTTTCCCTTTTGATGAGTTCTCTATTGGTTTTCCACTTTGAACGGTTTTAGACCCCTTAGAACAACCAGATTGGTTAGCTTAGATTAATTAGCCAAGTTGTTACTTAGTCAAATTATGCAATTCTAGGTTAAAGCAATCAAATAATTATATCACAATAATAAAACAGCGGAAAAATAAAAGACACAAAGATATGATCACCCAAGAAACCACACGGTAAAAACCTAGGGAGGATTTGACCTAGCTATCCTCAAAGTAAACCTGAATCCACTATGCAAAAGAATCGAAGTTCATACATAAGGACTACAAGCTCCTTGCTTGACTTCCTAATGCTACCCACCAGTAGAACTTATTGACATGACCACGTGCAAGCTTCGAATCCACGGACTCCTTCTTTCTTGGATTCTTTAATCAGCTACAAGCACCCACGCTTGATATTCTTTAAGCTTCAATGGTAGCAACCAAGTTGATCATCAAGATATTGATATTATCTCTAACTTGAAAACCCTAAGCTTTGTGTAAAGGAAAACTCCTCTAGATCTCACAAGAGATTTACACAAAGCAGCAATGTATGAGCAACAATACAACTGGAGCAACTCTAAAAACGTGGCTAGGGTTTTAACTTATATACCTAGGGTAAAAACATAAAATCCTAAACGTTTAGTGAGTTAGGGCTGAGTTGGAAATTCTGCAGAAAACGCAATTTGGTCAATTTTCGATCGATCGAATCTATTCTTCGATCGATCGAGTCAGACTGAAATGCCCCAATGCATCTGTAGTCTCTCAATTCGAACTTTACAATAATTAAACAACTTTGAGCACACTATAACATGACTAAACATATTGTTTTAATCATGGTTTGCCAATATTACAAATTAGAGTTCTAAATACATAAATTTCTAAACCTTTAGAACCTAACAAACTCCCCCTTTGGCAATCCGTGACAAAACCCTAATTAAAAGCTCAAAATTTTACAAGTAAAAAGCCCTTTACAAAGAAATGCTCATAAACTTCAAATTCAACCCTAACTACTATCCATCGGTTGCAAGTGTAGACAGCAGCTTAGTTGAATCAACCTGTATATTCCTAAAATACTCAACAAACGCATAAACGCATGTGTGACAAAAAAGAGTAAAACAACAGGTATAACATTCTTGTAAGATTCACACAACACAAAATAAAGACATATATGAATGAACAACTCATAAATATAAATCAATAAGCAGTGAATCAAAAATCAACAAGAATAAAAAAAAATAAAAAAAATAAAAAAAATAAAACATGTATATCAATCAATGTTACTCCCCCTAACATGAATATCTCCAAAAATGGTATACAAAGTGAAGCACTTAGATACAATCTAAAAACTCCACAAGCTCTCAAAAAGTAACAAAAAAAAAAAAAAAAAAATCTCCCCCTAACAACAAAACTCCACTACAAGACAAAACTCTACTCCCCCTTTTTGTGACGGAATGCCAAAGAGCAATCATGAGTCGCCATCAAAAGGAGGTGGTGAGGGTGAATGAAGACGCGCTAAATCGGCTCGGAGTGCACAAATCTCATCTAGTAAGTCCACCAAAATGTGACCATGAGCCGCCTGAACGGCCATGACAGTCTCCAGAGTACGACGAACTTCAAAGTCAGTCGAAGGAGGTGGAGGAACATCTGCATCAGCAACAGCATCACCAACTGGATTAGGAACATCCTCACCAGCAAGACCTGCAGAAGAAGAAGGAGGAGGTGCGCTACTAGACAGCTCAGACCTAGAGTGTTTAGAACCAGCTCGAAAATGAGCGGTCCTCTGTCTAAGAAAAGACGCACCTATGGGAGCTATCACATAAACAGGCTCAGAGGAAGGGACGTCACTAAGGTCAAGATAGAGAAAAATCCTATGAATAAAAATAAGATGAACAAGAGCATGAGAAGTAGATGAACTCCTATAAACATCGTTCAAAGAATGAATAAAGAGATGGGGAAAACTAATAGGCGCATTAGTAACCAGAGCGTACAAAAATACACACCTCTCAAGAGGAATGGTGTGAATATGAGAAATAGGCCAGATGGAATGACACGCTATCCTAAAGAACAGATAGTGCAACCCAGAGAGCTCAACAGAAGTGATCCTAGGATCAAAACCCCACTGGACAGAAGTCCTAGTGATGTAAGACAAAACGTCACTCAACTTGGGAGACTCGTCATATGGATAGACAGGATTCCTAACCAACGGTACCCTTAGAGCATTAGCCACTACCTGAGGAATAATGGTGTACTCTACGCCTCATATCCAACTCTTTACTAAAGTGTTGGAATCATAGATGCGGATAAAGATGTTCGAAAAGAACTCTCTAATCAAGGCAGAAGGTGGAGGAGGATCAGAAATGTCCAACAAGGGTAACCAGTCCCAACGCTCAAAGTTTGCCCTAATGGCAGGATCAAATTCATCTAACAGAATAGAACGCTCAGCCCAAATCTTTCTCTTAAGGTTAAGTCTCTCAAAAAGCTCTTGGTTTTTCTCACTCGGAAACCTCTCATGGTCAAAGGAAGGAGGGGATGGAGAAGAAGAGGGAATAGTCCTACGGGCTCTAGTCTTCCTAGGCATGATGCTAAGGAAAGGACAGAGACACAAAGAAAAAACCAAAAGAACACAAGAAAACAAAACCAATGACAGACTACAAGTTAGCACAAAAAACAATAGAATGAAAAATCTATATGATGCATGAACAGATACAATATCATGATGCATGTACTAATGCAGTAAGCAATTAAGTTCAATTGAGATTAAATTGACAAAATTGGCTTGAGCAGGGAATTTCTAATCAAAAAACCCAAAAATTGAAAACCACTCGTTGAAATTTTTAAACAAATTGATGAATTGAGCATTACAAAACTCAGCACATAGATTATAATGCTTAATTTCATCAATACAATAAGCCAATTTCATCAAATTCTACCCAATTTAACAAAAGCCCCAAATTGGATCAAGAACAAACCCTAGAATTTTTCAAATTTTCAACAAACTCAAAATTGATCAAATTAATAGGTAAGAATCATGTTTATGATGTGTCCCCACAAAAAGCCAATGATCAATTGCACAAAATAGGGCTTGAATCAATCAGAAAATCCCAATATGCAAAGTCTGAAAATCTCCCTTAAATGCATGGATTTATGCATGAAAACATGAAAATAAAATCAAAAGGAAGGGCAAAAGAGTTTTACCAGCTTGAGGAAAGAGAAACTTTACAAAAACTTCAGAGGAAAACGACAAAAATCTGAACTATTTGGCTTGCCTCGTCGGAGAGAGAAAGAAAAAGTTTGAAAAAGATTTGAAAAGTGTTTGAAAAAGTCAGATCTGATCTTTTAAAAAAGCTTCTTCATGATTTTCGATCGATCAAAAATTACATTCGATCGATCGAATAAGCCAGTCATTTTGAAACAAATTAGAGCACTTTTTCGATTGATCGAAAAGCAGACAGAATCGATCGAAAAGGGCAAAGACTCATTAAATTTTGAGAAAAAATCCAGTTTTAAAAAACAAAAACCTAATTTTGAAAAACAACTCCTCAAAGCATTAAACAAGGAAAGCAAAATGCATGAGTATGAGATGGAATGCTTTTTCAAAAACCCAAATTTTTTTAGACCCAAATTATGTCAAAAACAAGTTTCAATCATTCTCCCATTGAATTTTTTTAAGCAACAAAAATGTTGTGCACAAATCTCAAGATATTTTCAAACTTGGTTGGTCAGACCAAAAACACACACACTAGCATATACAGTGTTTAACAAAGAGTAACTTGTGTAGTGTGTGATACTAGCAAAAACTTGAGATACATGTGAGGTGATATGGGAATAACAATCAAATACAAAGTCTACACAATTCATCACATAGAATTTAAAAGAGACTATCACCTAAAGAGTTATATCCTATAACTCCCACATCTCCTAGAACAAAAGTTTGCAATCATGTAAGTTTCTTGTATTTTTGCCTCTTATTTGTATGAAATGGCATTTAGCCTAATAGTACACACCGGTTTGAATTAAGTGAATTGGCATCAAGCCTAATAGTACACATCAGTTTTAATTTAAATTGAGACTACACCTTATGTTCTTTTTGTGCATGTGCTACACTTTCTCGAGCACACAATTTAATTATATGCACTAAGGTGTTCATGATTAGCTAGTAAACAGTGGTGAGATAGTTATTTATACCTTTCTCAAAAGAATCAAGTCCGACAGTCAAATAACATATGACTTCATGATTAAGACAAAGTGATTAAGAACCATACACATCTTTCTCACACAACATGCACTATAAAGTTTCAACTAGTCAAGTGTAATGAATAAGTTCATTAAATTTAAACAAGGTACACAAGACATCACATGTGTAAAAAGATAGACCAACCTTGTCTTTCAAAAATCAAGAAAAATAGTGTCAAACATAATTTTTGCTTTCTCCTTTTCTCCTTTTTTTTTTTTTTTTTATTTAAGAGAAAACAAATAAATCCTAGAATGAAATGCATGAATGTAATGCAATGCAAATCCTAGAAACAAAACAAAAAAAAAAAAACACAAAAACCAAAGAACAATGGTCACAAAGGAATGAGCTATGAAGCACAAGGACCATGAAAACCAAAAGAGACTAAGGACACCGAAGAACACCAATCACTTGACGAAGTGTTTCAAACTTACTTCCATCAAGTGGTTTGGTAAAGATGTCAGCATTTTGACGATCAGTAGGGATATACTCAAGAACAACAATTTTCTTTTCAACCAAATCCCTAATGAAGTGATATCTAAGTTTAATGTGTTTGGTCTTAGAATGCTGAACAGGATTCTTAGATATATCTATAGTACTGGAATTATCACAATAGACAACCACGGTGTCTTGAGGTATCCCATAATCACTCAACAAATTTTTCATCCAAAGGAGTTGAGAACAACAACTCCCAGCAGCAATATATTCTGCCTCAGCAGTGGATAAAGAAACAGAATTTTGCTTCTTACTCATCCAAGCCACAAGATTGGCCCCAACATAAAAACACCCCCTAGTGGTGCTTTTTCTGTTATCAGCATTCCCAGCCCAATCAGAATCAGAAAACCCAGCAAGAGACAAATTAGACTCCTTACTATAAAAGAGTCCATAATCACAAGTTCCACTTACATATTTTATAATTCTCTTAACAACATTTAAATGAGAAACCTTAAGGTTAGACTGAAATCTAGAGCAAACACCAACACTAAAAGATATATCAAGCCTACTAGCAGTCAAATATAACATACATCTAATCATGCTTCTATACAAAGTAATATCAACAGACTCACCTGATGGATCAATTGTTAATTTTGCATTTGCAGCCATTGGTGTTCTAGCATGAGCAGCCTTGTCCAAGCCAAATCTCTTGACTAAATTTCTTGCATATTTAGCTTGATTGATGTAGATTCCTGACTCTGTTTGTTTCACCTACAATCCCAAAAAATAAGTCAATTCACCAACCATGCTCATTTCAAACATTGCCTTCATTTCATCTGCAAAAGAATGAGCAAGAAAATCATTAGTAGCACCAAAAACAATGTCATCAACATAAATTCGAGCTACAACAAAACCAGTCTTATCCTTTCTTATAAAGAGAGTTGTATCTGCAGATCCCCTTTTGAATCTATGTTCAGTGAGATATGCAGTCAATCTGTCATATCAAGCCCTAGGAGCTTGCTTCAAACCATAGAGAGCTCTCTTCACTTTGTAGACATCATCAAGTCTGTGAGGATCAACAAAGCCTTTAAATTGCTCAACATAGACTTCTTCTTGTAGCATTCCATTCAAGAAAGCACTCTCAACATCCATCTGATATAGCTTGAAGTTTAGATGACTTGCTATGGCTAACAATATCCAGATGGACTCTAACCTAGCCACTGGTGCAAAGGTCTCATCAAAATCAACTCCCTCCACTTGTGTGTACCCTTGTGCAACAAGTCTTGATTTATTTCTGATCACCATACCATGTTCATCTGACTTGTTCTTAAAGATCCATTTAGTTCCAATCACATTTACATTCTCCGGTCTAGGAACTAGTTCCCACACATCATTCCGAACAAATTGATGAAGTTCTTCATGCATGGAATTTACCCAATCAGCATCCTGAAGTGCTTCATCTACCTTCTTCGGTTCAAATTGGGACAGATAACATGAGTGCGTGATCACATTCAAGGCCTTTGATCTCAACCTCATGTTGTCATTCAGACTGCCCAATATATTTGTGGAAGGATGATTCAATCTCACTCTAGAGGATGGATGTTTGACAAGAGATGTTGTGATTTCTTTCTGTTCAGATGGAGGACTAAGCTCACTTTGTATCTGTCGAGTGTCATGAATCGGAGTGGATGGTTCTGAACTTGATGGTACTAAGACTGTATCATTCAACACCAACAGCTCTTCCTCACTATGTTTCCCAACATACTCAGTAGGAAAAGAATCATTAACTTCTAGGGACTTATCTTGAGCAGGAACAATACTTTCTGAAGATACTTCATCATTTATCACAACATTTGGAGATTCCAAGACTGTTTTGGTTCTCAGATTGTACACTTTATAAGCTCTACTGGTGGAAGAGTATCCTAGAAAGTATCCTTTGTCACTCATTTCATCAAATTTTTCTAAGTTCTCTCTATCACGCAGAATGTAACAGTCACTGCCAAATATCCTGAAATATTTGACCACAGGTTTCTTCCCTCTCCAGAGTTCATAGGGAGTCTTCTTGGAGTCAGATCTAAAATACACCCGGTTGAGTGTATGGCAAGCAGTGTTAACTACTTCTCCCTAGAAGGATTTTGGCAAATTTTTGTTGTGTAGCATGACTTGAGCCATCTCCTATACAACCCGGTTTTTCCTTTCCACAATCCCATTCTGTTGAGGTGTCTTAAGTGATGAAAACTCTTGGTGAGTGCCTTGATCATTGTAAAATGTAGCCAGCTTGGTATTCTCAAATTCTCTTCCATGATCACTTCTGATTCTGGCTATCACAGTATCTTTCTCAACCTGCAATTTCTTGCATAGATGTATCATCTTCTCAAGAGCCTTAGCTTTATCCTTCAAAAGCACAACCCAAGTATATCTAGTAAAGTCATCCACAACAACTAGAATATACTTCTTTCCACCCAAACTTTGAACTCTGGCAGGACCCATGAGATCAATGTGTAATAACTCTAAAGGTCTTGAAGTTTGAACACTAGTCATAGAGGGATGCTTGGATTTTACTTGTTTACCTATCTGACATGGTCCACAAATGCACTTATCAATCTTCTCAAATTTAGGTAAACCGATAACTGCCTCACACTTGGAAATCTTCTCTAACTGCTCATGACTGGCATGTCCTAACCGTTGATGCCACAAATCAACTTGATCAATCTTTGCACTAAAGCACTTGTTGTTTACACTTGGTGTTATGCCATAACAGTTGTCAGCTGTCCTTACACCAACACACATACAGTCACCTCCTCCATCAAGTATCTCACATTCATACTTGGTGAAAAGAATATTCAGTCCATTGTCGCAAATCTGACTTATGCTGAGTAAATTGGCCTTCAATCCATCAACATACCAAACATCTTCAAACACCGGCAATCCTGGAATGTCCACAGTACCAATGCCTCTGATCACAGATTTACTTCCATCTCCAAAAGTGACTGTCCTAATCTTTCCTTCGAAGAGTGTTTTGAATAAACATTTATTTCTTGTCATATGCCTGGAACAACTACTATCCAAATACCAAAGACAAGAATCACGTGCCTTTAAGGCGGTTAAAGAAGTATAACATACATAATTCTTATCACATGTGTTTGTGCCAAGATACTTAAGGAAAGATTTACCAATAACAACAAGAGGGAAAGACAGCAAGTAGACAAGTTTACAATTAAGCACAAAGATTTTCCAAGAATCCATGACAACAAGGGTCAAGGATCAGCTCAGAGATCAAGAAATCTCCAACAAAAGAGCTACCTACTTTGATACCACTTGAACGGTTTTAGACCCCTTAGAACAACCAGATTGATTAGCCTAGATTAATTAGCCAAGTTATTACTTAGTCAAATTATGCAATTCTAAGTTAAAACAATCAAATAATCATATCACAATAATAAAGCAGCGAAAAAATAAAAGATACAAAGATATGATCACCCAAGAAACCACACGGTAAAAACCTGGGGAGGATTTGACCTAACTATCCTCAAGGTAAACCTGAATCCACTATGCGAAAGAATTGAAGTTCATACAGAAGGACTACAAGCTCCCTACTTGACTTACTAATGCTACCCACTAGTAGAACTTACTGACACGACCACGTGCAAACTCCGAATCCACAGACTCCTTCTTTCTTGGATTCTTCAATCAGCTACAAGCACCCATACTTGATATTCTTTAAGTTTCAATGGTACAACCAAGTTGATCATCAAGATATTGATATTATCTCTAACTTGAAAGCCCTAAGATTTGTGTAAAGGAAAGCTCATCTAGATCTCACAAAAGATTTACACAAAACAGCAATGTATGAGCAACAATACAACTGGAGCAATTCTAAAAACGTGGCTAGGGTTTTACCTTATATACCTAGGGTAAAAACATAAAACCCTAAACATTTAATGAGTTAGGGCTGAGTTGGAAATTCTATAGAAAACGCAATCTGGTCGATTTTCGATCGATCAAATCTATTCTTTGATCAATCAAGTCAGACCAAAATGCTCCAATGCATCTGCAGTCTCTCGATTCCAACTTTACAATAATTAAACAACTTTGAGCACGCTATAACAAGACTAAACATATTGTTTTGATCATGGTTTGCCAATATTACAAATTAGAGTTCTAAATACATAAATTCCTAAACCTTTAGAACCTAACACACTTCAATAGCATATCATGTGTCTCATGATTTTATCACTTTTATTATTTTGCAAGATGACATGGTGACTTTTTGTTTTGATTGTTAATATTGACCTTTTGGATCATATAATTGATTTAATTTGAAATTAAATAACAATTCCGTTGTATAATCAATAGGTCTAACGAAATTTAATAGTTGTCACATTCTAGTTTATTTTGTTTAATGTGAAGCCAATCTTGCTCTTATTAGATAACATGGAGAACAATGTGATGCTAGACCAGAACATTGAACTCCAAAGTGAAGACTCAGAGGTCCCATTCTTCAGCCTAGCAACCATAGTCACTGCCACTAACAACTTTTCAAGTGATAACAAGCTAGGTGAAGGAGGCTTTGGACTTGTATACAAGGTAAATCTACAAAATAACTTTATAATGACCATAGAAAAAGTAGTTATTATCATATTCTATATCAATAAAATCTGCTTACAAATGTGAATTTATAGGGTATACTAACAGATGGACATGAAATTGCCGTGAAAAGGCTTTCACGAAGTTCTATACAAGGATTGAATGAGTTTAAAAATGAAGTTATGTTGATTGCCAAATTGCAACACCGTAATCTGGTTAGGCTTTTGGGCTATTGCATTGAAGGAGAGGAGATGATGCTAATTTATGAATATATGATCAACGGAAGCTTAGACTCCATTATTTTTGGTATGAACTTCTCAAAAACTTAATAACTTTTGCCAAACTTTATGAATTTTTTTAAGGACAAAGTTTCTCCAAACCAATTTAGATAAAAAATTTCCTCCAACCTACTAAGCAACAACTTAAAAAACTACACTTATTTAGTTTGAGTCACACAATCTACTTAATAGTCAAATGCTCTGTTTAAATGATTTCATGAATCATGTAATTTAATACTTATGGATGGTTTTATGAACCGCCACATAATGGATGGGAGGAGATTTTTCAAATTGGTTTGGAGGAAAAAAATTTCCATTAATTTATTCTTATTAATTTCAATTTCTTCTTTTATTGTCCAAGTTGGACTTAGTATTAACACAAATGAGAAACTTGCCAGATAAAACGAAAGCTAATGTTTTAGGTTGGTCTATGCGCTTCAATATTATTTGTGGGATTGCACGAGGGCTTCTATATCTTCATGAGGATTCTAGATTGAGAATTATACATAGAGATCTCAAGGCAAGTAATGTATTACTTGATAGTAAGATGAGCCCAAAAATTTCTGACTTTGGCATGGCTAGAATCTTTGGTGGAGATCAAACTGAAGGAAATACAAATAGAGTGGTTGGAACTTAGTAAGAATTCTTAACTTGCTTTGTTGTCAACATTTTTTTTCCTACTCAAAGATTCTTATTCTTAATGATGTTCTGCAGTGGTTATATGGCACCTGAATATGCCATTGATGGTCTATTTTCAGTAAAATCTGATGTATATAGTTTTGGAATATTGTTGCTGGAGATATTAAGTGGAAAGAAAAATCGAATGTCTTTCCATCCAAGCGAAGGTCTAAACCTTGTTGCACATGTAAGTTCACAAAAGTGGTGACTCTCCATTTTACATATAATTATATAGATAATGATAAGAAAAATTTAAATTTTTCAGGCATGGAATTTATGGAAAGATGGCAAACCTTTAGAACTAATGGATACTTGCTTAGAGGACAGTTGCTTCCTATTGGAGTTTGTTCGTTGCCTTCGTATAAGTTTCTTATGTTTGCAACAACATCATGAGGATCGGCCTAACATGTCATCTGTGGTTATGATGTTGCATGGAGAAAGTTCATTACCTGAACCCAAAGAGCCTATTACCTTGGTAGGGAAAAAATTGTCTTCACCAAGCAAGAACCCATCACTCTCAATCAATGAAATTACTATTACAGAGTTAGAGGCTCGATAGCTAAACTTCATATCCATTACATTATACTAAGTGCTACGTCTACAACACTTTCACAAAACTTTCATGACAAATTTTAAGTGGTAGATTGTTACTGGTGGCAAGAAATTAATTTTAGTGGTGATTTTAAATTAAAACCAATAACGACTTGTCATCTAGGATTTGTTGTGAAAGTGTTATGAAAGTGTTGTGGATATAGAATTTATCTATTATATATCTCCTAATAGATTTTTATATTGTACATTTTGTAAGTTAAACACAATTGTATTCCCAAGAAGGTGACATGACATGAATCTTATTTGAATGGTAAAGGCTTAAAATGACATCTTCAATAACCAAAAAAAAAAAAAAAAAAAAAGTTTTTAGGCTACTTATAATCTATTTAGCCAATTTCTTAACAAAGAAAAAAGTAGTTCTAATGAGACTTCAAGTTCTAATTCAAAAATGTCTCTCCCTTAGGATGGTGGCTAAGAGCCAATGGTGAACAAGCTTAGACAAAAGTGGTAAGGATTAAGAAATCAACATATGACTGGCATGTAAGCAAACAAAATAAAATTTGTTGTTTTATTGCTTTATGTTGTTTATGAGTGTTGATACCCATTTTTGATAATATGGACACAAAGGTCAAACAGCAGAAAAGCCCAAACCGAACCAAGAAAAAGAAGGGAGAGATTAGAGATTAGAGAGTAGAAGCAAAGCAATAGTGCCACACCCTTAAAGGCCAGAAAGTAAATAAGCATGGCCTAAGCAAGGGGCTCAAAGAGAGAGAATTCCCATAAAGAACAAAGGATAGAATACATTGGCCCATGGGCAATGTGGAAGAGTTGGCCACAATAAGATGGCCCTCTTAAAGAAATGAGAAAGGGTCTTGAATGGGCCCAAGGAAGAAGGAATGAGGCAAAAAGCCCAATGGGCCAACCCTATAGGAATTACTAAGAAGGAATAACGGAAAGACCTTGAAAGGCCCACGGGCCCAATTGAGTAATACAAAATAAGGCAAGCCCAACAAGCCCACACCTTTCTCCACAAAGAACGAATGCAAGTGGGAAGCCTCAGTCTTGACAAAGAATAAAAGGGGAAAAAATTAAATAACAGCAGCAGAAACCGCATTGGAAAGAAAGAAGGCAAGGCGTAAAGAAAGTAGACAACAATGTAATAGTCGAAGCACCACCAACCTGTATCCAGCCAATACAAGGAGGGTGGGCCCACGGATAAAGGAATTACAAAGGAGTATGGTTTGGTGAAGGGGGGAAAAAAACCTATTTTATTGTGTCCTGTCAAGACCTCTTTTGGGAGGTACTCAGCTAGGAAAGCATCTTTATCCAAAATAGGTAGTAAACTGACTAGGACCACTTAATGCATGCTAGAGGGATTGGTAGAAATAGACCCGAGGTTTTACCATTCAAAGGAGAGAGAGAGAGACAAAGAGAGAGAGAGAGAGAGAGAGAGAGGCACATGGCTAAATGAAATGGGTGAGAGTTTGTCGTGGGACAGGTAGTGGAAGAGAGAGAAGACGTTGTACATGCTTAGAGGTAGTGGAGGTTGAACCCATATGGCCAGAAGGGTAGTGGGCTCCTTTGAAGAGTGTTTGCAACAGATGAAAATGGTTGGTGAATGTTGAGGGTGGTTTCTTTACTTCTTCTACCCTTGACACATGTTTTGATGTTATTAGACAACTTCTAGTCTAGGCTTTTTCTAGGAAGAAAGTTGGGCTTGATGCTCTCATAGAATGGACTTAAGGGTCCCATTCTGAAGCTGCTAATTTGTGCACAAACATTGAGTCCAAAGTCTAGGGGACAACACTACAAATTGGGCTTATTCTCCATTTCTATCGCAGAAGGAACATTTCTTTAGCTTCTGCTGCGAAACTAACTTTTCTCAAATTTTTGCTGTGCAGTAATGCTGTTCTGCACTTTTCTGCAACGTGAATGACTATTCTTCATTTTCTATTGCGGAAATATTTCTCCATTTTCTGTACATAAACTCTAGAATCCAAACAAAATATACATCAAGCAAATGTTATTTTACAAGGGTTAGCATACATATTCTCAAATATAAATATATATATATATATATATATAGGGCAAAATAATGATTAGTTCGCATTAAAAGTAATGCACATAATAACAAAGAAATAATGAAAGATTCATCAGAAATAATTATGGGTAAAGAGTATTCACAACAGGATGTTGACTAAAAAAATCTCAATCCTAACTCATACAACCTTATTACCAAATAAGGCTATAAAGTTATGTGGTTTAATTCGAACATGAATTAGAGTAGTCATCTTTTGGAGATTGCAAAGAATGTGCTTTGGTGTTTTCCAAGGCAGGGAAAGGATTCCTAATGATGCATGCTAATTCTGCCATGTGTACTTTGCTTTCTCTTTCTCTCAAATATTGCTTTCTTTCTCTTTTCTCTCTTCTTTCACTTTCAACTCACTATTTAGATTTCCTCGGTTATTGTGTTGTTGTTCTTTCCCATATTCATGGGTACTATTCCTATTTATACCACAACTTAATCCATGCTCTTTTTCCTTTTTACTCTTATTTTCACCAACCATTTTGTCTACTACAGACACCCAACTAATACCCACAATGTACTGGCCATTATCTTTTAACCGCATACAAGTGGGTTCAATCCTACTAAGGAGTTTCAGTCTATTCTTTACGACAAATGGCCTCCCCATTTTGAGTAAAGGCCAGTCTGTTGCAGAGCCTCCTCACATCTCTTTCCCTAAAATGGTAAAGGACTCCATTAAATCTTTTTGTCCTCGTCCTTTAGCATGCATTAGATGGTTTCCACCTACTCATTTCCCATTTTTGGTAAAGATATTTTCCCAGCAAAGCATATTCCCAAAAGTGGTATCGGTAGGATACCAAATCTAGATCTTTTCCCCCTTCCACCAAACCACTCCCTTTACACCACATTGACTATGGGCCCTACTCCCTCGCATGGCTAGGATGCAAAAGGGAAAAACTCAGACCTTACCTTACTCACTTGCCTTGCTACTTTTGTCTTTTCTCTGATTTTGATTTCTTTCTCCTTCATGTGTTTTTTGCTGCTTTTGCTTTATTATATCGTGTTTCTCTTTGCTCTTTTTTCCTTCATGTGTTTCCTGCTGTTGTTGCTTTGTTTCTTACCATGTTTGTCACTTTATTTGGTTTGGTCTTTCTCTCCTTCATGCAATTCTTGTTGCTGATACTTTCTACTATTCCTTGTTTCTTTCAAACATGTTTCTCCATATTAGGTTTAACTCCTATCATTTTATACAAAAGGATTTCGGCCTTTGTGGGCCAAATAATCTTTACTGGATCAAAAGGGTCTTGGATCCAATTTGCCTTAATCTGCGAAATTCATTCTACAGAAGATTTGTATTTTGCTGCAGATCACTTTCCCTTGCATTTCTTTCTCAGCCTAGACACAAGTCTATACTTTTTTTTTCTTTAGGCTTTTATTTCTTTTATTTTTATTTATTTTATTATTATTATTATTATTATTATTATTATTATTATTATTATTATTATTATTATTATTATTTTGTTTATTGAGGCTAAAAGAGAGAAATCACATAAGCTTGATTTGTTATATAAATAGGAACAGTACCCATAAGAGGAAGAAATGATAGTGACGTAGGCAATTTGAATAGAAAATTGAAAGAGAAAGAAGAGAGAAAAGGGAAACAGCGAAGTGAGACTTAGAAAAAGAAAATGAGTGAGTATGGCAGAAACATCATGCATCAATAGGCAAATCTTTTCCCTGCCTCACGTAATAAACCCACTCTTTGTAATCTCATCAGATGAAAAGCACTATCTTGACCCATCCTCCAAAATGTATAACTTTATGACCTAATTTGGTAATAAGGTTGCATGAGTTGGGGTTTAGGCTGTCTTTAGTTCACTTTCCGCGGAGACTTATCTGTGTGTGTGTGTGTGTGTGTGTTATGATTTTGTTGCTTTAACTATGCTTAACCACTAGCAAACTAATTAGATTGACTTTCTTGCTATAACACACACATATATATTGCTTGTTGTCTTTTTGAGGTGACTTGTCTTGTGCATAGATTAGTTCTAAGCAGATCTTGCAGAGATAACGAGTCAAGCCCTAGTCTCCTACCCACTGCAGAGAGCCTTAGCCTAAAAGCATTAAAGGCCCCTACAATGAGATATTACATTATCAAATTTATTAGGGTTCAAAGATTTATTGGCAAATCCTAAAAACAAAATATGTCAAAATTACGTTTTGTCAATAAAATTGTATTAGGGTAAAGTCTATATCAAAAGCTCCTCAAAGACAACAAAATTTCGATATGCTCAAATATGAAATGCTCATGAGCTTTTACTGTTATCATTTTCCTTGATAATTTTTGCCCTTATCTGGCTTTCAAAATAAACTCAAATTTGATCTGATTTGGATTTGAAATGAATGAGATATAGCTATCTAAAGGCATAGTGCCCATTTGGTTCAACATTTTGGGCCTAAAACGCTCATTTGTCAACCAAAATAGTGAAAATGTGTGTTTTGTAAAAAAAAAATTAAAAGCATGTTTTCTCCCCCAAATTGTGTGTGTGTGTGTGTGTGTGTGTGTGTTTTTTTTTTTTTTTTTTTTTGTGTGTGTGTTTTCATGTGGCAACCATTGAGCTGCAATTGCAAAACGCAACAATGCATTAGTTCAAACATAAATATTACCACTAGAAAGGTACACCTTTTTCCTAAATTGCTCATAGTTTTTTCTTAAAAACCCAACTTTACCCCTGTATTCTAAAGACAAAATGCACATAAAAATCCAATAATTGAAAAAATGTGTTCTAATGAGACTTCAAATTCTAGCTCAAAAATGTTTCCCCCTTAAAATAGTTGGATAAGAGCCAATGTTGACCACTTAGAGAAAAGTGGTAAGGATAATCATCGAATGATTGGCACGTGAGTAATCAAGATAAAAAAAAATTTTTGCTTATTGCTTTATGGTGTTTCTGAGATATTACATTATCAAATTCATTAGGGTTCAAATATGTGTTTTCAAACCAACATAACAAAATATTTCAAAATTAAGTTGTGTCAATAAAATTGTTTTAGGGTTGAGTCTGGATCAAAAACTCCTCAAAGACAACAAAATTTTGATATGATTAAATTTGAGAAGTTGATGAGCTTTTGCCCATATCCTTTTCCATGATAATTTTTCCCATATATGGGTCTTCAAAAGAAGACTTGATTTGAATTTCAAATTAATGAAATATAGCTATTTAAAGATGGCATAGTGTGATGATCTCTTTTTTTTTACTAAGTGTCCGTTTGGCATGATTAATTTTGCTAGCTTCTTATTTTACTATTCAGCTTATTTTTGCTACTATTCATAGGCTCCACGGTACTTTTCGATATTATTCTTAGGTCCCACTGTATTATTTCAGGTAATTTTTACCTTTATCTATAATACTTTTAGCAAAAAGTTTTCAGTTTTAGCAAAATAAGCAGATTACAAACAAATCCTAAATTTAGGCAAAACCTATTGGTTTTGGACATCCTCAAGAGTGTGCATATAGAGTCACCACTTATTTCATTAAAAATAATAATAAAAGCATTGATGAATAAACATCTTTATTGATTATATCATTATATCAAAAGAAAATAAAAATTCTATGGTTTTGGTCTTAAATTCATTTTAAGAAAAATGAAAAATGAAAACTTTTGATCCTAATTACATTTTACAAAATAGAATTTTACATCAATTTCTATCCTTCCATGAAAAAAAAAAAAAAAAAAAAAAAAAAAAAAAAAAAAAAAAAAAAAAAAAAAGAAGAAGAAGAAGAAGAAGAAGATAGCGTCTTTAATATATATAAAATAAAATAAGGTTTAAGGCTTCTTATTATCTATTTAACCAATTTATTAACAAATGATAAAGTAGTTCTAATGAGACTTCAAGTTCTAGTTGGAAAATGTCTCCCCATTAAAATGGTTGGCTAAGAGCCAATGGTGACCAAGCCTAGAGAAAAGTGGTAAGGGTTAAGAAATCAACAGATGATTGGCACATGAGCAATCGAGATAAAATCTTTTGTTTGCTTGCTTCATGTTGTTTCTAAGATATTACATTATCAAATTTATTATGGTTCAAAAATGTGTTGGCAAATCCAATTTACAAAATATGTCAAAATTAAGTTGTGTCAATAAAATTATATTAGAGTTGTTCCTAGATCGAAAGCTTCTCAAAGAAAACAAAATTTCAATATGCCCAAATTTTGTAATTGTCAATATATATATATATATATATTTTATAGGATGTACTTGTCAACATTAATTGGCGCTTTAGTTTATTTCTTCTCTAACTTAGTACCATAATTTGTTGGGAATTTAGTAGTCAATAAATTAAGTGGGAATTTGCAAAGAGTATGGTACAGCTAGGGGGAGAGAAACTAGTAGGAAACTTTCTGCTCCTATGGTATATTCTTGAGAATCTGGGAACAAGTTCCATCACTAAGAAGTAAAGAATGTGTTGGTGCAAACACAATAATAATGGAAAAAAAAAAAAAACTGAATAATACTTTTGAATATTATTAATTTGAAGATAAGAAATACACAACATTATTTGGACTAAGGTGCGACACTCTCTCTCTTTAAGGAAATTCAAGCCTTTGGTTGGCTAAACTTTGTAACCGGTGTAGACCTTCTCTAATTTGTCTCCCCTAGGATACAACAGCCCAACAAATATCATATGACTAGAACAGCCTCTGCATAAAGTGTTCAAGCCCAAAGCTCCATAAAAAAGAACACCGTTCTTTATGAAGAACCTCTCTATTTTTTTAGTGTATATTAATGCTTTCAATTGCTAGTTTTTTTTTTTTTTTTTTTTTTTTTTGTAAATTAGAATGAGCCTGAATGAGTCTATTTATAAGCTCAATGGGCCTCACGAAATTATTACCCATACTAATCTGATTAATTAGGTCTATTATTCTAATGTGGTGGAGTTACACAATTAATGGATGAGATAAGGAGTTTTTGAAGAATGAAAAGGCTTAAACAGCAAGTAGGAGGATCCAAGAGACTGATTCATTTCCATTTTTGACACATCCTCCCTTCACATCTCCATTGCGCACATATCTAGCCCAATATCTAAATCAATACATATTATCCCATTAATCACCACAATTAAAAAGAATAAAATTTTCTCTCTCCTCTTTAATATAGGAATAAACTTTTTCACTAACTTCTCATCTTCCATATTAACTTCTACATCTTTACTATCATGCTGTAATATAAATCCATTTTAATTAATTGTTAGAGACATATTTTATATAATTGGCTAATCCTTTGACAAAACGCACTTTACTTGTAATTTAGTAGATCTAGGATATGTTTAATACTTCAAGGAACATATTGTTCAAGTCTAGTATTAAAGCCATGAAGATTGGATCAAGAAACAAGTGAAGAAAAGGTGTTCATTAAAGCTGGACAGATAGCTCGACACCTGCAGACAGATATCTCGACAGCTGGCTATTATTGAGATCTTAAGGTGTTTTTTATCGCAATCTCGACACCTTCTCGACAGCTGGTGGATCGATCGAGAAAGCTCCTATCCTCTCGACACCTTCTCGATAGCTTCTCGACACCTAGCTATCTATCAAGGTTTAAAGTTCGCCACCTCCTCAACACCTGCTATCTGTTGAGGTTACGGAAATCAGAATTTTCAGATCTGATTTTTGGGCCAAGCTTTTGTATTTGTGTAGGATTTCTTTTCTCACAACCCTAGACCTATATAAGGCTTCTTTTAGAGGCCGTCACATTAGAGAATAAAAGGAGAACATATGCAAAAGGTGATCGATGCCTTATTCTCTCTAAAAGAAGTTACTGTGTCTTTACGCCTTAGGATTTTGTAACCAAGTGCTTCTTGATCTTCATTATTGATGAAGTGAAGAACTTTGCAGCCAACAATTTTCTTCTAATTGGTGATTAAGTCGCGTACTGGGATCCGTGCAATTGGTTAGTCACGTACTGGAATTCATGCATCATCAAAGGGTGGCGTTCATATATTGAAGAGTTTAGAGGTTCTGAAGCGGTAGAAGGTTTATACTATAAGTTCATCTACGAGGATTGTAGAGTCTAAGGGCAAAAGTTTTGTACTAGATTTGAAACTTCTCTTTACTATAGTGGATTGCTTTTCGGGAAAGTTTCCTCCCAAGTTTTTTATAGTGAAACTGGTTGGTTTCATTGGTTTTCCTGGGTCATCATATCTTGTCTTATTTATTTTTTCGCTGCATGATTTTGACATGATATTGATGTTTGTTTATTTTAACAAGTTTTTTTCATAATATATCTAATTAACAACTTGGGTTTAAAACTTGTTAATTCTATCAACCGGGGTCTAAATTTCCCAACAAATGGTATCAGAGCAAGTTCACTCTGATTGGATTAATTTCTTGAGTGTGATCCATTGACCCTTGTTGTCATAGATAGAGGATAGTCTTTATTTATACCTCTTTTATTTGATGGAACTAATTATGCGTACTGGAAAGTTCATATGAAAGTGTTTTTGCAGGCTCTAGGTGAACAGGTATGGCAAGCTATTGAAGTTGGCTGGATTAAGCCAAAGGAAGTGCCCATGGATTGGGATGATGCAACAATCATAGCGGCAAATTTCAACAATAGGGCCTTGAATGCTCTGTTTTGTGGAGTGATCAATGATGAATTTAAGAAAATATCATCCACGGAAGTTGCCAAGATAGCTTAGACCATTCTTGAGACCACCTATGAAGGTACCAAGGCAGTAAAGACTGTAAAGTTTCAACAACTCACTAGTAGTTTTGAAAAAATAAGGATGGAGGAGGATGAGACCTTTGATGAGTTCTATGCCAAACTCAAGGATATTGTGAATTTTGCTTTCAACCTAGGAGAATGTATTGCAAAATCCAAGATTGTTAGAAAAATCCTTAGGTCCTTACCTGAAAGATTCCATGCCAAGATCACTACTATTGAAGAAGCAAAGGATATTGATCAAATTCCTTTAACTGAACTTGTAGGGAACCTTTAAACCTATGAGATGGGATTAAGCTCAATGGGAAAAGGTGGAAAGAGTAAAAACTTGGCTCTTAAGGATATAGAGATAGAGATTGAGGACTTTGAAGATGAAGATGAAAGTGAAGATGAGAATGAGGATATATCCTTCATAACTGATGAGATCATCAAACTTCTTCAGTTTAGGAAAAATGATAAGGGCAAATCCTCTAGGAAGGGTAAGAATAAGAAACCCCTTATTCAATGCCATGAGTGCAAAGGTTTTGGTCATATAAGGATAGAGTGTCCAAACTACCTCATAAAGGAAAAGACCAAGGAGTCAAATGATAAAGGGTTGGTTGCTACTTGGAGTGATACTGAGGATGACTCTTCTGATGAGTATGTGGATAAATGTTGTCATGTTATGGCCTTTGTTGTCACAACCGATAAGGTGATTGTGGAGAGTGCTAGTGACAGTGAGGATTCTTCTGATGATGAAGTACCCAAGAAAATGACCCTTCAGAAAGCCTATGATAAGCTATGCACTGAATTCCTAAAATCTAAAAAGACTTCTCATCTTTGTAGAAAAGAGCTTAATGAGGTAAAAACTAAGAAAGCTGATCTATTAGTCAAGTTAGATGAGACTACAAGGTTAGTTGAGACTCTTATTATGGAGAACACCTCATTAGAAGAGAAAGTCAAGAATCTTGAGGTTGAGATTAGTCAAGCTAGAACTCAAATAGAGAGAATGTCTAGTGCAAAACTTAATGAGGTATTGAGTGCTCAAAAGCCTAGTTTTGATAAGACTGGCTTAGGATATGCTATTTCCTCCAGCCCCTCCTCTTCCACAGCTTTTGGATCAAGGACTGTCTTTGTCCCACAATCTGAGAAAGGTGATAAAGGTATGAAATCCAAAACTTTTTTGGCTAATTCTAAATCCTTTGTTAGACCTCATGTTTATCACCATTGTGGTGTTTCTGGACACATCCGTCCTAATTGCTTTAAGTTGTATCCTCATAAGCAATTGTCCAAACGGTCACAGGTTTCCTCTCAAGGACCTACACCTTTGTTTGGAGAGTTATTAAAAGTTTTGAACTTTTTAACTCAATTTCAGGAGAATTCTAATTCTTCTATGTCCTTTAGTAGACATACTAGGACACGTGCCTTTTCATCTTCACGGCCAAAGACTCGTGCTGTGTGGGTGAGAAAGAAGCCTAAGACTTAACTGTCTTTTCTGTTTGTCCTCTGCTTTGATTCTTTCTACCTAAAGTAGGACTTTCTTTGTTTCATTTCTTATTTGTTTTTGGAATCATGTTTTCATGCATTTGCATATTTCTATTATGTTTTCATGCATATGCATTTTTCTTTCATGCATTCATGTTGTTTATCTATTTTTGTTTGATTGTTTAATTTTTATTTTGTTTTTTTTTTCAAAATAAAAATAAAAAGGAAAAATTAGAAAAATATAAAAACAGTGTGTGTTTGTTTACATTGGTACTTGTATACTTTGGATGGCCATTGAAACAAAAATTTTCAAACTTTGTATCTTTTGTAGCTTAGATGAGCATCTCTATGCACAACTAAGCAAGTGAGCTTTGTGGCTCTTGTTTGTGATGAGTAAGATTAAGTTATCTCTTGAGACTTAACACTCAAATCACTCTTTTTGACAAGTAGGACTAGAAAATCCTAAGGGAAAGGCATAAATAACCATCTCACCACTGTTTCCCGCCAATCATAATCTGACACCTGTACGCTTCGGCATAGCAAAAGTGCAATGTCTATGCTTAACATGTTGGGTATTTCTTTTATTTCTATTATATACCCATGCATGATATGCTTAAAAGAAAATATGCAAAGAAAATGAAAAGCAAAAAGATTAAAATGCTTTAAATATGATTGCAAGCGTGTTTTCTAGGAGATGTGGGAGTTATAGGATGTATCTCAAAGGTGATAGTCTCCATCAAACAATTATGATTGTGTGTGAGTTAAAGTTATTTTCTCATATCTCAGATCGTCATAACATGTATACACATATGCAATCTTGCGATGTTTTTCACACACAACACGCAATATTCTTTGCTACTCTTGATACATGTGCAGGTACACTGTGATTTGGCCATCACAAGTTTTACATGTGTTAATGTATGCTCACTAAACTGTCATGACTTATTTTTGAAATATAAAATTTGTTAAACTTGTTTAGTGTGTGTATGTGTGTTTTGGGATCTATGTGCTTAACATTTTTCTTGTTGAGAGATGTGTTTTTCACATATTTTGCATCTTTCTATTATCTTGTCATTCATAACATCTTGTTTCATTACATTCATGCATTTATATGGATTCTTTGTACCTCATTGATTATCTTTGATCATCTTTATGTTTCTCGGGTGAAGCTTTCTAGCTTCTTGTACCCTTTGTCAATCATGACAAAAAGGGGGAGAAATTGTGGAGACTTTGTGGTTTCTTTCTTTAAGATTCTACAAGTTAGGAAGAGAAATACATTCCTTTGTAAGGGGGAGATGTGTTTCATCCTATTAGGGAGAGTTCTTACTTCCTTCTACTTGTACCTTAGGTCTTGAGACCATGTTTAAATACACTGTGCTTATCTTCTTTATATGCTAATGTATGTTTTCTTCATCTACCTTTACATGTGTTGTTTCTTTTCTTTTTTTATACACATATTTCTGTACTTGTATGCAATCTATTATTTCTGTTTCACACAAGATGCATTGATGAGTTTTGTTTAAAGTGTTTCAGAAATACAGGTTGTCAAAGTCTACTTGCCATAAACTCTCTTCTTGCAAAGTTTTTCAAGAGTTTGTGCTAGGATAGATTTTATTGTATTCAACAAGTGAATATGAGTTGAGTGATTTATGACTTTTCTCATATGTTCTTTTGTTTGTTGTGGTTTTATCACGAATAGCCAAAAGGGAAGATTGTTAAGGACATAATTTATGTAATTGGCTAATCCTTTAACAAAACGCACTTTACTTATAATTGGGTAGATTTAGAATGTGTTTAATACTTCAAGGAACATGTTGTTCAAGTCTAATATTAAAGCCATGAAGATTGGACCAAGAAACAAGTGAAGAAAAGGTATTCATTAAAGCTGGATAGATAGTTCGACACCTGCAGACAAATATCTCGACAACTTTTTGACATCTCTCGACAACTGGCTATCTATCGAGATCTTAAGGTGTTTTCTTATCGCAATCTCAACACCTTCTTCAGTTGGTGGTTCGATCGAGAAAACTCTTGTCCCCTCTACACCTTCTCAATAGCTCCTCGACACCTAGCTATCTATTGAGGTTTAAAACTCGACACCTCCTCGACACCTGTTATCTATCGAGGTTACGAAAATTAGAATTTTAAGATTTGATTTTTGGGCCAGGATTTTGTATTTGTGTAGGGTTTCTTTTCTCACAACTCTAGACTTATATAAGGCTTATTTTAGAGGCTGTCACATTAGAGAATAAAAGGAGAACATATGCAAAAGGTGACCGATGCCTTATTCTTTCTAAAAGAAGTTACTGCGTCTTTACGCCTTAGGGTTTTGTAACCAAGTGCTTCTTGATTTTCATTGTTGATGAAGTGAAGAACTTTGCAACCAACAATTTTCTTCTAGTTGGTGATTAAGTCGCATACTGGGATTCGTGCAATTGGTTAGTCATGTACTGGAATTCATGTATCATCAAAGGGTGGCGTTCATATATTGAAGAGTTCAGAAGTTCTGAAGCGGTAGAAGGTTTCTACTATGAGTTCATCTACGGGGATTGTAGAATCTAGGGACAAAGTTTTGTACTAGATCTGAAACTTCTCTTTACTATAGTGGATTACTTTTCAGGAAGGTTTCCCCCTAGGTTTTTTACTATGAAACTGATTGGTTTCATTAGTTTTCCTCGGTCATTATATCTTGTCTTATTTATTTTTCCGCTGCATGATTTTGACATGATATTGATGTTTGTTTGTTTTAACAAGTTTTATTCATAATAAATCTAATTAGCAACTTGGGTTTAAAACTTGTTAATTCTATCAACCGGGGTCTAAATTTCCCAACATTAATTAATATTAAAATACTCCAACAGGATGGAATGTGGAGATGAGATTTTCTTTTTCTTGCAAAATGTACATCTATATCTATATATAATACTATATCTATATCATATCATAAACTATATAATAAAAGTTGGGCTTAGAAGTCATGGTTGCACCAAGTGGCTTCACCAAATTACATAAATTGTTTTAGATTTTTAGATTTAAAAAAAAAAAAAAAAATATATATATATATATATATATAATTTTTCTTCTAAGTTGATAAAAATTTTAATTTGATTGCAATCCAAATTCTAAATATCAAAATTTCCCCCTCTTATCACGTGTATATATAGTTCATTTTTTTATGGGATAGATTTGTAACTATCCTAAAGGACGTAAACTACATTTAAAGAAACCCCTTGAAAAAAGCTATATTAAAAAATGACTAAAATTTGAAATTAACCTTTTAAGTTTCACATTTTGTCATTTTAATTTTCTAAATTTCAATTTTGTCATTTCAGTCCTCTAAATTTTAAATTTTGTCAATTTAGTCCTCCGTGACCCTTCTATTAAGTGTTGCTGTTTACTAAACCTAAACAATGCCGTTTTGGATTTTTTTTTTTTAATTTCTTAATTGAATTTTATTGAAAAATGTTAACTAAAAAAAGAAAATAGAAAAAAAGAAAAAAAGAAACTAAGGGAGCGACATACAACAATGCTATCTAGCTTCTCTGTCTCTGAGACAATCAAATCAACCTAATGGGTCAAGGAATTCCGAGCGGTCTTAACCGGCGAGGCTTACCGGGTGATCGAAAACACAATGGATCCGACAAGAAGGAGAAGAAATTCGAGTTGGCGGCGCCACCAGCTCGAGTGGGTCGCAAACAACACAAACAGAAAGGCCCAAATGCCGATTCTCGACTTCCAAGCGTTACTCCACACGCAAAGTGCCGTCTCTGACTCCTATAGCTTGAGCGTGTCAAAGACTATCTGTTAATAAAGGAAGAGTTAGTGAGCAACCAAGAAAGACTCAAACCCCAAGAGGAAAAAGCCGAGGAAGACAAATCTAAAGTCAATGATCTCAAAGGCTCACCTATGAGTGTTGGAAATCTGGAAGAACTCACAGATGAGAATCACATGATTGTTTTGTCGTCGGTGAGCTTGGAATAATATGTGGGGATTTTGTCTTTTATGGGGATTTTGTCTTTTGTGGATAAGGATTAGCTGGAGCCTAGTTGTGCAATATTGATATATAACAAGGTGCTTTATGTTCTGGGGTTGTTGCAAGATGAGGTTGATCCTATGTGATGAAAGTTGAGAAAGCTCCCATGGAATCATATGCAGATATTGGTGGTTTGGATGCACAGATTCAGGAGATTAAGGAGGTTGTTGTTGAATTGCCATTTACACATCCTTAGTTGTTGTTTTTTTTTTTTTTTTTTTTTTTTTTTGTGTGTGTGTGTGTTTAATTAACGTTTTTCAGTAAAATTACGTTAAAATATTAAAAAAAAAATCATCCAAAACAACGTCGTTTTAATTTAGTAAACGGTAGCACTTAATAGAAGGGTAACAGAGGACTAAATTGACAAAATTTGAAACTTAGAGGACTGAAATGAAAAAACTAAAACTTATAGGACTGAAATAACAAAAAGTGAAACTTAGAGAGTCAGTTTTGGATTTTAACCTAAAAAAATTTTAAAAATTAAACATACAATATGAGAGGGAAGGCATAAGTTTGAGTTTAAGTTAAACTCTATCAACTAAAAAATTGCAGTAATTTTTTAGATAGAAACAACACAACCTAATTATTTTTATCAACTTTCTAAAAAAAATAGTTATTCTTATCAACTTTTTCTCTATTTTTTATATAAATTTTCAAGATAAATACAAAAACTTAATTGTGGATAGGAAATTTTTTTAGAGATAATGAAGTAACATTATTACCACAAATATAATTTTATTAGAAAAAAAAATGTAATTACATAAATAGTGTTTTATCTATAATAGGTTTTTCTTTAGTCGTATCTTCTCCTTCTATAATATATCCTCTTCTTCTATAATATATCTTTCTTCTTTTTGGAATAAAACTCACACCAAATTGTGAATTCCCGAATCCCCAAGGAAACGTCTCTTCCTCTAGCTACACAGGTATGTATTTCTTTTCTTCTCTATTTCTTTTTTCTTCACAAAACTACATTGTAATTCATGAGTAAGGAGTACTAAATTCAATGATAATAATAAATAGAGCCTTTAGGTAAATCTATAAATATTATTTTCTATGAGTGTATGTCTTTGGTATGTGTATACATATATATTGCGCCTTATATTGTTTATAGGACCTTTTGCTTTCTATACTTTGTGTTGTCTTACTCATATTATGAGCTAGAAGCCTAGAACTTGCATTTTATGAATTTGGAAGGACAAATTTTTAAACTCTTTTAAGAAAGGTAGATTCATATGTTGGCTTGCTTTCTAAATCATGAGTTATTCTCGTTTTATAAATAATTCTTATACACACACACACACACACACACTACTATTAAGGGGCTTTCCTTGTTAGGGATCCTCGTTTTTTTGGTTAAAAAATGTCTCTACACCCCTATCTTTAAATAGAGACAAAACTAAAGGACAATGTGGTAAATATATAACTCTAACTCCTACTAAAACATTTCCTAAAAGATAGAGTCACTTTTCTGTTGAATTTCAAATTGCTTTATCCACTTATAAATTATATTCTCAAAATAAAAATTATATACATAAAATACAAAACACAGGTTTTTTTTTTTTTTTTTTTTGGCTACTAGTGTGTATATATATATATATATATATAGACAAATACACACATGTTGTGTTGGTTACCTAATGATGTACAATATATTTTATTCAAATACACAACATATATTATGTATTAGGATAATTAATTTAGAGTTTCAAGTTTCTCACTACTTAATTAGTAGAGTATTTCATATATAAACCCCCCATTTTTTTACATTCAATTTTGATTAAAATAATATTTCATTTTTTATAATCTATATTTAACATCAAAATACGTATTTTAATTTATATATGATTTTATATCAAGGCATTTAATTTACATATGATTTTTTTTACTAAGCCATGCATCGCATTGGCATAATATTAGTCTATATAATAATATAAAAGCAAAATGTTTGACTTTTTGTTGACCATTTCTCATTGCGCCACGTGGCTACATAAATTATGCCACCTTTACTTATTAAAAAACCTGAAATATTGTGTCTTCTCAACCAATTTTTTTTTTTTGGTTAAACAACGCGTACTATTAAAAGCTAAGGAATAATAAGTCTATTACAAACATGGCCAGCTTTGTCCAATGCTAGCAGATCAACCACCACAAGCAGTGGGTTATACAAAAAAAGATATTCTTTATAGAGGGCAGCTCCCATCTTCGCTAGTCTATCAGCGCAGCAGTTAGCTTCTCTATAAATATGAGTTACCAAGCAATTAGGGAACGTCTTTGTCAGGTTCCTGCAATCAAATAAAAGTAGTTCCAAATTAAGATTGACAACAGATGGATTAGTGATAAGATACACAAGAAATGCAGCATCTAAGTCAACACATAAATTTTCAATGCCCAACTATTTGGCCATCAGAAGCCCTTCCTTAAATGCCCAAAGCTCTGCAGTGATACTAGAGACATTCCTAAACTTCTTCACAAACCCAGCAACCCAATCCCCTTCACTGTTCCGAATAACTCCTCCGCCACCAGCCTTCTTTGCAGGGGCGGAGCCACATAGTGGCATGGGGGGGGCCGTGGCCCCTACAAAATTTTTTTTTTCCCATTAGCCTATGAAGAAAAAATTAATGGGCCCCTCTACCCATTCTCCCAGCCTTTAATCAAAAATTAGGAACACCCTCAAATTAAAAAAAAAAAAAAAAATATATATATATATATATATATTTGTTCTACTTTCAAGCAAAAAAAAAAAAAAAAAGCCCAAAAAAGATTTGAACTAAAATCTATATTAAAAAAAAAAAAAAAAAAATTGTAACAGAGCCCACAGCAAGCCAAGCCCACGGATTCTCAACCAAAAAAAAAAAAAAACAATATAGAGAATCAGAAATTTTACCCATCACGTCGCTGGTAGTGGTAGAGAAATCAAACCCCAATACTAAAGCAAAACAAACTCCAGCAAACCAAACACAGAGCTATTTATCAAAAAAAAAAAAAAAAAAACCCCCAATACACAAACCAAAACCAAACCCCAGCAAACCAAACCCAATAACCCACGGTCACATCGCCACAACTCGCTCATCGTCGTCGTCGTTGCTTGCCCGGTCGCCCATCATCGCAGATCACAGATCGTATATCGGAGATCGGAGATCGCAGAGTTCTCTGCCTCTGCTCCGGTGCTCAATGCGACGGTGCTCCCTCCGGCCCTTCCTCAAGGTATTTCTCTTTTTTTCTCTCTGACTCTCTCAGTCTCTCTCTCTCTTTATTTCACTGAAATGCTCTTTTTTGCAGATCGTAGCGGTCATCGGAGATCGTAGCGGTCATCGGAGATCGTAACGGTCATCGTTCTGCCTCTACTCTAGTGCAGCGGTGCTCGTTGCTCCCTCGGCTCTGGTAGTTCGGCCCTCCCTTAAGGTTTTTCTCTCTGACTCTCTCTCTTTATCTCACTGAATGAAAAAATGAAATGAAATTTGTGGTCTCACTCTCTTTATTCTTTATTCTTTAATAGCCCATCTGATCTCATCATCTTAGTAAGTCTCTCTCTCTCTTTTGAATTGTGATTCTCTCTCTCTCTCTCTCTGATTGGCTGGCTTTTGCTTTTTTTCCTGTTTTGGTCTTTTAAAATTTGGCTTTATCTTATGACTTATCCATTTTTGTTGGTCAGTGTGTTGGTGTTTGACTGTTTGGTGAAATATTGATTGTCATTTAGTGTAACGTGTGTTGTGATTTGTGATTGGCATTGCGAAATTTTCTGATTGCAGGTGGCTGTTGTGATTGGGGCACATGTTGTGCTTGTCTGTTGTCTGTTGAGTGGGGTGGGGAGGGGGTAGATGGGCTATGGGCTCATGGGGCTGGGTGCAACACAAGAATTAAAGCAATGTAATATGCAACACATTACATTGCTTTAATTATTGTGCTGCACATAGAATGTATGATGTTCGGCTCTTTTAATGTAATATGTACAAGGGGCTAAACAATATTGATAGGTCACAATCTGAATGACCCCTTGTGATTAACCCTAATTAATTAATTTAGCCAAGTAATTAATTAATCAATTAATCATGCAATTTTATGGAAGCACAAACAAATCACCAACCAACTAAATAAGCAGCAGAAAATAAATAATACGGTGATTTGTTTACGAATGGGGAAAACCCTAATGGCAAAAACCCCACCGGATGATTTTCAGGTCACCACTCCCGAAACTCCACTATTATCAAATCAAGCGGTTACAAGTAAAGGAATCCCAAATACCTTACCAACCTACAGTTGAACCCTTACCCCAATACCCAATTGGACTTGATCTGTAGTGACAGTCTCCATCTTTGATGCACGGCTCCCAAGTACGTGACTAACCAATGCGTGGATCCAAGTACGCGACTTCAGAACACCAACTCAGAAAGAATGGTTGGCTCCAAAGTTCTTCAAATCATCCTTTCTGATGAAGAGCAGGAAGATGCTTGGTTACAAAACCCTATGGTGCAAATAAACAACAACTTCTTGATGGAAGATGAACTAGGTCAAGAACTTTTTCTGTTGATCAAAATTTGCTTAAACAGAGATTGCTTAATGAATATGCAACTTGTGTCACCCAAAACGGCTCTTAAAATAATCCTTTTATATGTTTAAGGTTAGAAGAAAAGGAAGCCCAAAAACATATTCACGGATCCCAAGAAAATCAGATTGAAAATCTGATTTTTTAAATCTCGACAGATAGCAGGTGTCGAGGTAGCTATCGAGAGGTGTCGAGCTTTAAAAATTCTGCACTTCAACTTGCTTTATCTTGGACAAATTTGATGACTTCAACACTTGACCTTGAAACATTGTTGCTTGAAGTATTAAAAACACCTAGAACTACCCAATTACAAGCAGAGTGCGTTTTGTCAAAGAATTAGCCAATTTACATAATTAAGTGACATATGTTCTTAAACAAGTTAAAACATATATGTCCTAACAATCTCCCCCTTTGGCAATCTGTGACAAAACCACAACAACAAAATGAGCATATGAGAGGAGTCATAAATCACTCAACTCATATTCATTTGTTGAATACAATAAAATCTATCCTAACACAAACTCTTAAAAAACTTTGCAAGAAGAGAGCTTATGATAAGTAGACTTTGACAACCTGTATTTCTGAAACACTTTAAACAAAACTTATCAATGCATCTTGTGTGAAACAGAAATAAATAGATTGTATACAAATATAAAGAACATGTGTATAAAGATAGAAAAGAAACAACACATGAAGATAGAGATGAAAGAAACATACATCAACATATATAAAAGATAAGATAAGTACAATGTATGTAAAAATGGTCAAAGGACCTCATATACAAGACAAATGTATCTAAAAGATAAGAAAAAAATACATATAGCCTCACTACATCCCTCAAGAATAACAACACTCCCCCTATCAAAAATGTCCTATACTAACTCTCCCCCTAAGATGACTACTCTCATAGCCCAAAACTACTCCCCATTTTTGTCACGAGTGACAAAGGGTAGAGTGTCATGTAGACATCTCATCGGCAGAGCTAGCATTCTCATCATTATCATCATCATCATCATCCTCATCATCCTTAGAATCTGACGCTGCTGGAGTAGATGGTGAAGGAGTAGCCTCTGGAGCAAATCCACCAATGATCGCCTGCCGTCGTGCAATACGACCCACATGAACATTTACCTGATACAACTCAACAGAGAGTGTATCAAGGCGAGTGTCCATGCGCTGCAGCTGCGCCATAATATCACCAAGGGATACATCGCTCAAAGAGGAAGAAGAAGCAGATGTAGATGGAGCGGATTTGGAAGGCGCCAAACGGGAGGGAGGAGTGGCACTTGGCTGTCTCGACCTGAACTGTGCCTCACTATGTTTTACGGTAGCGGTGTCTATGGCAGATATGTGTGTGAAGTGGTTGGACACAAGAAAGGAAACAGAAAAATGGTGTAGAATCCGCGTGATAGCAGAAGGAAAGATGAGCTTATCATGGAACGCCGAGTCAAGATAGACCTCTATGATAGACCGGATGAAGTGAGAAGGGAAGTCTATAGTAAGATGCTCAAGCAGGGAAAGCAAAAAACGAGCACAAGGCTCTGTGATAGAGTTATAATGAGAAAGAGGATGGAGAACAAAGGTCATCACCATGTTAATGAATCTAGGACCTTTAGCAAAAGGCCTACATGATGTGAACTGACGCTCACCCCAATCAGCAGGGCGCTCACAAAAAGCAGAGATGAGTTCATCTTTGGACACAGTCCTCAGACGCTCATAAGAGGGATAATTAGGAAACTCTATCCTAAGTACCCTAAGTACCTTCGAAACAAGTTGCGGTGTGACAGGAACGCGCATACCTCGAACGCGAGTGACAAAATAAGGTACTTGAAGATCAATCCCGTGCATGTTAGAGTAGAACTCCTGTATCAGTATGAGAGGGCAAGTGACCGGGATGTCACACAGTGACCCCCATCCCCTACTATTTATGACAAAGGGAAGGTCAATATCGGCGAAGTCCGCCAGTATAACGTGGCGTTCCGAATGAACACCTCGTTTAGAAAAGTTCTCTGAAAATGCCTTATGAGCATCTCTATCACGAAACCGGATGTTAAATGGAGTAGTATCTAAAGAGGAAGAAGCTCTAGAACGCAGAGGGTTCCGAGCAAGAGTAGATTTATGTTTGGGTGCCATAGACACGACTAACGTAAAAGAATGAGAAAAAGAAAGAGGGAGAAACAATTAGAAAAGTCCCAAACATAGTTCAAATATATCAAATATGTTGAACAACAAGTACGTATGCATGGGAATGCATGGGCATGTGACATGTAAAGAAAAACATCATGGGCTCAGCCCAATCCAATCCTAGCAGCACACAAACATAAAGCACACATCTAAATGCATGTAAATATCATTATAATGCAAATGAAATGCAATGTATGACATTTTGAAATCATTTAAGTACAAACCCAACCCAAAATTTGAAGACAAACTCAACAATTTTAAAAAACCCCAATTTTTTATGAAAAATCCCAAAAACTAGGTTTTCAAACATGAAATGCATGAAAATGAAAGGGAAAAGTGATCTTACCAAGAGATTGAAGCAAGGAAAGAGCAAGATCCAAGTGGGGTTGAAGATTGAGTGAGAAAATCAAGTTGGGAAGATGAAAAGCCTCGGATAGATCGAGTGAGATCGAGGGAAATGAGTGAAAAATCGCGAATAGCATTTAAATAGGCACCTCAGTAATTCTCGACAGCTGAGGTGTCGAGAGGTATCGAGGAAGCTGTCGAGGAAGGTATCGAGGAAATGTGCCTTCGACAGATGCAGGTATCGAGAGGTATCAAGGAACAAGGCCAATTGCAGATACATGAAGCTCGATCGATCGACAAGGTATCGAGAAGCTGTTGAGAGGACAGAAAAAATCTTGATCGATCCACAAGGTGTTGAGACAGGTGTCGAGAAAGAAGACTCAAACATCACAAGTGAATCTCGATCGATCCATCAGGTGTCGAGCATCTATCGAGGGGACAGAGACTTTCTCGATTAATCCATCAGGTGTCGAAGATGTATCAAGATTGCGATAAGAAACAACATGAGAAGCTCGACAGATGACCAAGTATCGAGGAGGTGTTGAGGGAGGTGTCGAGCCTTCAGAAAAATGCAGTTTTTCGAGAAGGGAAAAACACAAACATGAATGCAATCTGACACACATCTCAACCAAAGATCCACTTAACATAAAAACCTCTCAAAACATCTCTCAACAAGAAAATATGCACAAGGATCATGCAAAACACACACACACACTAAACAAGTCTAACCAATTTTATATTTGAAAAACAAGTTATGACAGTTTAGTGAGCATACATTAGCACATGTAAAACCTTTGTGATGGCCAAATCACATTGTACCTGCATATGTATCAAAAGTAGCAAGGAATATTGCGTGTTGTGTGTGAAAAACATCGCAAGATTGCATATGTGTATAGATGTTATGACGATCTGAGATATAAGAAAATAACTTTTAACTCACACACAATCATAACTGTTTAATGGGGACTATCACCTTCGAGGTACATCCTATAACTCCCACATCTCCTAGAATACACGCTTGCAACCATATATAAAGCATTTTTAATCTTTTTGCTTTTTATTTTTCTTTGCATGTTTTCTTTTATTTTAGCATATCATACATGGGTATATAAAAGAGAGAAAATAAATACCCAAGATGTTAAGCATTTGACATCGCACTTTTGCTATGCCGAAGCATACGAATGTCTTTGACACTGTACTTTTGCTATGCCGAAGCATACAGGTGTCATATTATGATTGGCGGGCACCAGTGGTGAGATGGTTATTTATGCATTTCTCTTAGGATTTTCTAGTCCTACCCGTCAAAAAGAGTGATATGAGTGTTAAGTTTTAAGAGATAACCTAATCTTACTCATCACAAACAAGAGCCACAAAGCTCATTTGCTTAGTTGTGCATAGAGATGCTCATCTAAGCTATAAGTGATACAAAGTTTAGAAAACTTTGTTTCATTGGCCATCCAAGGTACACAAGTACCAAACTACACATAACACACACTATTTTTGTATTTTTCTGATTTTTATTATTATTATTTTAAATCAAAAACAAAAATAAACAAAGCTAAAAGTAAACACACAAACATGTTAAATAAAATAATGCAAAAACTAGACTGACTCAGCAGAAAAACAAAACACACAAGTAATGCAAACACAGAAAAACAAAAAGGAAAAAGAAAGTGATGAAATCACTTAAAGTCCTTTTTCTTCCACACCTTGGAAGAGCCTTTCCTTTGATTGAATCCTTGAACCGACGGTGAGGGGGAAGAATTTAACCTATTCAAGTTCGAAAGGAACATGAGGGCTTTCAGAAGATCTCTAAGAGGAGCAAGAGAGGATTGAAGCTGATTGTGGTTTCCAGATGCTATCACGCCATTGCTCTGATGAGTGGCTAACCACTTATAGCAATTTGGTCTAGTATGACCGGCAGCTCCACAATGATGACAAAGATGCTGTTTCTTTTGTTTAGGCTTTTGAGAGTTAGCCTTTTTAGCCCTAGAATTTTTATCATCTTTCTTATCTTGCTTAGGGGGTGCTCCTAAGATAGATTTACCATTGTCTAAGTTCTCACTAGCTAATTCAGTTTTGACATCAATATTCTCAATTTCAGTATTATTAGTAGGAAGAACAAAAACAATATTGCTAGTAAAAGCAGTGATTGAGAAAGAAATACCATACCCCAAACTGGTTCGATCCGAAGCAGATTTTTGATTGCTCAGCATCTCATCAAGCTTTGCACTTAAAGTCCTCTCTAGTTGAGCTATGACTTGAAACAACTCTGCTTCAAGCTTCTTGGTCTTCTCTGCCAAAAAGGTGTTTTCAAATCTCAGTGCTCCAATAGTTTGATTCGCCTCATCAAACTTTGTGGACAACTCTTCACGATCAAGTTCCACATCACTGAGCTTCTTAGTGGCCAGCCTATATAATTTCTCATGCTTTTCAGAGAGCTTATAAAGCTTCTTATAGGCTGAATGGATATCATCTTGATCATCCATTTTCTCAAATTTTGATTCCACCAGTTCTTCTTCTTCATCCACTTCTTCAACAATCCCTTCAGTAGGGTTGACTGTGGCGGTAAAAGCATTTAAGATTCCATCATTCTTATTGTTGGAATCATCTTCAGACTCAGTGTCACTTAGAGTTGCAGCAAGTGCCTTGCTTTTCCCAATTCTATTGAGATATGTAGGACACTCATGTTTCATGTGTCCAAACCCATGACATCCAAAGCATTTTGGTCCTGCAGGAACAATGTACTAACTTCCATCCTTAGCATCCTTCTTCCCTTTGTCTTGGCTTTTAGACTGTGAAGAACTGAACTGCCTCCGGTCCTTGTCGAAGTTCCTTCCATTGGCATTCTTCATAAACTTCTTGAACTGCCGAGTGATGTAGGACTTCATCTTAGAATCTTCATCATCGGATGACTCATCTATATCACTGTTCTTTGCCTTCAAGACCATGCTTTTACCTTTACTTGACTTGCCAATCCTAGATAATCCTATCTCGTAGGTTTACAAGTTTCCTACCAGCTCAGTCAAAGGAATCTTGTCAATGTCCTTTGATTCTTCTATCGCCGTAATCTTGGTATGAAATCTCTCAAGTAGAGATCTGAGCACCTTCCTTACAATCTTGGGTTCTGGGATGGTTTCCCCAAGATTGAAGGCTGAGTTCACTATGTCCTTGAGCTTGACATAGAACTCATCAAACGACTCATCCTCCTCCATCTTAATTTCTTCAAAGCTTGTAGTGAGCCTCTGAAGTTTTGAATCTTTGATAGCCTTTATGCCTTCATAGGTAGTCTGGAGGATGATCCAAGCCTCCTTAGTAGTTTCAGTTGAGGATATCTTTTTGAACTCCTCATTTGTGACTGCGCTAAATAGGGCATTTAACGCTCTGCTGTTGAAGTTAGCCGCTTTGATCTTAGTGTCATCCCAATTGGCTGGATCTTCTGTTGGCTTAGTTCAGCCAATCTCTACAGCTTGCCACACTTTTTCATCTAAAGACTGCAAGAAAGCTCTCATGCGTACTTTCCAGTATGCATAGTTAGTGCCATCAAATAAAGGAGGTATAATTAATGATTGTCCTCTATCCATGACAAACAGGGGTCAATGGATCAAACACAGCAAAGATTAAACCCTAATCAGAGTGTGCCTACTCTGATACCACTTGATAGGTCATAATCTGAATGACCCCTTGTGATTAACCCTAATTAATTAATTTAGCCAAGTAATTAATTAATCAATTAATCATGCAATTTTATGGAAGCACAAACAAATCACCAATTAATTAAATAAGCAGCGGAAAATAAATAACACGGTGATTTGTTTACGAATGGGGAAAACCCTAATGGCAAAAACTCCACCGGGTGATTTCCAAGTCACCACTCCCGAAACTCCACTATTATCAAATCAAGCGGTTACAAGTAAAGGAATCCCAAGTACCTTACCAACCTACAGTTGAACCCTTACCCCAATACCCAATTGGACTTGATCTGTAGTGACAGTCTCCACATTTGATGCACGGCTCCCAAGTACGTGACTAACCAATGCGCGGATCCAAGTATGCGACTTCAGAACACCAACTGAGAAAGAATGGTTGGCTACAAAGTTCTTCAGATCATCCTTTCTGATGAAGAGCAGGAAGATGCTTGGTTACAAAACCCTATGGTGCAAATACACAACAACTTCTTGATGGAAGATGAACTAAGTCAAGAACTTTATCTGTTGATCACAATTTGCTTAAACAGAGATTGCTTAATGAATATGCAACTTGTGTCACCCAAAACGGCTCTTAAAATAATCCTTTTATATGTTTAGGGTTAGAAGAAAAGAAAGCCTAAAAACATATTCACGGATCCCAAGAAAATCAGATTGAAAATCTGACTTTTTGAATCTCGACAGATAGCAGGTGTCGAGGTAGCTATCGAGAGGTGTCGAGCTTTAAAAATTCTGCACTTCAACTTGCTTTCTCTTGGACAGACTTGATGACTTCAACACTTGACCTTTAAACATTGTTTCTTGAAGTATTAAAAACACGTAGAACTACCCAATTACAAGCAGAGTGCATTTTGTCAAAGGATTAGCCAATTTATATAATTAAGTGACATATGTTCTTAAACAAGTTAAAACATATATGTCCTAACAAATATAACAAATTAAAGCAGTATAATTAATGACAAATAAATTAAAGCAATATAGTTTATTGTTAAACTAAACAATAATAATTAAAGCTATATAATTAAATTAACCAATACATTATAAAAGACAAATTAATTAAATTATTTTTGTTTTTGTTTGAGGGGTTATTATTAATTAAAGTTGTATTAAAAATGGGTTGACTGTTTAAATTATAGTGGAAATTTTGTTTTTCTCTTGAGTATGAATAACATTTTTATAACTAAGTAAAAATTTCTAATTAAAATTTTATTTTTTAAAATTCTTTTCAGGATAATTTTTGAGTCATATTCTTAACGCTAAAAGAATTATGAGCAAACGAAAAAACAATTGATGCATTCTTTAAGAAAAAAGATGTTAGCAATTCAGAAATTAGGACGCCTGTGGCTGTAGAAACAAATGTTAATACTTCAATGCCTGATGAACACCCCTCCAAATGTCCAAAACTTCAATTTAAAGAGATAGATCGTGATCCAGGATCACGTAAACAAATATGTGAGTTTCCTATCAACAAACAAGATGAAATCCAACGAGCTTATCTCAAAGAAGGTCTATATCAACCTAAAAATATAGAGTATCCATACAATGATGATACTCATCGTCGTCAATTTCAACCTTCATGGTTTGGTTCACATAAGGATTTGTTGGAATACTCACCTTCAATGGATGCGATATATTGTCTACCTTGCTACCTTTTTAGTAAGAAACCAATAGGTCATCCCAGATCAGATGTATTCATTTCAACAGGTTTTAATAATTGGAAAAAAGTGAAAGATGGAATGAATTGTCCTTTAATTCGTCATGAAGGGAAAGAACCAAACTCCCCACATAAAATTGCAGTGAAATGTTGTGAGGATTTAAAGAATCATTCACGACATATTGACAAGCTGATTGAGAAACAAACGTCAAAAGAATTAGAGAATAATCGGTTGCGGCTCAAAACCTCAATAGAGTGTGCTCGATGGCTAGCATTCCAAGCTTGTGCTTTTAGAGGTCATGATGAAAGCCTTGATTCAAAAAATAGAGGTAATTTAATTGAATTGATAAAATTCACATCAACTTTCAATGACAAAGTAGCTAGTGTTGTCTTGGAAAATGCTCCAGGAAATGCCAAATATACATCACCCACAATTCAAAAGAAGATTTTGCATATTCTTGCTAGTAACGTGTGAAATGCTATTCGTGAAGAAATTGGAGATGCAAAATTTTGCATTCTTGTTGATGAAGCCCGGGATGAGTCGAAGAGAGAGCAAATGGCCATCATTTTAAGGTTTGTTGATAAAGAAGGTTTCATTAAAGAACATTTCTTTCATGTTGTGCATGTTAGAGACACTACTGCATTGACTTTAATGAAAGGTTTCATTAAAGAACATTTCTTTCATGTTGTGCATGTTAGAGACACTACTGCATTGACTTTAATGAATGAGATATGTGCTGTCCTTTCTCATTACAACCTCCACATTGAAAATATTCGAGGTCAAGCAGAACAAGTTAAGAATATGATTGCTTCTAATGAAACTGAGATTGGAAGAGGTGCAAACCAGATTGGTACTTTGCAACGAGGTGGAGATACTAGGTGGGGATCTCATTTTCATTCTATTTGTAGTTTAATTAACATGTTTGATTCTACTTGCAAAGTTATCAACACTATCTCTGAGGAAGGGACTAACTATAAACAACGCGGTGATGCCAAGGGAGCTTATCAGGTATTAACATCATTTGAATTTATTTTAATCTTGCATTTGATGAAAGAGATAATGAGAATTACTAATGTTCTTTGTCAAGTTTTGCAACAACGTTCTCAAGACCTTTTAAATGCCATGCATTTAGTTTCAACTACAAAATCACTTATTCAAAAGTTGAGAGATGATGGATGGGAGCCTTTACTTTCTAGTGTTATAGCATTTTGTGAGCAACATGAAATTGATATTCCTGATATGAATGCTTGTTACAGTAAAGGTCGAGGTAGATATCGTCGTCAAGATGAAGATTTAACAATGGAACATCATTTTAGAATTTGCATATTTACAGTTGCAATAGACTTTCAATTGCAAGAATTGAAAAGTAGATTTTGTGAGCTAACAACAAAATTTGTCATTCTTAGTTCAGCTTTAAATACCAAGGATGTTTTTAGATTATTCAAAATTGTTCATATATGCAATTTAGTTAAGAAATATTATCCTCAAGATTTTACTGAACATGAACAAGAACTTTTGGAGTTTCAATTGCAACATTATGAGCTTGATGTGATAAAACATCCAGATTTTCAGAATATGAGTACAATTTCCGAGCTATGTAAGGGATTAAAAATTTTAGGAAAGTCTAATATCTATTTTTTGATTGATAGACTTATTCATCTTGTGTTGACCCTTCCAGTTTCTACAGCAACTACAGAACGAGCTTTCTCAGCTATGAAGTTGTTAAAAACAAGACTTCGCAATAGAATGGAGGATGAGTTTTTGGCAGATAATATGATAGTTTATATTGAGAAGGAAATTGCAGGGAATTTCACTATAGAGATGATAATTGATGAATTTTATTCCATGAAAAATCATCGTCAGGCATGATTTGATCCGGTTGATGACTCGACCTGACCTGAATAATGTTACGTGATTTTTAATGGGAGATTTACTGAGGCTTAGTCCATGGAGCAGAGGCTTGGGCAGACAAAATTTTTTTGGCCCGTTTTGTAGCCCATTGTGAATCCTGTGTGCAGGATATAAAAGCCGTTTTTTTTTTTTTTTTTGTGATTAGGGTTTTGTCTTGTTGTTGTTTTTGAGAAAGAAAAACACTGTAGCCGCACATTGTAATTTTCTTTGATAATAGTGAAATCCCTGCAACTCCGTGGACGTAGGCAAATTGCCGAACCACGTAAATACTTTCTTGTGCGTGTGATTGTTTTTCTTTTGGCATTTTGTTTTCTCTATTTTTTTGTTTCTCACAGGTTTGGAATTTTGGTTGAATTCCCAACATGTTCAAGTATATGATGATATATGAAAGTTGATAATTTTGTATCCAATAGACTTAAGAATTAAATTTAGTATATCTTTGTTACACCCTGGCCCCCCCATGTATTTATTCCTGGCTACGCCCCTGCTTCTTTGGGTCCCCAAACACAAAGCCATCCGTATTTAGTTTCACCCACCTGGGTTGGGGCTTACTCCACTTCACTTGGATTTGGATTCTACTTGGCTTGGTGGGAATGTTTGGCACTATAGCAAAGAATTCAGCACTTTTCTTGATACAAAGAGTACTCAACCCTCTCTCAATCATTGGTATTTAGTTGCATCTCTCTTGGGTAGTTTTTACCAAAAAAAAAAAACTCTTCTTTAAAGCCGTGACATATCAGCAAATAACCTTTTTTTTCTTTTTTTAACAGCCAGCAAATTTGCCAAATCAATTATTTTTTAGCCTCACCCTCACACACTTTCACCAAAAATTTACTTTATCTTTGAAAAAACCCACACATTTTCAGTGGGTAACCATTTATCTGCCTCTTTATTTATTGTCGACTTCTCTTCAATTACTTTCATCCCTGTTATGCCCTTTTTTCCCCTGCGAGAAGAGACCGCCAGCGTCAACTGTCAAACAGCGAAACCGCTACTAGTAGAATTGACTTCTTTTGTTTTCCCCTTTCAGTGGTAGTGCTTGGGATTTCCTTTCTTAATCTTCTTCTCCTTTCGGGTGAAAATTTGTCTGTGTAGTTTTGGTGGCTAAAATTCTCTTTTCTTCCCTTTGATGTTCACGCTGCTGTATTGCATTGTTCAAAAAATTCCCCTTTCAGTTGTAGTGCTTGGGATTTTCTTTTTGAATCTTCTTCTCCTTCCGCATGAAAATTTGTTTGCGTAGTTTTGGTGGCTATAAATTTCTTTTTTCTGCCCATCCGATGTCCATGCAGTACCGTTGTTGTATTGCATTGTTACAAAAAAAAAAAAAAAAATGCAACATTTGCTATGTTTTTATTATATTGTTTTACCATTGTATGATTTAATTTATACAATTTCCATATTACACCATGCTTGTAACAGTGACTTGAACGGTGCCTACTACAAGTCTATGCCTATGGCCCCTTAGTCCCACCGAAACCTCTTCTTCTATTTTTTTTTTAAATTATCTTTATTATGTAATTTTGGATAATACTTAGTAACTTCATCCACTTTTGATTTCATGAAAGTATCTATGTGTAAGCAATTACCATTGTGGGTTTGAAGGTTTTGTCTTGGTTCATTGTTATTGACATCTTTGTGTTTGTCCTCTATGCATTTGTTTAAATTTCCCAGTGAATAATTTGATTTAGATTAACTTTATTCTCTTCTCTCCGAATCATGGGTTTTTTTTTTTTTTTTTCTTGGATTTATGACTCAATTTTTGAATAAAATTTTGTTATTCAAATTTAATCTTCTCCACTTATGCAACACAGTAAATTCTCTCAAACCTCCACTACCAATTGAATTTGGTACTGTGCAATATTATTGCTTTAGTTTATGCTTCCCGTTGCTCCATTGGAATTTGGAACATGATATAATAAAGGCAAATAAAGTTGTAATGGAGTTGAAATAAGTTTTATATATTTTTAATCTGTACATGCATGGTATTTGGGGGTCGAGTTGCATTGCCTTATTGTTTGTTTGCTCTTCTTGCATATATGGCAGTTGGGAAAGAATTTGTGATGAAGTCTCTAATCATTTTCCCTTTGTTTCATACAAAACATTTTTCATGCTCTATAAGTGACATAACTTCTGTTTTCATGGATTTCTAAAAGATAAAATTTCGTTATATTTGCATTTATGGTACAAAGTGACATAAAAAAAAAAAAAAAAAATTGGAAGTCCTACTCTCTTTTTTGGATAAAGAGTTGCATACTTAACTACATCAACTCCAGGTTTGCTAACAATTTCTATAAAAAAAAATTTAAAACAATATCTCGCTGCATCTGTTTTCTACATATTAGGAATAATTATTAATTTCATCTTTCACATAAATTTACAGCATAACAAATTATAACTGAAAGCAAAGAAATTCCAAATAGCTATGTTTTTTAAATTTCCTGAAATTGTTAATTAACAATTAATATATGCTTGAAAGAATATTACATTTTTTAACGTCTATTTGCTGTCTTTAATTTATACAGTAATATTTATGATTTGATCTTTTATAAATACTTTTTTCTTTATTATATTCCCCTAATTCTATCACAGAAAAAAAAAATGGAAATGTAATTTACAAATTCTTCATTGAGAGGAAATCTTTTAGATGTTTTAGTAAATAGAAGAATGCTATTAAATAATAAGAGAAATGTTATTGATGGTGTAGTTAGCCCCTTATCTTGGTTGTGGGATTGATATTGAACTTGGACTTGGTGAAGTGGATTTGATTTGACAATGAATTATTTCATTATTGGTTTGTGCATTGACATTAAAAATTTTTATTTTTTTTGCAAATTTGAAAATTATCATCGAGAGAGAATTGTGGGTTCAGTGAATTTGGGTGTGATTTAAAGGTGACTAGGTGTTTTACAATGTATATTTGGAAAAAAAAAATGTGAGTCTATGGATATAAAGTCTCATACATTAGACATAGACTTAGTCTTAACATTTTAATTTCACTGTTTTGTGAATGACAGGGGTTTAAAAAGAACCTTGAATTTTAATATCCTTCTTTTGGGTTTTAATTTTGTGCTTTCTTTGAGTATTTTTAGTTTAGTTGAATATAAAGTTTCATTGGAAGGATTTTGACACACACTCTCTCTCTCTCTGATTCCTTAATATTCAACTACTAGACTTAGTATTTAGTTTAGCCTTTCTTCTTCTTCTTCTTATTTTGCAAGTCCTACTTTCTTTTTTGAAAAAAGAACTGCATACTTAACTACATCAACTCCAGTTTTTCTACATATTAGGAATAATTATAAATGTCATTTTCAACGTAAATTTACAGCATAACAAATTATTACATGATAAATTCAATCTATAGTGCAAATTTTTCAATGTTGATAAGATTCCGAAAGGTTGCTTGCTTTTGTAATCTAGGTCCAGCTCGAAGATGAGTGGCCCTCTGTCTAAGAAAAGACGCACCTATGGGAGCTATCACATGAACGAGCTCAGAGGAAGGGAAGTCACTAAGGTCAAGATGGAGCAAAATCCTATGAATAAAAATAGGATGAACAAGGGCATGAGAAGTAGATGAACTCCTATAAACATCGTTCAAAGAACGAAGAAAGAGATGGGGAAAACTAATAGGAGCATCAGTAACCAGAGCGTACAAAAATACACACCTCTAAGAGGAATAGTGTGAACATAAGAAATAGGCCAGATGGAAAGACACGCTATCCTAAAGAACAAATAGTGCAACCCGGAGAGCTCAGTAGAACTGATCTACGGATCAGAACCCCACTGGATAGAAATCCCAGTGATGTAAGACAAAACGTCGCTTAGCTCGGGAGACTCGTCATATGGATAGATAGGATTCCTAACCAACGGTACCCCTAGAGCATCAGCCACTACCTGAGGAGTAATGGTGTACTCTACGCCTCGTATCGAACTCTTTACTAAAGTGTTGGAATCATAGACGCGGATAGAGATGTTTGAAAAGAACTCTCTAATCAAGGCAGAAGGTGGAGGAGGATCAGAAATGTCCAACAAGGGTAACCAGCCCGGACGCTCAAAGTTTGCCCTAATGGCAAGATCACAAAACAGAACGCTCAGCCCAAATCTTTCTCTTAAGGTTAAGTTTTTCATAAAGCTCTTGGTTTTTCTCACTCGGAAACCTCTCACGGTCAAAGGAAGGAGGGGATGGAGAAGAAGAAGGAATAGTCCTACGGGCTCTAGTCTTCCTAGGCATGATGCTAAGGAAATGACAGAGATACAAAGAGAAAACCAAAAGAACACAAGAAAAATAAAACCAAGGACAGACTGCAAGTTAGCACAAAATAAACAATAGAATGAAAATCTATATGATGCATGAACAGATACAATGCCATGATGCATGTACTAATGCAGTAAGCAATTAAGTCCAATTGAGATTAAATTGACAAAATTGGCTTAAGCAGGGAATTTCTTATCAAAAACCCAAAAAATTGAAAACCACTTGTTGAAATTTTTAAACAAATTGATGAATTGAGCATTACAAAACTTAGCACATAGATTATAATGCTTAATTTCATCAATACAACAAGCCAATTTCATCAAATTTTACCCAATTTAACAAATCCCCAAATCGGATCAAGAGCAAACCCTAGAATTTTCAATTTTTCACCAAACTCAAAATTGATCAAATTAACAAGCAAGAATCATGTTTATGATGTGTCCCCACAAAAACCCAATGATCAATTGCACAAAAGAGGGCTTGAATCAATAGAAAATCCCAAAAATGCTAGTCCAAAAATCTCCCTTAAATGCATGGATTTATGCATGAAATAATGAAAATAAATTCAAAAAGAAGGGTAAAAGAGTCTTACCAGCTTGAGGAAAGAGATTCTTTGAAAAAAATCCGAAGGAAAACGACAAAAAATTGGAATAGTTGAGCTTGCCAAGTCGGAGAGAGAGAAAAGCTTTTGAAAACTTTTGAAAAAGGTGTTTGAAAAAGTCAAAAACAGTGTTTTTAAAAACCTGATTCGGGACTTTCGATTGATCGAAAATTACATTCGATCGATCGAAAGAGACAGTCATTTTTCAACAAATTAAACCACTTTTTCGATCGATCGAAAATTAGACTGGATCAATCGAAATGGGCAGAGGCTCACAAAATTTTTAGAAAAATCACAGATTTGAAAAGCACAAACCATATTTTGAAAATAACTCCTCAAAGCATTGAATTATAGAAATAATGCATGAGTATGAGATGGAATGCTTTTTCAAAAACCCAAAATTTTAAACCCAAATTTTGTCAAAAACAAGTTTCAATCATTCTCCCATTGAATTTTCTCAAGCAACAAAAATGTTATGCACAAATCTCAAGATATTTTCAAACTTGGTTGGTCAGACCAAAAACACACACACTAGCATGTACAATGTTTAACAAAGTGTAACTTGTGTAGTGTGTGATACTAGCAAAAACTTGAGATACATGTGAGGTGATATGTGAATAGCAATCAAACACAAAATCTACACAATTCATCACATAGAATTTAAAAGAGACTATCACCTAAAGAGTTACATCCTATAACTCCCACATCTCCTAGAACAAAAGCTTGCAATCATGCAAGTTTCTTGCATTTTTGCCTCTTATTTGTATGAAATGGCATTCAGCCTAATAGTACACACTGGTTTGAATTAAGTGAATTGGTATGAAGCCTAATAGTACACACCAGTTTTAATTTAATTTGAGGCTACACCTTATGTTCTTTTTATGCGTGTGCTACACTTTCTCGGGCACACAATCTTATGATATGCACTAAGGTGTTCATGATTGGCTAGTGAACAATGGTGAGATGGTTATTTATGCTTTTCTCAAAAGAATCAAGTCCGACAGTCAAATAACATATGACTTCATGATTAAGACAAAGTGATTAAAAACCACACACATCTTTCCCACACAACATGCACTACAAAGTTTCAACTAGTTAAGTGCAATGAATAAGTTCATCAAAGTTAAACAAGGTACACAAGACATGACACGTGTAAAAAGATAGACCAACCTTGTGTTTCAAAAATTAAGAAAAATAGTGTCAAACATAATTTTTGCTATCTCCCTTTTTTTTTTTTTTTTTTTTTATTTATTTATTTAAGAGAAAACAAATAAATTCTAGAATGAAATGCATGAATGTAATGCAATGCAAATTCTATAAACAAAACAAAAGAAAACATAAAAACCAAAGAACAATGGTCACAGAGGAATGTGCAATGAAGCACAATGACCAAGAAAGCCAAAAGAAACTAATGACACCAAAGAACACCAATCACTTGACAAAGCATTTCAAACTTACTTCAATCAAGCGGTTTGGTAAAGATGTCAGCATTTTGACAATCAGTAGGGATATACTCAAGAACAACAATTTTCTTTTCAACCAAATCCCTAATGAAGTGATATCTAAGTTCAATGTGTTTGGTCTTAGAATGTTGAACCGGATTTTTAGATATATCTATAGCACTAAAATTATCACAATAGACAACCATGGTATCTTGAGGTATCCCATAATCACTCAACAACTTTTTCATCCAAAGGAGCTGAGAACAACAACTCCCAGCAGCAATATATTCTGCCTCAGTAGTGGATAAAGAAACAGAATTTTTCTTCTTACTCATCTAAGCCACAAGATTGGCCACAACATAAAAACACCCCCCAGTGGTGCTTTTTCTGTCATCAGCATTCCCAGCCCAATCAGAATTAGGAAACCCAGCAAGAGACAAATTAGACTCCTTACTATAAAAGAGTCCATAATCACAGGTTCCACTCACATATTTTATAATTCTCTTAACAACATTTAAATGAGAAACCTTAGGGTTGGACTGAAATCTAGAGCAAACGCCAACATTAAAAGATATATCAGGCCTACTAGCAGTCAAATATAACAGACATCCAATCATGCTTCTATACAAAGTAATATCAACAGACTCACCTGATAGATCAATTGTTAATTTTGCATTAGCAGCCATTGGTGTTCTAGCATGAGTAGCCTTGTCCAAGCCAAATATCTTGACTAAATTTCTTGCATATTTAACTTGATTGATGTAGATTCCTGACTCTGTTTGCTTCACCTGCAATCCCAAAAAATAAGTTAATTCACCAACCATGCTTATTTCAAATATTTCCTTCATTTCATCTGCAAAAGAATGAGCAAGAGAATCATTGGTAGCATAAAAAACAATGTCATCAACATAAATTTGAGCTACAACAAAACTAGTCTTATCCTTTCTTATGAAGAGAGTTGTATCTGCAGATCTCCTTTTGAATCCATGCTCAGTGAAATATGCAGTCAATCTGTCATACCACGCCCTAGGAGCTTGCTTCAAACCATAGAGAGCTCTCTTCAATTTGTAGACATCATCAGGTATGTAAGGATCAACAAAGCCTTTAGGTTGCTCAACATAAACTTCTTCTTGTAGCATTCCATTCAAGAAAGCACTCTCGACATCCATTTGATAAAGCTTGAAGTTTAGATGACTTGCTATGGCTAACAATATCCGGATGGACTCTAACCTAGCCACTAGTGCAAAAATCATCAAAATCAACTCCCTCCACTTCTGTGTACTCTTGTGCAACAAGTCTTGATTTATTTCTGATCACAGTGCCATGTTCATCTGACTTGTTCTTAAAGATCCATTTAGTTCCAATCACATTTACATTCTCCGGTCTAGGAACTAGTTCCCACACATCATTCCGAACAAATTGATGAAGTTCTTCATGCATGGAATTTACCCAATCAGCATCCTGAAGTGCTTCATCTACCTTCTTCGGTTCAAATTGGGACAGATAACATGAGTGCGTGATCACATTCAAGGCCTTTGATCTCAACCTCATGTTGTCATTCAGACTGCCCAATATATTTGTGGAAGGATGATTCAATCTCACTCTAGAGGATGGATGTTTGACAAGAGATGTTGTGATTTCTTTCTGTTCAGATGGAGGACTAAGCTCACTTTGTATCTGTCGAGTGTCACGAACCGGAGTGGATGGTTCTGAACTTGATGGTACTAAGACTATATCATTCAACACCAACAGCTCTTCCTCACTATGTTTCCCAACATACTCAGTAGGAAAAGAATCATTAACTTCTAGGGACTTATCTTGAGCAGGAACAATACTTTCTGAAGATACTTCATCATTTATCACAACATTTGAAGATTCCATGACTGTTTTGGTTCTCAGATTGTACACTTTATAAGCTCTACTGGTGGAAGAGTATCCTAGAAAGTATCCTTTGTCACTCTTTGCATCAAATTTTTCTAGGTTCTCTTTATCGCACAGAATGTAACAGTCGCTGCCAAATATCCTGAAATATTTGACCACAGGTTTTTTCCCTCTCCAGAGTTCATAGGGAGTCTTCTTGAAGTCAGGTTTAAAATACACCCGGTTGAGTGTATGGCAAGCAATGTTAACTGCTTCTCCCCAAAAGGATTTTGGCAAATTTTTGTTGTGTAGCATGACTCGAGCCATCTCCTGTACAACCCGGTTTTTCCTTTCCACAATCCCATTCTGTTGAGGTGTCTTGGGTGATGAGAACTCTTGGTGAGTGCCTTGATCATTGCAGAAAGTAGCCAGCTTGGTATTCTCAAATTCTTTTCCATGATCACTTCTGATTCTGGCTATCACAGTATCTATCTCAACCTGCAATTTCTTGCATAGATGTATCATCTTCTCAGAAGCCTCAACTTTATCCTTCAAAAGCACAACCCAAGTATATCTAGTAAAGTCATCCACAACAACTAGAATATACTTCTTTCCACCCAAACTTTGAACTCTGGCAGGACCCATGAGATCAATGTGTAATAACTCTAAAGGTCTTGAAGTTTGAACACTAGTCACAACGGGATGCTTGGATTTTACTTGTTTACCTATTTGACATGGTCCACAAATGCACTTATCAATCTTCTCAAATTTAGGTAAACCAATAACTGCCTCACACTTGGAAATCTTCTCTAACTGCTTATGACTGGCATGCCCCAACCGTTGATGCCACAAATCAACTTGATCAATCTTTGCGCTAAAACACTTGTTGTTTACACTTGGTGTTATGCCATAACAGTTGTCAGCTGTTCTTACACCAACACACATACAGTCACCTCCTCCATCAAGTATCTCACATTCATACTTGGTGAAAAGAACATTCAGTCCATTGTCGCAAATCTGACTTATGCTGAGTAAATCGGCCTTCAATCCATCAACATACCAAACATCTTCAAACACTGGCAATCCTGGAATGTCCACAGTACCAATGCCTCTGATCACAAATTTACTTCCATCTCCAAAAGTGATTGTCCCAATCTTTCCTTCGAAGAGTGTTTTGAATAAACCTTTATTTCCTGTCATATGCCTGGAACAACCACTATCCAAATACCAAAGACAAGAATCACATGCCTTTAAGGCGGTTAAAGCAGTATAACATACATAGTTCTTATCACATGTGATTGTGCCAAGATACTTAAGGAAAGATTTACCAATAACAAAAAAAGGCAAAGACAGCAAGTAGACAAGTTGACAATTAAGCACAAAGATTTTCCAAGAATCCATGACAACAGGGGTCAAGGATCAGCTCAAAGACCAAGAAATCTCTAACAATAGAGCAACCTGCTCTGATACCACTTGAACGGTTTTAGACCCTTTAAAACACAACCCAATTGGTTAGCCTAGATTAATTAGCCAAGTTGTTACTTAGTCAAATTATGCAATTCTAGGTTAAAGCAATCAAATAATCATATCAAGATATAAAGCAGCGAAAAATAAATGAACACAAGATATGATGACTCAGGAAACCACACGGTAAAACCTGGGGAGGATTTGACCTATCTATCCTCAAGGTAAACCTAAATCCACTATGCGAAAGAATCGAAGTTCATACAAAAGGACTACAAGCTCCTCGCTTGACTTCCTAATGCTACCTACCAGTAGAACTTACTGACACGACCACGTGCAAGCTCCGAATCGACGGACTCCTTCTTTCTTGGATTCTTCAATCAGCTACAAGCATCCCCGCTTGTTTATCTTTAAGCTTCAATGGTAGCAACCAAGTTGATCATCAAGATGTTGATACTATCTCTAACTTGAAAACCCTAAACTTTGTGTAAAGGAAAGCTCCTCTAGATCTCACAAGAGATTTACACAAAACAACAATGTATGAGCAACAATACAACTGGAGCAACTCTCAAAAATGTGGCTAGGGTTTAGTTTATATATCTAGGGTAAAAACATAAAACCCTAAACGTTTAATAAAGTAGGGCTGAGTTGGAAATTCTGCAGAATAATTAACCTGTGCGATTTTCGATCAATCGAGTCTATTCTTCGATCGATCGAGCCAGGCTGAAAGTCCCAAGTACTTCTGCAGCCACTCATTTCCAACTTTACAATAATAAACCAACTTTGAGCACACTATAACAAGACTAAACACATTGTTTTGATCATGGTTTGCCAATATTACAAATTAGAGTTCTAAATACATAAATTCCTAAACCTTTAGAACCTAACAGAAGCTTCACAAGTTCTTTTATACACCCTAACAGTACTTAAAGTCCCTAAAAATTATTTTACCTTAAGGCTACAATTAACAATAGGAAAATGACAAGTATCGTTGTCATGTATAATGCACATGACTTATTAAACCATACTTAAATTATTTTTTGAGAAGACAAACCATACAGTCATTTCAAGTGATTATAACCAAACTTTGTCCACAGTATTTTGTATTCTAATTTCTTAATGCATATCTCCTCAATAGGTTCTATTGACAACCTATAAAACTACAATGGAAAAGATTTACATATTCAATTGAAAAAGAAAATAACCTAATGTTTCTTTAGATTTGTGTTGAATAAGAAAATAATCCAATGTTTCTTAAGGTTTCATTATCAGTAATTTTACCGTGCATCGCACGGGTTAGCGACTAGTATAATATAAAACCGAAACGTTTAACTTTTTGTTGACCACTGCTCATTTCGCCATGTAGCTACATAAATTAATGACACGTATACTTTTAAAAACACCGAACAGTACGTTGTGCATTTTCATTTTTTAATAGGCACATTTTCATTCAATAAGCACATTTTTCGTCAATAGGCACATTTTTATTTAATATGCATATTTTCATCTAGTAGGCCACCTTTTCATTCAATAGGCACTTTTTCAGTCAATAGACACCTTTTAGTATATCCAATATGAAGGGTTATGATCTTTCAATAAGCACTCTTTAGTATATCAAATTTGAAGGATTATGGCCTTTCAATAGACATCTTTTGGTGCGTATATTACAACATATCTCATATATACCTATATATTCAATACAAACTAAACTAGAGATGCAAAATTTTGCCTCTTATTTCTTCCCACAAAAACACTAATAAATAAAACAACATTGTTTTCTTCTGCCTAACTAATAAAACTTTGTACTATTTCTTTCAATATCATTTTTTTTTTTTTTTAATTTCATGCATTTTTGCTTACTATTGCAACTAAAAAATAACTTTTTTTTTTCTCCGTAACTCATTCAGTAGCTATTCCTGAGTATTGCTCGGGTTAGCAACTAGTATAACATAAAAGTGAAACGTTTGACTTTTTGTTAACCACTTGCGTCACGTGGTTATATAAATTTATGCCATGTATACATTTTAAAATACTGAGCAATTATACCTTTTCAGTTTGCCTGTTAAGTTTTAGTATCTACTCACCATTCACATAAGATGTATCTATTAAAACAAAAAAAAAAAAAAAAAAAAAAAAAACATTGAGATGAGAAGAAAAACATTTGTAAGGCGTAGTGAAGAAAATGAGAAATTTGTGAAGAATAGCATTTGTAAGGCATGTAAAGAAATCATTCAGTATTATTGTTGCTACTGTTAGTTTGGCTTGATTCTTGGACATTTTCACTATTTAACAAAAAAACCGATTTACAAATAGCAATTTTGGAGAAGGCCTACAGGTTTTTTTGTGTTTCTAAGAAAGATTTCCTCCCCCAACAATCAAATTTTTTATTTAAAAAAAAAAAGAAAAAAGAAAAGAAAAAGAAAGAACATATATTAGTTCAACATAAAAAAACAAGTCCCAACTGATAGTTCTATCGAGATCAAATCTGTGTCCAAGTCGATTATGACTTTAGCAATCATTTACTCTACCTCAGCCCGGCCCAAATCTGGCCCCTTGCATTAAGATCAAGGCTCTCAGTGTTTATATGTTCTTTCGGTTTTTATAAGTAGAAAACAAATGAAATTTATTTGCATGATACTATTTGGCCAACAAATATGAAGTTATATGCGTACTATTTTTGGCCAATATATGAAAATAAAAACCAGTACGTGAAATGGTAACATGATGCTGGGCATTTTTTTTATCAAATAATTATAATTAAATTAGGTTCAAAATTGTACATGACACCCACAACAACATTATAATAAAACATTATGATTTATGACTCCCTAAAGCAGAATTGTACATGACACCAAAAATGTTGTAATACAAGTGTTTGGCTCCTGAATAGCTGTGCCACAAGCACATTATCTAGAACTTAATCCTCTCTCTCTCTCTCTCTCTCTCTCTCTCTCTCTCTCTCTCTCTCTCTCTCTCTTCGAATTTGATTTCTGGACCATTTCACTATTTAACCCAAAAAAAAAAAAAACCGACGTACAAATAGCAATTTTGGAGAAAACTTATAAGTTTCTTATGTTTCTAAGAAAGATGAAAGATAAGAAGTTAAAAAGAAGTTACCAAATAAATATGAATTACTATCTATACCCAAAGGATTATGACCCTTCAACAGGCACATTTTCGTTCAATAGGCACATTTTCATTCAATAAGTACATTTTCATTCGTTAGGAATCATTTTCGATTAATAGCCACAGTTTTGGTTAATATGCATTTTTTTTGTTCAATAAACATCTTTTCACTCAATAGACACATTTTCGGTCAACAGACACTTTTACATTCAAGAGGCACACTTTCGGTTAATAGCACCTTAATACATATCCAATATGAAGGATTATGACCTTTCAATAGGCACCTTTTCGGTATATCCAATTTGAGTGGTTATGAGTTATAACCTTTCAATAGGTACCTTTTGGTATATTTATTACAATCTATCTTGTATATATTTATATACATAACACAAACTAAACTAAAGACGCAACATTATATCTCTTATCCATTTCCACAAAAAACTAATAAATAAAACAACATTAATTTTTTTTTTTCGTGAAACTCATCTAGTAGCTATTCCTGTGCATCGCATGGGTTAGCGACTAATACAATATAAAATCAAAACATTTGACTTTTTGTTGACTTCACCTTACTGCACAACGTGGCTACACAAATTAGTGCCACGTCTAAATTTAAAAACACCAAAATATTGTATCCTTTCATTTGGTAGAATCAAAGTAATTTCAGTAATATTTTCACTTTTCAGTACCAACCTGTAAGTCACCGATGCAATATAAATTGAAATAAGCAACATTTAGAATAACTTTTTTTTTTTTTGGGTTTTTTTTAGAAACTATTATAGATAAAAGGGTAAATTACAAAATACACTCCTAATGTTTGGGGTTATTTGGATTTTACACCCCAAAGTTTGAAAAACTAGATTTTACCCCCTGAAGTTTACTTCCGTTACCAAAATCAGACCCTCCGTTAGTGGTTTGCTAATGTGTCTGTTAAGTGCCACATCATATTGTAACATTTGCTAGTTGGACCAATTAAATAGTGACATGTGTTATTAACTATTTAATGTCTTTAGCTAAAATTAAAATAAATCTATATATATATATATATATATATATATATATATTTTATAGCATTTCTGATTTTCAGGTTATTCGAAATTTCCCCAAGAAAATCAAAAATCTCTTTCCAAAGAAACACTGAAAAATGACAACGCGATGCAAAAAATCCAAATGAATCCAGCCATAAACAAACAGGAAAAAAAATCTCAGCATATTCTAGTTAACCAAGCAGAAAATTTTCCCAAGAAACCCAACACAATAATTAATGAGCAAAACCAACAACCGAAATACTTAAATTACAATATTTTGGGCATTCAAAATTTTCTCAGGAAATCAAGATTTTCTATCCAAACAAACACTAAAACAATTACAACTCAAATTAAAAACCCATTCTAAAACACACTAACAATTTCAACAAGGCACATATCAAAACCCACGAATCTAGTTCTCAAAAAAAAGAAAAAAAAAAAAAAAAGAAGAAAACTCACAGATCTACAAGCCTTTATTTCCCAAACCTAAATGAAATTCTCAAGCTTTCATAACCTAATCACCAAATCAACCAAAGGATAAAACAAAAAGAGAGAGAGATCAGCGGCCATCAGTGGTGGAGACGTCGTTGACTTGTGCTGTCGTGTATGGTGGCCGTACTTGTGAGGTTCTGACATGGCTAAGCTTGAGAGAGAATCGGGCTTAGGAGAGAGAAACCTGCAAGAATAGAGAGGGAGAGAGCCATCTTGTGGCTTGCGGTGGTCGTTGGCAGTGGCTGAGGTTTGATTGCATGAAGCTTTGCCACCAACACTTGATCTACTCCGCCGCTGGCTTAATCTCCTCTTCGCTCTCTCCCTCTGTCTCTAATGAACACATTAGTTTGTGGTTTATTGATATTTTGTTGGTTTGATTGTTGCTGTGGGAGAAGTACTTGATGTTAATAAAATTTGAATGAACATTTTCTAATATTTTATTTAGCTACCAACAAAGGCTTAAGTTTAATGGAAGGGAAGAGGACATTAAGAAAGTGAATAATTCCCACAAGAAACCCAACACGATAGTTGCTAAGGAAATTAATTATTTTATTTAAAAAAAAAGTTTTTATTTAATTATTTTTTAAAATTTTTTATTTTATTTATTTAAAAATTTTAAGTTATTTATCTGATGTGGATTTATTATATCCATATGTTATATTTTAATTGAATCAACTAGTACACTTCATCAGTTTATGTGGCACTTAACAGACATGTCAGCAACCCACAAACAGAGGGGCTAATTTTGCTAACACAAGTAAACTTCAGGAAGTAAAATCTAATTTTTCAAACTTCGGAGTGTAAAATCCAAACAACCCGAAATATTAGGGGGTGTACTTTGCAATTTACCCTAGATAAAACGAACATATCATATCAAAATCCTTCATACCTATTTCTTAAAAAAAATTTAAAAAATCCTTCTTATCCTAAAAACATTGTAGAAAGAACGGACATTCTAGCATTTTACCCCCTTTTATATTTTTAATTGGCAAAATGCCCCTCTTTCAAAACTATATAGGTGCATGCCTCTGTTTCGATACTTAATGACCCTAAAATCGAGTTACTTAAAGTACTCAATTAGTTTAAAATCGAGTTATGCCCAATCAAACTTTAAAAAAAAAAAAAAAAAAAAAAAAAAAAAAAAAAAATCATGAAACTCAAGTAAGTGGAAACCGAGTTCTAAAACGTCACTATAGGGATAAAAAACGCCGCTATAGGGCCACTGAAACCTAGTATAAAATTTTTTTCCAAAAAACGCCACTATAGGGATTAAAAAACGTTGCTATAGGGCCACTGAAACCTAGTATAAAAAAATTTTCCAGGAAAACGCCACTATAGGGCTTACAAACGTCACTATAGGGCTTAAAACGCCGCTATAGGTCTCCTTGAATTTTTTTTTTTTGCATGGAACTCGATTTCCCTAAGCTCGAGTTACATGCAAATATATATATATATATATATATTTTTTTTTTTTAAGTTTGATCGGGCATAACTTGATTTTCTACAAATCGAGTATTTCATTGAAACTCGATTTTAGGGTAATCGAGTATTGAAACAGGGGCATATCCCTATATAGTTTCGAAATAGGGGCAAATTGCTAAATAAAAAAACAATTAGGGGCAAAAGGCTAGAATGTCCCAGAAAGAACTCCCCGATCACATTTTGAATGTCATGCAACTTCAATGGACAGGCCCAATTTTAAATGCATCTGTTGATGTTGTTCAAGGTGGCCGATCGGTTAAAGTGCGAGTAAGAGCATTCACATTTGGGGTTGTAAATGCCAAATGTTAAGAACATTTGGCATTTAAACCCCAAAACCCATCAGCAATTGGGAGGCTAAATCCTATATGCTAAAAAAAATTTGGGATTTTGCTACAGTACCGTCTCAAATGTAAGATGGTACTGTAGCAAGGTGGTATAAAAAAAAAATATTTTTTTAATCCTTCCTCCCTTTATTTTAATTTAACCGGCCCTTCTCTTTCTTCTCTCATTTTTTTCCTCTTTCATTTTTCTGTCTGCTTCTCTCTCTTTCTTTCTGCTCTCTGTTCTTCGTCTTGCTCTCCGATTCTTCTCAGCCATTTTCAATCCTAGTTTTCTTCTCTGTGTTTTTTTTCATTCCATTCTCTCATTGCCAATACGGTTCTCCACAAAACATTGAGACTTTCTTTCCATATGATCTATCTCCTTCCCCACAACCAGATTTTCCCAGCAACCCATCAAGCGATCCTCCATTGCCTTCACTTCCAACATCGCCGGCGCCGCCACCACAAAACTCATCATCCACAAGAAATAAGATTGTGAGGGCTGTAGCTATCACGGCAGCCGGGACTCTGGTTCTGTCTGTGCTTCTCTTCTTTTTAATCCATAGGCGTGCAAGGCTGTTTGCATCTAGGGGAAGCATAAAAATTATCTCCGGCAACTCTCTAAATCGGCGGTGAGGTTCTAAATTGGTGGTGGGTCTCTAGATCAGCGGTGGGTTTCTAGATCGGTGGTGGGTCTCCGCTTCTTTCGAGGGTGGGTCTCCGCTTCCTTCGAGCACCAGCGAATTCGCTTCTTTCGAGCTTCGGCGAAGCTTCCCAGCGGCAAATCCGCTTCCTTCAAGCTTCGGCGGTGGTGGGTCTGGTCTTTTCTCTGGGTTTTTTTTTTTTTTTTTTTTTTTTTTTTTTTTTTTTTTTTTTACGGTGTTGATAGGCGGATAGGGTGGTGGTGGTGGTGGTTGTGTTGATGGTTGGAGGGCAGGAGGTGCAGTGGCGTGGCTCAGGTCTTTTCTCTGGGGTTTTTTTTTTTTTTTTTTTTTTTTTTTTTTTTTTTTTTTTTTTTTTTTTTTTTGCAGTGTTGATAGGCGGATAGGGTGGTGGTGGTGGTGGTGGTTGTGTTGATGGTTGGTGGGCAGGAGGTGCAGTGGCGTGGCTCAGGGTTCTTTTATTTTTTTTTTTCTTTTTTTTTTGTTTTTTTGCGGTGTTGATAGGCGGATAGGGTGGTGGTGGTGGTTGTGTTGATGGTTGGAGGGCAGGAGGTGCAGTGGCGTGGCTCAGGTCTTTTCTCTGGGTTTTTTTTTTTTTTTTTTTTTTTTTTTTTTTTTTTTTTTGCGGTGTTGATAGGCGGATAGGGTGGTGGTGGTGGTGGTGGTGGTGGTTGTGTTGATGGTTGGAGGGCAGGAGGTAGTTTATGGGTTGCCGGTGGTGGTGGTGGTGTGCAACGGTGGTGTTGATTGTGGATCTTGGACAGCAGGAAAGAGAGAGAAGGAACAAATAATGAATAAATAATGTGTTGTATTGGATAATGGTAATGATGAGATATATTATTTTATTATGTAAAAATATTATTTTAATAAGTAGGATTGAGATATAAAAGTTGGGATGTTGGAGAATTGTAAAATTGTATTGTATAATTGATAAAGTGATTTTTTGAGGTGGTATAATAAGATAGGATTTAGAATCCGGATGCGGATGCTCTTAGGAGTCAACAAAGGTGATTGCATGTTTGAATAGTTAAGATTTCTAATATTACGTGACTATTTTTAGTTTATGGGTATTTAACATATTTGTTGCTATCTAATGATATTTTATACAATCAGGTGCAGCAATTGACCGCATACTTGGAGAGATAGTTCACAACAATAAATCCATGTCAACGCCAATAGACAATGTCCTGTGTATATCGGACATTTTCTAACAAAGGTATAATTCTCTTCTCTCTTAATGCACAAACACATTCTCCATGTATTATAACTTTTCATGTTCCCTACTTAATTCCTTTCCTTCCTCTGCATCTCAAGATCTTCACCACATACTTCCTTTTTTTCTGTTCCCAATAAACCACCAATCATGCGTTTACAAGTCCTTGGTAAAAACAAAAACATAAACTTTGATGGCCATATATCCATAGATTGAAAAAAAAAAAAAAAAAAAAAAAAAAAAAAAAAACCGTCTCTCAATTCCTCTAAAAAATTCTTCGTTTCAGTTACACTAAAACAAAGATTAGACTTCACTGATCTTTTCATGTTTTGGGAATATAGGGGGTTAATATAATGAAATAACAAAATGATCCAGTAGACAAACAAGAAATTTGATTGACTTGGAGGTACAATTCAATATTATCCTTAGATAATATTTGCCCCACATAAGAGTTGTTAAAGGGTTACTACAAATTTGTCACCAAGATACAACCAAGTTTATTAGGTTCTACAAATAACAATTTTTTCGAAAACCTACAAGTTTCTTGTGTTTTTAAGAAAAATGAAAAATAAGAAATTGAGAAAAAGTCATGAAATGAATATAAACCATTATTTATATCTAAAAGATTATGACCTTTAAATAGGCATTTTTTCATTCAATATGCACATTTTCGGTTAGTAGACACATTTCATTCAATAAACACCTTTTCGGTTAATAGGCATCTTTTTATTCAATAAGTGCATTTAATATATATCAAATATGAAGGGTTATGACTTTTCAATAAACACATTTTGGTGTGTGTGTGCGCGTGTATATATATATTACAATCTATCTTGTATGTACCTATTTATATATACAACACTAACTAAACTAGAGATACAACATTCTTTTTTCTTATTCTATCCTAAAAAAAAACTAATAAATAAAATTACATTATTTTCACTACCTAACTAAAATTTTGTTTTTGCTATCTATTCAATATCAATTTTTTTTTTTTTTTAATTTCATACATTTTTGTTTATTACTCCCCCCCCCCCCCCCCCTAAATCTCATTTAGTAGCTATTCCTGTGCATCATACGGGTCAGCGACTAGTTTCTCTTAAATTCCAAGTCTCTTAATTGTTTGTAAGTCTGGATCAAACTTGAGACTTATTAGTCAAAGTTCCTACTAGCCCACAGGTATTTATATAGTATTAACAAACTATTAACCAAGATAAATATATAAAATAGTATTAACAAACTATTAACCAAGATAAATATATAAAATTGTTGTTTCTTAATACATTAAGATATAATTATCTACCAACATTGACAGAAGAACATGAAGTAAAATTGTTTCTTAAGAGTATCAACTATTGCAAAAAAAAAAAAAAAAAAATTATTTTCACAAACCAAAAATTATTTTTGTTATTTTAATATAGCATCTGAAATGTCTTGTACAATAGTGTTTTTAGTATTTGGTGTTCCAAATACTAAATATTTAACATTTACAATACCTAATGCTAGTATTCTAATACTGAGCTGACTAGGATTTTTTATTTTATTCTTTTTTGTTAAGTTTTTAAGTTAAGTAATTACTAGTTGAGTTAGGCTAAATAAAATGGAACGGCTCTAAATCTTTGGAAGATGGTGCACTACTTTAGAAATAAAAAAAATATAACCAATAAATTTTTTTTTTTTTTTTCTTTGGGCAGGGATGGCCTCGCCCCCCGGGTCCGTCCTTGCTAGCCCAGCTGGCAGCTCCCATTGAATAAGGATGTAAAAATTAAATGACAAAAATATGGCTTCCATCCCGTTTCAATCGAAGAATATACGGGAATCCTGCTCTATAATTTCAAAAGCCTTGTGCCCATGACCTTTCCATTCATTTCACATCATATTGCAGATATAGTGGGGACCAAGACAAAACGATTGGGTATTTCATGCGTTAGATTCACGAACCTTCCCTCTCAGGTGGACCCTACGGTAAATTTTTCCTGCAAAACCGAGTGACTTGGAAATTCCTGGTCACAGAAAAATGTAGAATATTCAAAGAACAACAACCAGCCTGAGTCAATGCATCTCCTAGAGAAAATTAAAAACATAATAAGTCAATGCATGGCATTCTATGTTATAGTCTTAATTTACTCAGAATAATGGGTCTAACTTTTACATATTGGCTAATTAAGAGCTCCAAGAACAGAAAGCAATGGACATCTTTGCTTCTGTGCTTTTGAGTTCCAGTTTGCTTCTTTTCTACTTTGTATTCTCGGATGCTGCTGACAACATTACTAAATCCCAACCCCTCAAGGACATTGAGAACACAACCTTGGTCTCTAAAGATGGTGTCTTTGCCCTGGGGTTCTTCAGTCCAGGTAATTCCACAAACCGTTACTTGGGAATTTGGTACAACAAAATCCCAGGTAAAACGGTTGTTTGGGTAGCAAACCGGGGCACTCCAATCACAGACTCGTCTGGCGTGTTGATGGTAAACAGTTCAGGTAGTCTTGTTCTTCTCGGCCAGAATTCGACTGTTGCTTGGCCGGTAAATTCAACAAAAGAGGCCAGGAATCCAATATTACAGCTTTTAGATTCAGGAAATCTAGTATTAAGAGAAGAGAATGAAGGAAACTATTTGTGGCAAAGCTTTGACTATCCTTCTGATACGTGGCTAGCAGGGATGAAGCTTGGGTGGGACTTAAGGATTGGTCTTGAAAGGCGCCTAACTGCATGGAGGAGTCCAGATGACCCCTCTCCCGGAGAACTGAGTTGGGGGATTGAACGTCATAGTTACCCAGAATTAGTCATGATGAAAGGCCCCCAAAAGCACTTCCGGTCCGGCCCATGGAATGGCAATTTTTTCAGTGGTATGCCAGAGTTACAGGCCACTTCTCTTTACAACTTCACGTTTGTCTCCAACAACAGCGAGGTATACTTCATGTTCGAAATGATTGAAAAGTCTGCAATCACAAGAGCAGTTTTGAATCAATCACATTCACAATCACAGTATCAGCGCTATATGTGGGTTGAAGAAAAAAAAGAATGGAGCATGTTCTTATATTTGCCAAAAGACAAATGCGACAGTTACAATTTATGTGGTCCTTATGGAAATTGTATCATGGGTGAGTCACCTGTCTGTCAATGTGTACAAGGATTCAAGCATAAATCTCTACAAACATGGAACCCAGAAGAGTGGTACAAGGGATGTGAACGCAGTAAGCAATTGAGCTGCGGGGATAAAATCGGGTTTGATAAATTTTCTGGGCTCAAAATGCCAGACACCACGTTTTCTTTGTTGAACGAAACTATGAGTCTTAATGACTGCAGAGTCAGATGTTTGAACAACTGTACCTGTACTGCTTATTCAAACTCAGATACTCGAAATGGAGGAAGTGGCTGCGCCATGTGGTTTGGGGAACTAATTGATATTAGACAAATAGCAGCTAACAAGGAGGATGCTAATAGCCAGGATATATATATTCGAATGCCTGCTTCAGAGCAAGGTATGGGCCTGTATATAGTCTTAATTTCTCTTTTATTCGGATTTTGATGAGCCACCAAATCTAAAATATTTGTTTCCTTCTGTTTTATTGCATTAAATTCTGTTGCACTTAAAATATTTCTGCATTTCTATTGCAAATTCATCCATGAAGCGGTGAAAAACAAGCAAAAGATGAAGGTGATTGTAATAGTTGCGGTTGCCATTGCCGTAGTTTTTGGAGTGCTCTTGATTCCCTACTGTATTTGCAGAACAAAAAACTTGAGAGGTAATATTACTTTCTCTTACCTAATTTGGAAAAGATATGTTGCAAGATTGTTTAATTTTATTTCTAGAATCTTACAGTGCATCTAATATGATTGCTAAAAATATATTTAGGTTTATATTTTATGTAGTGGCTCAAAGGCCTGTAAAGCCTGTTAAAGTTAACCATAGACTGACTCTTCTTTTTGATAACAACCTTAGGCTCTTCTATTTTGGTAAAACCTTAGACTCTTCTGTTTCATGTTTTACCTTGAAGACACAATTAGAGTTAGGGTGGCAAATTCAATTCAGACTCATTTGTTATTCAAATTCACCCACTAAAATAAGACTCAAACTCACTATTAATTGGGTCAAATAGATATTAATCCAATTAAGCCAAATTAACATGAATATTAATTGAGTTTTAATTAGTTATCCAATTAGAGTGATCCACGTTATCAGAGCCACTTTCTGTGGCTTTCAATTGCTTCTGCTTCTTCACATGTTTTGTCTTTTTATTGCCCCAACAAACACCCTTGCTTGCTGCCACCACAGGCACAAGAACGCCTAACTTTGAAGTTTTGGACTCATATTTTCTCTTATTCCTCAGCCCGCGGTTTCTTTATGGAATGATTCACAAGGGACATGTACCCCACCTGCCAAACTTTTATTCTAAGGAAACGCGGCCTAGCAATCTAAACAAAGTAAAAAACACATGGATGGCTCCGCCTAGCCGACAACCCATATTTCTTTCGGACCAAAAAAAAACAACCGGCCACCTTTCAAAATAAAATATCCAAATCATCCTTTCACACGCTTCCACGATGTCACTTATCACGTGTCACCCAAAGGTCATTTTCATGTCAGTCCTCTTACATCTGCTTGACGGAAAATTCTCTCTAATGAGGCACATAAAGACAAGCAGGTGGGCCTCACTCACCTCATGTGTTGAGCCCATCTGCTTGTGAGAGAACCAGCTCCCTGCTTGATATCATCATGGTGTCACCTTCATGCCACATGCCATGTTAGTAGCGTCTCTTTGGGCCTAAATTTGGCTGGATCCAATCCAATAATTGTCTGAAACTAATAACGTCAGCACCTGTCATTTGCCACGTTTGTAGTCACTTTAGCATCGCATCAACACAGCCACGTATAAAGTGCCATGTTGAACACTTTTGCCATGTAAGCTAGTGACGTCAACATGACATCAGCTACAAGACCCATGCAACATTACCCGGATCCAACACTCTTTTCAAAACCACTTTCTCAAATCGTGCTAGATCTTCTCAAGTTTTATGCCAATTTCAAGGCTTCAACAAGCTTTCTACCTTTAGTGCAGAGCTTCTCTAGGGCTAACCCTACACTCTATTACACTTATAGAAATCTTATTAGGGTTTTTTATATTTCAACACAAAATCTATTGTAGCCATCAAGACTTTATGTTATGGACGTATGTCGTTAGGCTGAACCACATAACTCTTGTATATTCTATCTCTCTCTCTTTCTTAACCTTCTACATCACTACAATATTTCTCTCATTCAATTCGTATAAGCTTTTCGAAACATTTACGCAAGTCTAAAATTGTCTAGACTTGGATTTTGAGCAAACTTGAATCATTCGTAGTGCTTGTAGCAAGTGTGTTTATGACTTTATTCTAGGAAACTTTTCACTACGAGGGTTGCTCTTGGGTCTCTCATTCTATCCTCAATGGACCAAGTTACTTTCCATAAGTTAATCCAAGTCCAAAACTTAAAACAAGCATATTCAAGGCTAGTCACTTCGCTCTATTTAACTTCAAAGTAATTCATAATTGCAAAGAAAATAAAATTTTAAGTAAAACATTGGAAGGGAGCCTACTTTCATTAACATAACAAGGCATACACAATCAAGGATAATTCTAATTTTAAAAAAGAAATCTAAAGGATAAAAAAGGGAGTTTATTTATGTACTTGCTTAAGTGAAGAACAAGGCTTTCTCAAGCGAGTAAAGTACATGCAGGCTCAAGTGGCTCATTAAAGCTTGCTCAAGCAAGACCCCACCTAACTCTCGTTTGAGGCTCACACGAGTGAGACTCGTAAAAACAAAATTTGCATCCTATTATGATTAGAATTCTACTTGAATCATCTTATGCACAATTTCCAATGAGATAAGAGAGGCAGACAGTCAAAGCTTTTAGAGTGAAAACCCATGTCTTTTATCCCATGAGCTTTCATGAGAAAGCCCTTCTAGTTCTATGAAAATCTTGTGATCCAAAGTTTATGTTAAAGATACTCTGATATATACACTGATAAAGATACTCTCATGTTGATGCTAGAATTAAAGTTTTTTTTTTTTTTTTTTTTAAATTTTTGGTTACTGGTTAGAATCCTTTAATGAAATTTATTCCTACTGAGATTAGGATTATGTTTTCAAGGTTTCTAGCATTATTATGGTTCTTGATCTTGAAATTTAAAACCCTTTTGTTTGATATGCAAATCTTTGTTGATAAAGTCAAAAGGTGTTTTATTTTTTTTTTTTTTTTTTTTTTTTTTTTTTTTTTTTTTTTTTTTATGGAAGAACAATGAAGATGTCAAAAACGGTTATCAAAAAATTCAGAGAAAAATTCAGTTTTGTGAGTTTGGATCGATCAAGAATTCCTTTTGATTGATCAAATGTTCTTTTCGATTGATCGAAGAGGAATTAAGAACTGATCTATTCAGGTAGAAATTCTATGATGGAATTCTTCATTGTCTCGATCAATCGAGAATCCCTTTCAATCGATCGAATGTTCTTTTTGATTGATTGAATAGGAATCGAGAATCAATCGAATGAGACAGTGACTTTGTAATGTATTTCTTCATTTTTTTCCATCGATCAAGGAAAAGATTTGACTTATTGAAGGTACTGAATTTTGAATTTTCACTTGCTTTTTGATTAAATGTTAAAACTTTGCTAAAAGGAAAGGTTATGTGTGATGAGATTACACATGTTTCTATATAAAGTGATTAATTTTTATAGTCCTTAGAAGTTAAGGACATTTATTAATCATTATCTAACTAAAAGACCTAATGAGATCAAAGATGTTAGTTAAATAGAACTCTTAGTCCTAATTTGTTTAGGACCTCTCTTTTAAGAAACATTCTAATGAGATTGGAATTGTTGTATGATTAAAAATCCTTAATTTACTTTAATTAGAGGTTTTTAATGAGATTAAAATTCTAATTAAAGTTATATAGTTTCTAATGAGATTAGAATACTTTATCTAGTAAATTAAGGATAGAGTTCTTTATAACTAATTTTTGATCCATTAGGGTTTAAGGAATCCTAAATAGTTTAGGACTTCCATTTTAGTTAGTGACTCTAATGAGATTAGAGTCTTCAACAAGTGCAAGGTTATTAGTTGTGATGGGATCACAATTATTTAAAGCAAAACCCAAATAATAAGTGGGAGTGTTGAAACAACCTTTTTGTTAAGTTTATTGTAATGTGAATAGATACCTTGTCTTGGCCTTGAGCCTTGCATTCCATGTGGAGGGTATTTACTTCACGAATTACATAATTAAACTTCTTTGTGATTACACAAATATTCGTTATGCTATTGCAACGTGACTTAGTCAGATCACATCGAATTTAAACAATTAAACACATTTGATGTATAAGGTTAAAATTGTGATAAGATCACAATGATTTCAAGACAATCAACTTGTTTTAAAATTTCTAGTGGGAGAGAGATATAAGGGTTGGAATTCTTGGATGTAGAGATTAAATGTTAATCTCATATGGATATGATCCACAAGTCCTTGTTAGAATTATTTGATCAATTCAAATTGTTTTGAAAATAAATTCTTTTTTATATTATCTGAGTTGATAAGTGAGTTTTACGCAATAGACGACATCCTAAAAGCTAAGGTTAGGATCAATATGATTTAATTTAAATTCTTAGCCCTTACCTAAAGGTAAGAGTGGTAAGAAGAGGAATTATAATACTAAACAATTGGACAAGCTAGTTGCCCTAGTAGTTGCCAAAAGGAAATTGGACTCAAAAGTATGACCAAAAGAAAAGTGTTTCCGTTTTGGTAAAGTTAAGCATTGTCCATGATTGTTTTCTAGATAGAAATTTATATGTTTTACTTTTTAAAGAGAAAGTTTCCATCCTTTGGTATTGTATGTTTTGGCACTTATGTCTAGATCTTATTAATTTAAATGATATACAAGATTGGTGAAAGATGGGCTTTTAGAACCATTATTTTGTTATATTCCCAGTCTATGAATTCTATTTAGAGAATAATATGATCTAGGGCTCCTTTTTGTAAAGGAATGAAGTTCCAATGACTTCTTTAAGTCAGTGCATACATAAAGGAGAAATATGGCTCTTTTAAAGGTAAAATGTACTAGAAGAAAAATGTCAGAATTTGTTGTAGGGCAACCATAAAATACATTTAGAAATGAGATGGTTGTATTAGATACACCACAAGACACTATTCTGTAGATAGCTATTACACTGGTACAATATCGTAATGGGAGGATTATCAATTACCAAATAAATTCATACTTTTAGAATAAACTTTTGAAATCATTCCATAAGGATATGAATTTGATCCTCGGTCCTACGTAAAGGCAATAGATGATATGAATATAGATTACTAGATCAAGGTTATGTGAATAGAATTAGATTCTATTTAAAGTCTAGAACTTGTAGAGGCGCCTAGTGGCATTAATCCTACTGTTTTCAAATAGGTTTACAAGAAAATGAGATTGATAAATTAGAAGGTATAAACCTTCAAAGTCAAGACTAGTGGTGAAAGGATTTATTCAGAAAGAAATGGTTCGACTATGAAAAGATTTTTTCACTAATAGTCAAGTTTGACTCTATCTAGATTCTCTTATTCATTATATTTCATTTGGATGAAATATGGCAATGGATATCAAGAAAACTTCTTCTAGTAGCAATCTTGAGAAAGACATCTATATGATGTAACTAGACTTGTTCATAGCAAAGAACCAGTAGTGTTTTGTATGCAAGTTGCTTAAAGTCAAGTTTGGCTCTATCTAGATTCTCTTATTCATTATATTTCATTTGGATGAAATATGGCAATGGGTATCAAAAAAGCTTCTTTTAGTAGCAATCTTGAGGAAGACATCTATATGATGTAACTAGACTTGTTCATAGCAAAGAACCAGTAGTGTTTTGTATGCAAGTTGCTTAAAGTCCATTATGGACTAAAGCAAGCATCTAAATCATAAAATATCATATTTGATCAAGCAATCAAATTGTTTGATTTTAATCAAGTATTAAAAGGCCTTATGTGTGTAAAAACTATATAGAATAATAAATTTCTTAATATATGTTGATGACATTCTAATCATTTAGAATGATGTAGAGTTATTGTCATCAATGGAGTTTTTTGTTGTCTAGTCTAGTGTGATATAAAGTACTTAGGAAAGACTAGTCACATCCTAAGAATTAAACTTTGTTAAAATTCAGAAATTATGATGTTGGGTCTATCTCAAACTGCTTAAATAGATTAGATTTTAGCCAAGTATAGCATGTAATACTTCAAGAAATGATTCTTTCCTTTTAAGTTTGAAATTCCTTTATAAAAGACTATAGTCTTAAGACATATAAAAGGAAGAGCATATTAAGACGGTTCCTTATACCATATCAATAGGAAGTCTTTATACTATGCTATATACTAGGCTAAATATTTATTTTGCGGTGGGCATGGTGAGCAAATATCAATTAAATCTAATATCACTTAATATAGTGGGAGTAAAGCATATACTCAAATATCTTAGGAGAATGAGGATTATATGCTTGTCCACCAAAGTGAGGATTTGATGGTTACTGGTTGTACAAATACTGACTTGTAGTTTGATTGTGATTCATGAAGTTGGACTTCAAGATATGTGTTCATCCTAGGTGGTGAAGATACACATTAAGCGTAAGTATTATCTCATTAGAGATATATGAGTACGTGAGATGTAGTAGTAGAAAAGATAATTTATGCAATAAATCTGGCTGAAACTTGTTTCCAAACCTTGCCTTAGAGTGACTATGAATTACTTTAAACGGAAATAAGTGTTGAATATATGGTAAATTGTTTTTGAGAGAAAGTGGGAGATTGTTAGGGTTTATAAATGAACTAATGGGACATTATCATAGTCCTTAAGATGCATTGTATGTGATTTATGTAATTTAGTTACAGAAGATATAAATCACAAATTCCTTGTAAACTCAAAATATAGTTCATAGTAGGTGATGAAATTGGGCGTTTCATCTGCGAAGACTATAACACATCAACTAAGATGGTTTGTCTTGATCATGGAAGTGGAGACTCCTAGTTGATGTGTTGATGTGTCGATGTGTCTTAAATGTTAAAACATATTGAATTGAACTGCTGTGAGATTAATAATTCAATCAACAACTGTCACCTGAATGATTAATTTCACGACTTCTAATTTCATAGGTTCTTAATCTTGAGAGGATAGTAAACCCAATCATGAAATATAGGTTACTTTGATATATGAAGAGTGAGATCTAATATTGACGGTTAAAATCTCAGTATGTTGGGTAACCACACGTAGTATTGAGGGAACACATATTCTCAAGATGGAATCCATAATCTCTTTTTATAGAGACACGAAATATCCCTTTGAGATAAGTTTAATGGAAACTGATTATTCATGTTGCCCACTTTAGTAAGGAGTTACTAAAATTTATATTTATTGAAATCGAATTTCAATAAATATGAATAACTAAAATATTAAATTGGGTACTCAAGGATAAAATAGTTGTTTATAAAGTGACAGTTCATTATAATTTTGTTCACTATGGATATTTCATGGAAGGGTCAATTGATATCATTAGAGTCTTGGGATATAATTTATTAATAAGGTCTAGAGTGCAATTATATTTATATAGTGGTATTAAATATAATTAATGGTAACTTTGAACTTGTCAAGAGTTGACAAATAAGACCAAGACCCATTGGAACTAGAGTCTTATTTGTTCCCCTATTATCTCATCTCAAGCCACAAACTAAAACCCAATTGGGCAGGCTCAAAAGGTTAACCCAATTAGATAATCAGTTTTTATTTAATAAGAGTTATTAAATAAAGTAACTACTAAGGTAGTTAGAATGTACGTATGATGAAAAGAAAAGAAAACAGTTTTTCTCTACAATAAGAAGAAGAACAACAATATCTTTTAAAAAGAACTTTTCTTTGAGAATCAATGTACAAAAAAGACTGATTGAGAGACCACTCTTCTTGGGCACCATGTGGAATTGGTATGTTGATTAGAGGTATTCCAAAGTCTTGGTTTTGAATTTCATTGCATCAAGGTATGCTTTCTATTATTTGTTCTAGAATTCAAGATTACATGTTATCTCTCATGAATGAAGTAGATCCGTGTTTGTTGCTTCCGTTGTGTATTTTTTATAAGATGCAAAACTAGATTTTCCAACTGTTTGATCCAAGAAACAAGTGAAGAAAAGTTGTTTCAGTAAACCTCGACACTACTGCTATCAAAGATTAATGAAGAAGCTTGACACAAGCTCGATCTATCGAGAATTACGATTTCAAATTTCTTAAATCTCAATTTTGACCCATAATGACTTAAATGATTAGGGTTTCTCTCTCTACAACCCAGAAATGTATAAGGCTTAGTTTAAAAGTCATTAAGTAGATCCAGAACTCATATACTCTGTGTGAGGCTACTGCCTTTGTGCACCTTAGGGTTTTATCACCAAGTGCTTCCTAATCTTCAAGGTTTATGAAGTGAAGAACTTTGCAGCTAACAGCAATCAATCAAGTTGCTAGAATTAGTCACGTATTAGGATTCGTACAAAGGAGTTAGGCACAAATTGGAGATTTATGAAACAATAGAAAGAAGTCTGCTACAAGATCAAATCTAATTGGGTATTAAAGCAAAAGTTCAAGTGTAGGATGGTATTTTGGGATAGGCCACGGCAGTGGTAAGATTCCTCATACTTGTAACCGTTTGATTATTGATTAGTAGATTCTTAAGAGCGGTGATCTTAAATTCACCTGGTGGGGTTTTTGCCTTGCGAGAGGTTTTTCCCATTTGTCAACAAATCATCGTGTTAATTTATTTTCCGCTGCATATTAGTTATTTGGTGATTTTTTGGTACCTCCATGATTTGCATGTAATTTGAACTAATTAATTAACTTGGGTAATTGAATTAGTTAACGGGGGTCAATCTATTTTTAGTAAACAAGTGTTATCAAAGCCGACACACTCTGATTAAGTTTTAATATTTGATGTGTGATCCATTGACCCAGTTGTTATGGATCGTGGACAATCATTAATTATACCTCTTCATTTTTATGGTACTAACTATGCATACTAGAAAGTATGCATGAGAGCTTCTTTGCAATCTTTAGATGAAAAAGTATGGCTGGCTGTTGAGGTTGGATGGACCAAACTTACTAAACTGCCAACATGTTAGGATGATGACAAGATCAAAGCTGCAAATTTCAACAATTGAGCATTGAATGTCTTATTTAGTTTTGCGACTAATGAGGACTTTAAGAAGATCTCATCCATTGAGAGTGCTAAGGAAGCGTGGAAAATCTTTTAAAACTCTTATGAAGGTACCAAAGCTGTAAAAGATTCCAAGCTTCAAAGCCTGACCACTAGCTTTGAAGAAATCAGGATGGATGATGATGAGACATTTGATGAATTCTATGCCAAGCTCAAGGGCATAGTAAATTCAGCTTTCAACTTAGGTAAAAAGATTCCAGAACCTAAGATTGTAAGGAAACTCCTCAGATCACTTCCAGAGCGGTTCTATGCTAAGATCACTGCCATAGAAGAATCAAAGGACATTGACACTATTCCTTTGACATACTAATAGGAAATCTGCAAACCTATGAATTAGGTTTAGTAAGGATTGGCATGGGAAGCAATAGCAAGAATATGGCTCTAAACTCCAAGAATGATGAAGGGGACGAGTTGTCTAAAGATGAGAACTCAAAATTTAAATCTTACATTACTAGAAAATTCACGAATGCCAATGTCAAGGCAAATGACAAGGATCACAAACAGTCTGGATTCTCTCAATTTAAGTCTCAAGATAAATTCAAGAAAGAATCTAAAGAATTTGGAGAAGTAGCAACACTCTAGCTAGTCCAAAGTGTTATAGGTGTCAAGGGTACGAACACAAGAAAACCTGAAGAACTAGTTGATGAGGAAGAAGAACTGATGGAGTCAAAATTTAAGAAGATGGATGAAGCAAATGGCATCCATACTACCTACTTAAAGCTTTACAAGAATTCTGAGAAGCATGAGAAGTTTAATAGGCTAGCCACAAGGAAGCTGAGTGAAGTGGAGTTAGAACAAGAAGAACTCTCCACTAAAATTGATGAAGAAAATCAAATCATAGGAGCACTACGGTTCGAAAAAAAACTTCCTGGCTGAGAAGACCAAGAAACTAGATGCAGAATTGTTCTAAGTAAAGGCTCAACTAGAAAGAGCTTTAAGTGCCAAGCTAGATGAAATGCTCAACTTCCAAAAGGCTGCATTTGACAAAATAGGTCTCGGGTAGTACTTCCTCTAGTGCTTTACGTAATGTCAATTTTGTGCCTCCTTCTAATTCTAAATCTGAGATAAATGAGCCTAAGATAGAAATAGTTATTGAGGATAAAAATGATAAGGGAAAATCTATTCTAGGAGCACCTCCTAAAATTGTTAAGAAGGAGACTAAGCAGAACAATCATCACTGTTTTAATAAGAAGTCTCAACCAAAGAAACCACAATTCTATCATCACTATGGAGTATTGTGACACACTCATCTAAATTGCTATAAGTGACTTGCTACTCAACAAAGTAATAGTGTGTCATCCTTTAGATGTCAAAATCAATTTCAAAACTCTTTGGCTCCTCTTGGAGAACTTCTTAAGGTTGTCATTTTTCTAAGTAACTTTAATGGGTTTAATCCTCCCTCTTATCCACCTTAGCAGAGGTCTTAGAAAAAGAAGATTTCTCCTTCCTCCAAGTCTCCTATTTGGAAGGAAAAAGACTCCTCTAAGTGATTCATTCACTTATCTTGCATCTCTTATGTGCATTTGTTGTTCTGAGTTAGTTTTGTATTTATTGCTTTTTAATATGCTTGTTTTTTATGTTGTTTTTCTTTTTTTAATACAAAAATTGGAAAAATTGGAAAAATTTGAAAAATACAAAAACAGTGTGTACCTTTAGATGGCCATTGAAATAAGGTTTCTTAACTTTGTATCTCTTGTAGCTTAGATGAGCATCTTCATGCACAACTAAGCAATGTGTGCTTTGTGGCTCGTTATGTGATTTGCATGATTTGGTTAATCTTTTATCATTCATATCTTTACTACCCTTTTTGATGGGAATGACTAAAAAATCCTAAGAGAAATGCATAAATAACCATCTCACCACTAAAAATTGTCAATCATACAACATCTATGTGCAATTCATAAAAACCATGCTCGGTAAGGTGTAGCACTTGCACAACAAGAATAAGATGTTTGACTAACATAAATGGGTTTTTCTTTTCTCTCTCCTATAAGCCCATGCATGATATGAATTTTTATGCTTAAAAGAAAAATATGCAAAGAATATGAAATGCAAAAAGAATCACAATGCTTTTACATATGGTTGCAAGCGTGTTTCTAGGAGATGTGAGAGTTATATGATGTACCTTAAAGGTGATGATCCCCATCAAACAGTTATGATTGTGTATGAATGTTCTTGATTCTCTCATATCATTATTTTCATATGATAAGACACTTATGCTTTCTTGCAAAAGTTTCACACAAAACACACAAACTTTTTCTACTCTTGATACTATTGTACAAGTACAATGTGATTTGGCCATCACAAGGAATACATATGGTAGTATAAGCTTACTAAGCTGTCTTAACTTATTTTAAAACTTGTTAGACTTGTTTAGTATTTGCGGATCTAGAAATGCTTTGCGTCTAGATTTTTTGATGTGTTCGAGTGCTTAACATGCTTATTTGATGTTTGGTATGGTGTTTATCTTGCTTGCATTCATATCGTGTCGGTTCTCCCTTGAAATTTCATGTTTTTGTGCTACTCGATACTAGCTCGATAGCTAGTTTGATAGCTACTTGATACCTCTCAACATAAGCCTCTTCTATTGAGGTTTTCTATTTTCTTGATACCTCTCGACACATAACCCGATCCATCGAGCCATATTTCTAAACTCTCTATTTGATTGACATTTGCTTGACACATACCTCGATTCATCGAAGTTTTTAGCCTTTGACACCTCCTCAACACCTCTCAATGCATTGAGCTTTTATTCTCGACACCTTCTCGACGCCTGCTCAATCAATCGAGATACCTGATTCTATATATACTTGAGGGTCAATTCGATTTTGTTCTTACTTAAACACTTCGATACTTCTCTCTTCTCTCTCGATCCAAAACCTTTTTCTTCACTAAAATCCTTCTTCCCTCCTCTTTTGTGGACTTTTTCAAGCTTCAATTCGTTGGTAAGAGGTCTTAATCCCTTCTATTCTTCTTTCCTCATGAATTTCATGCATTTAGACCTAGGGTTTTCAAAAAATTTTTGGGAAAATTGGGGTTTTTGTGTTTTTGCTAAAATTTTTGGGTTGGATTTTGTAGTAATGATCTCACATGCTCATGCCTTACATTCTTTAGCATTTTTTTCATATGTTCATGCACTCTAGGATTGTGTGACTGATTATTAACTGTGAGTGTTATAGTTTGGATTTGGTTTTTGCCCATGATGCTCTTCTTTTGGCACATAACATGCTCATGCATTTCCATGCATTGTTCTTTTCTTTCCTTCTTTCTTGAGACTGTGTTCTAGTGTGTTTTTGTCTCTTTTCTATAGCATTCCTTCTATGGCACCCAAAAAGTTTGCCCCTTTTAAGAATACCATCTCACATCGTGGTTTTCTTCCTCTTCTTCTTCTTCATCTTCTTCTCATTTTATTAGGGAAATGTTCCATGATTCAAAACCCTAAAAGGATTTTAAGGAGAACTTTTGTGACCGGTCAATTCATTCGGAACGGTAAGTTATTCTGTCTAATTTTTCAGGCACTCCTCTACTAGATACATTTAGCACTTAGGGCTGGGAATCTCTCTGTGAGAAACCTTCTAGATGTCCCAGAGTGTTTATATAGGAGTTCTACTCCAATATACACGCTATCGATATCTCTATTCCTTAGTTTACTACAGTATTTCGAGGAATACATATAGTAGTTACACCAGAGTTCATTTTCGAGGTACTACATGTTCCTAGGGTAGCACATCTAGACTATCCTGGAGCATCTCGTCTTTGTTCTATATCTCTAGACGAGCTTGCCTCACGTTTTTGTGGGCAGCCCATGTTGTGGGGTGATACTCTTAACTTCACCACTCACGATTTTGCTAAGGGTCCAAGGATCTTTAATATGATAATGACCTTTGTTCTCACTCCATGGTTTCACTATAACACTATCATTGAGCCTCGTGTTCATTTTATTTTCTCTCTCTTGGAAGGTCTATCTATAGATTTTCCCTCACATATGATAGTATCTATGATTGATATCTATCAAGACACTACTACACGTAATAAGCTAATCTTCCCTTCAGCTCTCACATGCATTCTCACACACATGCACATTCCTATTCCTTCTTCACCTCTCTTCTCTTTCATGGGTGCTATTAGTAAGGAATCTATGTAGAGGAATGCTACACAGCTGGCGGACAAGGCTAAACGGCCTCGTTAGGAGTCTACTCCCACCCAACAGGAGGAGGCTAACATATGAGCTGCTAAGGATGCTACGTATGCCTCTTGACGCTCTTTTATGTCTGCTCCATCTTCTTCTTCTAGAGTAGAGGCATCTCTTACTGCCATCATGGATCAGCTTGAGCTTATGCGTGCTGATTTTGGTAGTCGTCTTGACCATCTTTCTGATGAGATGTGTCAGATGAATACCAGGGTTAGTCGTATTGCTCGTCGACAGTCCTGTCTTGGTGGCTTTGCTTCTTCTCCCTTGCCTAATTCTTCAGTGGAGTCCTCTGATAGTGGAGATGATGATAGTGATGATGCTTCTGGCTCTACACATGATGATGAGATGACTGTCTGTCAATGATTCACCCTTTGTCACTTGTGACAAAAATGGGGAGTAGTTTTGGTTATGAGAGAGTAGTCTTGTTGTTAAGGGGAGAGCTAGACTAGTGATAAGGGGAGAGTACTTTTGAGATATGTAATGAGATTTTTGATGTGTAGTTCTCATTACATATACCTTGGTCTTGTGACCTTTTTACATACATTGTACTTCTCTTGTTATATATGATGATGATGTATGTTTTCACCTTTATCTCACTTGTGTTGTTTCTTTTTTCTCTTTATACACATGTCTCTTGTTTTATATAACTTGTCTATATTTCACACTCGATGTCTTGATGGATCTTCTTTAGTGTTTTAGCTAAGACAAGTTGCAAGTCTTTCATACTGTGATCTCTCTTCTTGCAAAGTTTTTTAGGAGTTCATTGAAGTTAGACTTATGTAATTTTTAGCGCAATGATTAGGGAGATTGTTGTTTAATACTTCTCTCATAATTATGCTTGTGGTTTTGTCTTGGATTGCTAAAGGATGAAATTTTTAAGAGTCATATTTTCTATGTAATTGGCTAATCCTTTGATAAAATGCCCTTTACTTGTAATTGGATAGATCTAAGTTGAGTTTAATTTATCAAGAAGTATGTTGTTCTAACTTTTCAAGTGGTACCATTAAAAACATGAAGTTTGATCCAAGAAACAAGTGAAGAAAAACTGTTTCATTAAAACTCGACACTAGCTTGATACTACCTGCTATCGAGGATTAATGAAGAAGTTGGATACAAGCTAGACACAAACTTGATCTATCAAGAATTATAGATTTCAGATTTCTCAAATCTAAATTTCGGCTCATGATGACTTGAATGATTAAGGTTTCTCTCTCTACAACCCTATAGAAATATAAGGCTTATTTTAAAAGTCATCAAGTACGGAAACAAAGATCTAGAACTCATATATTCTATGTGAAGCTACTACATTTAAGCGCCTTAGGGATTTATAATCAAGTGCTTACTGATCTCCATTGTTTATGAAGTGAAGAACTTTGCAGCTAACAACAATCAATCAAGTTGCTGAAATTAGTCACGTACTAGAATCTGTGCAAAAAAGTTAGTTACAGATTGGATATTTGTGCAACAAAGGAAAGAAGCCCACTACAAGATCATCAAGTCCAATTGGGTGTTGGAGCAAACATTCAACTATAGGTTGGTATTTTAGGATAGATTAGGGTAGTGGTAAAATTCCTCATACTTATAACCATTTGATTATTGATTAATGGATTCTTAGGAGTGGTGACCTTAAATTCATTCGGTGGAGTTTTTGCCTTACGAGAGATTTTTCCCATTTGTCAATAGATTACTGTGTTAATTTATTTTCATATTAGTTATTTGGTGATTTGTTGGTGCATCTACGATTTGCATGTAATTTGACTTAATTAATCAATTTAGATAATTGAATTAATTAACTGGGGTCAATTTATTTTAACTCAACCGAGTGAATTTAAGGGTATAAGGGTATACCTGGTTGACCCATTAAGGGTATACCTGGTTTCCCTATTAAAAAATATAGAAATAGAATGATCATGGAGTCACATTTCCTGCGCGCTTGAAGGAAAGTGATTTGTCACATTTCATTCACCATCACCTAACATGTAAATTCTTTGTTCTATGATTATATCCTCTTAGTCTTGCCACAATCCTTTTATATACATACATTTAAGCTACTTTTAAGTCTCATTCCATATGAATTCTATTCTACAATTAAAAAAAAAAAAAAAAACTGCATGAATGCTATTAAAGCAACATCTTCGCTTTACCCTCGACTAAACTTTGCTTGCCAATTCTTCAAGCCTACTCAATCGACTTGTTAAATTCTGCTTGAGCAAGACCTTTCTGGTAGGTTTAGTCAATTTAAGTCTAATACATTAATACCCCTGCACCCTGCATAAACTGCTTCTGACCTTTGCTACTGTTAATTTGCACCAGTCTCGTCTCTTATTCTAGCTTTCCTTCTTGCTTGAATTGTCATTGATCTTGGCCTTTAATTCTACAAAACTTGTTTCGTATGTATAATCGTAAATTCTTGATTCTTGCTGCATCTCATTTAGTATTTTGATTTGGGATTTTATTTTATTACTCTTGGGATTGACTGACTTTGTTTCTACCTTACTGAAGCATTTAGCAAAATGTTCATGTTTTTTTATTTGACTCTGGTTACTGCTTAGTGGGAAAAAATTTGGAAGGTCATATATTCACCGCCCTCGTCACTTGCACATTGGCTTGATAATATGCCACAATCACAGTTTTTGGGTTAACCTCAATTTCCAAGCAGTATGGTTGTTTTGTTTGGCATATTAATTGATTATTCATGAATTTCTTGCATTTTGGACAGCATACGAACAACATCTTATGTTCTTCAACTTCGCGCATTTGGTATCAGAATTAGTTTTTGCTTCGGGTCTTTCGAGTGTCAATTTTGTGCGTTCTATTTTTGGAGCATCTCCTTGGTACCGTTGCTACACATAGTGCTAATGGCACTTAGTGCCCTATGCCCATGTCAAACATTTATTGGTATCTTCTTGCATGCTACATCTTTGTTGGCATCTATACACTACTCTATGGTGGGTCATTTTTTTCACTGCCTTGTTTAAGCTAAACTATTACCTTTAGACTATCCTTTGTCATTTTGTGACAAAAAGGGGAGTGAATTTAGACTCAAGAGACCTCAGATTGATGGGGAGTATTCTTCTACATGTTATAGTTTTGTCAACGAAATTTAAAAATCTGGTTAAAGTCTCGTTAATTGAAGAGGCTCGCTCAAGTGAAAACCAAGGCTCACTCAAGGGAACAAATACTTGCGGCCCAAGCGGCAAGCGAGGCCTCGCCTGATCCTCACTCAACCCTTGCTTCAGCGACAATTACAGAAACAAAATTCCAATCCTATTCTGATTAGAATTCTAACCCTACATGTTAACACCTATTTAAACCATCTAAGCATGATTTACAATGAGGTTATATAGGCAAAAACTGAAAGATTTTAGAGAGAAAACCATGCCTTTCATTCTATTAGCTATCTTTAAGGTCGCCTTCTAGTTTTTTTTTAAGAGCTTGTGATCTGAAGTTTGAAACCACACAGACCCTTTCTTCCATTGAGTTAATTGTAGATCAAATCTTCAAGTAGGTGTCGTAGACTGCATTAGAGTTTCTAGTTTGTTGACGTGGACAAATCATTTGTGAGGAAATCCAAAAATGAAGTTCAGAGTTCTGAAGTGTTTGATGTCACAGCAGTGAGTTATCTTCTGGGATTGAAGAGTCTAGATACAAAGGTTTTGGGCAAGATTCTAAAACTCATTTTATAATGGATTGCCTTAGTTAGGATAGGTTACCCTTGGTATAAGTTACCATTGTAATGGTTTCCCCTTTCGGTGAGTTCTCCATTGGTTTTCCACTTCAATATCATAATATGTCTCATGCTTTTATTGATTTTATTATTTTGCAATATGACATGGTAACTTGTTGTTTTGATTGTTAATATTGACACTTTGGATCATATAATTGATTTAATTTGAAATTAAATAATAATTCAACTGTATAATTGATGGGTCTAACTGAATTTAAAAGTTGTCATTATTCTAGTTTATTTTGTATAATGTGAAGTCCATCTTGCTCTTATCAGATCAAATGGAGAACAGTATCATGTTAGACCAAAACATTGAACTCCAAAGTGAAGACTTAGAGGTCCCATTCTTCAGCCTAGCTACCATAGTCATTGCCACTAACAACTTTTCAAGCGATAACAAGCTAGGTGAAGGAGGCTTTGGACTTGTATACAAGGTAAATATACAAGATAATTTTATAAAGACCACCGAAAAAGCAATTATCAGCATATTCTATATCAATAAAATCCACTTACAAGTGTGAATTTCCAGGGTACACTAACAGATGGACATGAAATTGCTGTGAAAAGGCTCTCACGAAGTTCTATACAAGGATTAAATGAGTTTAAAAATGAAGTTATATTGATTGCCAAATTGCAACACCGTAATTTGGTTAGGCTTTTGGGTTATTGCATTGATGGAGATGAGGCAATGCTAATCTATGAATACATGCCCAACGGAAGCTTAGACTCCTTCATTTTTGGTTTGAACTTCTCAAAAACTTATTAATTTTTGCCAAACTTAATGAAATTCTTTTAGGACAAAGTTTCTCCAAACCAATTTTGAGAAAAGTTCCTCCAACTCACTACGTGACAACTTAAAAAATTACCTTTATTTACTTTTTGTCACATAATCTACTTAATAGTCATATGACATGTTTAAATTATTTAATGAATCATGTAATTTAATACTTATGGATGGTTTTATGAACAACCACATAATGGATGGGAGGAGATTTTTCAAACCTGGTTTAGAGGAAATATTTGTCCCCTTATTATTATTATATAAATAAATTTCAATTTTGTGTTTTATTGTCCAAGTTGGACTTTGTATTAACACAAATGAGAAACTTGCCAGATGAAACAAGAGCTAAAGTTTTAGGTTGGTCTATACGCTTCAACATTATTTGTGGGATTGCGCGAGGGCTTCTCTATCTTCATGAGGACTCTAGATTGAGAATTATACATAGAGATCTCAAAGCAAGTAATGTTTTACTTGATAGTAAGATGAACCCAAAAATTTCTGACTTCGGCATGGCTAGAATTTTTGGTGGAGATCAGACTGAAGGAAATACAGAGAGAGTGGTTGGAACTTAGTAAGAATTCTTAACACACTCTATTATCAACATTTCTTTTTTTAATACTCAAAAGAGTTTCATTCTTAATGATGTTCTGCAGTGGTTATATGGCACCCGAATATGCCATTGATGGTCTATTTTCAATAAAATCAGATGTATTTAGTTTTGGAATATTGTTGCTAGAGATATTAAGTGGAAAGAAAAATCGAGGGTTTATCGATCCTGGCCAAAGTCTAAACCTTGTTGCACATGTAAGTTCTCAAAAGCATTGACTAATCGTTTTACATATAATGATACAGATAATGATAAGAAAATTTTAAATGTTTTAGGCATGGAATTTATGGAAAGAATGCAGGTCTTTAGAACTACTTGATACTTGCTTAGAAGACTGTTGCATCATATTGGAGTTTGTTCGTTGCCTCCATATAAGTTTCTTATGTTTGCAACAACATCATGAAGATCGGCCTAACATGTCATCTGTGGTTATGATGTTGCACGGTGAGAGTTTATTACCTGAACCTAAAGAGCCTGCTTTCTTTATAGGAAAAAGATTATCTTTATCAAGCAAGAACCAATCACCCTCAACCAATGAAATTACTATTACGCTGTTAGAGGCTCGATAGCCAAACTTCATATCCATTGCATTAAACTAAGTGCTACGTCCAAGACATTTTCACAATAAATCTTAGGTAATAAGTTATTACTTGATATTACTGGTAGGCTAGAAAGTAATTTTTGTGGTGGGTTCAGATTAAAACCAATAACTACCTGCCATGTATCATTTGTTGTAAAAGTGTAATTTAAATATTGTGAACATAAAATTTATCTTTTACATATCCTATAATTGATATTTATATTGGACATTTTTTAAGTTAAACACAATTTTATTCCCCTAGAATGTGACATTAGTCTTATATAAATGATAAAGGCTTAAAATGGCCTCTTCAATAACAAAAAAGGTTTAAGGCTACTTGTAATCTATTTAACCAATTTATTATCATAGAAAAAAATAGTTCTAATTCAAAAATGTCTCCCTTAAGATGGTGGCTGAGAGCCATTGGTGACCATGCTTAGTGGAAAGTGGTAAGAATTAAGAAACCAATATATGATTGGCACGTGAGCAATCAAAATAAAATTTGTTGTTTTATTGCTTTATGTTGTTTATGAGATATTACATCATCAAATTTATTAGGGTTCAAAGATGTGTTTGCAAATCCTAATGAAAAACTATGTCAAAATTAAGTTGCGTTAATAAAATTGTATTAGACTCATATTAGGGTTGAGTCTGGATCAAAAGCTCCTCAAAAACAACAAAATTTCCATATGCTCAAATTTCAAAAGCTTATGAGCTTTTGCCCATATATTTTTCCATGATAACTTTTGCCCATATCTGGGCCTTTCAAATAAACTCAACTTTGACTTGATTTGGATTTGAAATGAATGAGATATAGTTATCTAAAGATGGCATAGTGTGACCATCTAATTTTCTGACTAAATTTAGACTAAACTAATTGGTCTTGGAAATCCTTAGGGGTGTGTATGTGTATGAAGTCACCACTTATTTTATTAAAAATAATAATATAACCGTGGATGAATATACATCTTTATTGATATCAAATTGAATTATATCATTATATCAATAGAAAATAAAAATTACAAGGTTTTGGTCCTACATCATTCATTCCTAGTTACTATCTAAAAAATAAAGAAAAATATAAGGAATTGGTCTTAAAACTAGATATTCGAATCCGAAGACTAGGTTACGAATATCAAAAGGTGTTTCATACGTATTCCGCCTAATTTGTAGATCAATCTACAGAGACTGATAGTGGCAAACTTGTTTTTTACTTGATTCACTCAACATGTTTTTTACAGAGATTGATAGATCAAACTTGTTTTTTACTTGTTTATAAGTATGTATGAGCATACTTATAAAATTACAGAAAATAAATGATAATTTCCTAACCTAATGCATGGTCATATAAATAAATACACACACACAAACACACATAAATTTTGTAATTATTATTATTTATTTGAAATATAATGCATTTTACATTCAATTATTATATAAGCGGTGGTTCATCTTCTACATGTCTTGAATGACTTAAATAGAAAGCAAATATAAGTAAATTCATAATTTATATTAGAAAAAAAATTACAAGGTTTTAATGACATAAAAAAAGAAGAAGAAATTTTACCAAAAAAAAAAAAAAAAACTACCAACGTTACGCTGAGAATGTAACATAATTGTCAATAAAAATGCTTATTTTTCTACACAAACATCTTGACACATGCATCACCGAAATGAACTGAAATGGATTAAATGGATCAAAGTGGACTAAATCAAGAATCTACCAACATATGCTGAGAATGTGACATAATTTTTAATGAAGCATCGACTCTTTCAACACGAACATCTTCTCACAATGTATCACTGAAGTCGATCGAACTAAACCACAATGGATTGAAATGGAACGAATGGACCGAAGTTGATCAAATGGACCGATGTGGAATGAAATTGACCACAATGGATCAAAGTAGATTGAAAAGGAAAAAAAGGGCCTTAACTAGACTAAATGACTTGCAGTGAACCAAAATGGACCTAAGCGGACCAAATTGAAGTCAATTGAAATGGAACTAATGGACCAAAGTAGATCAAATGGACCAAATTAGACCTAACTAAACAGAAGTAAATCGAAATGGACCACAGTGGACCAAATGGACTGAAATGCTATGACGTGGCTAAATAAAAGTAGCGCAATAGTAAATACTAAGTTTCAGCTTTTAGATATCACTAGTCGCGAGCTCGCTATGGGTGTCAATTCGGGTTAGCGTGTCGGGTTTGTGTCATGTCAAGATAGGGGTATTTGACTAAATAGTTCAACATTAATCTGACCCATTTAATAATCGTGTCATGATCTTTCAACCTTAACCCGACTTGTTAATAAGGCAGGTTGACCTGACCCAACCCATTTGACATACTTAATAAACGAGTCGAATTGGGTTGACACAAATGTAACACAACCCATTTTAATCTGCATAATATTAAATATAATATCCATCAAGAAATAATTTTTTTTACATCCCAAAAGCAATGCATACACTTCAAGTCTTCAATCCACATATAGTTCAACAAAAATATAACAATCATCTAGAAATAAGTTCTTTACACTCTAAAAGAAGTGCATACATTTCAACCCAAATCAAAATAACATAGTTTAACAAAAATAAAATAACATAGTTTAACAAAAATATAATATCCTTGGAACTCGCAAAATGCTAAGTATCAATATTGAAAGAATTTGAGCTAATAGTTGACTAAAGTTTATAAAACAAAAACATTAAGTAGAAAAAATTATTGTAGAATTTTGAAACACCAAGAAAACGATTTTCTTTAATTCTAAATCTCACTAAATACATGAGAGAGAGAGAGAGAGAGAGAGAGAGAGAGAGAGAGCAATAACTGATTTGAGATCTTGAGTTTGAGAATTGGGCATGAGACTATAAGATAGTAGAGTGAGTAGTACGACTGAAATTTAAAAAAAAAAAAAATTAGATTTATAAGAAGGTTTAGAGATTTAGGATTTGTAGGGCTTAGAGATCTAAGGTTTGTAAAGTTTCAATTTCTAATTATATCCCTTGTAAGTTTTTGTAATTACTCACTTTTCCTTTTAAATTTAAAATATATGTTAGATATAAAAAGTATTTGACAAATTTAAAATAAAATGAATATTTATTTGTTATTCGAGTTAAACGGGTTGAGTTAAATGGGTTATTTCGGGTTGACACAAATAAATTGGCGTGTCAAACGTGTCTATTGCGGGTTACACGGGTTGACCCGCTTATGACACGTTTCTTATCATGTCGCTTTCGAGTCGACCCGTTTATGACCCAAACCCATTAAGGCCCAACCCTAACTAGCAAAAACCCGTGTCGGCTTCGTATCGTGTTCGCGGGTTGATCGAACATTGACACCTCTAGAACTCACGTCTTGCGTATAATAATTCTTTTAGGTTGATCTTGCTTATTAAATTTATTTTTTTTTACAATTTGGAATAATTTAATAAAGAGTAATGTATTTCATAATCATATTTTTATTTATTATAAGAACAATCATAAATATTGATGTATAACAAAAATGACATCTATGGTTCGTCCAGAGAGTTGCGGTTAGCCAAACATCAAGCCATCTTCAATTCGTCCAAATGTCTCGTCTTTAGGATGTTGGGCAATTGGTTACTCTAGGAAATCAAATCGAGAGAATCGTCCATGCACAAAGTGCATGGACGACCACACTACGACACGGCAAAGAGTCGTCGATGCGCAGAGCACATGGACGACCACGCTAACACTTGGCAAACTCCATAGCGTTTCATCGACCCGCTTTTATCGCCGCCAACCCCTCCAATGCATGTAACTTCCAACAACGGTTATGATTTTTTTGTAACCGTTGAGGAGGTTATGTCCGAATTCCAAGATTCTGGGGGAAGTTATTGAATTAATTACGCCCTAGAGCATCCTATATAAAGCCCGGTCTTCACCATGCAAAGGTATGAATTTCCTGAGATTTTACATTGAGTAAAGTTGAAACTCCAGAAAAAGAGAAACTAACTTCACCATTGGAGGGTGTTTGGCCGGCTCACCCCGGTCACCCTTTGACTGCTGTCTCTCTTTGTAGACCTCCGCTAGCGCTATAGTCCACCGAAGCCGAAGTGTTCAATTAATTGATTCCATACATCATCAAATATAATATAGGAACAATAAAAAATCATAAATATAATTTTTGTCATACCAAAATGAAAACAATACAATTTTCTCATAAATTTAGAAGGCAAGTTAACGAAAATATTCATTTTTTTTAATAAAAGGTATTTATAACATTTTGTGAATTATTAAAAAAAATATATAAAATTTGAAAATTATTCTTTTAATTTTAAAAAAACTATCTCAAACCCTTTTTTTTTTCCCCCTACAATCCAAAACACTAAAAAACGTAACTAAAAAAATTAATAAAACTTAACAATGATTAATTGGACCAATTAGGAAAACAATTTGTTGTTAAAAATCTATTAAGGTTATTTTTTTTGCAGAAATCGTAATTTCATCCACTCAGAACATATTATCAAAACAACAATGATTAGCAAAATCTAAGAATTAAATTTCTATATATGCATTCTTATAAAATAATAATAATAACTAAAATACAATTGCAAAAGCTAAAATATGTCACCCATCCAATTATTTTCGTTTGACTAACTCTTGTTTTTCTCTGAATAAATGACAATATAGAATACTTCTAATACAACTATTAAGAGTAATTTTTCCATTCTAAAGGATTAAAAAATAAACAAAAATTAATAAAGTCTCATAGTTTCAAATATAAATTGATCACTATAAAAAATCAAATTCTAACTTGCAAAACAACTAATTATTAATCCAAATCAAATCAAAGCAATGGGATAAGGAAAAAGAACTTGTGATCAGAAATTGGAATACCAAACTACTTAAATATGCATAAAAGTCGATGCAAATTTACCAAAGAGATAAACAAATGTGAAGTGATAATTAAATCAACAATAACAAAAAGAACCATTAGTAGAAAAAAAAAGTTGCTGAAACAATAAAAAAAAATCCACCAAAAGAAAAACAAAACAAGAGAGAGAGAGAGATAGAGAGTATTGACCTCTTTATCGTGGACAACTTGGAAGGAATAAGGGAGAGAGGTGGAAATGATGTAAGAATAAATTTATATGAAAATTAAGATGGAAGAGGAAGGGTGGAGGTAGATGAAAGGTTAAACAAAGTGAAATGGTATAATTTAAGAAGATAAGGGGAAAAAAAAAAACTTAATGGAAGGTTTGTATTAAAGATGCTATACATGTAGTGCATAAAGAGCTTTAAAAAATTTAATACAAACCTTCCATTATTATAAATAGTATAGATATATATATAGACATTGTTTTTAATTTTTGATTCTTCGTTGATTTCATTAATTAGTTATAAACATCTAAATTAAAGTAGATGAATATATAAAGGCAAAATTATATATAATGTTAAAACCATCCAAAATGAATGTGTAAAGTCAATAATCAATTTATATATTTTTTGTAAAAAGAAAAAAGAAAAAAGAAAAAGGAAAAAAGAAAAAATTAAGTAGATGAATATGTAATGTTAAAACCGCCCAAGATAATTGTGTAAAGTTAATAATCTATTTACATTTTTTGTAAAAGAAAAAGGAATAAAAAATAAAAAATAATAATTATATGGTCAATGACGTGGCGATGAGGTGGCGTAATAAGAGCTCAATAGCAATAAATTCTACGTTTCAGCTTTTAGATATACAAGTCGCCAACCTGTGTGATGCACGAGAAATCTACTAAAAATAAGATCAACTCCAAAATATAATATATACTCCATCATACATAAAAGCTTCAGATCCAAAGCAAGTTGCAAACTATCAAGCTTTACAGTTAGAATCATTTTGCAAGTTAGACTACAAAATTGGGTAAAATAATTAATTTCATGTTACAGTCTAGTTTTTTATTGGTACCAAAATCACTTGCATGATCTAATTTGGTCTCAATGGATCAAGTGCAAATCCTTCATCTAGACATTCAAGTATCAGGATAAATGATGTGTTTTTGCTAGGTAAAAATTAAGATAAATAACAATCACACATATACATAGAACCAAAAAAATAAATAAATAATTTTGTTTACCAAAGAACCTCAAATATGTAAAATTTGCCAAAAAAGACACATCACATATTAATGCTAAACACACGTCTACATAACTTTTGAATAATCCAAGTGCAGCAACATTAGAAGCAACCTTTAGGCTTCTTCCCTATTTCAAGTGGCTCCTAAACAATGTCATTTTTACTTCTCAATTCTATTCATCATTCTAAAATATAAAAGTCACAATTAACACGTATGCATCTCATAAAATCCAAAAGCAAGTTTTTGTTTTTTGTTTTAATTTTCCTTCACCCTTCTTAGTTTGACTAAAGAGAAACCAAAGTGAATAAAAAAAGTTTATAATTTAAAACTGAAAAGTTAAAGTTTTCTTCTTTACGGTGTTTCACAATCAAGTTAATTTCAAAACACAGGTCCAGTTCAATATGATGTAGCAAGAACCTTTGAGAATGAAACTACAACATACTTCAAATAATGATGAAATTGCCCATTTTCGTAATCTAACTCTCTTCCTTACAAATAAGAGGACTCATAATGTTGAAAGAACTTCCTCTTCTATTAGTGGGTAAAACAGTAAGATCAAAAGTATTATGTGTAACAAATATTATCAGATTAAAGTGAAAATAAATTGGTTAAGCAGAGATATTCAGCTAATCACAAATGTACCTACATCTTCTGCATCATCAAGAATCAAAACAGCATTTTCTTGCCCAAGCAAGATATCAAGACCCTTTTGATGTTCTTGGGTGCCATGCTTATGTGAAATCACTTTAGCACTCAAGTACTCTCCTAAAGGATCAAGCAACTTAGCCATTTACAATGCATAGTGCTGATAGGCGATCACTCATTGTATAAATGTACATCTCAAACATTTCACTTGCTTCTTTTAAAAATGTGCGAATAAAGGGCCTTAGCTTCGTCATCATATTTGTTTTTTTGATAGGTAGCTTCGTCTTCATATCAACTTGCATAAATTTCACCATGAAGAGGCTACCTTTCGTGACATATGTCCATTTCATAATTTTTGCCATAAGGCTACAAGCACATCAAGTCACTCAAATGGCCAGAATGTCAAATAAAAGAAAGTGCAATCAAAGCCTAAAGAATTAGAAAATAAATCTTTTTAAAAAGAATAAGTACACATCTTCTGCAGCAGAGCAGATATAGTGAAATGAAAAGCCAACTTGATAATCAATCAAATTGATAAGAGAGCCTCTAGTTTCCAAGACCTATAGGGGACAAGGACACAAACAGTGAGGAAGACATTATTCTTAAATAAATTTGTTTTTCAAGTCATAGGTGCAGTATGTTCTATGTTTTTACCACATATCTATGCAAAATGAATACCATTATGGGAATTTTCCCCCAATAACTAAGCATAACATAAAAATCCTGCCAATCTTTCTTAAAAAGGAGGGTGGGGGGTCAAAAAAAAAGTTCAGACAAGTGAGGTAGTGCTTTCCACAAATCAAAAGATCCCACCAGAAAATTCCTCAAAACTTCCGAGTGATTCATGGTTATGGTGATTTTACAACATAAGACTGCATAAGCAGTAAACTATATCCTTTTCATTTCTTTGGAAGTTTTACCTACCTTTGGTTAGAAATCTGAACATTCTATTGACAAACTGAAAGCGTTCAAATAAAACTTTCATCAACAGATTCAGAACCTAACGGTAATCATTCATGTTGACCTATAAAAGTTCTACAATATGACAAGTTACAATTGTATATAACCAAGCTTATTAGAGATGATCATACAAACAAAGATAGAATGTCACCATGATACCTGAAAACAAAGATATACAAAATGCTAAGCACATTGCCAAAGTACAATAAAATATAACGGTAATAGAAATACCTTGCAAATTTGTTTTTTAGTTTAAATATTCTTCTTCTAATGTCATATCTGTTTTTTATTTTAAATATTCTTCTTTTGTAGCGTATGATCTAAATCAAGAACCAAGTATAGCTTCTTATGGTGTAATAAATATGCTTATTTCAAATTGACAATTTCAACATTGTGAAGCCATAGTCCCAGCAACTAATGTTCAAGCTTAAATGAATTACTATTTGAAAAAGAAAAAAGAAAAAAAAGATCATCACTATACTTTATGCTTCTATTATTCTTGAATAGGAATGGATTTATAAGTTCAAAATTGGTTTACATCTCTCCAGTTGTAATTTTAAAAATAGTTTCATATTAGGGGAATATTACTTAGTGAATGAGCAGTGACACTGTCTTCCATTATGCAGAGAAGGGTAACCAAAATTCATAACTCCACCAAATAGTCTTATCTCAAAGAAGGTTACCTCATGAATGTAACCCAATGCCACACCAGATTTGGCCAACAACCTTTGCCCACAAAATGTACACGTTGTTGTCATCTTGCAATACCTGAAATATTCAAACTTCAAATTGGTCATCCAAATATCTCTTTCTATCTCCAACAAATCCCATCATCAGAATTTATCTTTACCTACCAAAATAAATAAATAAAAATAGATTGGTAAAACTCCATTTGTTTCAACAAAAATACCTTCATTCGGTTCCATTAATGTAATAGTTCCTCATGCGAAGAGCCATGCCAAAGCTATAATTAAACCATGCAAAAGAATTATATTGATATCCGTCACTGTAAGGCATAAACTACATCTTCTTATATAAATTAATAAGTAGCAGCAAGTAAAAAACATATAAAGAAGAAATCATATAAATTGAAGAGGAAATTCAAAGTCCATAGTTCATCCGGATTAATCCAACATCATTCAAAGCAAAATCTTTCCTCTATTAGAGGGAAAAAGAAAAACAAAAGTCAGCCATGAAGCAAAATTGATGAAAATCTTCAATTGGGTAGTCAAAATTCTATGCGGGAGTGAAGCAGAAAATCTGAACCACAAATGAGAAGGAAAACAGCCTCAACTTAAAACACAAAATTCCTATATCAAAACCAATCCACCCACAATACCCAAACCTAAATCACATTTAACGCTCAACAAAGGGACAAGAAAATAACTTTACCCGCAGCAGTTCCAGCCATCTGATGGTGGCGGTAGACCAGTGGTGACAGCCTTCTAAACTCCCGCTCCACGCCCTTACGGTGTCTCGGGAAAAAGCAACACAACAGGGATGAAGAATGAAACTCTAAATCAAGTCAATTGAAATACTAAAGCCTAAATCATATCTAACCGGTAATTTTTCAAAACAAAATTAAAAAAAAAAAAAGAAATTACCGGTAATGTTTTCAGTGAAAGACTTGTCTGGAAGTGGCAAAGTCTCTCAAATTCTTCTCTTCCTCATTGACTTTGTCTGTCCATTGTTGATTCTCTCAAGTGAAAACTAAAAACTGAAAAGGATTGTGAACCGTAGCAAAATTGCACTGAAACGGTTTGCTTAATCCACCAAAACGCACAATACGGTAGCGTGACAGTGTGAACATCGAGGGGAAGGAAAAAGAAATTGAGCCACCCAAATTACACAAACAAACTCTCTCTGAAGAAAAATTTAGAATGAAATCCCAAGCACTACAACTGAAAGAGGAAAACGCAAGAAATCAGTTTTTACCGGTAGTGGTTTTGCTGGCTGACCGGTGGTGGCAGGCTAGTGAAGGTAGGACTCTGTTCTCTCTCTTCAAGCGTCACTGGGTTTCTTCTCGCAGAGGAAAAAGAGCATAACATAAAAAGGGAAACATTAAAGAGAAGAAACGATGATATATAAGAAAGGCAGATAGAGTGGTACTGAAACGGTGTGGGTTTTTAAAAGTTAAAGTAAATTTTAGGTTAACGTGTGTGAGGGTGAGGATAAAAGTAATTTTTTTGGCCTACTTGTTTTTCTTTTTAATAGTCATATTTGCTGATTTGTCATGATTTTAAAGAAGTATCTGTTCTTTAATTTTTGTTTTTATTCTGTAACTATTGCCAAGAGAGACAGTTGAAAACCAACCGTATTGAGAATATACATAAAGGCACGACTGTTTCAGTTATATATATATATATATATAGACATAGAGTTGAATATAGATATAGATATATCATATTAAGGCATTTTTTCCAATATTTATATTTTTTGATCCATTTTAAATGTGGCGGGATGATTTTACCTTGACTTATTACTTAGAATCACCTGCATATATTTTTTGGGCCACTGACTGTTTCCTGAATATTTTATCTAAAGATCAAGTGTATTTCTCTTTTTTTTTTTTTTTTTTTTGGATGGAATTTCGTATTTGCCTATTGTTTGTCTTCATTTGGCCGATCTCAATTGGTAAATGGTGTACAAAAACTGACAAAATACAGCATCTTATCAAATTTTATCTAATCGCGATGTCATTATAAGAATTCAGTAGTGGTGTGGACACTCGGTAGGGATCTTCCTCCAAATGAAAGCTCCCAATAAGGTTCTTTCATCCCAAATCTCTCGGTGAACTATAAGCGCGAAACAAACTACGCACTAGTCAAAGTTCCTACTAGCCCAGCTCCGATTAAATTCAGAAGAAAAACAAAAAGACAAATATACAGCTCTCATATAAGGGTTCTTTTGGTATGTGTTTAAACAATAGTTTTCAATTTTTTAAAAATATGCGTAAGTAAAAATATATATGAAAATACGTGTAATGTTGTTTAAAAACTGAAAACATGTATTTAAACACATGTAACAAATAGGCCTAAATGTGCGGCAAGCGCATTTGCTTATGACGTTTCAATCAAGGAATGTTCCTGAATCCCGCATAAATAATCGGGACCAAGATAAACAACAAAAAGTGGGACATCTGCAAGAGGGAATAATGTGAATATTCTTGTTCACAACATGTCGAATTTTTTAACAAGCCAGTCATTGTTAGTGTCACCAATGCTAGACGGAACAACCAATCGCTTGAGTCAGTGCATGGCCTTCTATCTTTCTTCTAGTCTTTGCTCATTATTATGGGTCTAACTATATCATGTTGGCTAAGAGCTCTAAGAACAGAAAGCTATGGACATCTTTGCTTGTGTGTTTTTGAGTTCCAGTTTGCTTTTCTTCTACTTTGCATTCTCGGATGCTGCTGACAGCATTACTCAATTCCAATCCCTCAGTGACGGCACAACATTGGTCTCTATAGATGGAAGCTTTGCCCTGGGATTCTTCAATCCAGGTAATTCCACTAACCGCTACTTGGGAATTTGGTACAACAATATCCCAGTTCTAACGGTTGTTTGGGTAGCAAACAGACGCAATCCAATCAAAGACTTGTCTGGTGTGTTGATGGTAAACAGCTTTGGTAGTCTTGTTCTTCTCAGCCAGAATACGACTGTTGCTTGGTTGGCAAATTCAACTAAAGAGGCTCAATATCCAATAGTAGAGCTATTAGGTTCAGGAAATCTAGTATTAAGAGATGACAAAGACTAAAACCCAGAAAACTATTTGTGGCAAAGCTTTGACTATCCTTCTGATACGTGGCTACCAGGGATGAAGCTTGGATGGGACTTAAGGATTGGTCTGGATCGGTACCTATCCGCATGGAAGAGTTCAGATGACCCCTCTCCTGGAAATCTGATTTGGGGGATTGAACTTCATAATTACCCTGAATTAGTCTTGAAGAAAGGCTCCGAGAAGTACTTCCGGTCTGGTCCATGGAATGGCCAGTTTTTCTGTGGTATACAAGGGTTAAAGGACACCACAGTTTACAGCTTCAATTTTGTCTCCAACAAGGACAAGGTATACTTCAGTTTCGACATGATTTGGAAATCTGTAATCTCAAGAGCAGTTTTGAGCCAAAGTCAGTATGAGCGCTACAAGTGGGTTGAAGATAAAAAAAAAAAAAAAAAAAAAAAAAAAAAAAAAAAAAAAAAAAAGAAGAAAGATCCTGTACTTATCCTTGCCAAAAGACAAATGCGACACTTATAATTTATGTGGTCCTTATGGAAATTGTATAATTGGTAACTCACCTCTCTGTCAATGTGTGGAAGGATTCAATCCTATGTCACCAGAACATTCATGGAACCCAGACACGTGGTCTGAGGGTTGTGTACGCAGTATGGAGTTGAGCTGTCAGAATAAAATTGGGTTTAGTAAATTTTATGGGTTCAAATCTATGAAGCACGGGTGCGTTTCGAGATTCGGGTGCGGGTGCGGGTGCGAGACTCGACAATTTTTGAAAAAGTAAGGTGTGGGTGCGGCGGAACTCGGCGATTAAAAAATTATTAAAAATATTTTTATTTATATTTTTTATATATTTTTACTATTAAAATATTCATAAAAAAACATATTGTTATGCCTTGATTCACAAAACAAAGAAAGAAGAAGGCAAGAAACACATTGCTATGTCTCTGAGGTCAGAATTTCGGCTGTTCCGACGAGTTTCAAAGCCGATATCGGCCTGTTTCGGCCGTTTCCGGCATATTTCGACCGTATCGGTCGCCGGCCGATACGGCCGATATGGACCGATTCTGGCCGAATCGAGCCTCGTCGACGCAAATCCAAGAAAAAAAAAAATCAGACGCGGCACCGACTCGCGGTCAACCGCGTTGGACGCTGCGTCCCACGTCAGGCCGCGTCGAACTCGGGTGCGGCATCCTCCCAGCTGCGTCCGTGCTTTCTAGGTTCAAATTGCCAAATACCGTATTCTTGGATGAACCTGAGTATGAATATTAACGAATGCAGAGACAAATTTTTGAACAACTGTGCCTATATGGCTTATTCAAACACAGATATTAAAGATGGAGAAGTGGCTGCGCCATGTGGTTAGGAGATTTAGTTGATATTAGACAGATGGCAGCTAACAGGCTGCAGGATGCTAATAGTCAGGATGTATATATTCGAATGGCTGCTTCAGAGCAAGGTAGGCCTATAGGCTTCATTGCTCTCTTATTCGTATTTTGGTGTACCATCAAAGCTAAAATCTTTGTTTCCATTTGTTTTATACTTCTTTTGCATTAAAATCTATTGCAAGCACTTGATATATTTTTGCTTTTCTACTGCAAATTCAACGATGAAGTGGTGAAAGACAAGCAAAAGATAAAGATGATAGTAATAATTGTGGTTGCCATTGCCGTAGTTTTGGGGGTGCTCCCGATTACCTACAACATTTATAAAACGAAAATCTTGAGAGGTAATATTACTTTCTCTACCCACTTTGGAAAATATATTGCAAGATTGTTTAACTGAACTTCTAGAAACGTTCAGAGTAGCTAATAGGATGATGAACGAGAAAAGCCATGATGTATAGCCATTTGATCTTGTTAGAAATATTGGATCAAACTAAACCCAAATGGAGTAGCTCGATGGTGGATCCAGTCCAGCCCATTGCCAAAGAGTTGTATCTCTTAGCTTCATACCCTTTAGTTGTTTATATAAAGGGGCCAAGGGGTCATTTGTGCAAGTCATAGAATTTTTTATCAGTGTGTGATGTTAGTAAGAACAACACAAACATCTCTCCTTGATCATTCTCGTTAATTTCATCAAAGCATTTAGTCCTGGATGTTGTATATTTTGTTCTCGTAACAAATGCCACCATTTGAGTCTCAATTCACGATAGACATTGATATTTTAACATTATTATCAGAGCAACAGGCTTCTATCATAATATCTTTAACAGAAATTGCGATACATTCACAGTTGTTGTCACGAATAATTGAGGCAATGACAATTATATTTTGTGGTGGTAAGCCAAGGAATGAGATTGTACTGTTTCAGATGGATATTGTGCTGATTCGTCCTTATCCATATAATCGTTTGGTTAAAGGGTGAAAAACATTTTTTCCCTTTATGTTTGGAGTAGTTCACAATTCCTCCCCCCTCCCCGAACTTTCAAACCAACCAATCAACGAACCCACATGTTGGTAAAGATATGAGTCTTGAAACAATTTTTGTAATCCATTTAGTTATAGTTAGTTGAAATAATGATAAGTTAGTTAGAATTTGAGTACATGTAACTCATTTAACACATAGCTTAATTCATAGAGTGCATATTGAATCAACTAATCAATTATCTTGAGTTATGTAGGCCATTGAGATTAGAGTTATTCTCCTATAAATACATGATTGTAATTCAACATTAGATATTAAAGAATAATCTAATCTCTTGCTTAGTGCATTTCTTCTCTTTCTTAATATATCTCTATGGAGGGTAGCTAACTCGAATTAGGTCAATTCCTTTCAATTCTCGTATATTCTCCTACAATTTCTATTCATCCCCATTAGAAACTTTTAGGTTCCTAGCACAAGTTTTACGCTTTGGGAATAAGAAAATATACTCATTTCATTATTACTCTCTCAAGTAAACCTAACAAAATCTTTTAATTATAGAAATATTTCATGGTGCAAAGTCCAAAATTCCCCCAAGTAAATATGAAAATACCAAAAATACCCCTGTCTAAACCCCAGTTAATTAATACTAAGTAAACATAACCCAACCGGGCTCCACTATACTTTTTGTAAGGTTGAAATTTATCAATCATCTTGTTGGCTTTATTTCGTGCCAATTTGCTTGTAATTTAGCATTTAGTAACCCTGTATTTAGGTGGGATTCATGTAAGGGTAGTGTGTGAAGAGAGTGTGAAGAATTGCTCAACTTTGTGCCTAGAAGCAGGCACTTGCGGCTAGGACTCGCGACTGACTCGTAGCTTGCAAGCCGCCAACTACTGTGCACGTGAGAAGCATGCGAGGAGGTGAAGGGTCATGCCAGCTATTGCACTACAGGACAAAAGTCCCAGACTGGCCAGGACGTTATCTCGCGACTTGAACTCGTGACTTGGACTAGTCGCGAGGCCAAGCTGCCAACCAGTCCTGTTTGGGAAAAACTGACTCTTTGTATTCCAAACACACACCACTATATATAGACCCTTATACCCACAAAATGTAGAGAGCTTCTAAAGAGAATTTTGTGAGAGAAACCCTAGAGAAAAACAAGATTGCCTCATCCCTAATCTTCACTAAGAGACTCTTCAAATTCCTCTACTCTCTTCCTCTCCATTCATACATCCTTGAGAGGTCATTGACCAAATCCTTTTCTCATCACACCCACGTCTGTGAGAAGGCATTTTGGTGTTAAGGGAAGCAGTTTGGAAGGGACCAATGGTTATTGGTTGATGCTATGAGTTATAGCGGAATCCAGTAAGCTAGAAAAGAAAAAGGTTCAGTGCAACCTCGTTGGAGCAAGAAGCTTGGAGGACTTAGGTACATGGGTAGATTAGGCTTGGAGGGTTTATTGCTGTTCATGTATCCCAACTACATTTTCTAGTGGATTACTGACCGCTTGGAGGGCGGCGGAGAGGTTTTACGCTGAGGGCTTCGGTTTCCTCTTCGATAACACATCGCGTGTTGTCCTTGTGTTTGCATATCTCTTCCCTTTATCTTTACCATTTAATTATTACTATGATTGTGATTATTTATGGTATAGATTGTTTATCAATTCTGTTATAAGCTTGTTATCATTTTCCGCACATACATTGTTTGATTTAAAGCTTGAATTGGTAATTTTGTAATTGAGGGTCTAAACGTTCATAGTGTTTTCAATGCTATTTGAACATTCAATTGGTATCAGAGCGGGTGCACTTGTTGTGGTTTAAATACCTTAGTGCGATCCTTGACCCCGTTTTAAGATGGATAGGTCTCAATCCTTGAATGTGCCACCATTTTTTAATGGTAATAATTATGCTTTTTGGAAAGTCCATATGGGAGCGTTTTTGTGTTCTATTAATGATGCTATGTGGGATGTTATTGAGGTTGGTTGGACTAGGCCGGAGGCTGCCAAATCCACTTAGGATAAGATAGCTCTTGCGGTGACTAATGCTAACAATAAAGCCTTGAATGGTATTTTCTGTGGTGTCTCTCCAAAAGAATTTCACAGGATTTCACATATCACCATTGCTAAGGAAGCATGGGAAATTCTAGAGACAACTTATGAGGTGACTAAAAAGGTAAAGGACACCAAACTTCAGATGCTGACCACTCGCTTTGAGGTGCTAAAGATGAGTGAGGATGAGTCTTTTGACTCTTTTTACAGTAAGCTGAACGAGGTGGTCGTCGGCAAATTTAACTTGGGAGAAAAGACGGAGGATTCTAAAATTATAAGGAAGATCCTTCGGTCACTACTAGAAAGTTTCCGTGCCAAAGTAACGGCCATTGAAGAGAGCAAAGATCTTGACGACATCAAGGTTCAAGAGTTGGTTGGTTCATTACAAACGTATGAATTGTCGCTGCCCACACAGAAGAAGAGCAAATCTCTTGCTCTTAAAACAATTGATGAAAGGGTAGCATCTTATGACCCTTCGAAAGAGGATATAGTAGATAAAGATGTGGCGTACCATGTAAAGAACTTCTGGAAATTCTTGAAACTCAAGAACGGTGGGAAATTTGGCGATAAAGGAAAATTTCAGAGTTCCGGGAAGGAGAAGAAAGAATTCCGAAGAAAAGATGACAGAGATTCCCAATCTTCTCAAGGGATCACATGTTTTGAGTGTAATGGATATGGACACTTCAAAAGGAATGTCCCAACTATTTGAAGTCGAAAGGAAAGGTTTATGCTACTACTTTACATGACTCGGATTCAACAAACTCTGACTCTGAAGAGAGCTATGACGGAGAAGGAAATTACTCCGCATTCATGACCCTTGCACATGTGGAATCCTCGGATGATTTGGGTTCACTTGTGAAGGAGCTTGGCGATCATTCTGATTTGGAGTCTATTGGGGTTGTTAAAGAATCAGAGGCTGAAGAAGATGAAGATTCATCTGGTCTTCAAGAGAATTATGCCTTACTTCTTAAGAAATCGGGTGAGTATGCAAAGGTGGCAAAGGCGGCTATGAAGAAGATGAAGAGAGCTGAGGAAGATTACAAAAGTTTGCTGGTACGATACAAGGAGGCAAAGTGTGAAATTAAAGCATTTAATGGTGAGCTATCAGAAGCTTACACAAAAGTAAGATTTCTTGAGCAAGAGGTAGCGCAAGCTCATGCCAAGATAGATAGGGTCTCCTCCAAGAAGCTAGATGATGTTATTTCATCTCGGAAACATGCCTCAGACAAGTCCGGATTGGGATATACCGGAGGGAGTAGCTCATTAGCCAATGTCACCAAAAAAGTGAAGTTTGTGAAGGCCAAAGAGACGGCTGTGGATAAGCCTATTCCTAAGAAAGTTAAGACTAAGAGGAAGAAGAATGTGAATGATCAACAGGTGTTTAACAAGTCTCGTAATCAATCAGAAGCCAGATTTGGAGCTAAAGGAAGATCACTTCCAAGATCACAACAGGGTCCTAGAACGAACTATCTTTGTCACTATTGCGGATTGCAAGGACATACTAGACCCAACTGTCACAAGCTGAGAGCATTGAACAATGCAAGCACTCCTTGATCAAGAGGAAGAAGAAATGACAAGAGGTCTTGGGGTGGTGAGCAACCAAGAAGTCAAAACTGTGATCCAGGAATAATGGACGTTATGAAGATGATCGGTGCCTTCATCAATTGCTTGGAAAGCTTCACAAAAAGGTTTGAAAATCCTAACTCTCGTACCCAATCCGTCAAGGAAATCACCCCAAACGCACGTGATGTGTGGGTGACGAAGGGTACTCATGCATAAGCATTACAACATGTCCATGCATTAATACTTCCCATGATTGTGAATATGCTTGGTTGTGTGCTTCTTGCAAGTTTTTAGGTTGTTATTTTGTTTGTGTGTTTGTCTTTGGTTCAAATGTTTCTACATTGTTATGTAAGTTGCTTTTGTTATTTTACTGTTTTTGTGTCAAAAATCCAAAAACACATAAAAAGTAGAAAATCCTAAAATGTTTGATCATTTTTATTGAGTCTTGTCTCAAAGCAAGTTTTGCCTTGTACCTTTGTACTAATGGCTTTGTGCATTTAACGAGCTTAGCTTGTCTCTTATGCACTCATATCTTTATGTAATAGTTATGAAGATAGAACTACATAAATTAGCAAGTTTTTTAAGAGTTCATAATAGTAGTTAGACTTAAGTACTTTTTGTGTAATAGTTAAGGAGATTGTTGTTTTATTCTTCTCTCATAATTATGCTTGTGGTTTTATCACAAATTTCCAAAGGGGGAGGTTGTTAGGATCATATTTACTATGTAATTGGCTAATCTTTTGACAAAACGCACTTTACTTATAATTTGGTAGATCTAAGATGGGTTTAATATATTAATAAGTATGTTGATAAAACATATCAAGTGGTATCTTTAAAGTCATATAGATTGATCCAAGACACAAGTGAAGAAAAACTAATTCATTAAGTCTCAAAAAAAGCTTGACAGATACTACTATTGAGGTTAAATGAAGAAGCTTGACGCAAGCTCAATCTATTGAGAATTACGATTTCAAAATTTTCAGATTTGAAATTTAGCTCATGCTGTCTTATTTGATTAGGGTTTCTTTTCTCACATCCCTAGCCATATATAAGGCAGATTTTAAAAGCTATCATACATGGATACAAAAACCTAGAACTCATATACTCTATGCAAAGCTACTGCATTTGTGCACTATAGGGTTTTGTAACCAAGTGCTTTCTAATCTTCATCGTTTATGAAGTGATGAACTTTGCAACCAACAACAATCATTCAAGTTGCTGGAATTAGTCACATATTGGGATCCGTGCAAAGAAGTTAGTCATGGATTGAAATTTTGTGCAACAAAGGAAAGAAAGCTATTACAAAATCAAGTCCAATTGGGTATTAAAGCAAAGATTCAACTATAGGTTGGTATTTTTGGATAGGCTAGGGTAGTGGTAAGATTTCTCATACTTGTAACCGCTTGATTATTGATTAGTGGATTCTTAGGAGTGGTGACCTCAAATTTACCTGGTGGAATTTTTGTTTTACGGAAGGTTTTTCCTATTTGTCCACAAATTATTATGTCAATTTATTTTCCACCACATATTAGTTATTTAGTGATTTGTTAGTGCCTCCACAATTTACTTATAATATATATATATATATATATATATAAAACTGAAGCCTCTGCTGGCACCACAATTTTCCACATTAGCATCATTTAAATAAATAAATAACTAAAAACAAAAATTCTGATTTTTTTCCTCTAAAACCCGATAATACATAAAGTGATAAAACCCAATAATACAAACCCAATTCTCTTCAAGCCAATTCCAAGTTTCTAAAAAACCTAAAAAAACACACGGCCGACTCCAAGTTTCTAAAAAACCTAAAAAAACACACGATGAAACCTTCAACTACCTCCTTCCTTCTCTCTCACTCCAATCTCTATCTTTCTCTATCGGCACCACAATTTTCCACATTAGCATCATTTAAATAAATAAAAACAAAAATTCTGATTTTTTTCCTCTAAAACCCGATAATACATAAAGTGATAAAACCCAATAATACAAACCCAATTCTCTTCAAGCCAATTCCAAGTTTCTAAAAAACCTAAAAAAACACACGGCCGACTCCAAGTTTCTAAAAAACCTAAAAAAACACACGTTGAAACCTTCAACTACCTCCTTCCTTCTCTCTCACTCCAATCTCTATCTTTCTCTATCTCCAATGAGACCTAGAAAACTTATATGTTTGTTTTTAGACCCCTTAAAACACAATCGAATTAACCTAGTTAACAAGCCAAGTTATTACTTAGTCCAAATTCCAAATCTAGGTTATCATAATCAAACAATAATATCATGCATAGCAGCGGAAAAATAAATAACACAAAGTTATGATAACCCAGGAAAACCAAACAGGTAAAAAACCTGGGGAGGATTTAACTTAGCTATCCTCAAGGTAAACTTGAATCCACTATAGAAAGAATCGAAGTTTTACAATAGAACTTAGACCACTAATATTCTATTGCTACTCACCAGTAAAAAACTTACTAACATGACCACGTGCAAGCTCCGAGACCACGGACTCTTTCTTTCTTGGATTCTCCAGCAAGTACAAGCACACCCGCTTGTGTATCTTTAAGTTCTCATGGAAGTAATTGAATGATCATCAAGTTCTTGAAGAAATCTCCTTCTTGATAATCCTAAGCTTGTGTGAAGGAAAGCTCCTCTCAAATCTCACAAGAGATTCACACAAACAGTAATATGAGCAACAACTAAGACGTGGCTAGGGTTTGCCTTATATACCTAGGGTAAAACATAAAACCCTAAACGTTTTAATGAGCTAGGGCTGAGTTGGAATTCTACAGAAAAAAACATTCTACCCAATATTCGATGGATTGAGTCTAAGCTTCGATCGATCGAGCCAGGCCGAAAGTCACTAATACTTTCTGCAGCCACTCGATTCCAACTTTACATAAGCGCACACACTTTGAGCAAGTCTAAACAAAGACTAACAACTGTTTTGATCATAGTTTGCCAACATTACACATTAGAGTTCTAAATATATTAGTTCTTAAGTCTTTAAAACCTAACATTATAAATCAACCTATGGAAGAGTGAAAAAAAGTTTGCAAAGCTGTGATCCTTGAACAAATAACATTCTTGGATGACAAAGCAGTCTTTTTATTCAATTGGTGATAAGAACACATATTTCTCTCATAAAAATTTATCTGCCGTTTTTGTCCGTGCTTTGTGCATAAAGTCTATGATCTGCTACTGGTATGGTATTTTCTGTCCATACCAATTTATATATCTTCTTTTGCCGCAACACAATGTTATCTTTACAACTTCTTTCTCTTCAAAATTTATTAGGGTTCTACTATATTCCAAAATATCTTAGATGAAGGTGGCTCATGCGTGGCCTGGAAAGTAGGGACATGTCTAATTCTATCGTTCTATGGCTACACAATTTATTTATTTGATTTTAACCAAATTTTAGCAACGTGTTTCTCTATAAATAAATAAATAAATAAAAACTATATTTTACCACTATGCACCTTCTGTTATACATTTTTCTCTTATGAGTGTTCGAAAGAAGATTGCAATGACCATTAAGGAGCTCTTTGAGATGGATTTGCTGGACTAATTGTGGTGTTCATCGGTTGCAGTAAGGTTATAACCTTATGCCCAATTCTTTTGTTGTATGTATTGAATATAAATTGGATTTTTTGGATTAAGCGTATATCAGATTTAGGGATTAGGTTTGCACAACATAATTAGGGGAATGATCAATTCAATTTTACTTTGAATTAAATTACATATTTTCATTCATTTTTAAGTCATTATACCATCAATCAAAATAAATATATGTAATTTTTTTCGTTCTTTGCTTTCTTTCTTTCTTTCTTTCTTTCTTTTATTTATTTATTTTTTATATCTTTCATCCTAATATGTCAATAAGTTTTTAATTTCTAGATTACATTATTCTAATTTTTTTTTTTTTTTAAGTTCCTCTATTTCAGCACCTGTACATCAATCAAGTTCTATTTCTTGGCTATATCTGTTAGGTATTTGACAAAAGGCAAGAGAACTATTGTACATATATTGGAATAATAGAATAAATGAACTGGCATAAACTATTTGATGATGGCCCATGGTCACTAAGTTGCATCTTGCTATTCAATGTGTCATTAAGTCATGTATTTCTGTTTTATAACTTATATTCATGGGTGTGTATTTTTGCTATATGAAAAATGGGTTGTGATGATGGGGTGAATTGACTTGATAGTATTTTTGAAGACTAGGTTTGATTACTGATGTGTGGATTTCTGTTACCTAATTTTTTGATTCTTTGCTGGTAGATGGGTGCTTTAATGAAAATATGTTGGATTGCTTTAATTGGAAATACATACCTATGCAAATATTTATGTGTACCGTTTCAAGTCCACCTTTTATTATTTATAAGGCTTAACCCTGACAAACTTTAGTAGTTTTGGAAATCCTTTGACATTTTTGGCAGTTATAAATAAAAAGTTAAGTTCTTTCTCAATCTAACATTCTAATCTATTTAGATTTTTATCATTTTGGGCGTGTTATTGATGGTTGATATATAGGACAATTTGTTTGGTTTGTTATCTGCTCATCCTGTAACTCCCTTGATATCCTTGCTCCAGGAGGTTTAAAACAGCGCAAGAAAGCTTGGCGAGCTAATACTTTTAGAGTTACTTCCTTTCCAATCGAGTCTAAAATCTTAACAATTTATGCTAGGTTTGTTAATTCTGCTTCCAACAATCTCCCTCTACGTTCTTGATATTTGGTTCTTCATTTTGTGAATTTTAATTATTTTTATTTTGCTTCGTTCTTCTCTCTTCAAATATTACGATTATTTGCTGGTGAAGGCTACTTTTGAATCAATTTGTATCTATCCTAATGGTGTATATATTGAGAATTTTAATAATAATGGCATGGAAGATTTTGATAAAGTCATGAATCTTAACTTTTGTTGAGGGCTGCAAAAGTTGGAAATGAAAATTCTAGAATTTTGCTTTTGTCTGCATAGTTTTGCAAGGCAGGTTGCTTATGATGGCTGAGCTTTAGTTGTAGAGTAGAGAGAAGAATGAAGCAATCCAAGAGAGACTCTTTGTGATACAGTGTAGAGTCAACAACAATATGCCTTCACCTGTTTTCTCATATTTAATATGACAACTTAAACAAGTCTTATGAAGAAGGTTATTTTTATTAATAAAATATAGTTAGTGAAGCTGCCCCCAGCAATTTAATAAGATTTTGTTGTTGATTTACAAAACTCTTTGAATATTATGATCATTTGTTATTAGTGCATGTCATATATTTTACTTTCTGTTAGTGTTTCTTTTAAATGTGATATGTAATCTTTTGATTTGAAATTTTACCCTTTTTGTTGTGAATGCAATAACCAGTGATAGAACATCATATTTTTTTTTCATCTACCCAAATTGTAAATCACAACAACAAAAAGTATATAAGCTTCTGCCTAGAATGAACATTGTAAATTGCTTCAAATGAGCAATAATTTGCTTTGTTGGCAGATTAAGAAATACGTGACAAAGTCACTACACACACACGCACACGCACACACACATCTACCTTGGTTGACCAGCTCAAATCCTAATGAAATTTGTATATTCTTTTTTGTGTGAGTCATTCCTTAAAATCCAAAGCGAAAAGGTCCATTTACACACACACACACACACACACACCTACCTTAGTTGTCCAGCTCAAATCCTAATGAAATTTGTATATTCCTTTTTATATGAGTTATTCCTTAAAATCCAAAGTGAAAATGTCCATTTAAGTTAGATTTCTCTCAACCCAACAAAAAATGCATTTAATTTGATTAAAAAAAATATTTAGTATTTCTAAGAACTTTTTCACGTATTGCACAAATTAATGACTAATTTACTCTAATTTATCAATTTGAATAATTAAATTAATTAACCGGAGTTTAGTTATCTTTAACCCAGCACTCAGCGCTCACCACCCAATTCCTTTGCCAGCCTTTCTGTCACATCTTAGTGACAAACTACAAAAAAGGTGACATATACGAAGGGAGTAACGTGGAAATTCTTGTCCACAACAACTTTTAGATATTTCAAAGAGCAGCGACTTGCTTGAGTCAATGCATGACTTTCTATGTTATAGTCTTTGCTCATCATAGTGGGTTTCACTCTAACTTATTGGCTACTGCCTACTAGCTCAAAGAACAGAAAGCAATGGACATCTCTGCTTTTGTGTTTTTGAGTTCCAGTTTCTCTCTTTTCTACGTTTTATTCTCACATGCCGCTGACAACATTACTCAATCCCAAACCCTAAGTGATATTGAGGGCACAACCTTGGTTTCTAAAGATGGAGGCTTTGTTCTGGGGTTCTTCAGTCCAGGTGATTCCCCTAACCGTTACTTGGGAATTTGGTACAACAATATTCCAATTAAAACGGTTGTTTGGGTAGCAAACCGGCGCAATCCAATCACAGACTCGTCTGGCGTGTTGATGGTAAACAGTTCAGGTAGTCTTGTTCTTCTCAACCAAAATTCGACTGTTGCTTGGTCAGCAAATTCAACAAAAGAGGCCGGGAATTCAATAGTACAGCTTTTAGATTCAGGAAATCTAGTACTAAGAAAAGATAATGATGAAAACCCAGAAAATTATTTGTGGCAAAGCTATGACTATCCTTCTGATACGTGGCTACCAGGGATGAAGCTTGGATGGGACTTAAGGACTGGTCTTGAAAGGCGCCTAACTGCATGGAAGAGTCCAGATGACCCCTCCCCAGGAGAACTGAGTTGGGGGATTGAACTTCATAATTACCCTGAGATTGTCATGAAGAAAGGCTCCAAGATGTACTTCCGGACTGGCCCATGGAATGGCCTTTTTTTCAGTGGTGCACCAGAGATAAGGGCCACCCCGGTTTACAGCTTCAGTTTTGTCTCCAACAAGGACGAGGTATACTTCATATTCGACATGAGTCAGCATTCTGTAAAATCAAGAGCAGTTTTGAACCAAACTCGGTATGAGCGCTACATATGGGTCGATGGAAAATGGAGACTGTACCATCATTTTCCAAGAGACGAATGTGACACTTACAATTTATGTGGTGTTTATGGAAATTGTATCATTGGTGAGTCACCTAAGTGTCAATGTATACGAGGATTCAAGCCGAAGTCAACGGAAACATGGAATCCAGAGGAGTGGTCTAAAGGATGTGTACGCAGTACGCAATTGAGCTGCCAGGATAAAGACAAAATTGGGTTTGATAAATTTGTTGGGTACAAATTGCCAGATACTACGTATTCTTGGGTGAACCAAAGTATGAATCTCGAGGAATGCAGAGTCAAATGCTTGAACAACTGTACCTGCATGGCTTACTCAACCTCAGATATCAGAGATGGAGGAAGTGGCTGCGTCATCTGGTATGGGGATCTAATTGATATTAAACCGACTGCAGCTTATAGGCAGGATGTATATATTCGAATGCCTGCTTCAGGGCAAGGTAAGGGCCTATAGTCTTCATTGCTGTACCTAAAATATTTTTGCTTTTCTGTTGCAAATCCAACCATTCGTATATTGATCGATGTGCCATCAAATCTCCTGTAGTGTAACTTATTCGTATATTGATGTGCAATCCAAACTAAGATCTTTGTTTCCATCTGTTTTATTGCAAATTCAACTATGACGTAGTTAAAGGCAAGCAGAAGATGAAGGTGATAGTAATAGTTGTGGTTGCCATTGCCTCTGTTTTTGGGGTGCTCTGGATTCTTTACTGCCTTTGCAAAATGACAAGCTTGAGAGGTAATATTACTCTCTCTTACTCACTTCGGAAAAGATATCGAAAGATTGTGTAATTTAACTTCTAGAATCGTACAGAGCAGCTAGTAACATGTTGAACAATAAAAATTGTGATATATTGCCATTTGATCTTAATATAAAATCATGCTTAAGGAAGAAAATTTGCATAAGTTAATTGAAAGAATTACGCAAGTCAATTAAACAATGTCACTAGATCACGATTGTGAGCAAACTTGAAATACTTGTAGTACTTATAGCAATTTCAACATGGTGTACACATCAATGCTAATATTTAACAAGAAGAATATGGTTGTTAAGTAAAAATTTTATGTAATTTATCTGATGGGAAAAAAAGGGGGTTAATTTATGTACTCACTTAAGCAGTAAACAAGGCCAGCTCAAGCAGGTAAATACATACAGGCTCATGTGGTTCATTAAAGCTTGCTCAAGTTAGGCCTGGCCTAACTTGAGCTTGAGGCTCACTCTAGTGAGAATCGCAAAAACATAATCGAAATCCTGTTAAGATTAGAATTTTAACCCTACATGTAAACACCTACTAAAATGAGTCTGATGTTAAAGTGGCAAAAAGTAAGCACTTTTTGAGAAGCAGGAAGTCATTAACACTTTTAGGTTTCGTTTGATTAGGGGATAGAAAATGAGGAGTGGGATGGAAAAAGCTGGAAGATAGAAGATATTTTAATTTTCTCTCATGCTGTTTGGTTATTGGGATGGAAAAGTGATGCGACAGAAAATTCATTTATTTTGTTGAGAAGAAAAACAAGAGGATAGAAAGTGTAGTGTGTATATATTTTCTCCCATACCCCTAGTACATAATATAAGAAATAATTTCTTTATAATCATTAAAAAAAAAATTTACTTATTATCAATTAAAATTTTAAAAATAACATTTTATAAAAATTAACATAGTTCATATTATATTTTTCTTTCTGTGTTATATATATATTGCTAGGGTCATATATTTTGGTATTGTCAAACCATGCCAAATTAATTATGTGTCTTTTATTGAGTTTTGATGTGTCTTAAATTTGTAATTGAAGACCAAGTTGAAGACACAAAGTTTGCCCAAGAAAAACTCAAGAAAAACACATTTTCAACATGTACCTCGATAGCAATCTCGATACCTCTCAATGGCAGTCTCGATTCTACCTAGATACCACTCGATAGAAGCTCAAAACCTACTACCTCCTAGATAGCAATCTTGATACCTCCTCGATGCTTCGAGTGTCGCGAATTAGCAAAAATCAGCAACACAAAAAAGATTATAACTTATTCGTTTGAAGCCCAAATTGAGATCAGTTTAAACCGATATTTAAAGGACATCACAAGCCATCTATTAGAAGGCTTTTTAGAGAGAGAGAGAGAGAGAGAGATATACTCTATTTATGTGGCTAGGTTTTCGTAACCAAGTTTTCTCTATTTCACTAAACCAAGGCGTTTCAAAGTAGATTTGAAGTTTCCATTTGTGAAGAAGCTGAAGTCATAGCAACCACCACATACTTGCACTGTGAAGAAAACCTTCAAGAGGTTCTTGAAGTCAGCTGGAGATTCCAATTGTGATTGTGGGTGAAGTGTTAATATATTGTAGAGTTCAGAGGTTCTAAAGCGGTAGAAAGTTTCTACTATAAGTTCATCTACTGGTTGTAGAGTCTAGGAATAAAGGTTCTATACTAGATCTTAAAACTTATCTTTATTATAGTTAAATGCTTCTTGGAAAGGTTTCCCCTTAGATTTTTTTACTATGAAACTAGTTTGTTTCATTAGTTTTCTTAAGTCATCATATCTTGTCTTATTTACTATTCCGTTGTGCATGATTTTGACTTACTATTGATGTTTGTTTTTTTGAACAAGGTTCATTAATAATAGATATAATTAACAACTTAGATTTAAAATTTATTAATTCTATCAACCGATGTCTAAATTTTCCGATATATATATATATACATACATATATGAATGATTAAAGATGAAAACCACCATTTGGTTAAAAGAAAAAAATAACCACCATCGATTCAAAAAAGAAAAAGGGGAAATCCACAATTTGATTAAAAGAGAAAAAACACTTTAAAATAGAAAGAAAAAAAGGAACATGAATAAGAACAACGTTAAGCACACAACCACAATGGAGAGAGGGCAGATTTAGTATTTTCTCATCTACCACTCTCCTCTCCATTTTCTCTCCTAAAATCACCCCAAATTTGGGAGAAAAGATTATGGTGGTCCCAAGGAGAAAATACCTCCACCAAAATCTCTTCAAATTTTCACCCTTACCAAACAAACCAAAAACCCATTTTTTCTCATATTTTTTCTCCCCCATTTTCTATTCTCCCTATTTTCACCCAACTAAACACACTGTTAGATAGAAAACTCATGTCTTTCATCCCATGAGCTTTCATGAGAAATCCTTTAGTTCTATAAAATGCTTGTGATTCAAAGTTTGAAATCTCAAGAGTCTCTCTTCCAGTTAGTTCACTTTAGATCAAATCTTTAAGGAAGCACCTTAGAGTGTGCCAAAGTTTCTAGTTTGTTCATGCAGATGTGTCATTTATGAAGGGATCCATAGAAGAATAAGTTAAAAGTTCCAAACTAGTTGTGGTCGTAAGAGTGAGTTATCTCCAGAAACTACATAGTATAAGTATAACAAATTGTAAAACTTCTCTGGTAATTCATTTTCTTAGTTAGAATAGATTACCCTTAGTAAAAGTTATTCTTGTAGTGATTTACCCTTTTTGTGACTTCTCCATCGTTTTTCCACATTATTAGCATATCGTGTGTCTCATGCTTTTATCATTTTTATTATTCTACAACAAGGCTTGGCGACTTGTTGTTTGTTGGAACACAATATTGAAATTTTGGATCATATAATTGATTTAATTTGAAATTAAATAATAATTTTGCTATATAATAATTTCTCATAGGACTAAACTGAATTTAATAGTTGTCATATTTTAGTTTCTTTTATATAATGTATAGACCATCTTGCTCTTATCAGATAAAATGGAGAACAATGTTATGATAGACCAGAACATTGAAGGCCAAAGTGAAGACTTAGAGGTCCCATTCTTCAGCCTAGCTACCATAGCCACCGCCACTAACAACTTTTCAATCAATAACAAGCTCGGTGAAGGGGGTTTTGGACTCGTATACAAGGTAAACTCACAAGTTGATTTATAAAGACCAGACCATAGGAAACGCAGCTCTCATCATATTCAATATCAATAATATATACTAATAAATGAGAATTTCCAGGGTACACTTACAGATGGACAGGAAATTGCTGTGAAAAGGCTTTCACAAAGTTCTGGACAAGGATTGAATGAGTTTAAAAATGAAGTTACGTTGATTGCCAAATTGCAGCACCGTAATCTTGTTAGGCTTTTAGGCTATTGCATCGAAGGACATGAGACAATCCTAATCTATGAATACATGCCCAACGGAAGCTTAGACTCCTTCATTTTTGGTTTGAACTTCTCAAAAACTTAATAATTCTTTGCCAAATTTCATGTATTGTTTTTTAGGAAAAAGTTCCTCCAAACCAATTTAGAGAAAATATCTACTACATGGCAACTTTAAAATCTACCCTTGTGTACTTTTTGTCACATAATCTACTTAACTGTCATATATCTTTTCCAAATTATTTAATGAATTATGCAAATTAATGCATGTGGAGGACATTTTCCTAACCCAGTTTGTAGGAAAAATTTGTTCATTTTTTATTCTTATTTAAATAAATTCCAATTTCTTGTTTTATTGTTTAAGTTGCACTTAGTATAAACATGAACGAGAAACTTGCCAGATCAAACAAGAGCTGGAGTTTTGGGTTGGTCTAAGCGCTTCAACATTATTTGTGGGATTGCACGAGGGCTTCTTTATCTTCATGAAGATTCTAGACTGAGGATCATACATAGAGATCTCAAAGCAAGTAATGTTTTACTTGATAGTAATATGAATCCAAAAATTTCTGACTTCGGTATGGCTAGAATCTTTGGTGGAGACCAGACCGAAGGAAATACAAAAAGAGTAGTTGGAACCTAGTAAGTATTCTTAACATGCTATATTATCAACTTTTTTTTTCCTAATCAAAGTGTTTCATTCTTAATATGTTTTGCAGTGGTTATATGGCACCTGAATATGCCATTGATGGTCTATTTTCAGTAAAATCTGATGTATTTAGCTTTGGAATATTGTTGTTGGAGATATTAAGTGGAAAGAAAAATCGAGGATCTTTCCATCCAAGCCATGGTCAAAACCTTGTTGGAAATGTGAGTTATCAAAACAGTTAACTCTCCATTTCATAGATAATGATATGAATAATGACAAAAAATTTATAAATGTTTTAGGCATGGAAATTGTGGAAAGAAGGCAAGCCTTTAGAACTTATTGATACTTGCTTAGAGGACTCTTGCATCTTATTGGAGATTGTACGTTGCTTGCGGATTAGTTTCTTATGTTTGCAACAACATCCTGAGGATCGGCCTAACATGTCATCTGTGGTTATGATGCTGCATGGTGAGAGTTCATTACCTGAACCTAAAGAGCCTGCTTCTTTTGTAGGAAAAAAATCATCTTCATCAAGCAAGAACCAATCATCCTCAACCAATGAAATTACTATTACACTATTAGAGGCTCGATAGCCAAACTTCATATTAATTTTATAATTGCATATCTAATAATTGATATTTCTATAGTACATTTTGTAAGTTAAACATAGTTTTATTTCCTAAGTTTGTAACATCAGTCTTATTAGAACGTTAAAGGCTTAAAATGGCTTCTTCAATAACAAAAAAGTTTGAGGCTACTTATAATCTATTTAACCAGTTTCTTAATTACGAAAAAAAGTAGCTCTAATGAGACTTCAAGTTCTCATTCGAAAATTTCTCAGCTTGAAATAGTTATCTAAAACCAACAAGTTATTTATTGGCTTGTAAGCAAGCAATCAAGATAAAATTTGTTGTTTGCTTATTGCTTTATGTTGTTTCTGAGATATTGCATTATCAAATTCATAGGGTTCAAAGAAATTTTAGGAAACTAATGACAACATGTCAAAGTTAGTTTGTGTCAATAAAACTATAATAGGGTTTAGGGCACGTCAAAGGCTCCTCAAGGACAACGAAGTTTCGATATGCTTAAATTTTAAAAGTTGATATTTTTTTTCGATTGATATCTTTTCCATGATAATAAATTTTCAATTGGTTTTCATTTCCTACTGTAGCATTTTAATGTTGCATTTGTAATTTACAATCGTTCTTATGTCATGTAATTATTCATATTAGTTAATGAAGCATTAATCTACTTTAATCATAGTTACTTTGTGAATTTGTGAACTTTATAACTTTTGCTATGATGAATATTATATTCTCCCATTCAGTAAGAAAGAAACATAGCCCTAGCTAATTTATTTTAACCAACTATAAGAAACATAGCCCCAGCTAATTTATTTTAACCAACTATAGGATAATTGGACAAGTGACATAAACTCCTTATGTCCCTCCCTCTCCCTTTATTTTTTAGGTTAGGAAACCTAGGCAGCACACGTCTCATGGCGTGCCTCAACATCTGCATGCTTCTGGCATCAGCCTGTAGGCTTTCCATTCAGCCCGTCTTGAAACACGAACCAAGGAGTTTGACATGTGTGTGAGTCAACGGGCCAATAAACCCACAACGCACAAGGAAGCTGATTGGTAGGATCTCCCTAAGGGTTGCACCACCGACCGACCTTTAAGAAGGGTTTGTGTGAGAGCATACCTATTAGGTTTTAATGGAAAGTAGATATTTAAGCCTTCAAAATAAACACAAATTTGACTGTTTTTGGATTTACAAAGAATGAAACATAGCTTGGGCTGTCCATGGGTCAGGTCGGATTAGGATTAGGATTAACCACACCTAACCTAACTGGATCAATCGGGTGAATAGAAAATGGACCCACTGCCGACCTAATATTCAAGTCAGACCTAGTGGCTCAAGTCATTGGTTGAGTGGGTCAGAGTTGTCAGGTGATTCTGTATTTGAAGATCAAAAACTCAAAAGAAATAAAACCCAAAGAACATAAACCTAAACAACTTACAACTACAATCGAAAGTTAAAGAAATCAAACAACACGAGAAATACAACAAACCCAAATCTGAGACTAAAACCAAATAGGACCAAAAATAACAAAAACCCATATCTGTGACTAAAATGAAAAGAGAGAGAGAGAGAGAGAGAGAGAAGACTCAACCGACACCACCACCACATCCATCACAAGATCAATACATCCACCATTAGATTGAACAAGATAAGAGCCCTAGAGGAAGCTTTACTACAAGAGAGTGGGGTTTGAGTGAAATTTAACCAAAAATGGTAAGTGCAACGACAACTGTGAATCAGAAATAGTGGCAATAGGGAAAACTTAGCTACGAACGCTAGAGTTAGGGGTGTTGGACCGTGAGTTATGACATTTCACCTCAAAATCAATTAGTGATAAGGAAGACACACTCAAATCCTTTATGGAATTTGACATTGCTTACCACGGGTCTGTTTTTAGAGAGGTCATAAGAAGTCGAATTGTGGTCCCCCCCAACAATCCCTCCCTTACAATGACACTCCTGTGACTCGAACCCGTGACCTTAGCTCTAATACCATTTTTCAAATTGGGAGTTGTGCCATGCCACCTCAAAATTAATTGATGTTGAGGAAGACAAACTCAAATTTTTTATGGCATTTGACATCACACTCCGCGTGCCTATTTTTAGAGTTGTTGTAGGGATTAAATTTTGGTCCCCCCAACAAGGGATTTAAGAGAGAGAGAGAGAGAGAGAGAGAGAGAGAGAGAGAGAGAGAGAGAGAGAGAGAGAGAGAGAGAGAGAGAGAGAGATTTTGGAGAGAGAAAGAGCGTTGAAAACTCCAAAAATAAGGGGCTTCTAGTCTTAATATTATGAAAGTATAATCTTGTTAAGTTATGATTTTTCTCATAACATTAGTGTTGGCTTATTCCACGACAAAAAGTGTTGTAATTGTTTTAATTTTGTTCCTTGTATTTTGTGAGATTTTACTATATTGGGTTTAGAATTAAGTTGGTGAAGAATCGAGCATGAATTGAAGAACAAATGGGTTTCACGAGAAGCTCGTGAGAAGCTAACTCGCGAAAGAGCCATGTGAAAAGCACATGCTAGAAGCTAAAGAGTCATGCCAAGCTGTCGTTTTCGCGAGTGTCTCGCGAGTAAGGCCTTCCCGCGAGATATTCATGAAACTCTCTGCCTGGAGGATTTTTAAGTGTGACTTTCTTACCCTTTACCCATATTATATATACCCTCATTACCCATAAAAGTATGAGAGGCCATTCAGAGAGAAAAAACCCTAGATAGATTTTCTACAACACACCAAGGTTTCTAAATGCTGAAATACAAGCAAATTTGCCACGAAATAAAGCCATCAAGATGGTTGATTAAATTCAACCTTACACTTTTCTTTAGCCATCACTTGTGCTTCTTCTTTTGTTACTGTCTTTTCCTCTTCTTCCACATCATTCTCTTCTTTTGAATCTTCCTGGGCCACACAGCATATCAGGGTCCTATGTTGGGGCCCTCCTCTAAGACCCGTTTGTGCACTACAAGTGGGCCCCACGCACCTTTGTAATTTGTATATTGTTTTGCCGTCAGATGTTTTAACCCTGACGTAGCGAAGCAAACTACCTAATTTCAAGGTTGGCGCCTCCTTCCTCTTCCTTTTTTGTGCCAGCAACTCTCTCAAATTAGGTTTTGTATAATTTTTAACATCTTCCAACTAGGAACAAAGGTGCCCAATGGCTTGGACATCAAGCCTTCCCTCGACAGTGCCCATTAATCATAAAACATGATCTCCACCAAATGGGCTTCTGCTTGCTCGAAAGGAGATAGGTTTGCTACAATCTATATCATTCTACCATGGAGTCTCCCTTTCACACACTGGTGGTACATTGATGGGATAAGACGATGCTTATGCCACCCTCGGCGTCCCAATAGTACGTGGTATGAGACCTCTATCTTTACTACATGGAAGCGGGCCAAGGAGGCTATTGGGCTTACTTTTAGCCAAAGTTGTATGTATACAATCATGTACTCACCTTTTCCCTCAAACCCTATTACTTCCATAGGGTATCCTTGAATCTTGTTTTTCGGTATCCTTGCTGCTTGCAACGTGCTGAGTGAGATGAGTTTTACCAAAACACCTGTGTCCATTAGGGCTCGCTTAACTGGAATCTGATTTATAAAGGTTGCCAAATAGAAAGGTCTTCTATGATTTGGGAAGCCTACCTCTATGTTCTTATCACTAAAAGCAATTTCGTTGGTATCTTCTGAGTTTCTGTAGTAAAGCATTTGACTCCTACTCCCAAGGCAATGCTTACCAAAGCCTTTGTGCTATTCATCGCTTGTTGGTCATTAACTCTAGCTGGTCGAATAGATTTTTGAACTAGGGACTCTTCTACAGAATCGTGATGGCTCCCATTGGCAACAAGGGTCTCTCATCTTCCTCCTCGCCTGGATTAGTGCAAATAACTACCGCTATTACCCCTTTCCCCTTGTGGTTAAGGAGTGGATTTCTCTAAACTTCTGTCCGAGTCAACTCGAGATTCCCTTCTTTGATCCTGCGATGGACCAATTTGCAGAGTACCTAGCATTTTGCGATAGTGTGCTGCACATAGTTGTGCAGCCGGTAGAAACACGGTTCCCTCCACTCATCTTCAATGGGAACCTTGGAAATGTGATTGGGCTTGAAGACTCCATCTGCAATTGACTTGTCCAAGAGTACATCTAACTCCTTTAGTGTGCATGGTATGGGTGGAGGGCTCTCATACTCCCTTCCATCTAACTTCTTTCTCTTCTCGCTAGTGGACACTGTCATGGCTTATAGGGTGGATTTTCGATCCTTTGGTCTTTATGAGCTAAGCCTAACTTAAATCCCCAAATTTTCAAGTATGGATCAATACTCCATGATCATGTTTCCCATACACATCTCCACTAGTGTCCATTCTTCGTAATGGTAATAGCAGTCAAGGGATATGTCTATAACCTCTTGATGTACTCCATAAGATCTTCGCCATTCCTTTGTTTGGTGCCTTGCAAGGCTGCAAGTGTTACTATTTCTTCTCCACGAAAGTATTTGCTGCAAAAAACATCTACCATGTCATCCCACGTAGGGATGGATCCTGGCTTTAAGCCAATATACCAAATGCATGCACAATCACACAAGGATTTTGAGAACAATCCCAAGCACAAGTCCTCGTCTACTACGTAAAGGCCCAAGGTGTCTACAAATTTGCTCACATGCTTAATAGTACTCTCTTTTTTTCCATCATACTGAGAAAAAGATGAGGGCTCATATCTATCAAGATATGGCTTGCTAAGCAGTCTCATTGTGTATGGCGACCTCCATAAGTAAAATCTCTTCTTGGGCACTTTGGCATTTTCTCGTTCTAGTAATACCGCTATGTTAGCCATTGTTACAAAGCACTATTCTGCATTCTGAGAGCTGCCACCCTCAGGGGTTTCTTCCTTGCCCGCTACATTCTTAGGGTCGTGTTGACTACCCTTCTCTTTAGTCTTGATAGGCCAAGAATGTATTGACCTATTTTGGTAACTTAATCAAATTAATTAGCCAAGTGAAATTAATTAGATTCAATTACATGCAATAAGCATGGTAGCACAAATAAATCACTGAATAACTAAATGCAGCAGAAAATAAATTTGACACAGGTGATTTGTTTACAAAGGGGGTAAACTACCAAGGCAAAACCCCACCGGATAAATTTAAGGTCACCACTCCCGAGAATCCACTATTATCAAAACAAACGGTTACAAGTAAAAGGAGTCATAATACCTAATACCAACTTATAGTTGAACTCTTATCCCAATACACAATTGGACTTGTAATGTAGTGACAATCTCTCCTTTCAATACATGACTCCAAGTACATGACTAACCAATCGATGCACAGATCCAAGTACATGACTAACACACCAACTTGAGAAAGATGTTGACAGCAAAGTTCTTCAATTCATCTAAACGATGAAGATCAAGAAACTCCTTGGTTATAAAACCCTTGGCGCAAAGATGCAACAACTTCTATAAGAATATGATGAACTAGGGCAATTGTCTTTGATCACAATTTGCATGCACAATGATGTTGCATCAAGTTGCATAACCTTGCATCATCTTTGACGGCCCTAAAATAATCCTTATATATATGACGAATAATCCAGTGATAGCCGAAAGGAAAAATGAGCATATCATGAGTTGTCGTATCTTTATAGATATCGATGAGAGAGAGAATGAAGTGGGAAGGAAAGTCTATAGAGTGGTCCTCAATGAGGGATAGCAAAAAGCAAGCACGAGGCTCTATAATGGAGTTATAGTGAGACAATAGATAGAGAACGAATGTCATCACCATGTTTAGGAATCTCAGACCTTTTGCAAAGCCCAAGCATGAGGTGTTTTGGCCCTCACCTTATGAAGAAGGTGTCTCACAAAAAAGAGACAGAAGCTCATCTTTGGACACAGTCCTAAGATGCTGACAACCAGGTTAGTCAGGATGCGCTACTCGTAGGACGTGTAGTATCTCAGATATAAGATCTGGAGTGACTACAATACGTGTACCTTGAATCTACGTAACAAACTGAGGTATAGAGGTATTGAAACCGTGCATATTGGAGTAGAACTCCTGTGTAATCACTGTGGGACATCGCACAGGTATCTTACATAGAGATTCCCATCCCCAACTGTGAATGACAGTGGATAGAGCAGTATCGAAAAAGTCCGATAGAACCACATGGCATTCCGAATGAATACCATGTTTAAAGAAGTTCTCTAGGAAGTCCTGATGGGCCTTCCCATCACGGAACTGACCGTGAGTAGGGTTAGGATCAGAAGAAGATGTCTTGGAACGAAGAGGGTTCCGAGACGGAATGGATTTGCACTTGTGTGCCATGTGCAGTCTATCCAAGAAAGAGAGAGGGAGAGAAACAAATAAACACAACATCACAACCCAAAACAAGATAAATAAAAAAGAAAAGATACGTATGCATGAAAAATGCATGAAAATGTGACATGCTAAAAGAAATTGCATCATGGGTTCAACCCAATCCAAACCTAGAAATACAAAATTTTCAACATTCAAGCACACATCTAAATGCACGAAACGTTGTGAAAATGCAAATGGAATACAATGCATGATCATTTAGCAACAAATAAGCAAAACCCAACCCAAAAATTTCACAAGAATCTCAAAAGTTTTCAAAAATTCCAAAAATTTCAAGAAAACCCAAAACCTAGGTCTAAGTGCATGAAATGCATGAAGAATGAAGGATTAAGAGATCATACCAGAGGAGAAATGCACAAACTAGGCCAAAATCCAAGTGGGGAAGATGAAAGGAGTGAGAAAAGAGTGTTTGGAGGTGGAGAGATAGCTTTTCTGTCGAGAGAGATATGAAAAAGTGAGATCTGATTTCACGCTAAAACTATTTAAAGAAATCGCAGCTTGATAAATTGAGGATCTGTCGAGCACTAAATCTCGACAATTATGAATCTATCGAGGTGTTGTCGAGAATCTGTCAACAGCAAAATCATCTCGATGGATTGAAAAGTTATCTAGAAGCTATCGGCCAGACAAAAACTTTCTTGATGGATCAAGAACTGTCAAGAGGCTATCGAGACAAATTCCAAATAGCTCGATGGATCGAAGATGCGATAAGATTTGTCGAGAAAAGAAGTCCAAGGGTCTCAATAGATAGCCATCTATCGAGAAGCTGTCGAGCTTGATAAGAAACAGTTTTTCAAAGAGAGGAAAAACACAGAGAAAAGAATGCAGTCAAGCAAGCTACTCAACCAAAGATCCAAACAACATGTTAAGATCCAAAACACCCACACACACTAAATAAGTCTAACCAATTTTATATTTCAAAAACAAGTCAAAAAAATTTAGTGAGTACATATTAACACATGTATCCCTAGTGATGGTCAAATCATATTGTACCTGCACATGTATCAGAAGAAGCAAAGAATTTGCGTGTTGTGTGTGAAAACATTGCAAGCGTGCATAAGTGTCTCATATTATGTGTTAGGACATATATGAATCATGTTAGAAACATATGTCATTTAGAATTGGCTAATTCTTTGACAAAACGCACTTTACTTGTAATTTGGTAGATCTAGAATGTGTTTAATACTTCAAGGAATAAGAGTTCAAGTCCAAGTGTTAAAACCATGCAAATCTATCCAAGAATCAAGTGAAGAAGTGGTGGATTTCAAAGCTCGACAACTAGCTCAACAGATAGCATCTATCGAGGTTTAAAAAGCAGCTTTTGCCCAATGCTCGATAGTTGCTCGATAGATAACCTATCTATCGAGATTTAAGAAAATCAGTTTTTTAGATCTGATTTCACACCAATCCGTGTATATTTGTTTAGGTTTTCTTTTCTCACAACCCTAAACATATATAAGGATTATTTTAAGGGTCGTCACAGTTGATGCAACTTAATGCAAAAGTTTCTCACAAGCATATTGTGACCAAAGACATATGCCCTAGCCCATCTTTCTCTTGAAGAAGCTGCTGCGTTTGTATGCTGTAGGATTTTGTAACCAAAGAGCTTCATGATCTTCATCGTATTGATGAACTGAATAACTTTGTAGCCAACATTCTTCTCAAGTTAGTGGTTAGTCACATACTTAAATCCGTGCATCAATTGGTTAGTCACGTACTAAGAGCCATGCATTGAAAATGAGAGATTTTCACTACAGAACAAGTCCAATTGGGTATTAAGGTAAGGGTTCAACTGTAGGTTGGTATATGGTATTGAGATTCATTTACTTATAACCACTTGTTATGATAATAGTGGATTCTCGGGAGTAATGACCTTAAAATCACCCGGTGGGGTTTTGCCTTGGAGGTTTTCCCCATTCGTAAACAAATCACCGTGTTAACTTTATTTTCCACTGCATATTAACTTAATTGGTGATTTGTTTGTGCTACCACGCGTATTACATGTTAATTAAATTAATTAATTAACTTGACTAAGTAATTGTTTAATTTATCACAAGGAGTCAATACATTCTTGGCCTATCATTATGATGATTTGAGATATGAGAAAATCAATTTAACTCACACACAATCATAACTGCTTAATGGGAACTATCACCTTTGAGGTACATCATATAACTCCCACATATTCTAGAAACACGCTTACAACCATATTTAAAAGTATTTTGATTATTTTTACTTTTATTTTTCTTTGCATATTTTTCTTTTTGCGCATATCATGCATGTGAATATAAGAGAGAGAGAGAGAGAGAGAGAGAGAGAGAGAGAGAGAGAGAGAGAGAGAGAGAGAGAGAGAGAGAGAGAGAGAGAGAGAGAGAGAGAGAGAGAGAGAGAGAGAGAAGAAATACCTAATTATGTTAAGCTATAAACATCACAATTTTGCTATGCCGAAGCATACAAATGTTATTCATAATTGGCAGGATTTAGTAGTGAGATGACTATTTATGTCTTTCTCTTAGAAATTTTTAGTCCTTGCCATAAAAATAAAAAAAAATAAAAAAAGTGATATGAGTGTTAAGTACAAGAGATTAATTAATCATACTCGTCACAAACACAAGCCACAAAACTCACTTGCTTAGTTGGGCATTGAGATGCTTATCTAAGCTAAAAAAGATACAAAGTTTAGAAAACTTTGTTTTAGTGGCCATCCAAGGTACACAAGTACCAATGTACACAAAACACATTGTTTTTGTAGTTTTTTTCTGATTTTTCAATTTTTTTTATTTTTATGAAAAATAAAATAAAACAAAAACTGAAAACAAACAAACAAAAACATGTTAAACAAAACATAGCATAAAACTAGACTGAGTCAAAAACAAGAAAACAAAACACACAAGTAATGCATAAACAAAAAGAGGGAGAGAGAGAGAGAGAGAAAAAGTGACTAAATCACTTTAAGCCTTTTTCTTTCCACACCTTGGAAGAACCTATCCGTTAAGCGAACCTTTGATCCGGCGATGAGGGGGAAGAATTTAAATCATTCAAGTTCAAAAGGAACATAAGGGCCTTAAGAAGATCTCCAAGAGGATAAAAAAAGGATGAAACTGATTCTAGTTTTCAAATGAGATAATACTGTTACTCTGTTGAATGGCTAAACATTTGTAGCAATTTGGACGAGTATGCCCTGAAGCTTCACAGTGATGACAAAGATGCTGCTTCTTCTGTTTAGACTTTTGGTTATTACCTTTCTTAGTCCTAGGGTTTCTTGTCTCTTTCTTATCAAGCTTAGGGTATGCACCCAAAATAGATTTGCCCTTTTCTATGTTCTCACTAGCTATTTTAGTTTTACATTCATTGTTCTCAGAATTAACATTATTAGCAAGTGATACAAACACAATAGTACTAGAAGAAGCAATCTTAGGAAAAGAGAAATCATACCCCAAGCTGGTTCTATCAGAAGCAGATTTCTGAATGCTAAGCATCTCATCAAGCTTTGCACTGGAAGTCCTCTCTAATTGAGCTCTGAGCTATGATAGTTCTGCTTCAAGCTTCTTTGTCTTTTCAGCAAGGAAGTTATTCTCAAACCACAATGCTCCAATAGTCTAATTAGCTTCGTCAAACTTTGTGGAGAGCTCTTCTCGATCAAGTTCCACTTCACTCATCTTCTTAGTGGCCAGCCTATATAGTTTCTCATGCTACTCAAAGACGTTGTACAACTTTGCACAGATTGTATGGATGTCATCCTATTCATCCATTTTCTCAAACTTGGACTCCACCAAGTCCTCATCCTCATCTTCCTCTTCAACAATCCCCTCAGTAGGATTCATTGTGGCAGTGAAGGCATTCAAGATTCCCTCTTCATCACTGTCATCTGAATCATCTTTTGGCTCGGTGTCACTCAAGGTAGCTGCAAGGGCCTTGCTTTTCCTAATTGTCTCGAGATATGTTGGACATTCTTGTTTCATATATCCAAAACCTTAACATCTGAAGTACTTTGTTCTGGAGGGAACAGTGTACTGACCACCTTCCTTAGCATCCTTCTTCCCTCTATCTTGGCTTTTGAATTGTGAAGAACTAGATTGCTTATGGTCCTTGTCGAATTCTTTTGCATTGGCATTCTTCATAAATTTCATGAATTGCCTAGTGATGTAGGATTTCATCTTAGAATCTTCATCATCAGAAGACTCATCTGTATCACTGCTTTTGGCTTTCAGTATCATGCTCTTGCTCTTGCTTGATTTCCCAATCCTAGTCAAACCCAATTCTTAGGTTTGCAAATTGCCAACCAGCTCTGTCAAAGGAATTTTGTCAATGTCCTTCGATTCTTCAATGGCGGTAATCTCGGCATGGAATCTTTCTGATAGAGATCTGAGCACCTTTCTTACAACCTTGGGTTCGGGAATGGTTTCCCCAAGATTAAAGGCGGAGTTGACTATGTCCTTCAAATTGGCATAGAACTCATCAAACGACTCATCCTCCTCAATCTTAATTTTTTTCAAAGCTTATGGTAAGCCTTTGAAGTTTTGAATCCTTGACAGCTTTAGTCCCTTTATAGGTTGTGTGGAGGATAGTCCATGCTTCCTGAGCAATTTCTGTACAGATATCTTCTTAAATTGCTCATTAGTGACCGTACTAAATAAAGCATTCAATGTTATGCTGTTGGAGTTTGCCACTTTGATCTTAGCATCATCCTAATCAACCGGCGCTTCCTTTGGCTTTGTCCAGCCAATCTCCACAGCTTGCCACACTTTCTCATCTAAGGACTGTAAGAAAGCTCCCATGCATATTTTCCAATATGCATAGTTAGTGCCATTAAATAAATGAAGTATAATAAGAGACTGTCCTCTACCCATGACAAATAAGGGTCAATGAATCACACCACAAAGATTAACCTTAATTAGAGTGTACCTACTCTGATACCACTTGATAGGCCAAGAATGTATTGACCCCTTTGGTAATGTAATCAAATTAATTAGCCAAGTGAAATTAATTAGATTCAATTACATGCAATAAGCGTGGAAGTACAAACAAATCACCAAATAACTAAATGCAGCAGAAAATAAATTTAACACAGGTGATTTGTTTACGAATGGGAAAAACCACTGAGACAAAACCCCACCGGGTGAATTTGAGGTCACCACTCCTGAGAATCTACTATTATCAAAACAAGCAGTTACAAGTAAAAGGAATCTCAATACCTAAAACCAACCTACAATTGAACCCTTACCCCAATACACAATTGGACTTGTAATGTAGTAACAATCTTTCCTTTCAATGCACAGCTCCAAGTACATGAATAACCAATCGATGTACGGATCCAAGTACGTGACTAACACACCAACTTGAGAAAGATGTTGGCTGCAAAGTTCTTCAATTCATTCAAATGATGAAGATCAAGAAGTTCCTTGGTTACAAAACCCATGGCGCAAAGACACAGTAGCTTCTACAAGAATATGATGAACTAGGACAATTCTCTTCGGCACAATGACTTTGCATCAAGTTGTATAACCTTGCATCATCTTTGAAGGCCTTTAAAATAATCCTTATATATGTCTAAGATTGTGAGAAAAGAAACCCTACACAAATACACTTGTATAAAGGTCACCACTTCCAAGAATCCACTATTATCAAAACAAGTAGTTACAAGTAAAAGGAATCACAGTACCTAATACCAACCTATAGTTGAACCCTTACCTCAATGCCCAATTGGACTTGTAATGTAGTGACAATCTCTCCTTTCAATGCATGGCTCCAAGTACGTGAATAACACACCAACTTAAGAAAGATGTTGGCTACAAAGTTCTTCGGTTCATCCAAACGATGAAGATCAAGAAACTTCTTGGTTACAAAACCCTTGGCGTAAAGATGCAACAACTTTTACAAAGAATATGATGAACTAGGGTAAATTCTGTCTCTGGTTACAATTTGCATGTACAATGACTTTGCATCAAGTTGCATAACCTTGCATCATCTTTGACAACCCTTAAAATAATCCTTTTATATGTCTAGGGTTGTGAAAAAAGAAACTCTACAGGGCCTCACGACTAGATCTCACGACTGGCTCACAGCTTGAAAGTCGCCAAAGGAGGCACACGTGTGAAGCATGCAGAGGAGTTGAAGAGTCACGCTAGCTATTGCACTACAGGACAAAACTTTCAGCCGGCAAGGCCGTTAGCTCACGACTTAGACTCGCGACAAGTAAAGTCGCGAGGCCAAGTCGCCAAACTACTCTATTTGGGAAAAACTGATCTTTCGCATTCCAAACACACACCAGTATAAATACCTCTTATACTCATGAAATGTAGAGAGCTTCCAAAGAGAATTTTGAGAGAGATACCCAAGAGAAAAACAAGATTTAATCATCCACAATCTTCATCCTTTGATTCTCCAAATTCCTCTACTCTCACCCTTTCCATTGTTACATCATTGAGAGGTACATTAGCCAAATCCTTTTCTCACCATACGCTTATCTATGAGAAGGTTATTTAGTGCTTAGGAAGCAGTTGGGAAGGGACCAATTGTTATTAGTTGATGCTATGGGTTATAGTGGAATCTGATAAGCTAAAGAAGACAAAGGTTCGGCATAACCTCGTTGGAGCAAGAAGCTTGGAGGGCTTAGGTACACTAGGTAGATTAGGCTTTGAGGGTCTTTTTCTGTTCATGTATCCCTACTTCATTCTTTAGTGGATTATTGACCGCTTGGATTACGGCGGAGAGGTTTTATGCTGAGGACTTTAGTTTCCTCTTCGATAACACATTGTTGTGTTGTCTTTGTGTTTGCATCTCTCTTCCCTTAATCTTTGCCTTTTAATTACTATTGTGGTTGTGATTAATTATGGTTTAGATTGTTTTATCAATTCTATGTTAGCTTATTTTCATATTCTGCACATACATTGTTTGATAATAAGCTTGAATTGGTAATTTATTTTTTGGGGGTCTAAACGTTTTAGGCGTTTTACACACTATTTGAACATTCAATATGTTCTAACAAGTTCCACATATGTCCTAACAAGTCTTATCCACCCTTAGCTCACTCATCTCCTCCATTAGCTGCCTCTAGGAATGCTGCACTGACTATAGTACCTCAATGAAAAAGCTAGTGTTGTCTGTGGGGCTTCTTTGTTGCGGTTGTGGCTCAGCCCCTGTTCCATTGGCTCCCTCCACCTAGTTGGGCTGAAGCAGAGTGGCTAATCATGATTCTGCCTGCAAAGGCACAACACTCATGTTTCAAATTGTCTTCAATCTTGGAGGCATGACTCACAAAGGGATTGACTGTCCTTCCCTGTCTGTTTCCCAACTCCCTAGTGGAGTTGCCAATTTAATGGGAGGCCTTTTTACGTTGATGGGTATAGGCCTATCTACTACACCAAGGCCTGTGAGTTAAGGCTAAGTGAGTCGGGACTAGACCCTTGGGAATTATACTGCAGGCTAGCTTATGCGCAAGCTAGGTATGCCCAATGTTCAGAGAGTGCAAGAATGGTGCGACAAGTTGAACACAGCAAGTATGGTCATGGCGGAACCACTGTCTAGCATAGCAAAGAATACTATAGCAGAATGACTTCAATAATAAAATATGCTAAATGAAGGGGTTACGGAAAAACAACTTATACAGTAAAAAATAACTAATACCGCAGATAAGATAACTAATACAACAAAATAACTAATACTGTAGATAAAAATAAAAAGGGTTACTATAGAACAACTGATACAACAGAAAGAGTAAGAGATATCATAGTAGAATGGCTAATAATATAAAACACTACAGCGAGGTGGATAAGAACGAAAATTTAAAATAAACTAAAAGGCACCACCACAAGGTAGAAAGGATAATTCTAAGCAATTGTAATAGAAATGGCTTGCTTTCCCCATCCTGGGCTGAATCGTTCAGCAAGAATGGGTCCAAAAAGGGAACCAAACCCCAATATGTGTAACCTTGTTTTAGGCTTCTACCATTGAAGTTACTCGTGCTAGAGAAAGGACCTAAATGGCTTTGGGTTTCGATTCACAGAGTTTCAGAGGGTGGGAATGTCATAAAGGAGAGAAAAGGTGGTCTACTAACACTTGCCCCTATTTCTCTCGTGTTTACTCTCTTCCTTCCTTTTTTTTATACTACTTAGTTTTATTTTGTTCTCTAGTTCTTAGTTTTTTTCTTACTCTTCTCTCCATCTTGCCTCTATCCCCCATTCATGGTTACCTCCCTTCCCTTTTATACTACTTGATTTTGTGGGATTTCTCCATTTTGTCCCTAAGGCTCCACCAATCTTTTTTTTTTTTTTTTTTTTGTGGGGGTCCTTCCAAGATTGCCCACTAACCCTTTGGTTGCCCAGTTACTACCTCTATTCAGAACATGCTTGCTACACCACTCCCCATCTCTAGACAAAATACCTTGTTTTGTTTTTCCCCACTCTCAATTGCTACCCTCTCAATTGATAATGATTAGGCTACCTCACCACTTACCTCTATGGCATGCATCAAGTGGCCTTAGCCCTTCGCTTGCCTTTTTTGGGCAAAATGCCACCCTAGCAAGGAACTTCCCCAAAAGAAGCCTCGGCAGGAACCAAAAATTAACCCTCTTTTCTCTCCACCACCAAACCACACCCTCTGAATCCCTTGACTGAGGGCCCACCTCCCTTGTATTGGCTAGGTACAAGTAGGTGGTGCTCCAGCCCTTGTGTGAGCTCCACTATCCTCTGCGTTTGTCTTCTTTTACTCCCACGACATTCCTGTCATTCTTGCCTTGTCTCATTCTACTATGTATGCTGGGCTTGTGCTTACCTCCCATGACGTGAAGGGTGCATGGGCTTTTGGGCTCGTATTGCTTCCCTTCCTTTCCTCATGGATTAGGTAATGTTAGGGCATAAGTTTCTACCCTTCCAACCCATTGAACGTTTATTTCCGTCGTTCCTTTTCTTGCTACGCCTATGAGCCTGCTAGCTGTCGTTCCTGCCATGTTGGCCCATTGGGTTTATTGCCTCTTTTCTTGGGCTTCCTTGGCCTATATACTTTGTCTTTACCTCTTATTGTGCCCATGGACTTGTTGGCTGTTATTCCTGCCACGCTGGCCCATTAGGTTTATTACCTCTTTTCTTGGGCTTTCTCTACCCATTTATTTTGCCTTTACCGCTTATTGTGTCAATGGGCTTGTTGGTTGTCATTCTTGCCACATTGGCCCATTGGGCTTATGACCTCTTCTCTTGGGCTTCCTCATCTCATTTACCCTACCTTTACCCCTTATTGTGTTCATGGCCTGCCAACTATCACTCCTGCCACGTTGGCCCATTGAATTTATTACCTTACTTTTACCACTTATACTCTTTTTTCCTCTCATTTTCCTTATTTTTGGGCTTCTTCTGCCATTGGGCCTTTTGGCAAAAATGGACATCAACAATTTGTTTTGGAGAATGTTGTACACATATTTTCGCATATTTGTTATAAAACTTTGTTAGTAATGAATTCATCATAAGAAGCAACAATTATAAATTGCACATGCATGTCCATTATAATTATTCAATTCAAGTGATGAGAAATAAAATTTAAAAAAAAAAAACAAAACAAAACCAACAACAACAACAACAACTTTGGAGTAATATTGTATAATAAAAGTTTATAAAAGCATATTAATTCATTCCATATTATTGATCTTTATTATGTGACGTAATAAAGAGTTTCATTATGAAATCTTTTTTTTTTTTTTTTTGCTTTGTTATTGCGGTATGTCAACACTTGTAAAGTTTGTTGAGGGGTATGTTATCATCATCTGTTTCTTCATCTTCAACGTTTGAAGTTTGGTCAGTCCCTATTTATTTATTTTTAACTTTCATCACTTTTTCATTTTATTGCATCATTTGTGTTAATCACGAAAAAATTGGCACTAAAAGATTCTTCATTAGATCTTTTAAAGTTTGGACTTGCGAATTTGTTGTTGCTAAGATTTTTCATACGTATTTGCACTTATATTAAATTTCAGTAATGTGATAGCTTTTTTGTAAATGTTTTTATATTTTTTTTTTTTGTTAATTTATGAATAGTGTAGCAAAAGAATTAATATAGCATATTGGATTGTGTTTTTTTTTCTTCCTTACCTTTTTGTCATTTGAAGATGCATCAAAAATCTTAGCAACTATGTAATTTTCAAAATCATCCTTTTGATTGAATTCATTCATATGAATTAGGAAAATGCATTTTTTTTCCCTAAAATTTTCTTCAAATCATGTGGGATTCCTTCTCCAATATCAATCCGTATATGAAGAATTTAACATATATTATTGTGGGAGGATGAGAAACCAAGGATAAGAGCATGGAGACCGAGGTCACAAATGAATGATCAAGACAATAGAGTTTGGAAGTTTCATCAAGAAGCCCTTAGAGCAAATGTGATTAATGCAACCACCAAACCCAAGAAGATCGGAATGCCCGAGGAACCCGAAGATGCTGATACATCCCTAGAAGGTCCGAGGACTAATTATGAAGACCACCAGACACGTAAATGAGGAAAGGAAGGGAAGTTTGTCATTAAATGGATGTAGGAAGGGTACAGGTAAAGTATTCATCACCTCTACATTCAATACTCTACACCCACTTAGCTGGTCGCATTAATGGTAGAATAACATCTAAACAATGTCAACACAACTCACAACCTGACAAAGAAACCTTCTAGTAAGGCCCTGATGGCATAAGTATCTGAGGGAAAAGCCTTGGCCCTCCAAGTGGAGGGTTAGGATGCAATCTAGATGACTATATAAGGGAAAGAGATCCCTCCATGGAGGGGGATCAAGAATTGTAACAAAAAAGAAGAGAGAGAGAGTGAAAGTATTGTCATACAAGAACAAGTATAAACTTTCACCTCAAACTAAAACCGAGGAGCATTGTTAAATCAATCCCAAACTTATATTATTCAGCTTTTCCTGACTTATATATATACCAAGCATACATTCCAATATTACTTGATTAACTTGTATAAAAAATGGTAACTAAGGTTGATTGGCATCCCATCTCTATAACTAAATTGTGTGAGGTTGAAATCTAGTTTAGCCAATTTTGACTTGCCACAATTATGATCAATAGTTTTGAAAGCTTGAATTTGTGCTAAAACACAAGAGCTTGTTCAAACCTCCAATTAAAAATTACGGCTAGATTGCTTTTACTTTAACTTAAGCTTAAGTGCAAAACTAGAGTAAACAAATGCAATGAACTGATAAAGCTACCCTAAGCCATATTCATCCATCATCAACAATAAAATGAAAGCTTAAAGAGTAGGGAAGAGAGATGCAAACACAAGATAACACTGAGACGTGATATCAAAGAGGAAACTGAAGAACTCGGCAAAAAACCTCTCCACAACCCTCCAAGTCGAAATCGATCCACTAAAGAATAAAGTTGGAGTACACTAATAACAAAAGACCCTCCAAGCCTAGTCTACCCCATGTACTTGAGCCCTCTAAGCTCCTGCTACCAACGGACTTCTTGGAGTCTTGTCTTCTCTAGCTTTCTGGATCCCGCAATTCAGCCCGATTGCATCCGGCAATTAATCCTCCAAGCCTAGTCTACCCCATGTACTTGAGCCCTCTAAGCTCCTGCTACCAACGGACTTCTTGGAGTCTTGTCTTCTCTAGCTTTCTGGATCCCCCAATTCAGCCCAATTGCATCCGGCAATTAATGGCTCCTTCTAATGCTTCCCAACAATACCAAAATCTCACTTGACACTCAGAATGGGGGTGGTAAGTGTTTGTGCTAGCAACCTTTCAAAGATCTAGAGGTGGAAAGTGAGAGGTAAGAGTTTGAGGAAAACCACAAGAAAATGTGTAGATGATTGTGAATATAACAATCTCTAACTCTCAAGTGTATTTGTTAGGGTTTTCTCTCTGAAAAATACTCCTTACAGTTTGTGGGTAATGAAGGTGTATATAGTGTGGGTAAAGAATTGGTAAAGCAAACACAACTTTTTGCTAAACAGAAACTTTCGTGGGTCCTTCGCGAGTTGGCCCTTCTCGCAAGACAGTCGTGAAATTGACAACTTGGCACGACTCTTCATCTTCCAGTTATGTGCTCCACACATGGCCTTTTCGTGGGTTGCTTTTCTCGAGCTAGTCGCGAAATCCACTAATTCAACTTGTGAAGCTTGATTCTTCATCGATCTCTCACACTCATCCCTTACAAATAAACCCACATACATACAAGGAAAATTATTGAAGAAATTACAATCAAATTTGGCACGGAATTAAAGCCAACACAATACAATTGGAAATCACAACTTTACAAGTTTTACAATAATTTAATAATTTAAATAAGTTGTACCTCAGTTTATTTTTCAACAAGATCTCTTGCAGATTTATTTAGGATTTTCTCAGCATCTCGATAAAAAAATACCAAGTTGTTTTGTCAGTTACATCAAAAACTTCAATTTGAATCATGTATCTAAAGTAGTTTGCAATTGTATAGATAGTAGTTATAGTAAGATGAATATATAATAAATATATTATGGAGAGTATGTAGTTAATGAGAGTGCCTCTAACATTGAGATAAGGAGAGTTGTTTTTGTTTCACTTTTTGCATACCAAAATGATCCTGATTACGATTTGACATTCCTTCCACAAAGCAAGCCCGAAATGTAATACCAACTCATCTTTGTATTAATGTTGCTTATTATTGCAATACCTTAACAATTCACATCCTGCAATGAATTTTGAAGTTAATATGTATTATTTTTTTGATGTAAATAATATGATGTATTATTATTTTTTCAAGTAAATGATGAACATAATTTGAAATGATTAACAAACTTGTTACGTAGGATCTTATTCAATGCATTTTATCTCTACTTGTCCTCATATTCTTTAAAGATAAATCCTCATATGAAAATTGTTTTGTATAACTTTTTTGTATTTCTTGTATAGGATCATGTTTTTTACCATTTCTATCATTGAATTTTTTAAAGAAAATACTATGTAAATGGCATTTTGCGAGATAGAATATGCTATTTATTAGACCTTTTCTGTTATTATAAATTTTAGAATATGCACTTGTCAATTATTTCAACAACCTTAGGAATCTAAAGATTTATATAAAATTTTTATTGCACTGGTTGATGACAAAGAGAATTTGCTAGCATAAATTGTATAGATCATTATTAATTGAAAAAAAATGTATAAAATTGAAATTGAGAAGAAAGACATGATTTCATGAGAATGAGATTTCTAGAAATGTCATCTATACATGGGGTAGGAGGAAGAGAGTTTGTAAGTGGGTTGAATTGAAATTGAGAAAAAATAAAGACATGATTTCATGAGAATGAGATTTTCTAGAAATATCATCTATAGGTGGGGGAGGAGGAAGAGAGTTTGTAAGTGGGTAAGAGTTTTGGCTTTGATTTACATGTGGAAAGAATTAGACTTGGGTTATAATATGTAATGTAATAACTAGGCTTGGGCTTTTCATAAGGTTTAGTCTATTTTTGAAAGTTAGTTTATTTTGTAGAGAATAACATTTGGTCTAATTATCAAGAGCAGCTCAAATTTTATATAATAATAAAAATAAGTTACTCTAATCTATTGGGTAAAAATTAAAAAAAAAATTAAAAAAAAAAAACTTAATAAAAAGAGCTAAAAGTGGCTAAATGCCAAATTAAAGCACCACATAGCAGAACCTAGACCTCATGCAGGAGTGTATGATGGGTTTGGCTTACTTCTAGTATTTTTTTTTAAATTTGCATCTCCTTTTATTTTAATGAAAAACTGTCACATCATCCACTAATTAAATAAAATCTGAGATTAAAACCTACTATCACTTGTCATTGTATATTTAAAATGAAATGATGTTTAGTTAAAAAAAGTACTGGAAGTAAATTAAACCCTATATATATATATATATATATATGAGATTTACTAACGTGTGCCTTAAAGCATACATTAGTAAGCCATTTTAAAAATTTTTTTATGGAAAAACGAAAAAGTAATTCACTATTTTAACACATTTTTTAATTTTTCATAAAACGTTTCCTAAAATGGTTTAGTAATGTATGCTCTAAGGGCACACATTAGTAAATCTCATATATCATATTATATTATATATAATAAAAGTTGGGCTTCGACATTGCGATTGCGCCATGTGGCTTTACCAAATTGCAGAAATTTTATTAAATTTTTAGATTTTTAAAGAACTAAAAAGGAATAGCTTACTACCAGGACTCTAATTCATTCTTATCATTAAATAAAATTAGATTAACATTATTTTTTTATTTGTTATGATATATTTCTTAAATTAAGGGATAATATTTAACATACAAAAATTTAATTTAGATAATATATATCATCTAATTAACATTATTTTTTATTTGTTAGGATATATTTCTTAAATTAAGGGATAATATTTAACATAAAAAAATTTAATTTAGATAATATTTATCATCTAAATTTTCAAATTTTTAATTATATTCTAAATAAAAATCTATTTTAATAAATTTCTAAATTTAAATCTCATCCCACGTCTTTGTTGTTTCTATTTTCCTCAAGTTGCAACTTAAATTTTATTTATTTATTTATTTATTTATTTATTTATTATTATTATTATTATTATTATTATTATTATTATTAAATTAATATTATTTTATCAAAATATCAAGTTACAAAACTTGATTATTATGGGATAAGTAAAATCCAAATTCTTCAAGAGGTGATTAATATAAACCTATCCCAAGAAATAGTATATACCTCCATTAATTTGATAATCTTTATCTATGCCAAGAAACAGTATATATCTCCAATAATTTGATAATTTCTACGTTGATGACATTTAAAAAAAAAAAAAAATTCTATCAGAATAAGAAGTCTGAGAAACAACCTCCAAAGGAACACAAGAGGTTCGACTTGAAGAAGCTTTCATGCAAGGAAAGGAAGGCCAAATTGATTGAGAGATTGAATGCTTTTAACTCCGTATCTGATGATGATGAGTGAAAGTAGTGTTGGATTCAATGCTTAATATTTGTTGATTATCTTTGATACATTTTGTTTTTTTGTCAGCGCAACTAAGAACCTAGTCGTGTTTTTCTTTTTGTTAAAATTTTCATTTTTGTAGATTGTCTTTCATCATCGAGATGTTTAACTAGATATGAATTTTTGCATCATTTATATATATATATATATATATATATATATAAATCAACCACATTCTCTTTCTCTCTTTTTTATTTTTATTTTTATTTTTTACTAGTCGCAGACCCGCGCATTGCGTGAGATAAAATTTTTTTTTTTTTTAAGATGGTCTTATTAAATATATTTGTGGTAATAAGTAATAACACTCTTCCATTCTATTTATATTAATAACTGAATATTTTAAATTTATTTAAGAATCTATTTATAAATGTTTAACCGTGGTTAGTAAAGACACTTCTCATAACTATAGAATTAAAATACAAATTTATAAAATACCAAAACATTTGAAATGACAAATCTCTCCATAACTCATTGGGAAAAGAAAAGGGGGAAAACAAGCAGAAGCAAAAGACATGACTTAATATTTTGAAATACGCTTTAATTTAAAATTTTAAAATAAGAGAATTTAATTTTAAACTTAAGGATAATTTTGGAACCTACCTTAAGCACAAGCAAGTTAGTACACAATATTTTAATATTAATTTCACAAAGTTTGGTCAAACAAATGTAAAGGATGAAAATATTTTTTTCTTTTCAAGTTTTGGGTAGAGTGTCATTTCCTCAAATCTCAAGGAAGGAGAACGTAATTACCCCTATATTATTATTATTATTATTAATGTTGTTGTTGTTGTTGTTAATGATTGATTTTTCATTTTCTTTTAAGTTAATAAAAACCTTACTGTGGGGTCCACGGGCCTGATGACCTCAACCCATCGTGTAGTAGGCCCAAGGCCCACGCCGAGGAAGACTGACCATCCGAGGCTAAAATGTTGAAGGCCTCTTTTTTGGTTGCTGGCCGAGGACCTCTTTGTCCTCGGCATGCCAAGGATGAACTTTGGAAGGGACAAGCCCAGAGCAAGCTGTCACCTCCGCACTTAATGCATTCACCTAACCCCTCTGGCCGCATTAATGGTGATACAACCCTTTGGCAGGGCAGCGTTGATCAGAGTAAACCACTTGAGTGCTGATAAAACTTCTGATGGGATGGGCAATCAGAAGAAAAGCGAATAGATGATCAACAGATGGAAGAGCAAGAGAGGACAATGAGGACTATATAAGAAAAACGAGTAAAGTAAGAGGGGGGGGGGGGGAAAAAGGCCAAAGCAAAAGGGCTCCCCGGCCATGGGCCGAGGAGCATTCCCCGGTTGTAAACAGTTACCTTTCTTATATAAAAGAAAAGATGTTCATGCATGGTAAACGACGGCCAGCTCCTAAACCTTCTACCCATTCTCTACAAATTTATTGTTGGGCTTGTTGAACTGAAAACCCGTTTATATTCTGGGTCCAATCCAAACTGAGTCCCTACAATTGGCGCCGTCTGTGGGGAGGATTAGTGCACTGGCCGGCGCACCAAGCGACTGCTCTAGGTGGTCTTTTTACAGTAAATTGACTAAGAGAAAAAAAAAAAAAAAAAAAAAAAAAAAAAAAAAAAAAAAAGATTTGACAGCGAAAAAAGCGATTGATATTATTCCATAAAAAAATTTTACAAGTTACAATGAGAGATATTTCAGAAAAAAAAAAAAAAAAAAAAAAAAAAGTTACAGATTACAATCAGAGGCTCAGGCAGGCTTGCTTTACAACCATCCTTACCAGCTAGATCTACAATCAGAGGCCCAGGTGGACTCCGCCCCAGAGCTGGCCGGAAGGAAGTGTCAACCCGTGCTTTTATTGGCATCAAGAGAATGGGAGAGCTTGACAATAAAAGCAGGGGACGAGGAGGGCCAGGTGCACCAAAGCTTGAACAAAGTGTGGCGTAGGTGCAGGCTCACCGGCCACCCTTCCTCGTGATGCTCCCTTGATTCTCTCCAACCCTCACAAGTGCTGGCCGTTGGAGACGGCAACACTCGGGCACCGGCCATGACGTGAATTCACACATCTCCTCCGTCGGGGGTGCGCTCCAAGGAGGGACATTAGGTATTCCTACGACCTCCCTCCGGGCCACCATGCATGGCACCATCAGGGTTATGCCTAGACTCTGCCGTGCCGAAAACCCAGTAGGGGCTGCGGCCACGACGGCTCTTGGCACGGATGTCCTCACACCCGCCCAAAGCCGCTCCATAACTACCAACTTCGGCAAAGTTATTCAAGGGGCTAGGGGAGCTAGGGGTGTGTATTTTCTCTGTTTGCGTTTGAGAATTCATGGAAGGTGAAGAAGCCTTCCTCCTGAAGGAGTCTTATATAGGGAATAAATGTTGGTGGGAATTAATTCGCGCAAAATCCGAAAGGAGAATTGTCAACAATGCAAATCACGGAGCCATCAAATTCCGAGGGGCTGTAGACCGCTGGATGTGTGCTAATTTACGAGGACATTAATGAGGGCGCGTCTCGCGCACCGAAATGTCAAGCGCAGAAAACGAACCGCCAAAGGACGCCTCGTAAATGAAAAGGGTAGGACTCAAACTGGAGACGGAATAAAACGCCACGTGTAAGGTCATAACCTAATCCGAAGAGGAATAGTGTCCAGTGAAGCAGTCCGAAGACAAACCCCTTCTTACAGAAAAATAGAAATGGTAGACAGAACCAAGGCATTGCATGGTCCTCGGACCCAAGCCTATGGTGAAACTATTCACACCATTATACTTGGGTACTAGATAGAACCAAGGTATTGCATAGTCCTCGGACTCAAACCTATGGGGAAACTAGATACGTACAGAAAAATAGAAGTGGTAGACAGAACCAAGGCATTGCATGGTCCTCGGACCCAAGCCTATGGTGAAACTATTCACACCATTATACCTGGGTACTAGACAGAACCAAGGTATTGCATGGTCCGAGGACTCAAACCTATGGGGAAACTAGATACTTACAAAAAAATAGAAGTGGTAGACAGAACCAAGGCATTGCATGGTCCTCGGACCCAAGCCTATGGTGAAACTATTCACACCATTATACCTGGGTACTAGACAGAACCAAGGTATTGCATGGTCCTCGGACTCAAACCTATGGGGAAACTAGATATTTACAGAAAAATAGAAGTGGTAGACAGAACCAAGGCATTGCATGGTCCTCGGACCCAAGCCTATGGTGAAACTATTCACACCATTATACCTGGGTACTAGACAGAACTAAGGTATTGCATGGTCCTCGGACTCAAACCTATGAGGAAACTAGATACTTACAGAAAAATAGAAGTGGTAGACAGAACCAAGGCATTGCATGGTCCTCGAACCCAAGCCTATGGTGAAACTATTCACACCATTCTACCTGGGTACTAGACAGAACCAAAGTATTGCATGTTCCTCGGACTCAAACTTATAGGGAAACTAGATACTTACAGAAAAGTAGAAATGGCAGGCATTACATGGTCCTCGGACCTGAGCCTATAGCGACACTATTCACACCATTAAACCTAAATACTAAACGAAATCAAGGTTTTACATGGTCCAGGGACTTGAGCCTTTGGAGAAAATAACTATCTGTAGAAAAACCAGAGTGTTACCTAGATTCAAGCTATGATACGGTCCTTGAAATTATATTTGAAGGATAACAGATGGTCTCATAAGACTAGCTCCAGAACAGAATACAAGTATTGAGTAGAGTAATAAAGAAAAGCAAGTAAAAGAAAATATCCATAAATGGGAAATAAGGTATCGAGCATTCATTCTAAACAGAAAATATATAGTTTCCTTACAACGCCACTAAAGCTAGAAATAGAATGAAATGAAAGAGAAAGTAAACAAAACTATCCAATGTCATACACCAGTCACTTCAACTCAGTATGCAAACTAATTCGATAAACAGATCAAAAGGCTTTAACCAGTGCCTAAGAGCCTTGTCTCGAAGGATCCGTAGGAGGCCTCACCCCGTCCTATGGTATTTCTTGACCCTTAGTTCTAGCTCCCCCCAACGTTCTCGGGGGTTCAACTTCCTCGGGGGGTTGGTCAGCGGCAGGTATATCCTTGGCGGTCCTATTGCGACTCTCAGTCGCTAGTAATGAGAACCCCTCCTCGAGAGCATCAAGGGCAGTCTCACGAATCGCAATAGGGTAATATACCCTGTCCTCCCTCCTAAGGTCGGATGAGGCATCGACCCCTACTTGGTTAAGGGCTTCATGCCAGGTCAGAGAACAGTAATGCCTGCACACTGCAGGAACTTGTGCCCGAAGAGTGGCTTCAGTCTTAGCCACCCCATCTGCGAAGGCTTCCTCTTCCGCCTGTTCTACAGAGCGCTCAGCGTCTATTTTTACAAATACCGCCTCGTCTTTGGCTCTCACAACCTCGTCCTGGGCGTACTCAGCAATACCTTTCTCATGGGTTGCCTTGGTCAACTCTTTCTTCAAGTAGACATTGTCTTCCTTGGCAGTCCGTAGCTGGCCCTCAACGTCTTGCAAGCGGGTGGTTTGGTCCTCAGCTTGCTTCCTGGCCTCAGCCAGGTCGGAGGCAGTAGTACCCCTAGCCCTTCTCATCTCCTCCAGATCCTCGGTCGCCTTTTTCAGCTCGGCCTCAGATTTCTTGAAGGTACTGGCAGCTTTCAAGAACTTATCACGCTCTTGTGCTAAAGCACTACTTTGGCCATCAACCTCCTCATCCAACCTGAAAAGATCATGGATAGCCTGCCGATAAAAAAACAGATAACTCTGTAAAGAAAAAGGGAAGGCATTAAGCAACAAAGCTCGAATAAAGTAAATAGGTACCAAAGGACCCACCATGCCCAGATACTTCTTAAGGTCGAGGACAACCTCGGACCCACTCATATTTTCAAGCTCGGCCATGTCGGTGAGAAGAAGGAGAGACTTCTCCAAAGCATCAACCACAAGAGCCCCCTCAGCCTCTTGAGATTCCCGTATAGATGCATCATCCATTAGGGGCTGATCATGAAGCATGGCGGTGGGCAGCCAGGCTTGAGCCTCAGACTGTTGGACGATCTTCTTACCTTTCTGTTGACCACCGAGTTTCAGTTGTTTCGGAGGCTTGCGAGATTTACCCTTCTCGAGCGGGGAGTAGGACTTACTCCCATCCATTGGCTCCTTACCCTTGGCAAGTCTTTTCCTTTTCGGGTCGTAAGACTTGGTCTGAGGGTCTGGTGCTATGGGGACAGAAGATGACCTGGTTTGCACGGTTAATATCTAGGGCAGAGGTGCTGGGGGCTTCGGCTGCGACTCTTCCGACGCACCCTTCTTGGAACCACCTTCAAGCAGGTCAAAAAGACTGGTTTGGGGCTGTCTTTTTAAACCCATCTCAGCTTGAGTGCTGACTCTTAGAAACCGGAGGTCGGCTTCGGACAAACGAGGGTCTCCTAGGTCACTAGAGGGATCCTCGGACTGATCAGCTAGGTTGAACACACTATATTCGTCCTCAGAAGAGCTCAGCTCAACTACCTTCCCCGCCTTTTTAGATTGTCCTTCCTCGGCCACCGTTACTTGTTGGGATGAGGAGGGACCTGCTAACAGAATGCCTTTAGGTATGTGAGACCCCTCAGAAAAGGTAAAACCATTCTCTACCACGGTAATCTGAGTAAGCCGAGGGTCACGAGCCCTAATTACGTGCTTTGGGACTGGGAGTGATTTCTGAGCTAGGTCACATCCGAGGATTTTGTGAGCAGTTCTAACCTGGTTATCAATTTCTTTCAGGAAACGTTCTGACCTAAGAACGGTTTCCAAGTCCGCTTTATTGACCAGGTGGAAATGACGTGCGAAAGCGTGCGGATTTGTGAAGAGAAGAGTGAAATTCCTGTGGTTAATCAACCAAAACAGATATACGGTTATGAAAAATAAAAATACTGAAATCCCTACTTCAGATACCCTACCTGGCTCCCCCTCTACCGTTGGGCAATGAAAGCCATTGTGCCACTCCCCCGACACTATAAGGAAATCTTGAGTCAACCCCTTATTAGAATCAGGAAGACATTGGATGAGTCGGACCCTATCGTACCTCGTCTTCATATAGTACGTCTTACCCCTAAGATGATGAAGGCTGTAGCACCAGTTCACATCATGGTGAGTCAGTCTCAACCCCATTTTCTCATTCAAGATATCTACACATCCTAATATCCTAAATACATTCACGGCACATTGAGTAGGAGCCAGGCGAAAATGCCTAAGGTAATTAAGAGTCACTGGCCTCATAGGGATTCTCATCCCTCCCTCTACGAAAGCGACTATCGAGATCACAACTTCGCCCTCTCTCCTCTTAAGATACCATTCCCCTTCTTCACAATATTTCAAACTCACATTATTGGGTATTCCATAGTCAACCATGAACTTGTTCATCATCTCGTCGGACTCAACCATCTTCTTAAACTTACCCATTCCCCAAGAGCGACTAAAGACTCTAAAAGAAGAAAAGAAGGAACAGAATCAAGAAAAATTTGGAGTCCCCGGAAGAAGAAAACTTACAGAATTATGACAATTCTCTTCAGGTAGTGCGCAAGTTGAACCAGATTCAAATCATACACGTCAATGGCTGTAAACGCGAAAACGAGAAAACCAGGCGGTTCAAATAGGTACTTATACTCCCCCTACGGTTCTCCCAAAATGTAACCGCCTGCCCATAAAAGCAAGAAATCTCCACCGAACGATTACCATCATGCCGTTGCAAGTGGGAGACGTGGTGCCACCAAAATTTAATGTGGGCACACGTTAAATCTTGAAATGCCAAAAACGCACATCGGGCAATTGAAAGGTCGCAAGCATTATCGCGGAACGAAGTAGGGCGATGCGCCTAGAGGGCCCGTAGGTATCAAAACCCTCCTCCCCGTCCGAGGGAACATGCAGCAGGGTTTTGAGGGGCTATTGTGGGGTCCACGGGCCTGATGGCCTCAGCCCATCGTGTAGTAGGCCCAAGGCCCACGCCGAGGAAGACTGACCATCCGAGGCTAAAATGTTGAAGGCCTCTTTTTCGATTGCTGGCCGAGGACCTCTTTGTCCTCGGCATGCCAAGGATGAACTTTGGAAGGGACAAGCCCAGAGCAAGCTGTCACCTCCGTACTTAATGCATTCACCTAACCCCTCTGACCGCATTAATGGTGATACAACCCTTTGGCAGGGCAGCGTTGATCAAAGTGAACCACTTGAGTGCTGATAAGACTTCTGATGGGATGAGCAATCAGAAGAAAGGCGAATAGATGATCAACAGATGGAAGAGCGAGAGAGGACAATGAGGACTATATAAGAAAAACGAGTAAAGTAAGAGGGGGGGGGGAAAGGCCAAAGCAAAAGGGCTTCTCGGCCATGGGCCGAGGAGCATTCCCCGGTTGTAAACAGTTACCTTTCTTATATAAAAGAAAAGATGTTCATACATGGTAAACGACGGCCAGCTCCTAAACCTTCTACCCATTCTCTACAAATTTATTGTTGGGCTTGTTGGACTGAAAACCCGTTTATATTCTGGGTCCAATCCAAACTGAGTCCCTACACTTACATATACCTTTTTATTTATTTATATAATATAGATTTTTTTAACCTTTACATATCTTTCTTTTAATGTGAATCTTTACATATACCTTAATTAAACTTTATATATTCCACTTCTTTAGATGTGTAAAATCATAGACTACTATTTCATAATGATAGTAGCTAATTAGTTTTATCACTTTTTTTCCATAATTTCATTTACAACATTTATACTATTATCATATATTTACTAGCTATTGATTTTCATAATAGATGTGTCAAATGAGATGCAGCATCGTTTAGTTTATTAGATTTTTAAATGTAATTGTGTATGAAGATTATATTTATACACACACACACATATATATATAAAGTTAAATGAAATGTCAAAAAAGGGATTTTAAAATTTTCTAACTTTATTTCTTATGTAATTTCTATTATTACATGAGAACATCTCCTTTTAGTTATGAATTAGAGTTTTATTAGTTTTAAGATTAAATATATTGCTATGATTGTGTTTAATTATTGATTCAATTTTTTAAGTGAATGTAACAATTGATTTTATTGCACTATAAAGTTTTTAATGTTCTCCATATTGTTCATATTTATTTTTTATTTTTACTTCTCCTTACAACCTCTTTGTTTTCCAATTAATAGTTACTAATTGACATTTGTTCTCTCTCTCTCTCTCTCTCTCTCTCTCTCTCTCTCTCTCTCTCTCTCTCTCTCTCTCTCTCTCTCTCTCTCTCTCTCTCTCTCTCTCTCTCCATAAGCAACCTACTGTTTTTCAAAATTTGATGATGATTTTATTGCATTAAATATGCATTGTAGTTTTTTTTTTTCATTTAATTTTGCTACCCATAAGTTAGTATATCCATAACTATTCTATATATTATATTTAGTTTGATATCCTTATTATTATTTTTTTTTTTCATTTAGTGTTTCCCAATTGGCATTTTTTTTGTATTATATTTTTCCTTTGATGTATTGAGTTTGAGAATGAGTGTATCCCTAGTATTACTCCACTTTATGAGGACACTTTATTTATTGAATTTAAGTAAAATTTTAAAATTTTAATTTTTTTTTTTAAATAAAAAGGAGAGAAAAATATAAATAATTTAATGATATGGAAGATGTGGGGAGATGAATAGTGATATTAAGGTAGAAGGTAGTGGGGAAATGAAAAGATAAAGGTAAGGAAAAAGCTTGGACAAAGTGTAAATGTTTTTTTTTTTTTAAGTACAATTTTTAAAGGATAATTTTATTGATTTGAATTTAAATAAAATATTCCATGTTTAATTATTAAAAAAAAAAAAAGAGAGAAAATATAACTAATTTAGTGATGTGGAAGATGTTATTGAATTTAAATGTTGAATAACATAAGATGAGAAGAAAAAAAAAGTAAAAATAAAATATATATAAAAATAAAAACCAATAAAGAGAACAATTGCACATAAAAGATTTTTGTTTTTTCTCAAAAGTCTAATTAAGATTGATGGTTTTTTTTTTTTTTTAATATGTGTTTTTGCATTGTGTTTTTTTAATTTCTCATTAGAAAGTCTTTTCTTTCCCTTTTATAATTTTGATTGAATTTTGGTTTGGATTAATACTTAGTTGTTTTTGGAAATTGGAATTTGAATATGCCTACCAGTTTTTTGACTAATAAATTATTATAAAATCTATTTTTTATTTCTTTAGTTTTATTTTAATTTTGGTTAAGTTAACATTGTAATTTTGTGATGATTTTTTTGTTATTATGATAATTTCCTTATTCCTTAAGAGATGAATTGTATATTAAGCAAAATTAACACACTACAACAAAGTTAGAAGAATATGGTTCACCTTAAAAAATATTAATGCACACACAAAAAAAAAAAAAAAATGACATATTTGTAGAGATAAAAAGATTTTAAAAAATAAGTGTAAAAATCTTTCCTTTTTTTTTTTTTTTTTTTTGGAAAAAAAGACAATGCTTGAAGTAATTGTTACTTTTTATATATTACATTTCATTGCATAATATTTATATTCCCACACATTGCGCAAGTCTGTGGCTGGTTTCCTATAAAAACTAAATGATTCTACAAGTCTTCTACTGATAATAAATTCTAATCTTAGGTTGCTAAATGCAAATGTAGTAGAAACATGGTGAGAGAGAATAATGGGTTGTGCTCATGGTTAGTGTAATAAGCATGTGATATGATTGTGGGCATCCTTTATAATAGGATCTTTTGTTACTCTGAGCAAACAAAATGATGCCCTTATCCCCACCCAAAATGGTTTCCTATAATGACAAGCTTTATCTTTTAACCTCTAAGAAATGCAATGCAATGGTCAAATGATATGCCCCTTTAATATATTGTCTCCGATCAAATAAACAAAGGCTCCTATCCCCTTTAGGTACACGTTTATACAGAATTCAATTGTTTTCAATTTTTTTCTTTTCTCTGTAAGAAAGAACCATCAACCTTAATTGACCAAAAAAAAAAAAAAAAGAACTATCAACATTAATTAGAGTTATAAGAAAGAACAAAAATAGGATAACATTTAACAATTAAAGAGAAAAAAAAACAATTTAAAAAACAAATCTAAATGGCATTTACCAATGTGGAGTTTTAAAGAACTCTTGGTTTACCTAGAATATAATAGAGAAAATAAAAATGAGACTAATACTAATTCTAGGAAACATATATAGAGAAATAGAAATAAGGATGCTAATTAAAGAACATTGGCAATACCATCAATCCCGTTTGAAGCTTAATCATAGCTCCACTAATTTGCTGACTTTCAACTTTTGGCTGGTATATATTTAGGCATTCTCCAATGTCGTAAAATTCCTTATTGACTAGTTTTACTTGAATTTCGGCAAACTACCCGATTAAATTAAGTGAGAAAATGAGCATAATGATTCTAGTGTAGAAAAATAAATAAATAAATAAAGAATTCCCAAAGATTAGTAATTTGGCATAAATAGAAGAATGTATAAAAAGATTCATCGAAACATTGAGAGAGAAAGAGAGAGAGAACCTTCTTTTGAATTCCGGCAAACTACCCAATTAAATTAAGTGAGAAAATAAGCATAATGATTCTAGTGTAGAAAAAAAAAAAAAAAAAAAAAAAAAAAAAAAAAAAAAAAAGAAGAAAGGATTCCCAAATATTAGTAATTTGGCATAAATAGAAGAATGTATAAAAAATTCATCAAAAAATTGAGAGAGAGAGAGAGAGAGAGAGAGAGAGAGAGAACCTTTTTTGTGAGAGAAAATTATGCATAGAATGGAATAGATAGTTACAAATTTATAGTAAAAGATTGTGAATAAGAAGAGACAAAATAAAGGAAGGTGAAGAGAAAAAAGGAGAATATTATTTATGTAGAGGGTAGTGGGGAGATGAAAAGAAGAAGAATAGTATTTATGTATAGGGTAGTAGGGAGATGAAAAGGTAAGGGTGGAGAAAGGTTGGAAAAAGTGTAAATATTAAAATAAAATAAAAAGTAAATGTAAAAAACAATTATAGGAAAATTGAAAAGAAAAAGATAATGGCGTGGACGCTGATGTGGCTCAACTGGAGCGTAACAACAATAAATGCTACACTTCAGCTTTTAAATATATATAGATAGATTTGCATTACATTAATTCTTCATCTCAAAGATGAGGCATCCATTGCTGCTATGGATAGGTACGTATCTCATGCAAGCATATATGAACTTAAATTGCCTTTCTATATTTTGGATGCTTTATTATTTTGCTAGATGTGATTAGGCTCAAAAGTATATGCTTCATTATTTTTATAGATCATTTAAATACACTAAAACTAAGTTAATAGGATTTATTTTATATAATTTATCAAACAAAATGAAATTTTTTTTTGTCAAGTATGATTTATTCATGTTGTTCCCTTTTTACTTTTTATTTTTATTTTGAATATCAACATTTATTTATGTAAAGTGTGCATAGAATTATGTATCCGTTTGCAACATTAATTAATATTTTTTTGCTAATTATTAGTATAATTTTCTATTCCCAACAAATTCTTCATTAATCTTTTTATATTTTTGGTTTTAAATTGCAAAATTTTGGACCATCATTATAAAATAGGTTTTTTTTCCTTGCGATTATGGAAATTATTTGACTGAAGTAGTAAAATCAAAGTGGAAAAAATTTTATTTTAAAGTCTGGTATTAAATGGTCATAGACTCATATGCAATTTTACAATCTATATGGTTCAATTTTTTTTTTTTAATTTTTTATAACTTAGTTTAATTTTTTTCTTCATTTTGTTTTCCAGGTTTGTCATAAAAGATTCCAAGCATCCTAAGAAAAGTGTGTAATCTATATGTAGAGCTTTGCAAATTTTTTTTTTTTTTTTCATTTACACTTAGTGTCTCTCTTACAATTCAAACTATTCATTTTCTTTTTATTTCTCAAATAAATTTTTTATTATATGAATGTATGTATAAAATCGTGCAACGTACAGGAAGCAAAAATTATGATAGGTTCTATAATTAGAACAAATTAAAGATTATTAATCTTTGAATAGTTCTATCTCTTAAAAGTGGCCAATTTTTATTATACTATGTCTAAAGATTTTAATAAAGAACAATGACGAAGAAGAATAAGGATACTCTAAAAACATAGTGTACAAATAAGTATTCAAAGATTTTCCGAAAGTAAAAAATACTTCTAACATTTTTTAATCATTGATATTATTTTTAGCAATACTTCAAGTCACTAACAAATTAGTACTTACTTTGTTATAACATTTATTAAAATATATATTTATTTATACATATATTTTATAAGTTTTTTTTATAAAACCGTGCAACGCACAGGCCTATAACTAGTATATATATATATATATATATAAATGTTTAGCTTACTTCTAATACTTCTTTAACTACACATATCATTTCATTTTAAATATACAATGACAAGTAGCAGTAGACATTTTAATCTCACATTTTATTTAGTTAATAGATGATATATCAACTTTTAATTAAAAAAAAAAGAAATTTTAATTAAAAAAATATTAGAGGTAACAAAAACTCATCATACACTCTAGGGTACACATTAATATAGAGTACACATTAATCATACGTAAATGTGTGTGCACGCGCGCGTACACACACACTGATCGAATGATTGATGATGGATGATTGGCAAGTTTATATGATTTGGAAACACAATCATTAACATTTTCACCATTATGTTAGGTACGGACAGCTGGCTCAGGCAAAATCCATGATCTTTTTGAAATGTACGTGGAAAGTTTAAGGCCACGAATATGTTATCGCTGAGCAGAGGTACAGGAAGTCAGTAGCCGTGTCAATACTCGATAGTGAAAGCTCCATGCTAATCCTATACACAAACACACAGTTTGCCATAATTTCAAACATAATAGATTGTAATCGGTTCCATGCCACTATCACATATATTCACAATTTTATCTCTACAACTCAGGATCTGCAGTGTTACTACTCCACATGGGATAGGTTCTTTTTTCAACAGGAACAAGCAAAGTCAAAGACGTGTAGAACTAAAAAACTAATGAGCATCTTTTTCTTGTAGGACTATTGTTGATCAAGGTCCCCACCCGTGCTTGAAAATATTGGCGCCTTAGTTTAGTTTTTATTCATCTCTAGCTTAGTTACCATAATTTGTGAGAAAAACTAGAAAGAAATTTTCTGCTCAATAAACTATAGATTTTTCGCACACTGTACATTTCTCTTTTCATCTCAAGTTTCTCAGCTGTCTATAAGCCTGGATTAAACTTCACACCTACTTCCTACTAGCCCAGCTCCCATAAATACGGAAGCAAAAATAGAAAAGACAAATCTGGATCCTATTTGAATGTGTGACAACGCACATTTCCTGATTCGTTTCAATCAAAGAATATTCGTGAATCCTGCTCTATAATTTCAAGTCCTAGTGCTCTCACCTTTCCGCATCCCTTAGTCGATCGACCAGTCACATGATTCACATCCTACACCATAAATAGTTGGGACCAAGACGAACTACCAAAATTACTCGGGTCAATGTATGGCCTTCAATTCTATGTTATAGTCTTTGCTCACCATAATGGATCCAACTAACATGTTGATAAGAGTTCAAAGAACAGAAAGCAATGGACATCTTTGCTTTTGTGTTATTGAGTTCCAATTTGCTTCTTTTCTCCTTCGTATCCTCGGATACTGTTGACATTATTACTCAATCCCAACCCCTCAGTGACAGTAAGGGCACAACCTTGGTCTCTAAAGATGGAGGCTTTGTCCTGGGGTTCTTCAGTCCAGGTAACCCCAATAACCGTTTCTTGGGAATTTGGTATAACAATATCCCAATTAGAACGGTTGTTTGGGTAGCAAACAGGCGTAATCCAATCAACGGCTCCTCTGGCGTGTTGATGGTAAACAACTATGGTAAACTTGTTCTTCTCAACCAGAATTCGACTGTTGCTTGGTCGGCAAATTCGACAAAAGAGGGCAGGAATCCAATAGTACAGCTTTTAGATTCAGGAAATCTAGTATTAAGAGAAGAGAATGAAGAAAACCCAGAAAATTATTTGTGGCAGAGCTTTGACTATCCTTCTGATACTTGGCTACCAGGGATGAAGGTTGGATGGGACTTAAGGACTGGTCTGGAAAGGCGCCTAACTGCGTGGAAGAGTGCAGATGATCCATCTCCAGGAGAACTGAGTTGGGGAATTGAACTTCATGATTACCCTGAGATAGTCATGAAGAAAGGCTCCGACAAGTTCTTCCGGACTGGCCCATGGAATGGCCGTGTTTTCAGTGGTGTACCGGAGTTAAGGGCCACCCCGGTTTACAACTTCAGTTTTGTGTACAACAAGGACGAGGTATACTTCATGTTCCACATGGTTAAAACGTCTTTAATCTCAAGAGCAGTTCTGAATCAAACTCAGTATGAGCGCTACATATGGGTCGATGGAAAATGGAAGCGATACTTATATTTACCAAGAGACAACTGTGATGCTTACAATTTATGTGGGGCTTATGGAAATTGCGTCATTGGTGAGTCACCTGCCTGTCAATGTATACAAGGATTCAAGCCTAAGTCACCGGATACATGGAACCCAGACGAGTGGTCTAAGGGATGTATACGCAGTACCCAATTGAGCTGCCAGGATAAAGATAAAATTGGGTTTGACAAGTTTTTTGGGTACAAATTGCCAGATACCACATATTCTTGGGTGAACCTAAGTATGAATCTTGAGGAATGCAGAGTGAAATGTATGAACAACTGTACCTGTATGGCTTATTCAAACACAGATATTAGAGATGGAGGAAGTGGCTGCGCCATGTGGTTTGGGGATCTAATTGATATTAGACAGATTGCACTTACCGGGCAGGATGCTAATAGTCTGCGCCAGGATGTATATATTCGAATGCCTGCTTCAGAGAAAGGTATGGGCCTATATTCTTCGATGCTCTTTTATTCGTATTTTGATGTGCAATCCAAACTGAGATCTTTGTTTCCATTTGTTTTATTGCATTAAATTCTGCTGCACCTAAACTATTTTTGCTTTTCTATTGTGAATTCAACCATGAAGAAGTGAAAGACAAGCAAAAGATGAAGGTGATATTAGTAGTTGTGGTTGCCATTGCCGTAGTTATGGGGGTGCTCTCGATTTCCTACTGCATTTGCAAAAGGACAAACTTAAGAGGTAATATTACTTCCGCTTACCCACCATGGAAAAAATATTGCAAAATTGTTTGGTTTAACTTCTAAAATAGTACAGAGCAGCTAATAAGATGATGAACAAAAAAACTGTGATGTATAGCCATTTAGTCTCAATAAAAAATCATACTATGGAAGAAAATTTGCATAAGCTTCTTGAAAGAATTACGAAAGTCCAATAATGTCAATAGCCCACGGTTGTGAGCGAACTTGAATCACTTTATAGTACTTATAGCAAATGTGTTTAAAGGATAATTGAGAAGAATGATAAAATATTATTATGGTCCCTAATATTATCAAAATTTTGTTTTTAATTCCTAAACGTTAAAAAGTTCTTTTTTTATCTTTAAACTTTCTAAAATGTTTTTTAAAATGGCTTATATACAAAAATAATAAAGAAAAAAAAGAACCTTTTACAATAGTTTAAGGATGATAAAAAAAAAAAAAAAAATTCAAGTTTAAAGACCAAAACTGAAATATTTTCAATAGTTTGAGGATGAAAGATAAACTTCTTAATAATTTAGGGATAAAAAATGAATTTTTTTAAATTTAGGGATAAGAAACAAATTTTTAGTAAAATTTAGGGATCAAAATAGTATTTTACCCTAAAATGAATATGGGTGTTAGTAAATTTTTATATATTTTTTACTTGATGTAAAAAAAGGGTTAATTTATGAACTCTCTCAAGCAAGTAAATACATGTGTACTCAGCTACTCATTAAAGCCCACAGAAGCAAGGCCCCACCTAACTCTAGCTCAAAGTTCACTTGAGTGAGAATTCCATAAACAAAATTGAAATCTTGTTCTGCTTAGAATTCTAACCCTACATGTAAACACCTACTAAAATAAACTTATCCATGATTTCCAATGTGGTTAGAGAAGCAAAAATTCAAATCTTTTTAGAGATCTCTACCGACTTTTTTGGGGGCTGTAGGCCTGTAGCCGCAGTTTAAAAACACTGCTATAGCCCCAGTTTTTATAGTGAGAGAAAACCCATTTCTGTCATCCCATGAGCTTTCATGAGAAAATCATTCTAGTGCAATAAAAAATTTGTGATCCAAAGTTTGAAACTGCATAGCCTCTCTTCAACTGAGTTCATTTTAAATCATATATTCAAGGAGGCACCTTAGAGTGAGCCAGAGTTTCTAGTTTTCTGACTCAAACTTATCGTTTATGAAGGAATCCATAGAAGAAGTTCAGAGTTCTAAACCTATTGTGGTCACAACAGCGAGTTATCTTTCAGGACTGTAAAGTCTAGATACAAAGGATTTGATCAAGATTATAAAAGTCCTTTTATAATGGATTCCTTAGTTAGGATAGGTTAACCTTAGTAAGGAAAAGTTACCCTTATCTCATGCTTTTATCTCTTTTATTATTTTGCAATAAGAATTGATGACTTGCTTTTTTTTGCTATTAATATTGACATTTTGGATCATATAATTGATTTAATTGATGGGTCTAAACCAAATTAAATAGTTGTCATATTCTAGTTTCCTTTGTATAATGTGAAGCCTATCTTGTTCTTATTAGAAAAAATGGAAAACAATGTGATGATAGACCAGAACACTGAAGGCCAGAGTGAAGACTTAGAGGTCCCATTCTTCAACCTAACTACCATAGCCATTGCCACTGACAACTTTTCAATTAATAACAAGCTCGGTGAAGGGGGTTTTGGAATCGTATACAAGGTAAATCTACCAGATGATTATAAAGACCATAGAAAACGAAGTTCACATCATATTCATTATCAATAAAATCTACTTACAAATGTGAATTTTCAGGGTACACTAACAAATGGACAAGAAATTGCTGTGAAAAGGCTTTCACAAAGTTCTGTACAAGGATTAAATGAGTTTAAGAATGAAGTTATGTTGATTGCCAAATTGCAACATCGTAATCTTGTTAGGCTTTTGGGCTATTGCATTGAAGGAGAGGAAAAAATGCTAATCTATGAATACATGCCCAATGGAAGCTTAGACTCCTTCATTTTTGGTACGAACTTCTCAAAAACTTAATAAATTTTTCCACACTTCATGAATTTTTTTTATGGAAAAAGTTTCTCCGAACCAATTTAGAGAAAATTTTCCTTCAACTCACTATGTGCAACTTTAAAAACAACTCATGTGTACTTTTAGTCACATAATCTACTTAATAGTCATATGACTTATTTAAATTATTTAATTTAATACATGTGGAGGATATTTTTTCTAACCTAGTTTGGAGGAAAAAAATTTCCTTTTTTTTTCCTTTTTTTTTTTTATTGTTCAAGTCGGACATAGTATTAACATAAATTAGAAACTTGTCAGATCAAACCAGAGCTAACGTTTTAGGTTGGTCTATGCGCTTCAACGTTATCTGTGGAATTGCAAGGGGGCTTCTTTATCTTCATGAAGATTCTAGATTGAGGATTGTACATAGAGATCTTAAAGCAGGTAATGTTTTACTTGATAGTAAGATGAACCCAAAAATTTCAGACTTCGGCATGGCTAGAATCTTTGGTGGAGATCAGACTGAAGGAAATACAAATAGAGTGGTTGGAACTTAGTAAGTATTCTTAACCTGCTCTATTATCATTTTTTTTTCTAATCAGGAGTTTCATTCTTAATAATGTTCTGCAGTGGTTATATGGCACCTGAATATGCCATTGATGGTCTATTTTCAATAAAATCTGATGTATTTAGCTTTGGAATATTGTTGTTGGAGATATTAAGTGGAAAGAAAAATCGAGGATCTTTCCTTCCAAGCGATGGTCTAAACCTTGTTGGACATGTGAGTTCTCAAAAGAGTTGAATCTCTATTTTACATATAATGAAACGGAAAATGATGAAATTTTACAATGTTTTAGGCATGGAAATTATGGAAAGAAGGAAAGCCGTTGGAACTAATTGATACTTGCTTAAAGGACTCTTGCATCCTATTGGAGATTGTACGTTGCCTCCGCATTAGCTTCTTATGTTTGCAACAACATCCTGAAGATCGACCTAACATGTCATCAGTAGTTATGATGTTGCATGGTGAGAGTTCATTACCTGAACCTGAAGAGCCTGCTTCTTTTGTAGGAAAAAAATCATCTTCATCAAGCAAGAACCAATCATCTTCAACCAATGAAATTACTGTTACACTGATAGAGGGTCGATAGCCCAATGTCATATTAATTGCATTATTACATATCCTATAATTGATATTTCTCTTTTACATTTTGGAAGTTAAACATAGTTGTAATCCTCAAGTGTGTGACATTAGTCTTATTTGAATATTAAAGGCTTAAAATGGCTTATTCAATAACAAAAAGGTTTAAGGCATACTTATAATCTGTTTAATTAGTTTCTTAACAAAGAAAAAAGTAGTTCTAATAAGACTTCTAGTTCTCATTCAAAAACTTCTCCCCCATAAAAGGGTTGGCTAAAAGCTAATGGTGACCAAGCTTAGAGAAAGGTTGTAAGGATTCATAAATCTACAGGTTAGCACATAAGCAAGCAAGGAAAATTAAAATAAATAAATAAATAAAATTTGTGTTTTTGCTTATTGATTTATGGTTTTTCTGAGATATTAAATTATCAAATTAGTTAGGGTTCAAAGATATTTTAGGACAATAATGACTAAATATGTCAAAATTAGGTTGTGTCAATAAAATTGTATTAGGGTTAAGTCCTAGTCAAAAGCTCCTCAAAGAAAACAAAGTTTCAATATGCTCAAATTTAAGAAGTTGATGATCTTTTTCCAATCGATATCTTTTAGATGATAATAAATTTCTAAGTGAAATTTGTTTCATTTGAAACTAGATATTTGGGCCTTCAAAATGAACACAAACGTGACTTGATTTGGATTTAAAACGAATGAGATATAACTCTCTAAAGATGGCATAGTATAAGGATTCTGTTTTTTGACTAAATTTAGGCTAAACCTATTGGCCTTGGAAAACCTCAGTGATGTGTTTTGTGTGTATGTGAATGGAGTTGCTACTTATTTATAATAATAAAAAAAATAAAAAATAAAAACATGAATTAATATAAATCTTTATTGATATTGGATTGAATTACACCATTGGATCAAAAGAAAATAAATATTTACATGACTTTAGTCTTAGATACTTTTTTTTTAAAATGAAAAATTACAAAACTTTTCATCCTAGTTATATTCTATAAATCTACTTGCTTGCAAATTTTCAAGATAATTTGAGATTATTAACTATGTCAACAATTAAATGTTTAAATTTCAAGCTTTTGTATTTAACATTGTGTATAAAAGATGGTTTTCTAAATCAAATAGTAAATAGCATCCAATTGGTAAGAAACTTGGTGTGTGTGTGTGTGTGTAAAGAATATAGAAAAAATGTAATTCAATGGTGGAATTTTTGAAATATTAATCCAATAAAATATTATTAGGTAGTGTAACATTACTTTGAGTTATATTGGGTGTAACTTGAACCAAACCCTTATATATATTCAATAGTTGTGATTCTTATACTTGCATTCACATCCTCCTTCAAATGCCTTGATGGTGAAACTGAATGTAGAATTGACTCCTTATTGATGTAGGACAAAACTTGCTATTTAATTTTTGTAATTATTTAATTTTGGTATTTTTATGTAAAATTCGTTAATTTAGGTTTAGGACATTTATTTCCTTGTTTTTAGGTGCCTTTAATGCTTTTTAGGTCAAATTTGGTTCCTGTTATGGTTAGGTATCAATTAGGAGTTATTTTAGAATATATTTCCTTGTCTGTCAAGTTTTATGAAGCCCTTAAATAGGTTTCTAAGTCTGTAAACGTTTTTCATAGTTGATTATCAATAAAAATTCAAACTTTTGTCTATTGTTTTCTCTAGTGGATTCCAGACCTATCACTTTGTGGATTTAAGGAACCCCTTGTTAATTCGAGGTTTACTACCCAAAAACTAACAGTTTAGTTTTTGTTCCATCAAGAGAGTATCGTGTGTACTTTTTTCAGGCTTCCATGACATCAAGTGGTATTAGAGCCTTGACTTACCCTGGTCTGATGGCTAACCGGTGAGACAATGACCATCACAACAATGACAGTAGCAACAACGTCGACAACACAGTCCTCACTAGGGTTGAGTTCCTCAAGTTTCATAAAGAGGCTTGCGATGAAGATCAACAATTTCTTGAAAAGAGTTAGCAAATTATAGGCAAAATCAAGCAAAAGATTGCTACTCTTCTTGCTTGGAAATCATCTCACAAAAATAATGTTCAATACATTCAAAGACAAACTTCTAACTACAAGAAAATTCCATTCTTTGACGAAGATATGTGTAAGTTAGATTTTATTCACTAGCTTCTTGATTTGGTAGAGTATTTTAATTTTTGGAAGATTTGTGATGAAGAAAGAGTATAGCTTGCATCTAATAAATTGGATGATGAAGCTGAGAAATGGTGGCAAAGAATGAAAAATGTATTAATTGATTTATGGTTTCCTAATGACTATTATGATATACTAGATTATACAAGTGTTGATTATAAATCTGTATATTCATATGAAAAGCAATATGTTCATAACATGAAAAATCAACCACAAAACCAAAATTATCACAGCCAAGCCCATGTGTCAAGTAAGGAAAGGGTATAAGGGTTGAGAAGAAACAACCAAGTTCTAAAGAAAATTTTGAAGTGGTAAAAAAAGATCACGACTTGCAACAAGTTGTTGAATTGAAACTTGAAGATACTACTTCTCAAGATTTTGATGAAAAGGTCAAAGAAAAGAAGGTTAAGTTGATTTTGGAAGATCCAATTAACAAAAATCAAGAGATGATAATTGTATGGGCACAGTTTGATCCACGGCCCAAAAGATTTGGATAATGGCTCAATAAGCCCTCGATAATAGATTTGTTAAAGAGTGGGTTGGTTACTGAACGTTCAATGAGTTAAATGTAAATCACAATAGGTTGGTTAGTGTTGAAATGACTAAGACAAGCATGTTAAAAAGAAAAATACTCCTCGGTCAAGTCTAAGGATGGTCTATTCTTATATATATGTCTCTTTGACTTATATAAATGTTCAATTTCTTTGTTACAAAGTGGTTTTCTTCCTTTTTTTTCTCATCCCCATGCATCTGAGTCTTCCTTTTACTTTTATATCCAACCACAACTCATCTGAATCTTACACTTGGAGGGCTGAGATTGTACTTCTAGAACTTCTGTCCCATCTAGAACATACTAGCAAGCTTTACCCTGTAATCTTAACTGTGCCACCACTATTTATGGTCATTTCCTCATTAATGTGGCCAGAGGAGTGGTTGTCTCGTATTTAATGTGGAGGGGATGGCTTCTATACCCTTTTTTCTTCATCCTTCTCATATTCCGTGCCAAGTTTGCTTTCCTTCCTTTTTGATGTTTTAACTTTATATGCCTCATAAAACTAGTGCTTGTCCCCGAGGTCCGAGATGCATCCTCAAAAATAACCTTAATTGCTAATCTAAATTAGATGTGGGATCCTCGTCCCTACAATAATTATTGAGAATATTGTGGAAATCCAATTGAGGTTAACTATGAGGATGAGTCCATTACCCACAATCCCTAGGTTCCGGTTGATATGTTGAAGATGACTACACAATATGTTGATTTTCTTAGAGTAGAAAATTTTAATTTTATTATCAACCTTTTGTTGATTGATGTTGCAAATAAATTGAAGGTAAATGACAAGGAATTTTATGCTACACTTTATGAAGAATTCAAGATTCAGAACCAAATCAAGTTATTAAAGCATTTGAAGTATTTGTTTATTTGAAAGCAGAAGATTTCAAATTTCAACTATCAACTTGAGGACAAGTTTTTTTTTCAAGTGAAGGCATCTAATGTAGGATATAATTTGCCGTTTGATTTTTGTAATTATTTAATTTTGGTATTTTTTATGTAAAATTCGTTATTTTAGGTTTAGGGCATTTATTTCCTTGTTTTTAGGTGCCTTTAATACGTTTTAGGTTAAATTTGGTTCTTGTTATGGTTAGGTATCAATTAGGAGTTATTGTAGAATATATTTTCTTGTCTGTCAAGTTTTATGGTTGATTATCAATTAAAATTCAGACTTTTGTCTATTGTTTTCTCTGGTCGATTTACTACCCAAAAACTAACAGCTTAGTTTCTGCTCCATCAAAGGAGCATCGTGTGTGCTTTTTCAAGCTTCCACGACATCACTTATTTGCTCATAGTTGATTATGAATTAAAATTCAGACTTTTGTCTATTGTTTTCTTTGGTTGATTTACTACCCAGAAACTAATAGTTTAGTTTCTGCTCCATCAAAAGAACATCTTGTGTGCTTTCTTCAGGCTTCCACAACATCACTTATTTGCTCATCCTTTTTATTCACGAATCTTCTGCTTGACTTTTAGAGGGAGTTGTGCGTGTGAGTGCTTGTGTAACATCATAGGTTGTGTTATAGCTTGCTAGATGTGATGTTGTTGAAAATTTTGATGTGTATATATATATATATATATATGAGAGTAAGTGAATTTGTTTATGACTTAAGTGGAGTAATGTTGCAAAAGCAACCTAAATACCTTTAATGTCTCCTCCAAGATTTTTCTCTCAAAATTTCTACAGAACCTCTCTCCTTTCAATATTTAATAACTCTATGGATATAGAAATTATACTCTCTAGAGTCCAAAATTTTAATAATTTTATTTGATAGTGAGGGGTGTTATTTTTAGAGGGGAAATGGAGTAGATGGCTGAATTTTTATTCCACTATTTCCCTCCATGTGTTATGGATTCATTTTTTTCCTCAGAAACGTTTGAATTTGATGTTGAGCTGATAAAATAATCTAAAACTCAGATTTGGCTAGAATCAGGAGATGAGTGTTAATCGAACTCATGTTTATTAAGACAAGGTGCTGATTGCACCTGTGTCCTGGGCACATTTTGGCCTCAACTCTATCTTTTGGTGGGTTTTATTTCATTTCTTGACTTTTTAAAAAATAATTATGAATTTTAAAAGTATTTTAAAGATATTAATGATCAAAACATCTTAATGATCCTATCTTATGATTTCTAATTTTCTCTCTCCTTTTTAGGGAGGGGAAAAAATCAAAGAATCAAAATCTAGGGTTTTATCTTATGAATTTCCTCATTGGCTTCAAGATCATTTTCAAGAAAATTATTTTCTTTTACACACAATTGTTCAACTTGTGATGACAAAACCTAATCTTCAATCTCTTTAATATTTTATTTAAAAATTGGCTTCATCTTGTCAACCCCCACATATATTTCTTCTCTTGATGCTTGGACTAGAGTAAAATTTAAACAATTCCTTGGGTGATAATCTTGAGTTTGTGGTTCGATAATGACTTTTGGAATATAATCATATTTTTAGGAATTTTCATGTCTATTATCAATAGTTGTGAAAGCTCGGATTTGTATGAAAACACGAAAGCTTGTTCAGACCCCCAATTAAAAATTAAGGCTAGATTACTTTTACTCTTACTTAATCAAAGTGTAGAACAAAAGTAAATATGCACAATGAACCGATAACATTACTCTAAGCCATATCCATCCACAATTGACAATAAAATGAAAGTTTAAAGAGTAGGAAATAGAGATGCAAACACAAGATAACACCAAGACGCGTTATCGAAGAGAAAACCGAAGAACTCAGCGAAAAACCTCTCTGCAACCCTCCAAGTCGAAATCAATCTGCTAGAGAATAAAGTTGGAGTACACAAATAACAAAAGACCCTCCAAGCCTAGTCTATCCCATGTACTTGAGCCCTCCAAACTTCTGCTACCAATGAACTTCTCAGAGTCTTGTCTTTTCTAACTTTCCGGATCCTACAATTCAGCCTGATTGCATCCACCACTAAATGGCTCCTTCCAATACTTCCCAACAATACCAAAACCTCACTTAACACTCAGATCTAGTGTGTTAAGTGTTTGGGCTATGAACCTCTCAAGGATGTAGAGATGAGAGGTAGGAGTTAAGGAAAACCACAAGGAAATGTGTAGATGATTGTGGGTATTACAATCTAACTCTTAAGTGTATTTGTTAGGGTTTTCTCTCTAAAAAACACTCCTTACAATTAGTGGGTAATGATAGTACTTATAGTGTGGATAAAGAATTTGGTAAAGCAACTTAACTTTTTTCCAAACAAAATGTTTCGCAGGTACTTCGCGGGATGACCATTCTCGCAAAACACTCACAAACTTGACAATCTGGCGTGATTCTTTAGCTTCCAGTCATGTGCTTCACACATGGGCTTTTTGCTAATTGCTTCTCGCAAGCTTCTCGTGAGCTAGTCGCGAATTGCACTAATTCATCTTTTGAAGCTTGATTCTTCACCGATCTCTCACACTCATCCCTTACAAATAAACCCACATACATACAGGGAAATGATTGAAGAAATTATAATCAAATTTAGCATGGAATTACAACCAACATAAGCTAGTTGAAAATCACAACTTTACAAGTAGTATAGTATAATCTATATATTACTAAAAGCTGAAGCGTAGCATTTAATGTTACTACGCTCATGTTGAGCCACATCAGCCGCCATGTCATCATTTTTTGTTTTCAATTTTTCTTATATATTTTTTTAAACATTTTCTCATTTAAGGTGACTTAATTATTTAAAAATTAAAATATCTTTTAGCCGTTATTTTTATTATTAATTTTCCAAAACTCTCATTTCCTTTTACTTCTTCATCTCCCCACTACTTTCTACCTTGATATCATTCTTTCTCTACCTTTTTATCTTCCTTTATTTTGACTCTTCTTATTCTCAATATCTTACTATAAATTTGACATTTTCTTTTTCATTCTATGCATAGTTTTCTCACACAAAAAAGGTTACTTCTCTCTCTCACTCTCTCTCTCTCTCAATTTGTTTTTCATTTTTTGTTTGATTTTTTTTATTGCATCAATTCTTTAAGTTGATGAATTTTTGTGTTAATTAGAATTTTACTTTGAGTTGATGTAATTTAGTTTTGTGTTTTAAGTTGTTATCTTCTATAGTCTCTTTGATTAAATATTATCCTATTGCATTATACATATAGTGTATAATAATATATTGTTATTATATTACATAGAATAACTTGGATAATTTGATGTTTATTACTATTGAGAATGAACTTTTTGAATCAAGTCTAAAAAAATATGAACTACTATATATCATTTAGATAAAAACTTTTATCATAGATACATTAATACTTTTTTTTGTCACAAATTTAAATCACACAAGCTTAATAATTTTATATTATGTGTTAGCATTGTCTCTACTTCTTCTTCTTCTTCTTCTCAAAAATATTATGTATCATCTTTAAAGGATGCCAACAATATTGATCTTATGGCAAAAGTTACATAAAATATTGAGAAAAAAATGTTTTATATTACAATCTACTAAAAATGTTTTTTAAATATTTAAATCTTTTTATTTTTCATATCACTGACGTGTTTTACAATTATCACATGTGTTAACTTAAGTCTTAATATCCTCAAATTGTTTCGGCAAAAAGAAAAAAAAAAAGTTGTCACAAAAGAGGAGTTTGTGTAAAGTTTTTTGCAAAATGAAAGTAAACAGTAAAATAATGATTCATCTATATATTACTAAAAGCTGAAGTGTAGCATTTAATGTTGCTATGCTCATGTTGAGCCACATCAGCCGCTACGTCATCATTTTTTGTTTTCAATTTTTCTTATATATTTTTTTAAAAAATTTTCTCATTTAAGGTGACTTAATTATTTAAAAATTAAAATATCTTTTAACCATTATTTTTATTATTAATTTTCCAAAACTCTCCTTTCCTTTTACTTCTTCATCTCCCCACTACTTTCTACCTTAATATCATTCTTTCTCTACCTTTTTATCTTCCTTTATTTTGACTCTTCTTATTCTCAATATCTTACTATAAATTTGACATTTTCTTTTTCATTCTATGCATAGTTTTCTCACACAAAAAAGGTTACTTCTCTCTCTCTCTCTCAATTTGTTTTTCATTTTTTTTTTATTGCATCAATTCTTTAGGTTGATGAATTTTTGTGTTAATTAGAATTTTACTTTGAGTTGATGTAATTTAGTTTTGTGTTTTAAGTTGTTATCTTCTATATTCTCTTTGATTAAATATTATCCTATTGCATTATACATATAGTGTATAATAATATATTGTTATTATATTACATAGAATGACTTGGATAATTTGATGTTTATTGCTATTGAGAATGAACTTTTTGAATCAAGTCTAAAAAAATATGAACTACTATATATCATTTAGATAAAAACTTTTATCATAGATACATTAATACTTTTTTTGCCACAAATTTAAATCACGCAAGCTTAATAATTTTATATTATGTGTTAGCATTGTCTCTACTTCTTCTTCTTCTTCTTCTCAAAAATATTATGTATCATCTTTAAAGGATGCCAACAATATTGATCTTATGGCAAAAGTTACATAAAATATTGAGAAAAAAATGTTTTATATTACAATCTACTAAAAATGTTTTTTAAATATTTAAATATTTCTATTTTTCATATCACTGACGTGTTTTACAATTATCACATGTGTTAACTTAAGTCTTAATATCCTTAAGTTGTTTCGGCAAAAAGAAAAAAAAAAAAAGTTGTCACAAAAGAGGAGTTTGTGTAAAGTTTTTTGCAAAATGAAAGTAAACAGTGAAATAATGATTCATGAATTAAAAAAAAAAATTATCTATACATATTTATCTTGTGCTGTTGTAACTTTACATATAATTTTGCATTTATATGTTCATTTACTTTAATTTAGATGTTTATAACTTAATTATGAAATCTATAAACAGGGTAAGTAAAACAATCATATTTCTACCATTCAAAAAGTCACAATTTCTTTTTTATGAAAAAGACATTTTACATTTCCTTGGAATTATTTTTAAATTTTTTTTTATAAAACCTTTGACATGCTACTAACCTAACCACTTCATACATTAAAAATATTTAAGGCTCATTATTATTTCCATTAATATATTATGGATATCTTAATTAATTGAGACCAAACTAGAGAAATGCCTTTCATATTTTTTTGAAAATTCAGAAGGAAAAAAAACCTTTGACATACCACTAATGTAACTATATCTATAACTATTTAAGCCATCCATGATATCTACTTTTTATTGATAACCATAAAATTTACAACTAGCACGTGAACATACAAAGTAATAAAGAATAAATGAAGGAAGAAAAAAAGAAATGAAATCAAACGTCAATTAATAACCGTTATTTGGAAAATAAAAAGGTGGTCTAGAGGAATAAGAAATAAAATAAAGATGGCTATACGAAGAACATTGAAAACTTTATAGTACAATAAAATCAACCATTACATTCACTTAATTAAATCAATAATCAACAATTAAATATTATAATACAAAATTTAAACTTAAGACTAATCAAACTCTAACTAGGGAAATTATATAAATAAATAAATAATATAATCATAATCTTCATACACAATAAATAGTTTTACCCCTTATTTAATGTTTATTTTATGCAAATCATCAACCAATAAATATATGATAATGGAAAAAATGTTATAGACAAGATTATGAAAAATATGATGAAACTTTTTTTTTTTTAAACTCTTTATATAAAGTCTAGAGACTAAAATAATATTTTATCTAAAAAATTAACACGCGCAATGTGCGGGTCTGCGACTAGTATATCATAATAATCACGAGAAAACCAAAAATCAACCAACATCTTTTTCATTTAATGCCAAGAGAGAATTGTATGCTTAGCTCAACACTTTATATTAATATGTATGTCATCCCATCATTCAGCTGCATCATTATCCAATTTATTAGACACAAGTCTTAATTTTTCTTCATCACATATTTCTCAATAATTAAAATTTTCTTGCAAATCACGAATCCAATTAATAAAATCTAACTTACGCATCTTTCCATTGAATTTTGTTGTATTTAGGGATGCATCTATGATTAGATTGATTGGTGTTGCTATGGCAAGATTTCCTAACAAGAAGGGTAGTGATGTAGTTCGCGTAGTCCTTACAAGGTTTATTGTTGAATCTAAAGGAATTTTTTCCTAAGAACATGCCCTTTAACCTTTCCCATTTTGAATATAAAGGAATTTTTTCCTAAGAACATGCCCTTTAACCTTTCCCATTACTAGAACTACTACCGTCATGTTTATTAGTCATCAATCTAGGGTAAGAATAAGGGTCTAATACCAACTAATGCATGCAGAAAGCCACAAAATAGCAAAACACATTTACTTTTAAAATAACCTTGAATCCACAAGAGTTTCTTAAATCTATAAGGAGAGTTGCTGGAATCCACCAAAAAGTTAAGAGACAAAAGTTTGAAATTTTTATTAAATAGAATATGAATTTCAATTTCATTTACTAGTTGAGGCCTATTTAAAGGCTTCATAAAATTTGACTGACAATAAAACATATTCTAAAATGGATCCTAATTGATACCCTACCATAATAGGACCCCAACTTGACTTAAAAAGTATTAAATGCACCCAAAATCAAGGAAATAATAACCCTAAACCTAAAAATATCAAAATTAATAAATAACAAAAATTAAATTTCAGGTTTTTTCCGACATCAAAACCAATGGGGAATTTGACATGAAATTAATCCTAATTAACCAATTAAGAAACAATCAAAATTAACTACACATAATCACATGGTTTATTCCTTAACATGTTAGAATGCATATTAACAGTTGATGTTTATTTGATTTGATCTTTTGATTGGATGGTCCAATCGGCATGTTCTTTATGTCACTTAATTTTATTTAAAAATAAATTTCATGTTCATCAGATGGTTAAAACAACATTGCTATTCTTATTATTTTTAAATTTTGATTTTATCCCTTTGTGAATAGTAGAAAAATTGTGCTACATCTGAGAATCTAGAATGAGCAAGAAGGACAGACCCAAAATTGCTAGAATCTACAATCTGATTTTTGTATTAACCTTGCCCTAGGCAAGAGTCAACCACACCCACTAAACCCTAATGCTGTGTTTGTTGAGTCCAAATCTTCTGTCCTACACTTCCTGCTCCACTATATACTCCACAAATAAAAATATACCACATGTTCATCTAAGTTATTAAATACTAAATTTATGCCTTCTATTATTTCAATTACTTAAATGTGATGGGTTATTTATTTATTTATTTTAGGAAATTGAAATAATAGAAGGCATAAATTTAGCATTTAATAACTTAGATGGACATGTGACATATTTTTATTTGTGGAGTATATAATGGAGCAGGAAGTGTGGGACAGAAGATTTGGACTCGTGTTTGGATGGCAAAATTTGGGTGATTAAAATCCAAATACCTTGTCTAAATAATTTACAAAGGATCAAGAATTTGGATTTGACAAATCCACCATGGATTTTAAACTTTAAAATCCTATAATTTGAAATAACTTATAAACCCATTGAATTTTAAAAATCCATATGACATACTTAAATATTTATGGATTTAGAATTAAGGCATTTCAAATCCATCACTTTCAAATCCAAATCCAAATTCAAGTATCTGAACGTAATCTAAGGGTTAAGTTATTATAGTCATTGAAAATCCATTGCAATTTTTTAAGTTGCAATTTTGTGGGAGTGGTAAGATTTAGATTAGTTCATCATACTATTAGGACTATAATCACTTATTAGTAGTAAAGCCATGTGAAAGTAATATTACTTTAATCACAATTTACTACGTCATCAGTGATGAATATGATTGTGAAATTTTTTTGTATTCCCAATATTATTCTTTTAACATTTTTGCAATAATTTAATACAAGTAATATTACTGACACCACCTTCCCCCATAATACGATACAAACAATGGTTTATAAAAAATAGTAAGAATTTTTTTTATTTATAGATTTTATAGAATTTTAATCAATGGTATCTGCTCCATGATAATTACTTTTTATTATTCAGCGTAAGATATCAATTAATTTTTAATGTAAGTGAAAATCAAATTTCAAATATTTTATTGGATAACAAGTGACTTTACTAATTGAGTTAATTAAAACTCACAAAAATAATAAAATTAATTAGAAATATAATATTTTTTACAACTCCTTATGATTAGTGTAATATAATTTTTATCTAAATCTAGCATTGATACCACTTATATTACATACTAATCATAGTAGAGTATGGTGTTTATATATATATAAATAAGTAACAAAAAATGTGGTTTCATGTCATCAAAAAAAAAAAATCCTTGTTCTTTTCTTTGCCTGAAGTAAGAAAATTTCAAATCGTGAGTCACCTTTAAAGTGGGTTCCTTCGTTTTGTAACACAAGAAGAGTAGTCTTCTTTTCCGGAAGACATGCGTCCAAGTCAACTGGCGTGTCGTTCAGGGTTTATGCCTTTCTAATGGTCCTTGATTATTAGAGGCCTGTCTTGAACTTGTATATAGGAACCATAGAGGTGAAGAACTAGGAATCAATGGGCCTTCTTTCTTCTATTCTTGTCGCTGCAAATTTACTCTGTTTCTTGTTTAAAATCTGCTATGGTGTAGACAGCATAACTCCATCCCAACCTTTAAGCGATGGTAACACCATAGTGTCCAGAGAAGGAAAATTTGTAATGGGATTCTTCAGTCCTGGAAGTTCCAAGAATCGTTACTTGGGAATTTGGTTCAAGAGCATCCCAGTTCAAACTGTTGTTTGGGTTGCAAACAGAGTTAGCCCAATCAACGATTCATCTGGGATTTTGATGATAAACAGCACTGGAAATCTTAACCTCCTTCACAATGATTCGGTTGTTTGGTCAGCAAGCACTTTGAAAGAAGCTCAGAGTCCATTGTTACAACTCTTGGATACAGGGAATCTTGTGGTAACAGATGGCAATTCAGGAGACTATTTGTGGCAAAGCTTTGACTACCCATCTGATACATTTTTAGCAGGAATGAAACATGGTTGGGATTTAAAGAGAGGTCTCAACAGGCGCTTAATTGCATGGAAGAACTGGGATGACCCATCTCCTGGAAACTGTATCTTTGAGATGACACTTCATAACTACCCAGAAGCTTATTTATGGCAAGGCTCAACAATATACTTCCGTACTGGGCCTTGGAATGGCTATGCCTTCAGTGGTTCACCTGGACTAAAGTCAAATCCAGTGTTTGCCTTCGAATTTGTGTTCAATCAAGATGAGGTCTACTTCATGTATACCCTCAAACAGGCACTCCTTTCAAGAGCACTTCCCAACCAAACTAACTCTTTGTTTCAACGCTACACATGGACAGAACAAAGTTGGAAGCTTTATGCATCTCTGCCTATAGACCGCTGTGATACCTATGCCCTTTGTGGGGTTTATGCAAGGTGTCTTGTTACTGACTCCCCGGTCTGTCAATGTTTGAAGGGATTCAAACCCAAGTCAGAAAAAGGATGGGATTCAATGGATTGGACCCAAGGATGTGTACGCAGTAAACCATTGAGCTGCGAGGATAAAAGTACACATGGGTTTCTTACATTTTCTGGATTGAAACTCCCAGATACCACACACTCATGGGTGAACACAAGTATGAATCTCAAGGAATGCAGGGCAGAATGCTTGAATAACTGTTCTTGTATGGCTTATACAAACTCAGATATCAAAGAAGGTACTGGCTGCGCCATCTGGTTTGGTGATTTAGTAGATATTAAACAGTTTCCAGCTGGTGGACAGGATCTATACATTCGAATGCACCCTTCAGAAGTAGGTATGAGTTTTATTTTGTGAAAGAAGATCTTCAATAAGTGTTTTTAATTGTCTTTCAAAATGTTTTTTTTTTTTTTTTTTTTTGGAAGAATTTAAAATATTTTTTAGTTCTGTTTATACTATTGACTGAATTTGCTTTGTCACTTCTAAATCTAATATCAAGGTATGGAAGATGGTCATAAGAAGAAGATAACAGTGCTAGTTGTGTGTTCCGTTGTGACAGCTTCTGGAATGCTCTTAGCTAGCTATTTGATTTTGAGAATCAGGAAAAACTTAAAAGGTAAAGTTTCTTATAAAGATAGTGATCTGCTAATTAATCTAAATGTATATCATAATGTGCTTCTCTTCACATGTTTTATCCTTGAGTTAAGGTCCTTGTGATTTTTTTTTTTTTTTTTTTTTTAATTCTCCTTTATCAGAGAAAATGGAGAGAAGTAGAACAACTGGTCATAGCAGCAGGGGTAAAGAAGAAGATATGGAGCTTCCAATGTTCGACCTGTCCACAATTTCTAGAGCCACTGATGACTTCTCGCTTAGCAACAAACTTGGAGAAGGTGGTTTTGGACCAGTATACAAGGTAAATTTGCAATGTGTTGGAAAAGTAAATAGGAAAGAAATACTACTCATTTTATACAGACTTATTAGATTGATTTGCAAATGTGAACTTTCAGGGTGTAATAGATGGACAAGAAATTGCTGTGAAAAGGCTTTCTAGGAGCTCGGGACAAGGACTGAACGAATTCAAAAATGAAGTTATACTGATTGCAAAACTTCAGCATCGAAATCTTGTTAAGCTTCTTGGTTGTTGCATTGAGGGAGAAGAGAAGATGCTGGTGTATGAATACATGCCAAATAAGAGCCTGGACTTTTTCATTTTTGGTATGGATCCCTCTGAACCTATTGTATTTAGTAGGGAATCGCATGTGTAATTCTGTTATCAATTTTTCCATTGAATATGTAAAATTTCAGTTGACTGGTTAAGAATTTGAGAATTTTATATTAACTTGAACAAGAAACTTGCTAGATGAAACAAAAGGTAAAGATGTGGATTGGTCCAAGCGCTTCCAAATTATATGTGGGATTGCTAGGGGGCTTCTCTATCTCCACCAAGATTCTAGATTGAGGATTGTACATAGAGATCTCAAGGCAAGTAACATTTTACTTGATAGTGAGATGAATCCTAAAATATCAGATTTTGGCATGGCTAGAATATTTGGAGGGGATCAAACAGAAGGAAACACAAACAGAGTGGTTGGGACTTAGTAAGTACTATTGATATGCTATATATCTGTATAAATCTATAATTTCATTAATGTAGTAATTTTTCCTAATTCACGGTGCAATGCAGTGGCTATATGGCACCAGAGTATGCATTTGATGGACTCTACTCAACAAAATCTGACGTTTTTAGCTTTGGAATCTTGTTGATGGAGATAGTAAGTGGAAAGAAATCTAGAGGGCTGTATCACCAAGACCAAAAAGGGAACCTTATAGGACATGTAAGTATTTAAGAGTTAGTATTTATTTTCAGAATATGTTAAACACTTAAACCAATTAATGATAAGTAACTTTCAATATTTTTAGGCATGGAGACTATGGAAAGAAGGCAGGCCTTTGGAGCTGATGGATGCTTGCTTGACCGACTCAAACAACCTCTCAGAAGTGTTGCGCTGTATCCATGTTAGTCTCCTATGTGTGCAACAACGTGCTGACGATAGGCCGAGCTTGTCAACTGTTCTTTTAATGTTGGGTAGTGAAAGTGTATTGCCTCAGCCCAAAGAACCTGGTTTCTTCATAGATAAGGGGCCACATGATGCAAATTCTTCATCAAGTAAGAATGAATCATCTTCAACCAACGAAATAACCATTACATTACTAGACCCTCGATAATGATTGTTTACATAGGTGTGTGATCATGCATCACCTATCCAGAGTATTGTTTCTTGCTATCATTTTGTAACCTATAGTCCAATATTGATGTCACTTTTTTTCCCCTCAATGTGTTTAACTTACTGATGTTTAATTATTTGTGCCATGTCATAAAATGCCTTATTTCACAACAAATGGACGAATGCTTTTAATGATTTTCCGGATGGAGCTTGTTTAGACCTGATACAATGTTTGTCCAAAATGAATTGAAGTTTGGTGCAAAGGCCATACAGTTAGCAGTTCATATACAGAACCACATTGTCCCCTGTATTGTATTTCCTGTGTACATGGTTTGGCCCAGATGAGTGCCTTTTGTCCCTAACCCAAAATATACCATTCTCTTATTTTCCTTAAATGTATAACAAGTGGATTTCATAAAAGTCTAAGGAGTACCCTGGACTGAAATTCGGAGTGGTCGATCAAATTGGTCTCACACAAGTTAAAGAGAAGTACATCCCACAATCTTGTTTGCTAGAAAATGCCTAAAATTGTTACCCTTTTTGCAATTTTTTTGGTAGCCTATATGAATAGTGTTTATCACATGATATAGTTTTTTAAAAAACTTTTATATTAAATTTGTTAAAAAAATTAAAAGCTAATTTATTTTTAAGAACTTAAGAATTAAATTATTTATATAAATAACTGAGACAAAAAAAGGAAAATAAAATTTAACTTTTTTAAGTAAATCCCAAAACGCACTCAACTTACCTATCAGCAGTGGTCGTGGAAAATTTACACGAATCTTGGTAACATATAACAAATATGTTGATTGTTGCATTTATATGACCACTTGTAGCAGCTGGAAGCTTCTAGCAATGATGATCAGTACTCAGATTTCAATGTTGTTAAAAGACTTCTTTCTACAATGTGAATTAACTCAAGATGTAGTTCCAATTAGTGGGATTAGTTGGAACACTTTATAAAAAGTTGAAGCCGACTAGCCTTTGTTTCAGAAAATTTACACTTTGCATGAGGACTTGTTTGGGGCTGCCATAATTTCAAGGGTGCAGAAAAGTCACGGAGTTGTTGGGAGTTGGGAATCTCTTTATGAAAAGGTGAAGCAGACTTTCTTAATTGGTTCGTTGTATTGGCTCTCTTCCAAGAAATTAAAGGCTTTATTAATTGGCCTACTAAATGTTGAAAGCATTTAAAGAAGCCCAACCAGCCTTGTGTGGCCACAGATGCAAACAGTAGAATCAACTTGTATCTGAAAATTTTCTTTTATGGGATTAGTTGGATAATGAACACTTTTTGAGGGTTTTTTTTAAATTTTTTTAAGGTCATGTTAGTGAGTACTTTAAAAAAAATGTTTAACAAACCATTTTATAAAAGTTTTGACATAATCTATATATTACTAAAAGCTGAAGCGTAGTGTTTAATGTTGCTACGCTCACATTGAGCCACATCATCAGCCACGTCATCATTTTTTATTTCCAATTTTTGTTATATATATTTCTTAAACATTTTCTCATTTAAGATGACTTAAAAACTCCATTATTGAAAAATTTAAATATCTTTTAACCATTATTTTTATTATTAATTTTTTAAAACTCTCCCTCCCTTTTACCTCTTCATCTCCCCACTACTTTCTTCCTTAATATCATCCTTTCTCTACCTTTTTGTTTTCCATTATTTTGACTCTTCTTATTCTCAACATCTTACTATAAATATGACATTTCTCTTTTCATTCTATGCATAGTTTTCTACACAAAAAAGGTTACCTCTCTCTCTCTCTCTCTCTCTCTCTCTCTCTCTCTCTCTCTCTCTCAATTTGTTTTTCATTTTTTGTTTGATTTTTTTTTATATTTTATTTTCATTGCATCAATCCTTTAGGTTGGTGAATTTTTGTGTTAATTAGAATTCTATTTTGGGTTCATGCAATTTAGTTTTGTATTTTAAGATGTTATCTTTTATATTCTATTTGATTAAATATTATCCTATTGCATTATACATATAGTACTATATAAAAATATAATGTTATTATATTACATAGAATAACTTGGATAATTTGATATTTACTGCTATATAGTTTATTTTTACTTTTTTTTTTCTCTTATCTTATTTTATTCAACATTTGAATCCAGTCACATCCTCCATACTATTAAATTATGCGTCACAAATTAAGAAAATGGCTAGATACAAACCTGCCTTCCTTTACCATACATTAGGGGAATCAAAATATTTGTTGGATAAAGAGTCATATAATTTAGATAGCACCCTTTGAATTTGTCTAGGCCCATATATTATGTATCATCTTTAAAGGATGCCAACAATATTGATCTTATGGGAAAAGTTACATAAAATATTGAGAAAAAAAATGTTTATATTACAATCTACTAAAAATGTTTTTTCTATATTTCATATCACTGACGTGTTTTACAACTACCACATGTGTTAACTTAAGTCTTAATATTCTTAAGTTGTTTCGGCAAGAAGAAAAAAAAAAAGTTTGTCATAAAAGAGGAGTTCATGTAAAGTTTTTTGCAATATGAAATATATGTTTTGTAAAGCTAACAAATTTGATGATTTGCAAGGCAATTGTGTTTACTTTTAGTCTTCAAAAACACGCATCTACAAGTGGTTAAACATTCTTAGGTAGTTTTAATTTTTCATATAATTTTACCTGTACACATTCATATATTTTAATTTAGATTTTTTTTTTCAAAAAAAAAATTTTTAATTTAGATATTTATAAGTAAACAATGAAATAATGATTCATGAATAATAAAAAAAAAATAGATATATATATATATATATCTATACATATTTATCTTATGCAGTTGTAACTTTACATATAATTTTGTATTTATATATTCATCTACTTTAATTTAGATATTTATAACTTAATAATGAAATCTATAAGTAAGGTAATTAAAACAATCATATTTTTACAATTCAACAAGTCACAATTTCTTTTTTCAAAAAAAGGCCTTTTACATTTCCTTGGAATTATTTTTAATTTTTTTTTTTAAAACCTTTGACATACCACTAACCTAACCACTTCATACATTAAAAAAAAAATTAGGCTCATTATTACTTCCGTTAATATATTGTGGATATCTTAATTGATTGAGACCAAACTAGAGAAATGTCTTTCATATTTTCTTGAAAATTCAAAAGGGGGGAAAAAAAAAACTTTTTAACATACCACCAACGTAACTACATTTATAACTATTTAAGCCATCCATGATATCTATTTCTTATTGATAATCATAAAATTTACAACTAGCAAAGGAACATAAAATAAAAATAAAAAATAAATGAAGGAAGAAAAAAAAGAAATGAAATCGAATGTTAATTAATAATTGTTATTTGGAAAATAAAAAGTGGTAAAGAGGAGTAAAAAATAAAATAGAGATAACTATACAGAGAACATTGAAAACTTTATAATGCAATAAAATCAACAATTAAATATAATAATAAAAATTTAAACTTAAAACTAATCAAATTCTAACTAGGGATTATATATATATATATATATATAAAATCATAATCTTCATACACCATGACTTAAAAAAAATTATTGAATGGTTCTACCTCTTATTTAATGTCTATGTTATGCAAATCATCAACCAATATATATATGATAATGGTAAAAAATGTTATAGATAAGATTATGAAAAATATGATAAAACTATGTAAAAAAAAAAAAAAAAAAAACTCTTTATAAAGTCTAGGGACTAAAATAGTATTTTATCTAAAAAATTATCACGCGCAACGCGCGGGTTTGCGACTAGTTTTTATGAAAAATAGAAAAAATTGTCAAAATATTAATTTTTTTTTTTATTAAAATTTTTTTAAAATAATTCACTAATAAATACTATAAGGACATCCATTAATATTTTTCTTATATATATATATATATAGCAAAAAAGATGTAGGCAACTCCCTTTTTTTATTATTATTTTTTTTAAGATATAATTCTATATAAAATCCAAGAGACGTGTAAGATTGAGGTTGGAGTGTAGACAATCAAAATCATGGCTTAATGGTCAAGGTGGTCTATTTTCCACAAGGTTGTGGACCAGAAAGAATAAAATTTTCACGACAAGTTTTTTCTATTTTAATATTATAGGTTTCTACGTGTTCAATGTATAAATTAAAACTAACATTAACAATTTTTGGAGGTACATAATTTAATCTTGAGTGGTAGGTCCACTTAAGTAGTTGGATATCTTTATCAAAAAGCAGAAGCAGAACTTTCTCAAAAAAAAAACAAAAAAAAAAAAAAAAAACAAAAGAGGCAGAAAATGGGCTCTCGGGATTTGGACAGGCAAGATCTAAATTCTAAATAGTAGCTTGATTTAGCCGCAAAAATCATGGAGTGCCTCCAATAGGCTACATCTCAACCTATTTAGCCTTTTGTACTGAGGTATTTACTTCTCAACTACTGAAATCTCTAACGGGCTCTAGTAATGGAATTTGGCAAGTACTGAAATATGCTCTTTGAAGGCAATAGCAGCTTTTTAGTCCTGCATTAAATTTGGGGCTGTTGTAGTTGTGTGAAACGAACCAGGCAAATTGAATGCAGGAAATGCTTTATAAATTGCAGCCAAATCTGCATTGATAGCAGAGGCTAGAGTTGAAGAAGACATATTCTTGCTTTTTAGGAAAAGTACGCAGATAGTCCAAGAGTACTCTCGTAAAATGGGTGGGCTCCGCACATGAAATTCATTATGGAACTCACTTTTTTTTTGTGAGAGTCCGCAACAGTGCTCCAATACTATCTAAGTATTGTTCCTTGCTAGGGGCACTCTTAGGCCTTAGTTAAGTAGATCATTACCTAATCATATAACAATACATCAATGCTAAATAATTTATGGACTAACAGATGTTTTAGAATATTTTTGGCGAAAAGTCACTTTTAGTCCCTACATTTTCAGGCGATTCTCATTTTAGTCCCTACATTTTATTTTTACCGTTTTTAGTCCCTATTCTGAAAAACACCATCTATTTTAGTCATTCTCGTCAGTGCCCTAACGGCAAAGTCCTAGGTGGCAGATGGAGTGCATCGTTAGCACACTAAATATTGACGTCAGCATTAAAATAATAATATAATATATTATTTAGCATTTTAAAAATGCCACATCATTTTAAAAAAAAAAAATAATTTATGAATTTTAACTAAATGAAAAAAAAGAAAAAACAGAAATAAAAACCAAAAATAATATAAATTGAGATTGTTTTCGGTGAAAACAGCTTTAATTGTTTTCAGTGTTTTTCAAAAGAAGAAGAAGAGAGAGGAAATTACCAGGAGATGGAAAAGGAAGAGGATGGCAGAGGCTAAGAGGGAGCGGAGCCACCGCGAAGCAACTGCGGGCCCCATGTGAGGACGACGACGGCTTAGTAGGAGACGGCGACGATTGCGGTGACAAGGAGGATCATGAAGTAGCCCAACACTCTAAGACCCGAACACCACTTGAACGCGTTTATGTCCATTCTGGGACTGGAACTGGAACGCCGTGCTATCCAGATCTGTCGCCTGCTTCGGGGTTGTGATGGGAGGACGGCTTTTTCAACTGGGAGTTGTTTTCTGGGTTGTTGCTCAGATCAGATTAGGATTTTCTGGGTTTTTGTTGTTCATCGGGTATCCTTGCTCTTGTTCTGGATTTGTTTGTGTTTTTGTTTTTTTTGGAGAGAACGTGAAGTTGTTTGTTTATATGGGTTTTGTGTGTGTGTTTGTTTCTGAAGAAAATTTCTAGGTCTAGGAAGATAGGGATGGCAATTTTTGCCCGACCCGCGGGTACCCGGTCCGGCCCGACCCTAATGGGCCGAGTTTTACCCGGTCCGATTAGAAATAGGGTCGGGTATGGGTTTTTAAAAAAAAACCCGAACCGGGTCCGGGTTTTATAAATAAAACTCGAGACCCGACCCGTTAAAAAACCCGGAACCTTAAATTACGAAAATGCCCTTTATATATATATAAACCTATTCTAACCCTAATCCCTAATCTGGTTATCCCTCTCCCTCATTTCTTTTCTTCAGCCTCCTGCCTCCCTCACCTCCCTCCCTCATTTAATTTCAGCCTCCCTCGCCTCAGCTCAGTCCGTCCCTCGCCTCCCTCCCTCGCCTCACTCCCTCCCTCGCCTCAACTCAGTCCAGCTCAGTCACGCCTCATTTCAGCTCAGTCCAGCTCAGTCACGCCTCGTTTCAGCTCAGTCCAGCTCAGTCACGCCTCATTTCAGCTCAGTCTGTCCCTCGCCTCACTCCCTCACTCTGATCCGACGCTTCGACGCTCAATCCCATCCCTATTTCAGCTCAATCAAAGCTCAGTCCCATCCCTATTTCCGATCAGGTGCTTCTCATTATCATTTTTCATTGCAATCTTCATTGTTATTATTATCTTTCTTTTATTCTGCTTCTTAAAGAACAAAGATCATTCTGAATTTGGTAATCTTGATGGAGAACAAACTAGAGGACATTATGTGGCTGTTTTCAAGAGTGACTCCCTAAGTACATTATGTGGCAGATATTATTGTTTCTGAAGTTTCTTCCTATCGTGTTTCTAATTATGGTTTTTTTTTTGGGGTAAAAGTATTTGTTAACCATATGCTAGTGTTTTGTGAATTTATTTGGGTTAGACATTTGTCAGTATGGTTAGAAGCTTTCTAGCCCCAATAAAAAGCAATAAACTAGCTTGTCCAACTTTTTATTTTAATAAAAAAGCAATAAACTAGCTTCTTCTTCTTCTTCTTTTTCTTTTTTTTTTTTCCAAAAAAAATGTTAACTTTTTTATGTATTTGAACTTTTACTAACTTTTGACAAATAAGAAACTATATATGGGATGACATAGTAAAGTGTTGTGAATATGATCTGCCATTTAACCAAAAAAATGATCTGCCATGTCATGTGATGCCGTGGGATTGTTCCAGAAAATGTTAGAGAAATGGGTAGTTATTTTATTGCTTGCATTCAATATCTGCCATTGGTTTCATATTCTTATTATGTTGCTTGCTAGTTAAAGCAGTCTATATAGCAAAATGGAGCACTGTAGTGGTACTAAGAAGTGTTTGCACTACTTAAAACTTGAAAATAGGTAGTGAATTTGTTGATCGAATTTTTTGTGCCCAAACGCCCAAATGGAGGAAATGATATTCTCACACTTCCGCTTGATTGGTCAATCTGAGTATTTGCGTTATTGCATATAATTTGATTAATCAAACTTCTCCTTTGTCCTGAAGAGTTGACATGTATAAATGCAAGTAATTTTTATATCACTTGTAATGTTTCTCTCCATTTCACTATTTTCGTCATTATGTTGTGCAGATGTTTTGTCACATTATTATGCATCTAGTTAATGATTCATTCAGCTGAACTGTGTTATCACTTATGCTCTCTTACTGGAAATTTCTATTAAACAATTATGTCTTTCTTTGCCTAATTTGTTTCACAATCTGTAAAAATGTGTTTGTTGGATATTTATAAAAATGTTTCATAAAAATTATATGTTGGATATTTATATATTTATATATATAAAAATGTTTCACAATCTGTCATCATTATTCATTTTTGTGTTTGTTGGAAATGCAGAGCCTAAAACGGAGATGGAAGACACAAACAAATCTGGTTCTTCCTCGCCAAGTGACTCTCCCTTAAGAACCGGACGTTGTCCCTTGCCAACTATGCGGTCTCCTTCGCCATTTTCACGATCACTCTTGCCATTGTCGCCTGGCAGCTCACCTTCAGGATCACCATCACCTTTATGCCCACTAAACAATGAGTAAGTGTTTGAATTTATTGTTAATCATGTTTAATTTGTGAATTTGTGTAATTATGAATTTGTGCCTATTAATTAATGAGTATGTGTAATAATAAATTTGTGATAATTTGTTTTGATTCTAACTCCCAAACTTCTGAATCAATTAGGAGTCCGAAATCCCCGACGGTAGACTTAGAGGTAGAGGAACAAGAAGGGAGTCAAGGGAGTCCAAGGACAGAGGAAGAGAGAGAGCAAGAGCCTACAAATGAGGACTTGGATACAAGTAAAAAAAGAAAGACTACCTCGGATGTTTGGACTCATTTTACAAGGAAGAAAGTTGAAGGAAAAGTTAAAGCTCAGTGCCATCATTGTGGCAAACTTTACTTGGGTGATTCTAGCCAAGGTACAACTCATTTGCGTAATCATTTAGCAAGATGTCCACGGATGAAGTTTAAAGATATACGACAACAAATCTTAATTAAACAACAAAATAAGGTGGATGGAACTACGAGTTTAAATAATTACCAATTTGATCAAGCTAGAGTTAGGAATAAGCTTGCTTGTATGGTCATTTTACATGAATATCCCCTTTCAATGGTTGATCACATTGGGTTTAGAGAGTTTGTGACTGATCTTCAACCTATGTTTAAACTTGTCACAAGAAATACTTTGAAGAGTGACATTTTGAAAATCTATAATAATGAGAGGGAGAAAGCTTTGAAGATCACGGACAAGAATGGAAGTAGGATGGCAATTACAACTGATATGTGGACTTCAAGTAACAAAAAGAGAGGGTTTATGGTCATTACTGCTCATTTTATTGATCATACTTGGACTTTGCAAAACCGAGTTTTAAGGTAATTTTTTTATCTATAAATTGAATGTTAAAAACTTTACATTTAGAATGTTTATTGAGTCATGTTAGATTGAATGTTTATTTAATTATGTTATAATTATTCCTATTATTGTTCTGGGTTTGTTTATGTTCCTTCTCCACACACGAAAGATGTCCTTGCTGAAGTCCTTGTTGATTGCTTTTTAGAGTGGAACATTGATAGGAAGTTGTCTACAATAACCGTAGATAATTGTAGTACTAATGATGCCATGATAAGACTTCTCCTGAATAAGCTTGATACTAGTTCTCTTATGTTGGGTGGGTCCATGTTGCATATGAGGTGTGCTGCACATATTTTGAATTTGATTGTTCAAGATGGGTTGTCTCTTATTGGTGATGGTATTGAAAGGATTCGTGATAGTGTGATTTATTGGACTGGATCACCAAAAAGGAGGCAAAAATTTGATGAAAATGCACGTCAATTGCGTGTTCAATGCACCAAAGACTTAGTCTTAGATTGTAAAACTTGTTGGAATTCAACTTACTTAATGCTTTCTACTGCATTGATTTATAAAGATGTTTTCTCGCGTTTGGCTAAACGTGAAACATCTTATACTTGTTTGCCATATGATCATGATTAGGAGGTAGCCAAAGATATTTGTGGGAGATTAGAGTTGTTTCATAGTGTGACAGAGTTTTTCTCTGGTTGTAAGTACCCCATAACTAATATGTATTTTGCTTTGGTGTGTGAGTTGAAAATTGCATTGAATGAATGGAGTTTGTCTTCAAGTGAGATGATAAGTACAATGGCAGAAAGCATGCTTGCTAAATTTAATTCTTATTGGGCTAATGTTAGTGTTGTTATGGCTATTGCTGCTATCTTAGATCCAAGATATAAGATGAAGTTATTAGAGTTTTATTATCCTAACATTTATGGTGATAATTCTGATTTGGAGATTGAAAAAATTAAGAATCTTTGTTATGATTTTCTTGATGAGTATGGAGATGTGGATGAGTCTCCTGTAGGTAATGAAGGAAGTTCTCATATGCCTACAAGTACTTCAAATCAAGTGGCACAAATAAAATTTAGGTTGATTAGGTCAATGTCAAGGTTTGATGGGTTTGTGAACAATAGTACAAGTAGTTCAAAGAAACATGGGAGTGGTAGAATGGAATTTGATCATTTCATTGATGAGGGAGTGTTGAAGAGGAGTGAAGATTTTGATATTTTGGCATGGTGGAAAAGTAATGGTCTCAAGTATCCTACTTTGCAAAGGATTGCAAGAGATATTTTAGCTATTCCCGTCACAACTGTTGCTTCAGAAGCTGCCTTTAGCACTAGTGGGAGACTTTTAAGTCCACACCGTAGTAGGCTACATCCCAAGACTATAGAGGCAATGATGTGTGCTCAGAATTGGTTATGGAGTGAAATCAACGGTTAGTAATTGTCTAATTTCTGTTTATAAAATCAAAGTGTGTTTTTATATTTGCTAGTTACAATTTGATGAAGTTTATTCCATTTTTTAATTCATTGTTGTTGTAGGTTCTTCAACTATATCTGGAGATATTACATTTCAATCAATTCTTGATGATGGAGAGCCAAATGAAGATGATGGGAGTTGTGCCACAATTGATGGGAGTTGTATCACAATTGATGAAGATTAAACATTTTGTAATAATTTAGTAGTTTTTTTAATTTCTTAGACTTGTTGAATTAATTTGTTGGTTTGTAATTATTCTAAACTTGTGGGATATATTTTGTAGCTTTTTAATTTCTTGGACTCGTTGGACTTTTGATACTTATTTCTTGGATTTGTAGGATTTATTTTATTTTTATGTTTAGACAGTGATTTTAGTTATGATTTTGTTGATTAATGATTAAATGGTTATCTTAGCTTGGTAATTTATTGATTTAAAATCTTAGTTATAATTTATTGAATTATGATTATGATATTAGTTATGATTTATTGATTTATAGATTTGTAATTAACAGGTGATTTATTGATTTATGATTAGTAGTTTATGATTGATTTGGACTGATTTGGCAATTGGGCCATGTAGGCAATATGCAGGCAAAAATAAATTTGGACTGATTTCAGTGATTCGGCTAATAAATTATAGGCTTAATGAATTGGACTGAATGCAAGCTTAGTTTAGGCAAAAATAATTTGGGCTTAATTTTTTTTTTTTTTTTTTTTTTTTTGAGGTTGGGCCACGGATTAGGCCCAATCTTAAACGGGGCCCGTAGTTTAGGCAAAAAAAATCTGGGCTTAATTTTTTTTTTTTTTTTTTGAGGTTGGGCCACGGATTGGGCCCAATCTTAAACGGGGCCTGGCTGGGGCGGGTCTGGGGCCTGGAAAAAAACCTGGTACCCTAAATGGGCCGGGTCCGGGTTACAGGCCTTGCCCCGCGGGTCGGGTTCGGGTATGAAAAAATCCGGCCCGAACCCGACCCGTTGCCATTCCTATAGGAAGAACACGAAGAACAACTTCAGTTTTTTTTTTTTTTTTTTAAATAATTTATGGGTTTCTAATGTCAGGGGAAGAACAATGGGTTACTAAATTTTTGATAAACACTAACTGAGTTTATTTACTTATTTTCCCGTATCAAAAAAAATATTTTTGATAATAAAGGTTTTTAGTTGATATTGTGTTTGGTTGGAAACAAAACAATGAGTAAGTTTATGTTCTTTAATGTTCTTACTCAAAATAAAGCTAGATCTTAATTTATATTATTTTTAGTTTTTATTTCTATTTTTTCTTTTTTTTCATTTAGTTAAAATTCATAAATTATTTTTTGTTTTTAAAAAATGACGTGGCATTTTTAAAATGTTAAATAATATATTATATTATTATTTTAATGCTGACATTAGCATTTAGTGTGCCAGCGATGCATTCCGTCTGCCATCTAGGACTTTGCCGTTAAGGCACTGACGGAAAGGACTAAAATATATGGTGTTTTTTAGAATAGGGACTAAAAACGGTAAAAATAAAATGTAGGAACTAAAATAGAAATCGCCTGAAAATGTAGGGACTAAAAGTGACTTTTCGCCAATATTTTTTAACGAACCATTTTAAAAATTTTAATACAACTTTTATCAAAAATATAAAAAAAAATTGTCAAAACAATCAATTTTTTTTTTTCCTTTCCATAAAAAAGTTTCTAAAAATACTTCTTAAACTAATGTCTTTAGAGCATCTGCTAAGTTTTCTCATTATTTATGAGAAATTTAATCAATTTGTAAAAATAAAATTTATAATTCAATGGTTGCATTGGAAGATGGAGGATTGAAACTCTATATGTCTCTATTAGGAATACCAAAAAATGTTAATTGAGCTATAAAACTCTTTGGCAATTTGTTAAAATTTGACATCAATATGATCGGAATGTTTAGCCATCTCTAAATAACATAATCAATTAGTACCCCAAATTTCTTCTCAAAAAACAAAAAATTAGTATCCTAATACATCATGCATCTCTAAAAATACAACTTATTCATTCACATAATAAGGTTAAAATTCAGTTTACACTTCTTGGGTCATGTGGAACTTGGTTTTATGTTTAATATGGTTTGTGACTTGACCCAACTTAGAAGCGTTTACTTTTAAATTGGATTTTGTGAAGCATAGTCCATGGAGCCAAAAAAAAAAAAAAACATTTGGCCCATTTTTGGGCCGTTTTGGACTTGTTATTAGTATATATTTGTCACTTCATAATTAGGATTTGTTGTGTCATTGTAATGTACTGTCATATTTATATTATTCTCTTTGATATCGTGAAAACTGCTACAACTTCGTAATTGTAGGCATATTGTCAAAAAAGTCCTATTTATATATAGTGATAGTTGACCTAGAAGCTTTGACTATGCCTGAATTAAGGATGATTTGATATTCCTTTATTCAAAAATAATTTTACGCCGAAAAAAAAAATTCAACACATAATGGGAGCTATATACATATTCAATTAATGTGTAAAATATAAGTATGGAAATAGTAACGAGTATATGCAAATACAAATAAGGAAACAAAAAGTGCTATATATGGTATGCACTTTCCAAAGAGATTTGGTTGGGATTTGGATGCACAAACAACGTTGTCCTAAAATGGGGCATTAACGATTTCGGGCATAGAACGTCGAAACAACCCCTTGGTTGCCTCAGATATATCGACTTATTTTTCGTACTTTTCTTGTGATTTTTTTTTTTTTGGTTGGTTGTTGTTGTTGTCTTTTTAGGGCAAGGATGACTTCTAGGATTGGAATGATGAAAGAGTTTTTGGAATTACGAGGATATTAATATTTGAGCAAAGTTTGAGAGAAATAAAATTTTCCTTTCTTCTTTATTATTCATTATAAATACTATACATAATTAGAATTTAACTCTTTAATATCTAGATTTCTATACTTACAAAAATAGCCCTATTACATAATTAAGAATTATTTAATAATAAAACAAATTAAGGACATAAATATAAATTTCAATTTCAATTCCAATAAATTAGGACCCAAAAAATTATGTTATAAAAATAATTTCAGAAATTCAAAATTCATAAATTAGGGAACTTTTTTTTGGGTAAAAGTTCTAATAAATATTTTATTTATTATTTATAATTTGACAGTACTTAACTACTTATGAAAGAGAAAGGACAATTTGAAAAGTCTAGAGATTTCCGTTGAAAATAAAAAACTCTTAACAAATATATAATATTTAAATTATAAGTAATTGCAATTAAAATTTAAAATTTTTCATTTTTTATATTCGAATTTAAACTAATAATTTGTTGTAAAATTGTTATGAAAATGTTGTAAACATAACATTTCTCATGAGAACAATCATATAAGAGTAATTATGACTTACAAGTCTTACACAGTCTCATTCAGAGAAAAAAAAAATTTCAAGTGCCACATGGAAAGAAACACAAGTGCGTCTCAGGGCCAGGGGTCAGGTCGGGTTCTCAACCGTGAAGTCCAAGAAGGAAACATATTTGGGATTTTATCGTAGCTTCCCCTTTTTGGTCCAGGTCAGGTTCTTAAACGTGTAGCCCAAGAAGGAAGAGTTTTGGGCTTTTATCGTAGCTTCCCCTTTTTAGTCCATTGTTGGCCCATTTGTATTTGGACGTTATGTGACCTGCTTTAGCCCAAAGGACCGAAAAGATGAGATGTTGCCTTTCTAGGCCGTCTAGGACACTGCGGTAGTGGTTGTGAGCTTATAAGGTTGAAAGGGTAAAGTGAAAGATAAACCTCTAAAATTTTGGATTCTTTGAAATTTATATTTTGAGTTAGAACTTGAATTATACTTTCTAAAATTATATTCTATTTGCATTAGTAGCCCTTCATCCATATTTTTAATTAAATATCATATAAACTTCCTGTGTGTGTTTAATTCGTCTAATAAAATGATATTATGTAGCATAATGAAATGACATGGCATAATAGAAATGACATAACATCATTTTATTGGACAAATTAAACATACATGACAAGCTTATGTGACACTTATGCTTCGTTTGTTTTAACTTAAAATATTTGCAAAGGTAAAATGTAAAATATTTTCAGAAAAACGTTTTCATTTTACAGTGTTTGGTTGTATGCATGAAAAACTATATAAAATATTTTCCCGTGTTTAGCACTATGTAAAATAAAAAAATAAAAAAATAAAAAAATTATTATTAAAAAGTTAAAATTTTCTTTTATTAACTTCCAAAAAATACAAATCTTGAATAAAAATAAACCATCCATAACATAGATATATTTCTTCGAGGAATATATTCAAGGCACCTATAAATATATAATCTGAATAACGAAAAAAGCCTCCATCATACCAAAAAATAAAATGATAAAGAATCATCCATAACATAAATATATTCCTTCAAGGAATATATATTGAAGGCATGTGCTGTCATACATATACCGAATAAGAAACATCATTCATAACAAAACAAAAGGGGCAAAGCAACCATAACATAGATATGTTACTTTCATAATATAGATTATTATAATATTACCACCATCCAAAATATAACATCGTTTCATATCCATCCCAAACCATGTCAGTCAGTGTTGCATAACCATCCATAAGCACACTTATAAATTTATAATAACAAAACCCAAAGATTACGACAATATAACTAACATTAATACATTACCTTCCAAAATATGGAATTGTTCCATAATTAATAACCCAAAGACTACCATATATAATACCACTAACATGGTTCACAAAACATATCCATTGACCTCAAGTTAGAAGGTTTTGTTGAAAATTTTCTCCAACCAAAGATTTCTCAACCTATCATTTTTAGCCATAAAAGCCCTTCCTGCCTTTTCACCATTAACCAAATGATCAAAAGTTTTAGCAAAGATTTCTACTTCAAAGCCTTCAACATTCATCACTACTTTATAAAGCTCATTTGTATCAACACTGCCCAAACAGAATATTAACTTTAGGGGGTTAAAACTTTAATCCACATTCTAAAATTTCAAATTGTAAAATTCAAAAACCCCTAAACTTAGAGGTGTAATTTGCACTTTCATAAATGTCAAAGAAGAAAATGACCCATTTTGCTTGGTCTGGTAAATATTCCCATTTTCTGTGGGTATTGAACACAAGGAAGTTACTAAAGTCTAAAAAGAGTATAAACTAAAATATGCCTATACTTAAATCCACATTCTAAAATTTCAAAGTGTAAAATTCAAAAACCCCTAAACTTAGAGGTGTAATTTGCATTTTTATAAATGTCAAAGAAGAAAATGACCCATTTTGCTTGGTCCGGTAATTATTCCCATTTTCTGTGGGTATTGAACACAAGGAAGTTACTAAAGTCTAAAAAGAGTATAAACTAAAATATGCCTATAAGTAAATAAAACATACCTAAAAATACATTTAATTAATTGTAGTATCCTATCCTCTAATTTTTCAAGAATTGTGGTGTTATCATGTCTTGTCATGTTGTGTTCATGTCATTGTCAATGTTCATGTTTCATGGTGTTTCAAAACTAATCTCTACTATACTTAAATTACTCTCTCCCTTCTTTATGAATAACATAATGTTCTCTTATGACTCATGATGATGAAATGTTGAAAAAGGCCAACTAGTATGTTCAATAATCTCTCTCAAGTTTTTGCTAAGAGAAAATCTAAGACCTTAAACTATGATAGGATAAACTGTGAGTGGTAGAAAAAAAAAATAAATTTATGTAAAAGTAATAAACAATTGCCAACAGTCTGCTACATCATAATGTTAAGAAGGTTGTGGCAAAAATATTTATGGTCCCAAAAAGACACTTACGTTAAAACAGCCTCACAAGGGTTGTTATGAGATCTTTGCGCATAAATTTTGTCCAATTAGCTTTGTTATTTTCCTTCTAAGTCTTGCCAGTGTCTGTCATGCAGGCCTAACCTGTATACCAAGTCAAATTTTCCGCCTACCCAACAACTTGAAGGAGAAGATTAGAAATTCTTTCTAGAAAGGAACAAAAGACAAAATTTTGAGTCACATTAATATGTGAGACAAGGCACATCTCTTTCACCATTTCAACAAGTAGCGTATTTTGATTTTCATTTCTCTTTCACGACGTTTCAAAACCTACACCAAGTGGTAGAGACCAGATTTGGGTCCAGTGCCACTAGACCTGTTGATGTAAGGGCACCTATTTACTTTTGAACATGTCTCACCATCTTAACAATTCAATGCATTAGATGCATTGGACCTAAGCATCAATGCAAACTAAGCCTCACCCAATAAATAAAACATGGGACACCTGGACTCAAATCTACTGATACATGAAATACTATTAACTTATTCACAAATGTAGAATTCTCATGGACTCCAAGCCTTTTTTGTCGGCATCAAAGTGATTCATAGTATACTGAACTCCATTCCAATTGCTCAACGTGGCTCCGAAATGGCTTAGTTTAACTTAACATCAAAGATAAGAGAGAGCAATAGAGATGAATTCTTTTATGTTTCAGGTTACCATCTTACTTCTTCTATTCTCTTCTTGCACCAATGCAGCAGATAGCATTACTCAATCCCAGACAGTCAGTGAGGGCAGGACATTGGTTTCTGCAGGTGGAAGCTTTGAATTGGGTTTCTTTAGTCCAGGTAGTTCCAACAACCGTTACTTGGGAATATGGTACAAGAATATCCCAGTTACAACTGTTGTTTGGGTAGCTAACCGAAGCAACCCAATCAAAGACTTGTCTGGTGTGTTGATGATAAACAGCACAGGCAATCTTGTTATTCTTAGCCACAATACTAGTATTGTTTGGTCCGCGAATTCAACAAAACAGGCTTCAAATCCAATAGTACAGCTTTTGGATACTGGGAATTTAGTACTAAGAGATGGGAATGATGGAAATTCAGGAAACTATTTGTGGCAAAGCTTTGATTATCCTTCTGATACATTGTTACCAGGAATGAAGCTTGGATGGGACTTGAAATCCGGTCTTGACCGGACTATATCAGCATGGAAGAACTGGGATGATCCATCTCCTGGAGACTTTACCTGGGGAATAGAACTTCATGACAATCCTGAAGCAGTTATGTGGAAAGGCTCGGTGGTGTACTACAGGACTGGCCCGTGGAATGGCCTTAGATTCAGTGGTGCACCAGATTTAAGGCCCAACCCTGTTTTCGAGTTCAATTTTGTCTCGAATGAGAACGAGGCTTACTATGAGTACCACCCCATAGATAAATCAATAATCTCAAGAATGGTTATGAACCAAACCAACTATTCCCGTCAACGCTTTATTTGGGTTGAAGCAGATTCAACTTGGAGCCTGTATGCATCTGTGCCTAGAGATAATTGTGACAGCTACAACCTTTGTGGTGCCTATGGAAGTTGTATCATTGGTGATTCACCAATCTGTCAGTGTATGAAAGGATTCCTGCCTAAATCACAAGAAACATGGAACCCAAAGAACTGGTCTCAAGGTTGCGTACGCAGGACTCAACTGAGTTGCCAAGATAAAGATAAAGATGGGTTTCTTAAATTTGGTGGGCTCAAGTTGCCAGATGCTACAAACTCTTGGGTGAGCAAAAATATGAGTCTTGAAGAATGCAGGATCAAATGCTTGAACAATTGCTCATGTATGGCTTATACAAATTCGGATATCAGAGGAAGAGGCAGTGGCTGTGCCATCTGGTATGGTGATCTAATTAATATTAGACAACTTTCAGATGGTGGGCAGGATCTATATGTTCGAATGCCTGCTTCAGAGTTAGGTATCTAACTGTCTTCTTTCTTATTTCTCTTTTGAATATCTGTTGCCATAGCTTCTTTTTATTTGGCTGAGTTTTAATTGTATATGCTTTGATTGTCCATACTGACCCAGGAGAGGCCAAAAAGGAGCTAAAGACAAGGGTTGTAGTGATAGTTGCAGTTGCAATTGTCGCTGCCATAGTTTCTGGGATGTTCATAATTGCCTATCTCATTTGCAAAAGCTGGACAAAGTTCAGAGGTAATGTGACCTTTTACCTGCAGAAAACATATTGCCATATTGTTTAATTGAACTTCTTAGAAATGTATGGAGTTAACTAATTTTCCGAACAACAGGAAAACTATGATATGTGCGTATCCATTTGGTCATAATCAAAATGCATAGCAATGTGAAAGAATTTATTACAGATATATCCATGATTAAGATTTAACCAAGATTTTTCTTAAACTTGACCCTCTTGTAGTGTCCATATAACTTGGCAAACCCGACTTGAGTTAGAGATAAATATAATTTCATCAAAATTACCGATTCCTTGTCTGTAAGAAATGGGTTTGAATTGTGAGCCAAAAAGATCACATGGTCATATTAAGAGCAGGATGGCCACAGACCAAGTATATAGGTCGGGGCCATCGTCATATTTGCAATATATTTACAAGTACTATACGAATTTATTAGTACTCTTAATAGAATTGGCCCCTCATTAGCTTCGCCACTAACCACTGCCACACTAAATGGAGCAATATCATTGAATCAGTAAAACCATGACGTTTTGCTAGGAGTAAGTCATTTTATGCTTTTCATATTATTTGTAAATTTCCAGGCTATGGTTCTGGCTTGGTTAAATGGCTCCTGATCAGGTTATAGTCTGGCTTGACTAATATGTATTTACTCCAAAATGAGTTATAGCTATCATATTTATTTCTCACATAACGTAGATCCCATTTTTCCTCTATTAGAAAAAATGGAGAACAGTGTGATCACAGATCGGAGCATTGAAAGCCAAAAAGAAGAGTTGGATCTCCCATTCTTCGACCTAGCTACAATTGAAAAATCCACTGACAATTTTTCAAGCAAATACAAGCTTGGGGAAGGTGGTTTTGGACCTGTATACAAGGTAACTTACAACATTCTTGTTTAAGGACTCTAAGAAAAAGTAGCACTTATCATACTCAGCATATAGTAACCTTCCTACAAATGTGAATTTCTAGGGTATACTTATAGATGGACAAGAGATTGCTGTAAAGAGGCTTTCACAGAGTTCTGGGCAGGGATTGAATGAGTTCATAAATGAAGTACAATTGATTGCCAAACTTCAGCATCGAAATCTTGTTAGGCTTCTTGGTTGTTGCATTGAAGGAGAGGAGAAAATGCTAATCTATGAATATATGGCCAACAAAAGTCTAGACTCCTTCATTTTTGGTTTGAATCTCTCAAAACATAATTATTTTAGTTAGATATATTATTTTGTTGTGGTTTTTCCAAAGAAGGTAGAACTTGTGCTTTCTATTTGTTTTATAGTTCAAGATGGACTCTTACTAACATAACTGAGAATCTTGTTAGATCAAGCAAGAGGCAAAATTCTACCATGGTCTAAGCGGTTCCACATTATTAATGGCATTGCTAGAGGGCTTCTTTATCTTCATGAAGATTCCAGACTAAGAATTATACACAGAGATCTTAAAGCAAGTAATGTGTTACTTGATAGTGAGATGAACCCAAAAATATCAGATTTCGGCTTAGCTAAAACCTTTGAGAAAAATCAAACTGAAGGAAACACAAATAGAGTAGTTGGAACTTAGTAAGTATTAGTTTAAAAAAAAAAATTATTTAATCAAATTTTTTTATGGTCATTATTAGTCTATATTTATTATAATTGACACATTTCATTCTTAATGGTGTTTTGCAGTGGATACATGGCACCTGAGTATGCCATTGATGGGATTTTCTCAATAAAGTCGGATATTTTTAGCTTTGGGATATTATTGCTAGAGATAGTCAGTGGAAAGAAGAATCGAGGGTTTTTCCATCCAAACCATAGTCTTAATCTCATTGGATATGTGAGGATCCAAAAACTTTACATTTATATTTTACATATAATGAAGCAATTAGTGATGGAAGTTTCAATTTTTTTTAGGCATGGAAATTGTGGAGAGAAGGTAGGCCTTTGGAACTAATTGATATGTGCTTTGACGACTCTTGCACTCTACCGGAGATGTTGCGTTGCATCCATGTTAGTCTCTTATGCGTGCAACAACATCCTGAGGATAGGCCTAACATGTCATCTGTGGTTATGATGTTAGGCAGCAAAAGTTTACTATCTGAACCTAAAGAACCTGGTTTTCTTATTGGAAAAAAATCACTTGATGCAGATTCATCATCGAGCAAGCATCAATCATTTTCAACCAATGAGATGTCTATTACACTACTTGAGGCTCGATAAAGGATCATTCTATTATATATGTCAACAATATTGTTCACTATATTTTTAGTAACTTAGTATGCTAGTATTCCAATACTCGAGTATGTTGTGTTAATCTTCTTTGACACTAGAATTTTATGATTCATTTTGCACAAGTTAAGAAATTTGAATTCTTCTCAAATAACAAATGAATCGAAGCCACGACTAAGCTACCAGGACCAATTGTTGGTGAAGGAATAAGTAGTTTTGAGGAGAATTCAAATTGTGAATCAAATAGGTCTTCTGTCTTTCCTTTCACAACTAAAACTTGATGTTGCTAGAAAAACAAATATTGTAGGGTTAAGTCTATAACATGACATCCTTTAAGGTAAATATCTTTCGTACAAAATTACATGATGGAATCAACAACTCACTCGACGTAACTGTTACCAATATGCTTATGCCCTTGCTCTTCAATGGACTGCACAATCAACCTTCTCATTAAGAGCTTCACCAATAGATTCTTATCTAAATTTCATCCAAATAATGTCGAAGAACACCAAGTTCATTTGGCCCATGGGCAAGGACCTCAATAGCATCGAGCAGGAGATGGTCTCGACTCTCGACACATGCATCTTCATCGGATTGGCAGAGGTCAATTTTGGATTTGGGTCTTGAATTAATATGCGCCTCCCTCTTTCTTTCTTTCTTTCTTTTTTGCATTTTTTTTCTTCTTATCAATTTGGGCCTTGATTCGCAAAGGTTGTTGTTGCGACTCCAGCCCACTTTAGCGCCAAGAAAGTCACATTGAAGTGCAAGACTCCTATAGTCCTATTAGAAATAGGAGACCATGTTGCTGTTGGAAAAATAAGAGGCGTCTAGGTTATTAACCTAGTAAATAAATAGAATTTTATGTGTTAGTGTGTGCCAAAGTGTTAACAACCACTGGACTTTCTTTTTTTTTGACAAGACACTTAACTTGCTATAAAGATTTACGAAAGTGAGCAACCAATCCCCAATCGAATGTGAAGCGGCATTTTGTGGCTACTGGCTAGTGCTCGCCCTGGTCTTTAACAATTGATGACCAAGGGTGATGTGATGGCAATTTGTGAGCCAAAGCGAACCTAAATATCCTTTATAGTATTATTTTGGTAGCATTTTCAAAGGAAAAATAATAAAATACCTTCCTATTGTTAGGACAATAATCATATTTTCTTCTAAATTTTCAAATGTTGCCTAACGCATCCATGTATTTAGGACAAAATTGTTATTATCATTATTATTATTATTCACACTTATATTGATCTACATAGCACAAGCATGACATATATGACACTACTTTTATTATTAAAAATAATTATGGTAAGAGAATTTTATTGAAGTAATATTTGTTATATCAACAACATTTTTACAACTTTCTCAAAAAAAAAAACAAAAAAAACAAAAAAACAAAAAACAAAAAAACAACAACAACATTTTAATTACAACAATTTTACTACAAATTCTAGGTGATAAGCTACTGTTGATTATAATCTTAACCCACTACTAAGATCATTTTTTTTATACACAAGTAATAACTAGGCAACTAGGTTTTGTTGTGAAATTATTATACAAATATTATAAACATGGTATTTCTCTTTTAGAAATAGAGTTTAATAGAATGAATACGTTAATGTACTTCTAGTGTGTGCCACATGGCATAAGGGAAAAAAAACAAAAAAAAGAGGTCATCCAATTAATGTAATTATACTAGTATAATAAAATTTATATCAAGTAATACATAATATAATATGATATAAACACATACATATATATCATTATTATTATTTCTATTTATCTATTGTTTTGAATTCAATAAAGGATAATATTTATTATGCATTGTCTATTACACCCTATTGTACACACATTTTAGTTTTTGAATTGAAATCATAACTTCATTCAATTGTGTATAGTTTATGTAGTAAGGTGTGTGCATTAATAATTACTCTTCGTTAAATTGGATGAGGTCTACACGTGTAGTGCCCAATAACTAATAACATAGGAATGAAATTGATCGCCCAAGCCCTAATGGTTGAAAAAAAAAAACTTAAATGACAATCCACTAGTACTACATTTTGGACCGAAAGGAAGAAAAAAAAATCTCTTGTCGCAATCTCATTCACTATCAATCAACTGCCAGTTTAGCAGAATGGTCATTGGTCAGCAATCTTTTAAGACTAGAAAATGATGTTCCAATAATGGGGTCGATGTGGAAGCTCATATATATGGTATATATTGGCAGTGAGTGGCCATTACAACTTTCAACAAATATTTGTGGTATCACATTTTTCATGATTAATTCTAGTACTAGTCACTACTCACTAGTGACAATTCCTTCTCCTGCTTTGTACTGAAAATCTCGAATCGCTATTCTAATTGGTGATGGACTATGCCTGAGATGTCGCATTTAGGACCTGAATAAAGCTAGTCATATACACACTTGGTATATATGTCTTACCCAGGTTATACAAGTTTCTTGGATTAGCTGACAATTAATTCTTTCCAATTTTTTAATCTAATTGGGAGTTCTACGATCAAAATGGGAAGAAAAAAAAAAGGTGGTTTTGGTAGATTTAACTTGCTTATTTGATATGCAAGAGTAGTGATAAACAAATGAGGTTTCATATTTTTCAGGCATGGATATTGTGGAAAGAAGACACAGCTTTTGGAACTAGCTAGTTGGTCATGACTTCATGCAATGCGTTCTCCACTATATCAGATTTGTGTTGTACTACTACTGCATCCACATTAGTCTTTCATGTGTGCAATAGCATTCTGGATATAGGCAAACATGTTATCTGTAATTATGAGAAAAAGATTAACTTGAGGTAATTTCTTCATGGAGCATGAATCATCTTCAACCAGTGATGTAATTGTCACACTGTAAAGAGCCTTGATGAGCATCCTATAATCAATGCGTCTCATGCTTTTTATCATTAACTTTATGTCTCCTAATATATATGTGAGATAAGTCCTGTTTGCACAAGCTAGAATTGAGCTCAAAAAATGTGGGGGATAGAATTGGGAAATGCTACAATCCTCGAATTGTTTAGAATTATATATAATGTTAAATTATATGTTTATTATGCATGTTAAATTTTGCATTCTTTACTATCAAACCTAAAACTATTTTGTTTAGTAAAATTTTAAAATAAGAAAATTAAAACCATAATTTTGAACTTTTTTAGATGAGATGAGAGCCATAAGTAAAATATATGTTGCAGTACAAGACCTTGTCACATTTCATATCTTTGTTTCAATGAGTGCATACCGATTTGAGGTGTAGCAGCAAAATTATTGTTTTATCAGTCAATTTTAGGTGAAAATTGAACGCATGCTGGCAAAAGTGGTGTCCAAGCTAATCTAAGAGCTGTGGTACCACCACGTGGCTAGAGTGGACATGGCCCTATAATCTCATGGTCTTGAAGTGAATATAATAAAAAGGTAATTATATGAAGATACTACAAGTTTTACTATATTGAGTTTACAAATTGATGTGTCACTAATCATAAAAGTCAATTCAAATATTCAATTAATTATGAAGTTGTCGAAACCCACCAACCAAATTCATTACTACATCAGTTTGTAAGTTTTATGTTATAAAATTAGTAGTACCTTTAGTATTTTTCGTAACGAAATCCGTCTTCTTCCTTTTTTCTCCTAATGATGAAGATTTTGTTTATTGCTTTCTGAACAAGGCAATAGGATTGAACATTATGGAGAAGAAGACAGTGTATAGGATTCGTAAAGCAAAAGACAATGTTTCATTTTATGTCTTAAGTGGGCCTCATCTATGAATTATGAAGGATAATAATGGTGAGATGGAGGTTTCTCATGATAGTGCAAGGGAAACCTATCCTTTCCTCATCACAGTATGAAAAGCTAGTTAACTTTATTTGTAGGACAAAAGGGCCCATGAAGAAAGCAGTATTCTCTTGAATAATTGAAAGTTTTTCCATGCCAATATCAATCTGCTTTAATTTGAAGGGGCATATACCCTAAAATGTGCCCTTTTGAGAGCGTCGGAATCCCGAAAGAAAAAGTAAAAACGATAGTAAAACAAGATCTAAAACAGTTCAGAGTTCAGTACAGGTTTTGAGATCAAAGTGATATTTGCTTTCTAAAAATTACACACTATTGATTAATTTGTTTAGAGAAGATATAATCATATCATGTGTACCGCAATTTATCACATTAGGAGTGGTAGTCTTACATGCATGTTGATTTGACAGACCGGTACTCATTAATTTATCCAACATTTTTATTTTAATAATTCGGTAGTTTTTTGCAATTTAATAATTCAATAATTGAGGAAAGAAAATTTTAAACCTTAGATGTCTCTGTGAAAAATATTAGGAGGTATCATCTCACTTATCTAATATAGAAGTCAAGTAACATGAATAACAATCAATTTTCTTCTATAAAAAAAATAATCTATTTTCAATGATTTATTTTTACCTATACCCTTTTTTAAGCCAACCTAACCAGGTCATATCCATACTTAATTCGAACTTTTGGTAAGGAAACTGTTTTAAAATTTAAAACTTTACATTTTTTATTGACTAAATTTTATTGTATATTAAAACTATATTAAATTTTTATATATAATAAATTAAACATTTATATATAACATTTCGTCATATTAAGATTTTCTTTCAAATTAATTACTTATTTTTCTTTAACTAGCATGTTATATTTTATTCTTAAAACTCTATATAGTTATTTATATTTATATGTAATTTAAATTTATTTCATATTTTAAATTTAACAGGTGCACCTATATTCTTTCTGCTAGTGTGGAATTATACATTAGTGGACTATTAAAAGGAATTATTAGATTGTAAACTTAAGTATTTTTTTTAGTATGTTGGTTGTTCTTTCATTTGTATTAAAAGAAACACATAAAAAAACCAGTTGTTACAAAGTATTTTTAAGTTATCTGTTGCTATATTTTCATAAAATAAAACATGTTCACCATTTTGTTGTACAAAATTTATTCTAAAATATTATACTCTATTAGCTCAAATTGTTGTTACAAATATATATATATATATATATATATATATATATATATATATCTCATCCCATATCTTTGTCACACATTTCTCTATTATATTTTGATTAATTTATACAGTTATAAACACCCCCATTTTGTAACCAAACACTTACTAAAGGACGAAATTGTAATTTTAAAACACACATCGAAGGGGAAAAAAAAAATGGGATGGTGTACCCTCTTTTCCAAGCCCATTTGTAATTTCCTAACCAAAGATGTGTACGCTAGAGTGGCATATGCTACTTACGGTTTGTTTGGATACCGTTTATTACTAAAAACTGAAAATTAAAAATACTGTAGTAAAATAATTTTTAAATGTATGAATAGTGCAGTGGGACCCAGTTTTAAAGAAAAAGTTGCTGAATATGGTACTTGCGGTTCTCGTGAATAATGCATGGGATTCACGAGAAAAAACGCTTCCGCTGAAAAATGCACAAAACGCACTTCCCAAATGGAGAATTAAAGACAAGGACCCTAAAATCATCACTCTACTAATTCCATTTGGTGATTGATTTTCACCAGCTCTATTTCCATTTGGTGATCAATTCAGAAACCATCATTTTTAGAAAATATAGTTTTTTTTTTTTAATACAAGATAGAAATTTTACTATAGCCTAATCTAAGTATATATGTGTGTGAAGCTCCCTCTAAAGACTTGAATCTCAGCACTTAAAAGATTTTTCTAATGGCTAATTATTTTATAAAATATTTCTCAAAAGGCAAGAGCACATTTGAAAGATTTCTTGGCCCATTGCTCAAATTTATCCTTTGTGGATGTGGTAGACCAAATAGTAAAAAAGTTAATTGATCCAGAGATCCAATATTAATTCTTCACAACTAGATGGATGATTTGGAGCAAGTGCATGTAATGAAGACAGCCACAGTATGCCACATCCTGATCCTCCTATCCTAGCAAAGTTTGTTGTTGCTCATGCATTGGAATATTTAGAAGTTAACCATGAAGGCCTCCATTGAGGAGTTTTCTATGTAATTCTTATTTTATTTTGAAATTTTACATTTAGGCTCTATGATAGTTAGATAGGCCAAAATTGGGATATACCCCTTTTGCCCAATAGTTCCAGCAAAATGTCTCATTTCTGAAATTATTTAGCGATATGTCCTTGTTTTAAAACTTGATTTGTTTAAAATCAAGTTTCAGTAAGGAACTCAAGTTCCACAATTTTTTTTTTTTTTTTTTTAAGTTTGATTTGCCTATAACTTGATTTTCTAACAATCGAGTTTTAAATTGAAACTCGATTTTTAGAAAATCAAGTTTCAAAACAGGGACATATTCCTAAATAGTTTTAGAAATTGGACATTTTGCTAAACTTTTGGGCAAAAGGGTTACATTGAAACTCAATTTTTAGAAAATCGAGTTTCAAAACATTGGTATATTCCTAAATAGTTGCAGAAATTAAGCATTTTGCTAAACTTTTGGGCGAAAGGGGTATATCCCCATTTTGGCCTAGTTAGATAGGGAAAGAGGAAATTATGTTAGCTAATATAGATCCAGTATTATATGTTTGAGAGATTATTCCAGTCGAATTTGGTTGGAGAAGTCTTCTTCAAAGACAGTAAATTGAGTGATTTATATTTTTGAGATTTTCTTAATTTTTCTTTTCAATTAAATTAAGTGATGACTCTATAGGTAAAACTAAACTTTCAAATATGGAGGGTAAAAGGCTATCAGTTGAATAACTTTTTTTGGGACTCACATTTTGATCCAATGCAATTTAATTTGATCTTAATTCCCACAGGTATCAAAGCCTTAGAGTGTGAATTCTCTCGTCACCAGGCAACAACTAGTTAGGGAGAGGATGACCAAGCTTTTTACGTGGCTTTCCACCTTTCCCATCTTGTGCAAAGAAGGAAAGTGTTCTCATGCTACAGGCAGGAACAATCAAACTCTATCTTGAGATAATGGTGGGTTCCAATTTCCAAAGCATTGGTACTTGATGAAGCCGAATTCGTCAATTGATAGGTTCGTTCAGATGGATTCCGATGATAATAAGTTCGAGACCTGCAAAATAATAACGAAGGAATTTCTTTCTGCTTGGGTCATCGGCATGGTGCCAGCCGATGAGCCTCTGATGACAAAGTCAGATGATGATTGAGAGAGATGGCAATATATGAGAGTATGTTATAGTGTGAATTTTTACCTTCTCTCAAGTTCTGAGGTGGTTTATATATATTTTTGTCTTTCTAGCCGTTGGAGGTTTTCAATGGTGGCCTTAATGGCTTTGGTAACGCCTCTGATGATTTAATGGTGAGATTTGATGATCATACCAACGGTTATATTAACGCGTGCTTCCGTTGGTAACGGTGTTTTGGTCGTCCAAAGACCTGTTTAGACAATGAGAATTTATTGGTTCATCAGTACTCATTACTCATATGCTTCTAAGATGATAAAGCTCAATTTTCCCAATTTTTATCGAGAAGAAGATCCTGCTACCATCTATGCAGAACAGAATAGTTTTTTAAGCTTCATGAAACACCCTCGGATGATCAAGTTAAACAAATATTAGTAAATGGGTACACCAACTTATAATAGTCAGGCTGTCATATTAAAGATACCTAAATTTGGCTTTAATTTTTATTTTTGTCTCTTTCATTTTATTAACTACCCGTACAATTTATCATATCATAACGTTGTCATATTAGGATATCTTTTCCTTTTTGGAGTAAAAATGTAGAAATTTTATTGAATAACACCACAGTATTACATCAACAGCTAATGCAGGCCTAAAAGCTAGAAGAACATTCTCCAACCAAACTGAGACACATACATGGTCTAATAAAGCAAACACTGGAGAAAGGAAAAGGTAGAAACCGAGCATAGAACATTCAAATATCTTCAATCTGGTGTCCACATAAGTAGTTGTAGGATTATGGTATTGCTGTATCACTTTGACAGTTTGAATAAAGCCAAGTCACCCCATTCAAGCACAACATCGATCGTAAATGCTAAGCTCCAAATAGAAATCATATTAAAGATATCTTAATTAAGGGTTATTTGTTTTCCTCTTTCCTTTAATTAAGTAACAGTGCTACCACCAATTAGGCATTTGGTGGGGTGGTACGGTTTTGATTCTTGGAATGCCCCATGTATTGGATGTTGTTTATGAACGAAGCTTTGATGCTTAAAAATTTTGGGTCTCATCAATGAGTGTCTTTCAAATATTTGCTAATTAATCATTTTTAAAAAGTTTTAATACTACATTTATGAAAAATATAAAAACTATAAAAATATTTCATAAATTATTGCCTTACCCCGCTGCATCTTGAGTTTCTCGATGGCTGGTCACCTCCACTTCAAATCCTTTTTTTTTTTTTTTTTAAGTAGTGTCTTGTTTGTTTTTAAGAATTTTAATATGTGACTAATTACGTTTACTTAAAAAAAATTGACTAATTATTTATATTTTTATGATAAAAATTGTATTTAATTTGTGATACATGTTTTTTTTTTTTTTACCAATAATTTGACTAGTGTGTTATGCAGGATAGAGGAAAAACTAAATGAAATGGCAGTGTGTTATGTGGGCATGGTAACCGTGAGCCTGACATGGTGCTCAAGCATGAGTCTCACAAAAAGTATAAATATTTGAATGATGAGAAGCTGAGAACAATGTGCCAAACCTGTGGGATTTAGGAAATTTGGATATTTTAAGTGATAAATGAGGAGTGAAGAGTGATAGTTTTTTAAAAACCAAACAGCCTCTTAATCTTTGTGCCAAGTGAGTTAATAAGTGCAAAATACTATTTAATATTAATAAACTATAAAATTAAAAAATTAAAAACCAATCACATATACTCAACAAAAAATCACCACACAACAAAGATCATCACATTTTCGCAAAGATCACCACATGTTCTATCTTATTAAAAAAAATTAAATGATCATAAGTAGTACTAAATTTAGGTAAGAATTTTAATATGTGATTAATTACGTTTATTTTTTTTTTAATTGACTAATTATTTATATTTTTATGATAAAAATTGTATTTAATTTTAAATGTAGCTATATGTATGCATGTGTTACATGCTTTTTTTTTTTTTTAATAATTTGACTAATGATTTATATTTTTATAATAAAAATTGTGTTTTATTTTAAATGCACTCATGCATTTGCATGAGTTACATGCTAGTACTACTAATAACATAATTCCTTATTTGAGTTTCATCATTTTTTTGTACCAAAATACCTTTTGTAAGGACCCAATTTGGTTCCCAAGCCCAAGAGTCAAAAGGATTTTGGCCTAAGAAGCCCAATACAATGAATTTGTAAAGAGTAGGTCAGAAAACTAGGCTCTAATGAATTGGACAACAATTATGGTAGGTCTAAATGACCTAAAAGCAAAAATAAACAGGTTTTATCCACAGAAAATCGTTATCAGCACAATCTAAGAAGATGTGTTCTTATATATATATATCTTTAGAATTTGATTACAAGTCTAATTCTAGTTGTTACAGTGTTTTTTTTTTTTTTGATTTGTCCATCTCCATTCTTGGTGCATTCTTTCTCTTTTATACTGTCTTCCTTCTTTCATCTCTAGTGTAGACCAGATTTCTAGCGTTGATCCCTATCCCATCAGCACCTTTCTAAAGTATCTGGGAGTAGTTGTAAGGCTGAAAATTACTGTTCAGGTATCACTTCCACATTAACGCAACCAGAGAGTTAGCGACAAAGCATTCAATGTGGTGGTAGCAGCTTTCTCTTAAATATTTCATAATTCCCCTTTTATCCTGTGCTTCCATGATATGTATCCTTATCAATTGAATCTCCCGGAACGTTATTCTAGATGGCAGACCACGCTTTCTGACCTCTACTTTGCTTAGCCGATAAGACATTTCTCCTCAAACCATCTTCCTAGGCCCTCATGACTAGATCTCACTTCTTTATTCACTAATGTGGACTTCCATGATAGCGTTTACCCATCCTCAGACTACCAAATGTCCTCAGATTGGGCCCCCGACCCAACATATATATAGATATATATATTACTAGGCCTATCATACCTACATCCTCAAATTCATAAGGTTAGAAAGTTTAAATAATAAGGTTAAATATATAAAAGTACTATTTTAAACACTCCTAAATTTTAGATACTTATCCATATCCTTTAAAATTAAGTACTTTCATCTCTCCTTATCCCTTCTAAACGTCAAGTTAGCTACTAAAATCAAATGTAAATAAATGTCTCTCTTCTTCTGTTTAATCTTTTTTTTTTTTTTTGAAATATCTCTTTCTTTTTTCTCTCCAAAGAAAGAGTAGTCCTTTTCTATAAGATAAAATTTTGACACAAAAAATAAAATAAAATAAAATAAAATAAGCTTCATCACACACGCAAAACGCATGTGGTGAGGCTGTATATATCTTCTTATCCCTTTCAAGCACAACATTATAAATGCCAATTGGACATTTGATCTAGCGGTATGATTCATGCTTTGGGTGCGAGAGAAAGGCCCCAAGTTTGACAATTGGAATGCCCCATTCATTGTATGTTCAATACTAATGAATTTTTTATTATTAGAAAAATACTTAAAACAAAACAAAATCAACCTGTGCTTCTTGAGTTTTTGTTCTCATTGAGAGATGGTTTGAAGTTTGAACACCTCGACTTTGTTTTCCTTTGCTTCTTTTTTAATGACGTGTCTTGTTTGTTTTTGTTCGTCATAATTTCAATTTCATCTTAACTTTGAGTTTGAACAGTCATAGTGTTGTACTCATATACTAGTACTTGTTTAAGACTTTATTTTCTCTTCTTCTTCGTTTTTTTTTTTTTTTTTTGAAATTTATGGAGAAGAAAAAAAAATAATTCACAATATTTTAAATTTCTAACTTCAAAATATCAAAAACAACTTATCATCTTCTAAAAAGAAAGATCTCCTACAACTTATCGTAGCAGAAATTGTCATATTAATTATTGAGTTTGGTTTACCTTTGGTATTTTTAACAAGAATCTTTTTTTTTTTTAATGAGAAACTGTCACATCACCTACTAACTAAATAAAATGTGTTTCTCAAAATAAATAAATAAATAAAATGTGGAGATTGAAACTTATTACCGCTTGTCATTATATATTTAAAACAGCAGGAGATGCCCAGTTAAAAATTACTAGAGATAAGTCAAACCTTTAATTATTAAAAATATCTAAATTTGGAAAAAGTATACCATGTTACAGTAATACCAACTTGGCATTTGTTTTGGTATTTCCTACCCAATAAATGAATGACACTTGTTTCAAAAAAATCACATCAGAGTACTCCAATAAATGATTAATTTATCTTCCTAATAGTATAAAAGATTGTGATTAATTTATTGGAGTAGTTTGATGTAGTTTTTTAAAACAGGTGTCACTCATTTATTAGATAAGAAATACCAAAATAAATACTGAGTTGGTATTACCAAAACATGGTATACTTTCTCCTAAATTTGGGGTTCAAATTTTATTATTGTTTCTTTTATTTTATTAAGTACCCATACATAGGCGTTGTTATATTAAAGCTATCTATTTTTTTCAATAATTAATGCTAGAGTACATTGACAACATACATACGTAGCAACTACGTAGGTAATATGGGTCATTTATTTTATAAGTCCAGTTATCTTTAATTTATTTTTATTATTCAATCAAAGTTAATTATAGAGTCAAGTTATCAGTAGTTTACTCGAGCCTAATAATCTGATCATAGGATGGTGTGAAATCAATTTTGGAAGTTGTCAACTATATATCCCTTTTATGATTTTATCAATTGGTTGAATCTTTCTTTCTTTCTTTCTTTTTTTTTTTTTTTTTTTTTTTTTTTTTTTTTTTTTTTTTTTTTTTGTAGAAAGAGTCTTTCATTTAACTAACCTACCAAGTCAAGACCTGCATCAAAACTCTAGAAACTTAATTGAATAGCATCACATCATTATATCAAGAATTTACATCAGCCGCTAATATAGGCCCAAAAGCTGGAAGAAGGTCCTCCAACAAAACAGAGACACTAACATGAGTCTCAAAAATACGAACTTACAAGCAACAGAATTAGCAGTAGAGCAAAAATATAGGGAAAAAGAAAAGATCAAAACCAAGAATAGACCCTTTGAATATCTTCAAGCAAGCAAGTATTCATAAAATAGTTGTAGGATTATCGCATTGCTATATATCACTTTGACCGAATTCAAGTCAAGTAATCCCATTCAAGTACAACATCTTTCTCCAAAACAGAAATCATATTAATTACCAATGCTACTACCAACTGAGCATTTGATCTAATAATATGATTCTCGCTTTCAGTGTGAGAGGTCTCGAGTTTGATTCTTAGCATGTCCCCTTAATTGGATGATGTTTACAAATGAAGTTTTATTTTTTTATTTTTAAATAAAAAACAAAAAACAAAGAACAAAACAAACTGGGCAGCTCTCCTTCATTTGTTGTTGTTGTTGTTTTTCTTTTTTTCTTTTTTAATGTGGTTTATTCAGACTTCAGAGGCTAATAAAACTATAAAAGAAGTGCAGTGTTAACTTTTCCCATAAAAGAATACCAATACAACCCAACTGGACATAAATTTTGTGGCAATAAAAAAGGACAAGAGCAGAGCAACCAACCGTAATCAATTGGCCCTAGTGACTGATTAAAAATTTCCAAGCTGTATAAACAATTCTAATTCAATGAGCTCTGACCAAAAAAACAAAGAAACAAAAATTATGTTAGGTGAGATCCATTATACATGAGGACTGGATCACTGGACAGCGTGTCAAACACTCTGGAACCTTAAATATTAACAAATCCAATGATGGTATTCATTCATTCATATATGGTGGCTCTTGAACCAATTTCTGCAAACTTTTTTCTGCCATTAAAACGAGCTCACAACACAAGGAGTTGCATTTTGTTGACCAATACATGAATTGGCTTACTGCAAATTTATTTTTGTTAAAAAAAAGTAAACTCAAGCCTGCATATAGTTTTTTATTTCCAGCACATGCATACTAATTTCCAATTATGACTTTCATGGGGATTGAGAATGCATGCATATAGCTTAGCCGACCATTCTACCGACTTCCAATTTTCAAACTGAAATATCTAGAGTTTGTATCTGTCTTTATCTTTTTTTCTTTATCTTTTTTCCCTCAAGTTGTCACTATATTAAACATCGTACCTTTTATTAAGGATTACAAAATAGTTGAATAAACTTTTAAGTTTGATTCTGATTAATTGGTACTCTTAGAATATTTGTTAATTGACTATTTTTTGAAAGATTTGATATAATTTTTATGAAAAATATAAAAAATTATCAAAAAAATCAATTATGTACTTTTTTTTCTCCATAATAAAAGATTTCTAAAAATATTTTCTAAACCAATGCTTTTAAGGCATCCCTTAACTTTTCCCAATTTTTAATCATATGACACTATATTATATATTTCAACATATCATTTCACTTACATCCTAAGAAATAGACCTTTTCCTAATTAAAGATAAAGCATGCTCTCACAGATAAAACTCATCAATGATTTAAAATAATGAACCAATAATGGCAATATTTTTATCAAATTTATATAGAGATTAACTAGGGATCTAAATATAATCCTGCATTAGACTTTCATCCAAATTTGAAGGGTAAAGATACAACTTTTATGAAAAATATAAAAAATTATCAAAAAAATCAATTACGTACTTTTTTTTCTCCATAATAAAAAGTTTATAAAAATATTTCCTAAACCAATACTTTTAAGGCTTCTCTTAACTTTTCCCAAGTTTTAATCATATGACACTACATTATATATTTCAACTTATCATTTCACTTACATCATACGAAATAGACCTTTTCCTAATTAAAGATAAAGCATGCTTTCATAGATAAAACTCATCAATGACTTAAAATAATGAACCAATAATGGCAATATTTTTATCAACTTTATATAGAGATTAACTAGGGATCTAAATATAATCCTGCATTAGACTTCCATCCTTTTTTTTTTTTTTTTTTTTTTTTTGAGAATGACTTTCATCCAAATTTGAAGGGTAAACAATACGGATAATTAATAACATTCATTAACCATCATTATCGAATTTTCAACTTTTCTTTATAGATAAGGATGGGCTATAAGCCACAACTCTATAATATGATTTGAAAATTGGAATTTTTTTTTTTTAAGAGAAAAAAAAGTAAGAATTACAACATTTATGGACAAAGTTTAGTTACAAAATTAGATGTAGCCTAAGGCTACAACTTTACTTAATAAAATAAATACTATTACATATTTTGAAAATCTAACAGTTGAATTGCATATTCTTTACGCTCTTAATATACATGTCAAATTTTGTGTCAATCAGATATTATTTACTATATGATCTAATGCTTATATTTTATGTATAATTTTAAACTATAAAAACTTGCAATTTAAATAATTTATTAATGACATAGCTATTAATTTTTAATTTTCAAGAAATTTTGCAAGAATAGAAAATATAAGAAAAAGTTATAATCTAATGATAGATTTGTCAAAATTCATCTCTAATAAAAAGATATTGAATAAGGTTGTAGCCTTAAGCTACAACTAATTTTGTAACTAAATTTTTTTCACATAGATTTGGCTAGCACTTTCACATAGATTTACAATTTTTTTCACTGCTTATTATATACTGCATCAAAATTATATACTGCCTCATAATTGTGATTAAATTATAACACAAAAAATTATGTGCTAAATTTTCCCAAAAGGAAAAGCAAGTCTAAGCTCAAGAGTCCTAGAAGTGGTCGTCACTCAAATTTGATTTGATTTGATTTTTTTTTTTTTTATTGTTATTATTATTATTTTTATTTTATTTTTTTTGGGAATGAATCACTCAATTTGTTTATAGGGTAGATATGTAACAATCCATGATATGTGAGTTTGGGTCAGCATGCAGCGTGCAAAACGTCATCTCATTTTGTCCACACGTAAAAATTACCTAAAGTCAAATGCCATCAACCAATTGGAACAGTCTAAAAAGTACTAAACTCATAAACTCACATATAATTGGACCCCCAATTCCAATTAATCTCCAACAAAAATTGATTCCCCAATACATCATCATGCATCATGAATAACTAAACCACCTCGACCAAATCAAACGGCTCAGATTCACCAATAGCGCCCTCAATGGCCCACCTCAACTATAAATTCATGGCCGTCTCTTCTCTTGTACAAATCAACCACCATGTTCTCCATGTCCACACGCATCAATTAATCAAACACCTTCTACTCTCTGTCCTCGCATATGTACCTTATCAATCCCCAAACCCAAAAATACTAATCAATTAAAATTAATAATAACATCTTCTAGAATTAGTTTGCAAAAGCATGATGTTGAGCGTGACACCACCATTCCATCATTAATCATTTTGATCCCCCTAAAAAAATTAAAAATTAGAAGGAAAAAAAACCCATTTTCCAAGGCCTTGATTTCCACAATACAAACCCCCTTCAAAGTACCCTGTTTCAAGTAATTAATCATCGCATTTCAATTAACTAATAAATTAGGGATAAATATTTTTATTTGTGGATATTTAGGTACAGTTGTACTTTTCTAATTAAATTCAACCTAAAAACTAAAAGGTGCACAATTCATGAAACTCTCATTTTTGAGAGGCTTATATGAATCGAAATTTAATTAGATAATCTTAAATATATGTCGCACATAGTTAGATTTAAAGAAGTGCTACGCTCACAATATTTTCTTAAAATTTTTACAATAAATTATTAGAAATAAGTTTTTATCAATTCTAATTTGAATTTACAATTTAAATTACTTTTTAGTTCACTTATAATAACCAGTAACAACTTACAATTTGAGATTTATTGTAAAAGTATTATGAATATGTTGTGGACATAACATTTCTCTTTACAAAATTCTCATTTTTTGGATATCTTTGTAAACCTAAATTTAATTGGAGAACCTTAAATATAGGTGATACACCGTTCAGAAAACCCCCATTTTTATAAGATTTATGCCAGCAGATTGGTAGTCAACCTTTTATCCTCAATCTTTCTTTCTTTCTTTCTTTCTTTCTTTTTAAAAATTTTTATTTTAGAAAAAAAGATTAATTCCTAGGTTCAAACATGTGATCTATCACTTTTGGTAGAAGGTATTTTTCATCGCACTAATAGTAATAATTTAGTATTACACATAACTCTTTTATAAGAGTGGATTCCATATATAATACTAAAAAAAAAACTCTTATCCAACCGCAGCAATGTCACGTAATACACACGGTGCACTGAAATAATAATTTTAATAAAAAAAAAAAAAAGGGGAGAGTGCATTGGTGCACAGAATACTAAATTAGAAAATAATTGAAAATTAGAGCATTTATCTTCTCCCCAAAAGAAAAGAAAAGGAAATTACAGCCTTTTAAACCAATCCAATCAATGTGCAACTAACTATAAATAAGGCTTTTTGGCTCTCCCACTTTCGCAGTTGTCAACGTTATATTCACAGCTCAAACACATCAGATAAAGCAAAATTCAGAGAAATCACAGAGAACTTGAACGACTCCATCAATGGCCACTAAAGTGTATATTGTGTATGTATCAATCCAACCATATATATGCATTTTATTTTTTTTCCAATTTTCAAATATTAAACTCTGATATGTACTCTGTTCTCGCTAATACTCTGCTTTTTTTTTTTTTTCTTTTTTTTTTGGCTCTTTCTAATTGTATTTTCTTCTGTTCTTTTTTGGGATTTTTGTACATTTTGGTTTTGTGTTTGATTATATGAATTGGGTATTCCTTATTTTTGCTGAAATTGAAGATTGATCTATGGTTTGATGTTTCTGTAATTAGTTTGTGAAGTTGTTGTGTGGGTTGGAAATGTGATTTTCTTGGATCTGTTTTTTTTTTGTTTTTTGGGTTTTTTTTTCTTTGGTTGTAATGGTTGCTACTGCTCTAATAGAACTATAAACAAATTATTACCCTTTTATACATATATATATATATATATATATGTATTTTTTTTTTTCTCTTTTGTGTGAGGATGATTGGACTGAAAACTGAAGTGAAAAGAAATGATTTTGTAGATAATAGGCTTTGTTTAGGTCAGGGTTTTGCATATTGAATTTTTTCAATTAGTGGGTCTCATGGTTTTCAAGAACCTTATTGAAAAGAAGCTGCTTTGGGTTTTGATCATCTTTTTTTGGTATTTCTGCATAATCTGTTCTTGAAAAAGCAAATGAATATAATCTCCTTGATGGCCTTTAAATGTTGAGACTGTAGGCTGGTTTCACATGTACTTTTCTTGGTACATCATACCTAAACTTTTAACTATCTGGGATTTTTTGTTTTACTTGAAAAAACCATTAACCTCTTGCAAATCAAGATCTGAGAATACCAATGATATTCGGAATGGCCGAGTTGATATATCATTCATTGGTATAAATTTAGGACTTTGAATTCTTTGAAATAAATTTTTTTTTTTTTTTTTTTAAGTCTCTGCTTTGGATTTGGGTGGTAGTGAATCCATGAAGAAATTTGTTTTTGCATCAAGCCATTATGAGAATGTTGATTTTCTCAATTTTTTTTTTATTTTTTATTTTTTATAAATTGCTAATTCATGCACTTGATTAGATTGACTGTAGAATGTGAGCACTGCTGACATCATGATCTCCTTGAAGATTTTAATTTTTTGCATAAAGCTATTATGAGAATGTTGATTTTCTCAAATTTTGATAAACTGCTAGTTTTGACACTTGATTAGATTGACTGCAGAACTATTTGTGCTGCTGACATCATGATCTCCAGGATCATAGCATTTCAAATTGGTTTAACATTTTAGCAGTATGAGGAAATGTATTCGTGATGCTAAACAAATGTAGGAGATATTTTTATCACCTTTAGATTCTATTAGGAAATAAAGTTAAATGTATTCTCTTTAATGACCATAGAAAGGTGATGAATATTAAACTCTAGTGTTTGATTATTTTCAAAAAAACTTTAGTGTTCAATGTGCTTCTCATTATGGTGCAGTTGCACTAAAATGCTGAAACAAATGACCAGAATCCCTTTTTCAGGAAATTTTTCTTAAAAAAGAAGAATTAGACATATGTTCAGAAAATGGCTGAAGGAAAAGTGAAAGACTTATTATGCTGAATATTAAACTCTTCAGCCAGAAAGCTATTAATTGATATTATTTGCAGATATGGCTATAGATCTGAACCTAAAATTGTTGAATGTAAATGACTAAGTTTTGAGTTTAGTTTTTCTGATTTTTTGTTGGAAAGTTACACACGCATCCTATGTTTTTGAACCCCTGGCCTTACTCTACATCGTGTACTTCAAGGAAGGAAATGCCATTTGGGCTAAAGCTTGTTGGCATGTGAATAAACAATAATGAGATGTATAAATATTACTTGTTTGTGCTATGAATAAGCAAATAGTTTAGGCATATATAAATCTTTTAAATAAAATACTGAGCCGTTATTTTTCAAAATATTTTTAACTCTAGAGTGAAATTGAATGTTGTAATGAGTGCCACAGAAAAATATGTATGGCTCACTATCAAGTCAAACTTCACTGAATTCCTATTCTATTTAGGCATTTCAAAATGCCTGAAAGTACCATCTCAAACAGGACACCATATACCTGGGAGTGGGAGTCCCAAGATATCTACAACTGAAGCCATTCGAGTAAAAGTGAGGGAGAAGTACATTTTTTTATATAATGAAGTTACCTTAGGTGGCTTCTTTCTTGAGTCATCTACTACATCAACTTTTTTCATGAATACAGTTGTCCGAATTGCCATGCTAAACAGTTTTTCTTATTGGTAAGCTACTAAATTACACACATCCAGTGGGTTTAAATCAACAACCTTATCCTTCACTGATTCTTGTTGGAGGACGAAGTGCTGGTGGGTTAGAAGTGCCGTGTCTAACAAGTTACATTATATTGTAGCCCTTTCTTTTCTTATAAGCTTGAGATTTGTTTAATCCAGCCATGCTCACATGTTATAAATTAGAATTGGATGAGTTTGGCTCCTCTACAAAAACATCCACAACGAAAATGCATCCCAAGTCTTTTTAATGTGGCAGTAGTCTTCTTGGTCTTTGGGTGTATTATGCCTATGTAAGAGAGAGAGAGTTCTCTAGGGAAACTAAGGGAAGGAAGACTAACATTTCAAGGAGTATTGTATGTCTTGATTTTTCTTAAATATTCTATTCTCTTTGTCTGGATTTCCTAATGTTAGTTCTATTTAGGTTCCCGTATCCCTTCTCAGGTTGACTCTGAGGAGAACAGTTAAATGGGGTCATTGGCTATGGTCAGTGGGTTTTTCCACTGTGGGGAAAAATATTGACAGCAGGGTAAGTTCAACCACTTGTTTAGTCAATTCATTTAGACCTAGTAGAGGATTGGTGATTGATAAGGAAATATAAAGTTTTAGAAGTCTCTTTCATAGCGTTGCACTTAGAGCAAGTGTCTTTAGTTGGTCAATTGGCTCTTGAGTACCTTGCTGTAGTCAGAAATGTCTGCCATGATTGTTTAGAGGCCATTATCACTTGAACACTGTATGGTGTTCTTGAAGGCTCACGTCACCTCACATTCTCATTCTCTTCCATTGGCCAAACAGAGGCTCATGATTGTTTGGTCACTAGGATGTCCTTGACCACCTATAATGCTTGAACTAAGAAACAGAGTAAGGAGCTCAAAGGTCAGAGCTTGTCAATTAATTGTGGCAGAACCACAAAGTGGAAAGAGGACATGCATGGGAGTGGTTTAGTGGCATTTTTTTCCAATGGCATTAGTGATTCTTGAATATTTCTTATTTAGAGTGACATTTATATGTGCCATGTTCTGAGTTTCTTGTTCATCAGCTATATTGGCTTCTTGGATTTGCTCTGGGCTTTAATCTGCCCACAATTTTGGAGAGTGTGTGGGAAGTTCTACACACACAAAAAAAAATTAATAAAAAGAAATAATAAACTGAGAAGATTTGAAAATTTTATATTCAGCCAAATAATCAGAGTAATTGGCTATGGAAGACTGCCAGTTCAGAAGTTCGTTAGGGATCAAATCTGCCCCAGTTGTTTTTCCCAGTGATTTGCAATTTGCAAATAATAATGGTGCTTTGATTACGATCCTTTCTATAATATATTTGGAATTTCTCTCCTTATGTTGTTAAATATTAATGAAAACTACCATTTATAAAAATAAAATAAAAAATTTAAGCAAGTTAATGTTTTGCAATAGATGCCATTTTATTTTGTTCTCTCTTGCTACAGTCAATTCTCAAGTATGCAATGGGTAAGCTCAGATTATTGAATGACTCATTTACTGATAACTTTTTATTGCTGCTACAGGTACTATTCCATGTATGGACATGTAGAGAAGCTAGCAGAAGAGATAAGGAAAGGGGCTGCATCTGTTGAAGGAGTGGAAGCCAAACTATGGCAGGTAAGAATGTGCATCACATATCATGCATTGCATGTTATATCATTTATGAAGTACCAAGTATAGTTTTTGTAATAGCTTAGTGTACAGTACAATGCACTAATGGTGAGCAACAATCAGTTTCCAAGAAAGGAAGTTTCATCTTTTTCCCGCGGGAAAGAAAAAGTGTAAATTGGCTTATGAACTTTTGACCTTGTTGACTTGTTAGTTATTTCTGAGAAGTTTTGAGCTTGAACCCTGTTTTGATGGAATGTCACTGTCTGTGCTTTAACTCAGTGTTTTAGGATCATTTTGCATTGTTTTTTGTTTTCCCAAGTTGCTTCTCTCTCTGCATGTTCCCCTTTCAAACCCATGTCTTTTTGTGACCCTTCAAATATTATATTAATTAATTATACGTGAACTAAGTTGCCACCTTCTGCTTTTAGGATCTCCCATTGCAATAATGTGATACTGTGTCATTGTCATGGTTCATTTTCCATAATTTGACATTTTAGTTGGTTCTCCTGCACCCAATAACTCATTAGATTTTCTTGTGCATACTTGTTTTATCATTTATAGTTTTTATCTTGTTCCCCTTTTCCTTTTATTTTCTCTGTTCTTTCATTATATTAACCTCATCCCTATTATGCTCAATATTTGAACATATGTCATGATTAGCTTAACGCTTTGCAGTGCTCCTTTATGTTCTTTGTCCTCCAAAGCTTCAAGTTTCCTTCTTTTTTTGTTGGCACATCTAGAAATCACAAATTTCTTTTAGTTGTTGTATGCAAATTCAAGCAACTGGCCCTTATTGTTTATCTAGGTGGTCCATGGTTTTTAGTGGAAGGCCAATTTACATTATGTTTGTCTTTTTCTCTGTGTTTTACGTAATTATTGAAAAATTCCCTGACAATATTGGACTGGTGGAACAGGTCCCTGAGACTCTACCAGAAGAGGTGCTGGGGAAGATGAGTGCACCACCAAAGAGTGATGTACCAATCATTACACCTGATCAACTTACCGATGCTGATGGTCTTGTTTTTGGCTTCCCAACAAGATATGGAATGATGGCCGCTCAATTCAAAGCATTTCTGGATGCAACTGGAGGTTTATGGAGGTCACAACAGCTTGCAGGCAAGCCTGCAGGGCTCTTTTTCAGCACTGGATCTCAAGGTGGTGGACAAGAGACAACTGCGTAAGTTTCCATGACTCAGTTATTAATCTATCTGAAATATCCTAAAAATCTTGAATGGGGTGAAATTAAACTACATATTATATATTATGTCATAGGTTGACTGCAATTACTCAGCTGGTTCACCATGGAATGATATTTGTACCCATTGGATATACATTTGGAGCTGGCATGTTTGAAATGGAGAAAGTGAAAGGTGGAAGTCCTTATGGTGCTGGAACTTTTGCTGGGGATGGTTCAAGACAGCCAACTGAGCTTGAGTTGGAGCAGGCATTCCACCAAGGGAAGTACATTGCCGCCATCACAAAGAAGCTCAAGGGTGGTGCTGCTTAAGTTTCTAATTCAACATAAAGATATATCATTTGGATAACATTTTCCATTTTTTCAGTCTTAATATTCCATATTCCTATTTCTGTGTTTGCAAGTAATAATATCTGTGTTGTTTGAATTATGCTTTGTATGTGTGTTACACAGCACAGTGGTTTTTCTTAATGATAAAAGTTTGATTGATCATCCATCTGTGCATCATTGCCCTCTTTCCCGCGTATATATTAACTAAGTACATGAAAAGGATTCGATTTTATCTGGTCTCAAGGCTAAAGCATGGTCAAGACACTAAAAGCCCTCCTCCATCGCGCTATACATTTATATGTTCATCAGTTCTGGATCCCTTGGCACATTCTGATCCATGTGACCGGCATTCTCCTTTTTAATTATGGATCCATTGTCCAATGATTGCTTCAAAGGGTGATGAATCTGCTGAAAGATAGTAATTTTGTGATGGTTATAGAAAATTTTGAGGGATAAATGGCATAACTCAAGGTGTGCAATGCAATTAAAGTGAAAATGACATTCCCATAAAACTTACGGTCCGTTTGGTTGGAGGGGTGAAAAAGTAAGAGGATAAAAAAATTATGAGAATATGAAAAAGCAAGAAGATAAAAAAAGATTGTAATTTCTCTCATTTTTATCTAGATCGGAGTGAAAAATAGGGGAACAGAAAAAATGAGCTTGTATAAATTTATGCAAATACTGCTGTTAAAAAATGATGCCAAATTAAAACAAAAAAAAATGATAAATAAATAAATAAAAAAAATCAATCACCTAAATTTATTATAAAAAAAATCATGTCCATTAAAATAAAAATAAAAACCGAATACTGTACAAGCCTGCCCAATAAATCAAAAGTAAAAAAAAAGAAAAATAAATAAAGAATAAATAAGAAAAAAAGGTAGGCAACATCCAGGAGGGAAAAAAGTGTGAAGAAAAACTTTTTGGTACCCAAAAATGATATCCAATTTCTCCTTTCAGTTTTCTTTCCATTTTAGAGAGAAAACTTTTTGGTAGGATCGGGGAGAAAACACCTAGATCCTACCATTTATTTTCCTTCCCCCCATCCAACTAAACACATGTCAAAAAAGCTTTTCTTCTTATCTTCTCTCTAAAGTTTTCCATCTACCTTATTTCGCTTCTAAACAAACACACCCTTAATTTTGCACAAGGTAATTGCAATTTAGTGTGCTTTGGCTAACTCAACCTTTATTGGTTAATCCAAGGCACTATTTTGGTAAATCAACCTTCGATTTGATATATAGTAAAATGACAAAATTTAGATACAATACCTTAAATATTATTCCTTAGGTTCTTTTCCTAAAATTCTGTCATATGACTACTTAACTAAAAAATATACTTCATTCTCATGAGAAAAATCTACGTAGCAGAATCTTAAGAGGGGAATTTAAAAAACAGCATCTAAGTACTATATTTAAGTTCATGGTAAAATTAATATAAGCAACTTGAAATGAGAACCCTTAAAATTGGAATCTTTTCTTGAACTTCCAATGACCCTTTTTTTTTTTTTGGGACACTGCCTTCTTGCTTGGAACCAAACAGAAATTTAAGCTTTAAATCCATGGACTATTTAGTTGACTGGGACTGGAAGCCCATCGTTGACATTGAACCTTCCGTAGCTAAGTTAACTTCTCTATTTTTCAAGATAACTTCTCTATTTTTCAATATAGGCATGATTTTACGTGAGAAATGATATACTCACAATATTTTCACAAAAAATTTTAAGTAACAAGTTGTTACCGATTATTACTAGTGGGCAAAATAGTTATTTCAATAATGAGTGCAAATTAGAACCAGTAACAATTTACTACCTTATGATTTTTTATGAAAATATTATAGAAGTAATACTTCTCATTAGACGTTGATAACAAAAAAAATCACGTCCATAAAAGAAAATTCTATATAAATCAAAACTTAAGGTTAACTTAACATTGATGTTACTCTCTTTCTAGATGAATAACCTAACATTGATGTTACATATATAGGTAAGTGATTAGCAGGTACATATTTGGATGTATGTTTCAATATGCTAATTGAAAAATTGATTACCAAGTCAGATTCAGCCTTTAGAATTTAGATATTATTGATCAACAGTGTCACTACCGACACCGCCCAATTTTAACAGATATGCCCAATAAATATATTTGATCTTACACAATTCATATTTTTCTTAGGGTGGAGAGGGGGTTGGCATCCATCCCTTTAAAGTAGTTACAACTTCATAATCAAAGCCTTTTCTCACCTCCTAAAGCTCCGTTTTTGGAATGTATTTAGTATCTTTTTAGACTAAAGCATATTTTTGGTTCTTAAAGTTTGAAGTTAATTGTTTTCATTTTGACCCTTTATATTTGATTTTATTTTCATGTTTACGTTGTCATTGCCATTCATTTTCGTTAATACTTTGACCCTTAAGTACCCTTATACTATATTTAAGAATTTCAAAAAATACTAGTTCTAAAATGTTGTGGAATGTAGAAATTTCATTATTATAAGCAGAAAAACATATTACAGACGGTTGAAATATTAGCTCTAAAATATTGTGGAATACATGAATTTCATTGTTGTTTGTGTGTGTATATATATATATATACACAAACACGACAAGGCTAAAATGAAAACATAATTAAACATTAAGAGCCAAAATGAGAATTTTGAAATGTAAATTGCCAGAATAAAAATAAATAAATAAATAAATAAAAACCCAAACTTTGAATGCCAAAAGTGTATTTTGGTCTATCTTTTATGTTGAGATGAAGTCTTGGTTTCTTAGTTACTTCTATTTTTCTTTTTCTGAAAAAGTAATTTAGGGGTGATAAAATTTAACGAAATCCTTTTTCTTTAGAATGCAATCAAATCTGTTAATTAGCCAAAACCAATAGAACTTAAATTAATTGATTTAGTTGGGTCAATTTAAATTTAATTTTTGATATAAAACTTATGGGTTTTTCAATTATTCAATATTAAATTACTTATTAAATTTTATATGAAAGATGGTATCTAATTAAAACATTTGATGTTGAAAAAGAATCTAAAAATAAATTGAATTAACTATTTCTCTACGAGTTTAGTTTAGTATCTCTCACAAAATATGAAAACTTCACTTCACTCTTTAAGGCAAAATAGAAAATGAATACATAAATTACATATGAGCACGTGCATATATATATATATATATATATATCTGTGTGTGTGCACGCGCGTGCATGTATGACTTGAGTTTTATACTATTTCATTTTGGTCTTCAGCTCCCACTAGAAAATATTTCTGGTTCCTGCACTTTACCCTATAAAGTGTAAAGAATATGTGGGCTTGATCCATGTTTTGAATGTTGAAGACTTTAAATTGGTTCTGATGTGCCAAGGCCGAGTTTATCCAAAAATTGGCTTGGTTAGAGTATATCAACATGTGCTTCGTTGCTAGGCCTAAACTTTCTACGGTTTACCGAATACTGATTTTCTAGCATGGTGATGAAACTGGACCTGACGTGTTCAAATGTTTGTGGATTGGGCTTCAAGTAAATATTTGATCAAGTAATTGTCCACCCAATGGCTCAATCCGTATGATGAGATTGGATGACTTATAAAACCCTAATGACATGTTTGGATGTTTAAAAAAAGAGGGGGAGTAGAGTAGAAAGAGGGAGAGTAATGCAATTACCTTATTTATAAGTTTTTTAAAGAATGAAGGGGAGGGGTTTGGAGGAGTTTGGAGGGGTTTGGACTCCCTCTAGCCCCCCAATTTTAATTCCCCCAAATTGGAGAAATTTGGAGGGGGAGTAGAGTACATAAACTATTGACCAAGTAAATTACCTAATTTATCCTTATTATATTAACAAAATTACACAAAGGGAATGACTAATTACTCCCTTCCCCTTACTAATTTTAAAAACATCCAAATAAGGTGGAGGTGAATCATTATTCTCTACTCTCCTCCCCTTCCCTTTACTCCTCTCTACTCTCCTCCCTCTCTAAACTTCCAAACAAGCCATAAATCATTGTGGATCACGAAGTTCACAACATGCAGAGAGAACATATATGGGTCTTATAAAGCATTGGAGCAATTTCTTTATTTTAAGATAAGGGGTCAATATAGGTAAGAAAAATAGAAAATCAACCCAAAAAAACCACCCTTATCGGTTCCATATTTTAAGATTTGGCACTGTTCATTTCCCAAATTTAGGGAACCGCTATTCATTCCCCAAATTAGGATTTTATTATTTTTGTGTTTTGGTAATGTGATTAAAAAAAAAAAAAAAGTTGGTGTTTTGAAAAGTGAGAAAAATAGTAAAAAATTAATGAAGAAATAGTAATATTTAAATTAATAGGATTCAAAATAAGGAATCTAATGTGGATGGAAAGAAAAATTAGTTAGTTAAAATGTAAAGTAGGTTCTTATTCTAAAATATGAAGAAAATTTTTAGTAAACTGATACGATGCCCCATTACTCCTAATTAGTGTAGTAAAAAAAATATGATTCATATGATCCAATCCTTGAATTAATTTGGCCCATTTCATGTAAGGTAATTTAAGCTCATTAGTTGATCAGCTTCATATAGAGAAGAGAAGGGTTCATGACTCATATGATCATGAAATGAATTATTAGGAAAGGCTCATTAAGCTAATGAGATTGTGGACACAAAGCTCAACCCATATAGATATAAGTCTTTGGGTTCCTAATTTGGAGAGATGGTCTCATAAGATTGTTTCATAAATACTTCTTTCTCTCAATTTGGGCCTGCACATATTTAGCCCCAACTCCTTTTATTGGGTGCATATTGAATTCCAAAGTGGGCATTAATGCACAAATCATCAGCTGCCACGTAGGTATTAAAAGAAAAAAAACCCTGAACGGTAAGATCTTTCACCTCTTGTGTACATGAGTACATCAATCTTTTGCATCTGATCCTATGACCAATCCTCTAGTTTCTCAATCTAGATTTCAGGATTTGCATTATTACGTAATAATCTAATTTTGTACTTTATCAAAAAATGATAATGCAGACTTAACCTAGCTACCAAAATCACATACATACATACATATATATATATATATATATATATTAAAAATTTTAAAAAAATAAAAATAAAAAGAAAAGAAAACTCAGAATGACTGAATGAGCCTCATGGTACGTAGTAAAGGCTTCATGATTTTCCATTGTATTTAGCTGGGAAATGGTTGTTTGTGAATGTTCATGAGCACTTGATTGACCAAGAATTTTCAACTTGCATGCATGGTTTGGATGGTGGATTACAACTTGCAGCTAATTCCTTATCTCAGTGTGACACGTCCGTATAGCTTAATCTGCTGAGTTCTTCCACTTGTCTACTTTATTTTATCTCTATCAATCATCTGCACGCCTAGCTATGAGTTTCTTAACCTAGCTGGTTTTACACATATCAATTTTGTTGTTTGCTGATCATGTTCATTCAAAAGAAAATGAGTGAGAATTTGCAATTTAGACTACTATATTTTGGAATAAATTTTGGACCATTTGATGTTTGTCATTATAGTGGAAGTACTTTCTGTTTAATTCAAGTTCAAGTTTACTGCTGGCTGCTGCAATTATGCAGCTTGCACTGAGGAGTTGTCGTATACAAACTGGATTCTCTCTACATATTTTTCCCAAAATACTGCAGCAGCCGCAAATTACTATTTTATCAATTTTCCTCCTATAATTTTATTTGATACTATCTAGAAAAAAGACCATCTTCATATTAAATATTAATACAAATTTGAAGGTATAGAGACTCTCAAAATATTTAAACTTTCAATAACGAGTCAATTTATATTTTATTATATTTTAAAAAAAAAAAAATCTTATTCATGAAAAAAACTATTTTTATTTTCAGTGAAAAAGAGATGATCTTGTCCTACGTCGATACGTGAATTTGGTTTTGTAGTACTTAATTAATTGCATGGTCTCTTTGAAGATAAATAAAATACCATATACCATATACTACTAATTAAGGGACGAGTTAGAAAATCTTGGTATAGAATCTATACAAAACAGAGCTTAGCTATCACCTTAAATCTCCGGTCGCATGGGAAGCTAGTAATTATGAATTCAGCTAATTTGTTATTGTTTGCAGATGTACACGCTCAAAGAATTAAAAAACAATTAGTACTACATGTGAAAGTGGAGCAAATATCATTCAGCAAACAAATTAAAAGTGAAGCGACATTATTGGCAAACATGTTACGGCTATAGGTAAAAGGAAAGGAAATTATGGAGTCTTAGAAAAATCGTTTGTGCCCCAAAATAATTGCAAGATCCTATTTTCTCCTCTTTCTTCTATCTCTAAGGTATCATTAAAATTCACTGATGCCATTTGTGTTTGGGTGGCTTAGAAACAACCAAAAAAAAAAAAAAAAAACACTTACTCAACTGGTCGCCCTAAACTTCAATTTAACAGGAGACCTTAGGAGGGACTTGAAATAAGGAACAAGATCGTCATTATTTTACTTGAAAATAGAGTCTATATCATCATTAAGATTTTTCCTCTCTTGTTCTAATAGTTTACCTGGACTACAATTTTTAAATGAAGTGACAATTAATTTGTACACTTTAAGATTTATAATATTTAATCTAAATCATGAAATGGGTTTGTTTCAAAGGTAAAATATTAGTATTTTCTAACTTTAAGAAGTGGTATTAGGGAAAAGAATCATCTTCATTTGAAATTGATCTTTTTTTTAATTTATAATTTATATAAACTTTACAAATCTAAAGGTGTATAGAATGCTATATCATTTAACATTTTAAATAATGTGGCAATTTGTGCTCTCTATTAGATCAAAAAATAAAATCTTATATGTGAAGTGGATAAAATAAAGACCACTTGAAATTAGGGATGTATTTGGTGTAGCTTAATCAGTCGTAAGAGGCTTTTCAAATTGCATCACAACAATCAGTTTTTAGAAACCATGCATCGAGACTGACCGAACACACTAGACTCTACACTAAATCTATGAAGGAGAGATGGTTACACATTGTCGAAGCACGGAGGTAGGATGAGGAAGCTAACAAGGAGGAGCTAATAAATGCATGACTGTTGGAGATATTACACAAAGTAATGATTGAAGAACAATGTTAACACAAAAGACAAACAGAAAATAGATAACTTAGAGGCACTATATCGTTTTCCTTAAACAATATTTGCCCCCACACTTTTGTTGCTAAAGGGTTATCGCAAATTTTTCCCTAGGATACAACCAAGATATTGGGTTTTACAGATACAGATAACAATTATGGAGAATGACCACAGGATTTCTTGTATTTCTTTCAATTTTTTTTTAAGTGAACATAAGCCTCTATTTATACCCATAGGGTTATGTTTCATAAAAAGACATGTATAGAAAGCTAGTTATTTTTTTAAGTGAACATAAGCTTCTATTCATACTCATAGGGTTATGTTTCATGAAAAGACACGTATGGAGAGTTAATTATATTTTCATAAAATGGTTAACAAAGATTGAAACCTCTTCAACCTTTTTGAACAGTCACCAGAAAATTCTAGAAAATTTCAGAAAAATCTGATTTTCGAATTTTCACTTAAAAAATTCTAGAATTTGAATTTTCATTTTATGAAACCATATTCTCCAAACTCATATATTTTGAACCGCAAAATGATTCAATTTTAAATGTGGATGATCATTTTCCTATAAGAACATTTTCTTGTGACTATGACTATGAATTAATTGACTTAATTTAAAGAGTGATACATATTATGTTAATGAATTAGTTAGCCTTTTTTTTTTTTTTTGTGTGTGTGGTTTGGGGGGGGGGGGAGGGGGTTGTTACTTTGTTTTACTAAATAGGTTCTAGTTAGTTCAATTAATAAAATCTTTATTCAACAAATAAAATCTTTGTTCTCAAATATGAGACTTGGATTGAATCTTATCCAAACACACACACACACACACATACACACACAATCCTATTATTGCATTGGATAAAGTTTAGTTACAAAATTATTTGTACTCTAACCTTACTCAATATATTTTTATTGGAGTTGAATTTTGACAAATTTACCATTGAATTACATTTTATTTTTATATCTTTTATGCTTGTAAAATTTCTATAAAATTAAAAAATAATAGCTATGTCATCATTAAATTTTTTAAATTGTAAGTTTTTGTAATTTAAAATTATACATAAAATATAAACTTATAGATCGTATAGTAAATAATATCTGATTAATACAAAATTTAACATATATTAAGAGCATAAAAAACATGCAATTCAACGATTAGATTTTTAAAATATGTTGTTATATTTATTAAATTGGGTAAGATTGTAACTTTAGGTTATAACCAATTTTGTAACTAAACTTTTTACACCTTGCCTTGGCCTAATAGTGAATAGTAACTGTATATATCACGCTCAAAGTTTTTTTCTTTAGTTTTGACAGGAAAGGTTGATAATAATAAATAAATAAATATAGGGCGAGGGTTAACATTCTTAATTTTAAAAATGTGTAGTTTGGAAACTCTACCTTTTTCTTCCATAATATTTGCTGCCTTGCTAGCTAGATTAAAAAAGATCTAAGAAACGAATTCTTTTACTCCTTGTCCATTTCTTCTGTAATTTTCAGTTTTTCACCACCCTCCTCCGACATGAAGAGATGGGCGCGTCAAGCAAGAAGGAAAGCACATATATTCGTGCTACTGCATTTCAAAATATTTTTGATTTATGCTTCTGACCTCCCCCAAAAAAATGGTTCCTAGGCAAATAAATAATGTCCATAGCAGAACTGATTCCTCAAATAAAAGTAGTTGCAAATAATGTTATTGACACTGAACATGGTAGGACTATTGAAAGGAATCATTTATAGGAATTGATTAACGTCTTAGTGAAGACAAATCTAGATCAGATTGTTAAGTGTCTTGGAGTCACATGAAAGCCTAAATTGGCATAATAATGATAAACACTTAGATTCTGCTTTCTATTGCCATTCATCTTCTTAATTAGTCTAGAGATGAACTTACTAGAAAAAAGTTAAAAATTAATCTCGTTTAAAGTGCTCAATCACAAGGCGACAACATATACCGGGACCAGCAAACATATGTTATGACTAATGAAGGTACACTTTCAGCCAACAGTTGCTAAAGCCAGTGCGGGAGTAAAGTAGGTATCAAGATATACTTATATACCAATCAAGTAGATTTCCAAATTAATCAAAGATCTTTCACTCTTTTTGTATTTTTGTATTTTTTTTTTTTTTTACAGTCTTTCTTTATCTTTAATTGTTATAAAAAAAATTTATCGTATAATAATTATTATATGCATTGAATTTGTATATATTCTCTCATGCATAAGGTGTAAATCACACAAATGTATGAGACTTACATTGTGTAAGAAGAAAAATACATATATCTAATATATGTGTTATCTTTCTCCTATAAGGTTCTTCATGATAATTCAACCATTTCAAGGTTATTTCAACCAAAACTTTTTATGAATTTTTTGTCACATCTAGGGCCATTGTTGCGAAAATTTTCTTACAATGCCACTAATTATAAAACCTTCAAGGAAAATTAACAATAATAAAAAGAAACAAGATTTATACGAGCAGCCTAAAAGATGACCAGTCTTATAATTATTTGCTCAAACGTAAGTATAAAAACAAACAGCTCAGTTTGGGAAGAGAAAAAGTTTATCTCCTTTTATAAAATGAGCAAACAAAGCCTGTCAACATTGATCATTAAGAATAAAAGTGATCATTTCATCTTGTTCACTTTGGTTTGAAGCTTTTCTTTCCATGGAAAAGGAAAGGCAACTAAATGTACCTCAATTGCATATTCAAGATAGATTCTTTTCTATTTTCTTTCAAACCAATATGTACATGTTCAACCATTGTAGATACAAAATCAAGCTACGGACCACTAAAAGTTGTTAAATTTTTGGGGGGGAAAAAATAGCCAACTATCTGAAAAGATTCAATGAGGACCATTTATGGGTTCGAGAAGTCCAATGAGGATAAAAATATTTATGGGTTTTGGCTTCTCTTTACCTTCCAATGGAAGCCCCTCAATGTGACCAGTCGATGAAAAGCACAAAAGCATAACTGATAGCATCTGGACACATCTTCTAATTTAACTTTTATAAATTAAAAAAAAAAAAAATTAATAATAATTTCAAAATAATAAATTAGTAAAAATCTGAAAGGATGAGCATGTGGGCCTCCCTCTGACTTCCACTAACATATTCCAAACACATAAAAAAATCAAAAGTGAGATTTCCAATCAAATGACATCCCCACACTCACCCCTATTCTATAATTCAATTATTCCTTCAAATTTTTTCTCCTTCCTTTACTCTTAAATCAAAGGTAGTGCCAGCTCTATTCACAATATAGCAACAAGAACAAAAGCTCCTTTATCCTCTAGCTACTAATAACAACAAATTTTTTTGCTCTAAAAATTAGTTTAAAAACTTTCCCTAAATTCAGCAGCTAGCTTTTTTCTTTCATTCCTAGCTAGCTAGCCCACCTCTAATTAATCACAATTCTTGAATTATTATTATTACAACAACAATTAATATGCTTTCCAATGATCCCAATATTGGCCAAACCTGCATCATTTTGCCTCTAGCTGGCCCAACAATGGTCTGTCCTTTGGAGGGTCAATTCCATTTTTTTTTTCTTTCTCTTCAATTTCTATTGCCAACTCAAACTAGTACAATAATGTGGTCTTTCTGTGTCTTCTGCTCTTTTTTCTTTGATCTTATCACTCCCAACTTGGCTAGGGTTTTGATAAGATGTATATTTGTTACAGTTAATAAGTCGAACTTTCTTCACCATCTATCTGAAAGTTCCTCCAAATGTAGGAGTCCAGAAATCAACTGTGGTCTCATGAGTGACTGGGAATGTACTTGAAACTGGTACCAAACATAGTCCTCGGCTTCTAAGGTCTTGTTTTGGTCCTTCTGGATCCTTAGATTTATCAGAATTCTACATTAAGGAAAACACAAAAAATAAATGCTTATTAAAGAGACAGAAAATTGGTTCCTAAGGACAAGCAATAATAACTTAAAAAAGGGTTGTCATTGGCTTTAAAAGATGGTAGCTAGGATGCAGAATATTGTACCTGCTGATGCTGTATGGGAGCTCCACTTTTCATGTAAGGTGTGCTTAAGACCTAATATGGTTTAAAATACAGACATAAATCAGAAATGGCTGATACTTAATTTCTGTCTATAAGTGTTGCTATCATAATGTAATTACTAAAGCCATTGTTAAAATGTAACAAGGCACATATGGGACTCACAGTAACTTGTTCGTGGAGAAACTTGATGTATTCAATGGCTTCAGAAAGCACTGAGGCTGTATCGGTCTGACACAATATAACATGATTTTTAAGATCCATCAAAGTAAAAGATGTAATTGTATGAATTCAGAATTCAGAAAGAAAATGATCACTCTCTCTACTCATTGAGAAAGTAAAGGAGCTTGATCAATTCAGAAGCCTTACCTTTCCGAAAGGTGATACCAATTGTTGGAGCGCAGTGATTCTGTCCCCCATCTTCTCTTTCCTCACCTATTACCAAAGCTATAACAATTATCATCCATATCTATGAAATTGAATTAAATTTGAAAAGAAAACAAGAAAAAGTAAAAAAAAAAAAAAAAAAAAGCTTAAAGCTTGCTCTTGTCCAAAGCCTTATTTATTGTACCTTAAAAGCTGGTAAAGGAGTTTGTGTTTCATTCCGAGGCCTTTTAGATGTGGCTTCACTGCCACTTTTCTTCACCACTGTGCTTGAGTCCCGAACTTCGGATATATTCTGCTAAAGAATGAATCTATCAAGATTTCAACCCCATACTTGAAACCCTAATCATGAATTAATATATCATCTATGTTTCCTTCCCCAATTACCATATATATATATGTTCATAATCTTACCTTTGGTTTTTCTTCAAAGCTTGTTGTGGGAAACTGCTGTTGCATCAATGGGAAAAAGCCCTTCATGGCGGCTTCAGACGCGTTCCAAAATGGGGCGTTGTTAGAGAAATGCAACTGGTTATGTGGTACTGTCTGTTTTGGTGGTGAACTTCTCAAAAACGGAGGAACCTTGGCCGACCAAGATGGCAACAATTCACTAGAATTCACGCCATAGTTCGCCGGATAAGAAAAATTCATAGGACGATTCTCAAATGAAGGCTGTTGAGGCTGGTTACTATCCGGTCCCAATAGTCCTTGCAATATAGTTGAAGGGCTTCCATACATAGCCGATGAATCCATTTGAAAACTAGAAGGCAAGCCTTGGCATGTCACAGTGCTATCCCCAGAACTATATTGAGGACTAAAGGAAGGTTGATCTAAAGAAAAACCACGATTAAGTTGCTTAAACTCATTTGAGGATGACTCTCCCCCACTCATCCCTGAAAACATTTTTTCTGATCTCCATTGAACCTGAGAGGATCCCATCCCAGTTTCTTGCTGAAAGTTAGTGTTTGAGTTCAAGTTTTCTTGAAGCATGGCACGGAAACTACTATCAGCTGCCTTTTCACCTCGACTATCATATACAACAATAACAACCAAACCTTAGTTCTAAAATTTTGGGGTGTAAGTGATTGTCAACATATAAAAGTTACAAATCCTTGATTATCTTATCTAATGCTACATACTACATATCAAATTATTTATCAATTCCACATGTTTACTTTTCATTAAAAAAATTATATAAATTAAAAAAAAAAAAAAAAAAAAAGATATGAAAGATTGATTCCTTGTAGGGTTTCTTAGAGATGAAAGAGTAGTTCTATATTTTGTACTTACAGCAAGCTTTGGTTCCAATCCATGGCTTGAGTTGAAAGGCCTAAACCCATCATTTGCAAGCTTGGGTCGCCACCACCAGCTGACTCATGCCCTTGCAGCTTCTGGGGTTCCTGGAAAACCACCGAACTACCAGACACCGACGACATGGAATCCATAGTATGAGTCCTTGATTTGATGTCAGCCATATCAGATGGCCATCCAAAGCTCCCCGAATTATTGAGCCCCGAAGACGATGATGTGCCGCTTTCAAACCTGCTTCTTGATGTTGAATCCCACCAGTTCCCACTTGTGTTGAACTCATCTGCCATGCTTCTTTATGTTTATATACGGTTGCTAATATAATATGTATTCTCTTGCTTCTTCTCTAGCAGTAGCTAGCTAGCTTTCTCTGGATTACTACTTGTGGCTTCAGATTCTTCAAACTCTTGGCCTTGTTTTGTTGGGTCTCTTTGAGCTTTTATGGTGTGCAGAAAATGAATGAAAACGGTTCGCTGCATCTCAAATATTTATACTAGCGGATTAAACCCGTTTGGTGTGTGTATGTATAGGGAGTGAAAGAAAGAAGTAACCGGAATGTGGTTGACATTTTCAGGGGGGCGTGAGTGATTAGACAAGAGGAAAGGTCATTGCGCAATTGAATTTTTACATTTCTTTGATGATTTTCAACATCAACTTTATTTTTTATATGCTAAAATTTTCTATTCCCTGCATTCTTTCTTTTTAATTTCCTTGTCTTTAGAATGTTTTTCTTTTGTAGATTCAATAAATAATGATTAAGAAAATAACACTATACTCACGCCAGGTTGGGCTCACACCAAGAAGGTGCCACTCTGCCAATCATAGAGCACTACAAAAAGGGTATTCTAGTCATTCCATGGATATGCTATGCAGCTATAGTCATTTTATGATAAATTCTAAAGGATACTCGTATATGTAACTATTAACTAATTAGCCAGATAATATGAAAGACTTTGATTAATGTTCACTTATTAGGTATTCTAAACACTGAATTTGTAAAAAAGTGGGTTTCATTGTTATATGTGAATCATCATGTAAAATTATAATAATGTTTAGCTGGTGACCCAGTATAGTTTCATTTATAATGATGATCGTATAATTATTCGGTGGATGACCAAAGCTCTGGCCAGGGTTGGTAGCAAGTTGCAAAATACATGGCTTGATATACAAAGTACAAATGATAAGGGTGTTAAAAGACTATAGAGAAGAATCTCAGAAACCATCCAACCAAATTTAATGTATTTTATGCATACAACCTTTTTTTAATTTTTCTTGAGAATCAACAATAAGAAATACTAGTTGATTAATATCAGTATTAAGTAGCATCAGCTTGTACATCTGAGCCTCTGATGCAAGAAAGGCTGGTGTCTCACTCATTCTAGACCTTATCACCCTCAACATGTTGTGCATGTTTTGCCAAGCGGTGAGCCAACTAAACATGAGATAGAAATACTGATCTAGCTTGGGAAAGTTGTGAGAATCCTCTTCGCATCTTTGATTATATGACCCACTATGGACAGGGTTTTTGCCTTCAAACTTCACTACTCGTATGACTAATTAATAGCTAGCGAATCTCCTAGAATTATGTCTTGCAAACCTATGACTATTTTATGTATACAAACTGATATATATGTACGTTATTGCAAAACAATAATGATGATAATAATAATTCCTAAAAGCTCTAGTGTTGGATTTTTTTTTTCTTTTTTTTTTTGGGTAAGTCTCAGTGTGGGAATTAATTTCGACCACTTTTTCTTTGTCCTTTTTATTAAATGAGCTTAGTGCTAAGGAGGGAGTAGGAGTAAGAGAAAGAGAGAGAGAGAGATTTACATTAGTGACATTCATTTCATGAGATGCGATTCTAAATGGATTGTGCTATCTCTAGGAATCTAAAATCTATTAGGAAGAGTAATCATTCTAAAGAAAGACCCCAAAAGATACACACACACACAAAGAGAGTTTAGTGTGAATAACATTAGATTCCGAATGAAGCATGTCATATGGATGAAAAATGAACACATAATGTGCTTCAAATATAATCCAGCACGAATGCCATCAAATAACAACGTCTTAACAATAAGAAAATAATTTCTATTTTCCTCATACAGTATTTGGATTTCTGAGGTGGGAACCAACAACAGTCTAGATTAAGGGAGATATAGAACCAGCATGCGACTTCTTTTCCATTAGGTGATATTTTACACAATACGATGCTCTAGCAGCCATCAATATTTTCCATAATGAACAATATTAATGTATTGAAAATCATTTCCTTGTGTTTTCAATGAAAAGATTTTATCAAGAAAATTGGCCACCTCAAACCTCACCAAATTGTCACAAATTAAATGGGATCACCTGACGGCAGTTGACAATCAACTCAGCAAATCAAAACCATAGTGGAAGCGTCAAATTTGTCGTACCAATTTCAAGTTCATAGTAACGTAAATTGTGACTTGGGAACAAACTTTCGTCGAAAAAGACATCCATTGAGCATTTTCTGTTGGTAAATGTCTCATGTTTTGTTTTACTTGGGTGACTAATGACAATTAGGGTAGGAGTTTTTCTAATTCAAACTCATTTCTCAATAATGTTGGAATTGAATGCGTGCCTCAAATAAAAGTATATTATTTTTTTAGTCAAGGATAAGATCGCGTTGACATCAACTATACTACTTTGTAGTCAAGAAAAATTGGAATTTGATCAGGAACTTAGGTCATATCCTAGGGGATCAAATAATATCTTCAATTGCTGTCATGCATCTCTATTCCTCTACGGCGCCTTAATATATTATTTAACAAAAGATATTTAAGTTAACAAGAAAATAAGAGCCGACGTGAGTTTTATAACTTAGTTGGTACTTTTTAGTGGGTTCTAATAGAGATGTCAAGAATTCAAACTTCAAATTCTTTTCCTTCATTATAACTATCAAATTTATCCAAAAGAAAATGGGGAGAAAAAAGTTTAAATTTAGGGTTGAAATGTGCAAAACGTTTTACCAACTTATTTAGTTTGTGACAAGAGTTTGAACATAATATAACATGGACTATCCAATGGCTCCTAAATCATATACTCTAGAGAATTATTTGGTCCAAAGTTTTATAACTGAATGAAATAGTTTCCTATTTTTAATAGAGACATTCAAAATTCTAATCCCCATTCACCACTTAAAAATATATAATAAAAAATAAAAACACCAAGTCCAAAAATAATTTAAAGGTTAAATTATATAATCTTCCAAAAGTTTTAATTAAATATAAAATTTTAAAATATTATTTTAAATTATCCCCTCAAAAAAGTCAATAATTGTTAACCATATTAATGAAAAATCAAGTAAATTGCACGTGAGAATTATTTGTAGGTGTGGTCATGGGGCGAAATTAGATCAAGGGTGCCCTATCCCCACAACTCTGTCCTCTTTTTTCAGGTTAGAAAAAAACCCACATGAGTCTAGCCTAGTTCAGGGTGGATTGAAGGTATTTGTGAAGATGAAAGAGAAAGATGATATATAATTGAAAGAGTTCTAAAAGGAAGGGAAAAGTCATGGGGGATAGTAATAGAATATCTACAACAAAAATAAATCATAAATAGAATATATATATATATATATATATATGTATGTATGTATGTATATATTAAATGATATGTTTAATAAAATGTATATATATATATATATATATATATACTCATTCTGAGTGTGGCAAGGCATTATGAGACAAGTAAAACTCGTTCCAGTCCTATCACCTCTTTGAGATGAAGAAAACCCACACAAAATAAGATTGAGAATTTGTTGTCATCCCTACTTATGTAGGTGTTAAAAAGCATGTCACATGAACGCCAAATAACATTTTATTGTAAAACATATTTTTTATTGCAAAATGACTTACCAATTGATCACAGCTGCATTAAATTGTATTTTTTTGCCGAGATTTTTTAAAGGTTTTTGTAAGCTTTTTTATGCAAAATTGTTGCATTTGATTTACGTGAGTTTTTTTTTTTTAATGTTTACATATGATAAAATTATTACTTATATGAACTTTCGTTATTTTGGAAACAATTTAGAAACTTCATGGTTTAATTAATTTCTTTTAAATTTAGGATTCAATTTAAAATTACTTTAAATTTTAGAAGAAACTATGCAATTTAAATTACTCCTAATGCATAGAGATAACTTATGGGCTTCACTATAGTTCAAACACTATTCTAACCGATAATGATAAAGCCTCTACTCAAAGAGCATGAAAAACGACATGTTTCCATGATCTAGCTGAGCTTGCCACGTTACTCTATATGCTTTTAAATAGCTGGCCAGTAATTCAACATCAGAACTTGGATATTTTAAATAATACATGTGAGTTTTTTACTTTTGTTTTTTTCTTTTGAAAAGATATAGTGTAAGCATCAATATGGAGCTTGGTAGCACTGATATGTCATTTTTATAAACAGAATTAAGCTTAAATCTCACTTTCTCAATTATTATTTGTATTTTTTTTTTTTGAGGAAATTATTATTCGTAACTGAATTATTAAAAAAAAAAATTCTACCAAAAAAGAATTATAAAAAAATATATATTTATATTTATATATATGAGATAATTTGAAAAGAAAAAATATATTCAAAACCAACAATAAAATTATGATTTTGAGTGAAACCAAAAAAAAAAAAGAGGTGCTCAAATATTTTGACTAAAAAACAACAAAAATTATTGGTAAGAGATACCAAATATAATTTTGACTCTGGCGTCATGCTTAGAAAATTATGACTTTGAGAGCCAAGGGTCAACGAGTAGGGGTCCACACGGCGTGCACGCGTGCGAAGACACGTGGGGTCCACTTCATTCCGCCTTCTCCTAAGAGTCAGAGCCCTGAAAGTGACTTATTATTGAATATTCTTCTATCCTAATCATTGGCATTTTGGCCTACCCAAACTTACACGTAACTCCCCACACCCCACCCCCCCAAATATATAAATATATATATATATATATATATCAAAGTTTTTTTTTTTCCCCATTTTCTTCAACCACAAAAATAAAATAAAATAAATTCCAAGAAAAATATAAAATTGTTTGTAATTTAAAAAATTAAATTAAATGACTATTTATTTTGAGATTTTTTTTTTTTTTTTTTTAATGTCACTCTCGAAGTACAAGAGTTTACTTACTTCATTATGTTAGAGATATATTTTATTTATTAGCGGCAAAATCATGATATTTTAGTTTAGAAGAGTTAGGTTTTAATATTAGATTGTAGACAAAAATAACTAGATAAATAGCAAAATTAGGATATTTTAGTCAAGACAAGCTAGGTTTAAATATAGGATTAAAAACAAAATTAACTCCAAAAACTTTAAATGATATAAGTAAATAGCACCTAATTAATTAAACAAAATTTTGATTAATATAAAAAAAATAATATAAGTATATTATAATTTATCTTTTTATAACCAATGTTAAAATCGAGCCTTTAGTATAATCATTGTTCCCCTCACAAAAAAAAAAAAAAAAAAAAAAAAAGTATAATCATCGTTATAGTTAAGATACTTCATAATTTAAGGTGACTATAAATATGTTTTTTTTTTAGAAGAAGAAGAAAACAAACTCTAAGTTTATGAAGATATGTGATTTTAGTAAACGCAAAAAATAATATCTTAGAATGTCAGTAGGTTCGTAGATGAATAATAACAAAAAATCGCACATTGATTAAGGGATGTCGTGATTATAATTTTAAGGCTGCATATGGATACTTATTTTTACTTGAGTACATTAGGATAGTTAAAAAATATTTTTAGACTACTATTTCAAAAAATCAAGGATCTTACTAGATTATAAATTGTGCGTGCTTGTTCTCACCCGACCAATAACAAAGATAAATGGACAGAATAAATCATAGGGTTGTTAATAGGAAGTCAGCAATCAAGATTAGAATACTATTTTGCATTTCAAACTAGTGAAAGGATCCCAATGTTCTTGTTATTGCGCTTTGAAAATCTCTTCACAAATTCTAGACTCTAGATCTGTTTAGAATCCGTTTATTTTGTTGAAACTGAAAATTTTTTGCAAAAAATATTGTAGATAAATGTAAAAATTAGCTGAAATAGTATAGTGAGATCCATAAATAGTATCAAAAAGTGCAGTGCAGCTCATGAATAGTAGCAAAAATAAGCTGAATAGTAAAATAAACTGACTTTTTAATTTTTGCCAAACATACACTATAAGCTAGAATTTTATATTATGGTTTTTGTATCTTTAACTTTCTTTTTCTTTTCTTTTTTTCTTTTTTTTGAGGAAGTTGTATCTTTAAATTTCCAATAAGAAAAATGTAAACTTTACACGTAAATATATCATATTTAATTTAATGAATATGAAACTTGGTTGGAATGTTAGTTTTAACAAAATTTGCAATAAACTTAAATAATTGAAAACAATTATACTGAGTTATTAATCTTTTTTTTGAGAAGGGAGTTATTAATCTTAAAGAGGTTCTCTTGAAAAGAACTTTCCCTTTGATTTTTTTTTTTTTTTTTAATTTTTTATTTTGGGTGTATCTCTGAGAGAGAGAGAGAGAGAGAGAGAGAGAGAGAGCATGTTTTCATTCTTCTTTTGGGACAATGAGTGGGATTAGTTGACAAGTGAAGGGCCAAAATAGGATACGTTCCTATTTCAATATGTATGAACTATGATTATCTTAGTTGCTCAATTACCTTTGATATACTCCTCTTAATTATATCGGTATAATCTTTTTGAAATCATCCAATTGGTTGGAGTTGGACCATGTTTGAAAGTCATAACTTGTACCAATTAGAATCTTGAATCATATAGAGTGAACGCAAATTTTGCACTCCTTACATTCGTGACAATGCCCTCTAAGCTCTAATCTATTTCCTTTCATGTGGAGGTGGACTTTTACTAACTTGACAGCGACCAAAATTGAAATCAAAGGAAATTTTTTTTTTTTTTTTTTTTAAAAAAACACCATAGTTCTTTAAATTAACGGGACACCGAAAATCTCGCTTTGTAGGGAGGTATCATGTAATGTTTACACTTACACTAGTCTCTCTGTATCTCATATACGGCATGTCTATATCACCGACATTTCTATGGCACAAAGGGAATGAAGATTTTTATTAAAGCATTGACGCAATCCACTCCTCAATTTCAATATAAATCTTGTCATCTTCCGTATAGCCACTAGCAAAGTAGGAAACCAAAAATGTGTGTGAATACACGAAACAATCAAGTGGTACCTATGATTGTTAGGATAGGATCAGTGTAAGGGTCTCCGATTCTAAGATTAGATCATGAATCATAAAATTCTTCTTTAAAAAAAATTAAATAGTGTGGAATTCACTAGTAATGATGATATACGCTAAAGAATCATTAAGCAAACAGTCCCCACCGCCTTCATCAATGGCACCGGTGATATACGACATGTTTTCCACTATTCAAGACTTTCGTCGAGTTGTTCTTTTCCATATTTGCAGGTGAGGTAATAGACTTGTTCATTTATTAACAAAACATGCTTTATGCGTTGAAGATTACTGTACTTTGATGGAAGAAAGTTATTGTGTTAGGTTCTAAAATTTTAGAACAATTAACAAACCATGAGCACAAACTTGTCCAGATATAGATTCCTAAGTCTCTAGGTTTGATTAGACAATGTTCAAGGTGTTAAGGAGAATTCAATTTCTAAAGAGTTCAACCGATTGAGAAACAAGTTTGACCGATCGAAATTCGCAGACATGAAATTTCTGCAGAATTCTATTTTAGCTCAAACTCTACTTAAACGTATAGGGTTTCAGTCCAATACTACTAGGTATAAAAGGAAAACTCTAAGTATGTTTTCATAGATTTGAGAAGACTTTGGAAGTGCTCTTGTGAGATCTAAAAGGTATTGTGTTTTCCTCTTTAAAAGTCACTACTAGAAATCAATCTCATACCATTAGAACCGGTAGATCTGAAATTGCTGCAACAAGATCAACAACTGCTGATGATCTAAACCTTCAAGGGTGGCATTGGAGTCACAAACTAGAGAGTTTGTGTTGCTAAACCTTTGAGTAGAATCTCAAAGTCACAAACGTGGGTTTTTGTACAAAGCAAATCCAAAAGAAAAGGAGTCTGTAGATTCGAATCTGGCACATAGTTGTGTTAATAAGTTACTGCTGGAGGTAGCAATAGATTTAGAGTTAAATCTTTTATAAAAACTTCAATTCTCTATTAGTGGATTTGTTTTACTTTGAGGAAAAGTAAGTCAAATCCTCCCCAGGTTTTTTACCTTGAAACTGTTGATTTCATTGGTTTTTTTAGGTAATCATATCGTTGTCTTATTTATTTTCCCACACCGCATGATATGATTTTTTGCTATTTAACCTAAATCTGAATAATAAACCTAAGTGTTAACTTAGTTAATTAATTAAGTTAAACAATCTGAGTGTTCAGGGGTCTAAACAAACAAACAAGTGGTATCAGAGCGGACTCCCTCTGATTGGATTAACGTCCTAAGTGAGATCCTTGATGCCTGCTATCATGGATAATCTTAAGTGTCTATCTACTCATATTTGTGATGATTTGAATAAAAAAGACACTGTTGTTTCTGTTGATCTTATTAATACTTGTGAAACTCTCCATAAGGAATTATTTAAATCTATGAAAATTGCTAAGAAATTCAAGGAAGAGTTAAAATTGACTAATCTTGAAAATGATGAATTGATTGTGAGATTGGATGGATTTAATAAAAAGAAAGAATTTTTGAGAAATCAATTTTCTTCTCCAAATGAAAAGATGAAAAGTTTGGAACAAGAGTTAGCTAAGTCTAAAGCTGAACTACAGAAATTGTCTTGTGCCAAACTTGCTATTGTTGATAGGTCTGTTTCTGTTCCCAGTAAGCCTAAAGATAAAAATGTTTATGTTTCTCCTTTCAAGAGGAATCATAAAGAAAATACTTATTTTGCTAGGTTAGACAAAGGTAAAAGTTCTAATATAAACGTTGAAATTTCTAAACCTACTGATAGATTGGTGAAGAAATTTGTTTTTGTGCCTACTTGTCATCTTTATGGTGTTGTTGGACATATTAGACCAAATTGTTCTTTGTTGAAGTAAATACCAAAATTTGAGACTAGATTTGTTGTTAGGAATACTGATGTTCCTAAATTTATTCATGTTTGTCATTTTTGTGGTATTACTAGTTACATTCGTCCTAACTCTCATAAAATGAAATTTAAAAATTCAATGTTTCAATCTAAGATATGTGATGATATCTCTTCTACCATAAGTCCTGATAAATTGTTTCCTATGTTTTTGAAAAACTTAAGCTTGTTGGCTTGTGAAAAGGAAATTGTAGGATTTTAATCTCTCCCAGAAGAATCGTGTAATCCATCTAATACACTCTATTTCTCATGGTTTTTCACCTACAAAGTCAAAGACATGTGCTATATGGGTGAGAAAAGACTTGCTACGATGAGTGTTTTTATTTGTCCTTAATATAATTCTTTCAATTATTTGTGGACATGTTTTTTTTTTTTGAATTTTTTTTTTAGTTTTTGGTTGTTTTGTTTTCTTAGGTTGTTTTTTTTGTAAAAAATAAATAATAAATAATAAATAATAAATAAAATCCAAAAACATTGAAAGTTTTCAAAAAGACAAAAATAATTTATTTTGTGTTTAGTTTTATTTTTCTTGAGGATTACATCAATTATAATATCTCTCTCTTTTGATTTAGAATATACTTGACAATGTGGAGAAACATAGAAAGTATGTGTTGCATAATTGAGTGTGTGAGCTATTTTTGATTTTGTGTATGTACTAGTTTGTACATGTACTCATGGGTTAATTAAGAAATTTGATATTTCTTGTTTATGTACCCTCTATAGCTTAGTTGAGCACTGTCATGTATTGTTGTTGCATTTTATTCATTTAGCATAATGTGTGCTTTTTATTTGTGGTCATAAAAATTTTGAAAATCCAAATAGTTTTTTATTGTTTTTGTATTACACATCACTTATTGTGTAATTGAGGTTAGCCTCTGAAATTTGCATTTCATGACTGTGTACCTTGTTTAGCTTTGATTAGCTTTATTTTTCTACACTTTGCTAGTTTGTGCTATGTAGTGCTTATATTGTGTAAGTTATTTATGGTTTTTAAACACATGCTCTTGATTTTGAAGTCACATTATTTTGATTGTAAGGAATAAAAAATCATAGGAGAAATGCATAAATAATCATCTCACTACTGTTACTTGCCAATCATAAACATTTATGTGCAAATTATAAAAGCCATGCTCGGTAAGGTGTACTTGCACGGCAAGATTAAACGAGGTATTAATTGTGAAAAGAATGTGAAAATCAAAAGATTATTAAAAAAAAAAAAAAAGGCATCAAAAGAAAAAGAATTAAAAAAATGTTTTTACATGATTGCAAGTGTATTTTATAGGAGATGTGAGAGTTATATAATGTAACTCTTTAGATAATAGTCACTTTCAAACTAATGTGATTGATGATGTAGAAAATTTGTTTAACTATTATTTACATATCACCTTTTTTGTACCTTGTACACTTACTAGTTGCACACATTACACGCAAATTTTTGCTAAACTCTGTACATATGATTGTGTGTTGACTAATCTAGCCATCTTTAATTGCACATGATCTAATGTGTAAATGCTTTTTTTTTTTTTTTTTTGGATTTGGTTGAGAATTTGAAAATAAGATTTTCATGTTTTAGAAGTTTAAATTATGTGATTTTAACTTCTTGATTAGTTTTGATACTTGCATTTAAGAGGCATCATGTTTTTAAAACTTTTCTGGATCATGTCCATCTACATTGAGTCATAAAAATTGCTTTCAAGTTGTTTTCTGCATAAAATTTTCAGATTTTTAAGTTTTAAAAATTTTCACTGTTTCAACCGATCAAAAATCTCCCTCGACTGATCAAAAATGTTTAGGTTTTAAGGCCAAAAGTCTCTGCCTAATTCGATTGATGCTCAACTGATTGAAAATTTCTAGAAATTTTTTTTTTCGATTGACGCTCAATTATTTTCAACCGATCGAAACTGGGAAATTTAAGTTTTTTAAGTTCTTAATCGATCAGACTTTTCATGCATCATTTTGTGATAGGATTCACATGCATTGCATTGTTTTCTTTATCCATCTTGCATTTTTTTCAGTCATATCTCTCATTGTTTTCACACATAACATGCATACACTTTGCTAAATTAGGTACTCAACTTGATTTAAAAATTGATTAATTAATTTTTGAGTTCTATACATTTTAGTATATGCTATTTATCTTGATGTGTGAACTGCTAAAAATTGGGAATATTTTTTTTTTGAAATATGGTATGATGTGGTAATAAAAATCCACGAGGCATGTCTCGTCCTTATATGTCATCCAAAGAAAAGACAGACTTAGGAACATGCTCGTCCATAACATGCTCATCCATCCTTGGAGCACGGACGGACGAAGTTGTTATGTCTCGAGCATGTTGAGTCTTAGACGACTCAAATTTCTATCAGGCATGCGAGAAATCAGACCATTACGAGCTAAACCCAAGGGTTGTAGAACGCAGACACAAATAATTTAACTTCCATTGTAGTTATGGAAGTTACCTCCAAATCTTTCGCACTCCTCAACAATAGGAACGGTTATCAAATAAATAACCGTTCCCCGTATGCTATATAAATAATCACCAAGGAGAAGGTAAGGCATTCTGAGACTTCCAATATAATTGGAATTATAAAAGAAAAAGACTAACTTTGCCATCGGAGGATTCTTGGCCGGCTCCCACCGGTCTCCTCTGACTCTGTGTTTGTTTTCTTAGGACTCAGTCACTAAATCATCAACACCCGAGACTTTCAGCCCACTAATATCATAGGATTCATCATTTGTCGCCGTCTATGGAAAAGAAGTTTTGCGTGAGTTTCTGCGTTTTGAATTTCATCGTTGAATTCTACGATTTCTTTCTCCGACAAAGGGCTGAAATGGTCCGAAAAAGATCAAGGGCTACTAGTCCAAGCCCTCAATAGAGTCGAGACGCTTCTAATAACCCTTATCGCAACCGTCAATCGGCGCCTACCATGCAACCATCCTCTGTCCAGCACGTGCAATCCGTGGCCGCTGCTATGGTGGAGTTAACCTGTCAGAACCAAGAGTTGGTCAAAAAACTTAATTTAAGGAGGCAGCGTCATGAATGGAACAATGAAAGACAGGCCGAGAGTCAAGATGGAAGGAATGTTGAGCCTAAAAGCCAGTCAAGGGGTACCGCTTCTTGAAGGGTGCTTATTTGAAAAAAGAAATGGACCAAATGAGAAGAGTTATGGATGAGATGAGGGAGAATATGAGGAAGACGAACCTTGTAGAAGATTTGGTCCACTAAACTAATTCCCCCTTTGTGGCTCCATCAATGCTCACCCTTTGCCGCCCAAGTTCAAGATGTCTTCTTTAGATTCGTATGATGGAACATAGGATCCTTTTGATCATATTGCCACTTTCAAAACTACCATGCACCTTCAAGGAGTTCCAGATGGAATAATGTCCAGAGTTTACCCTACTACTCTCAAAGGACCCACACGAGTATGGTTTAGTAAAATACCTCCAAACACAATAACGTCCTTCGAAGAGTTAAGCAAGTTCTTTGTCAAAAATTTTATCAAAAGACAAAGGCACAAGCGTTCCTCATCCAGCTTACTAACCATAGAGCAGAGAGAGAATGAAAGTTTACGGTCCTTCATCACACGATTCAACGGGGAAGCCTTGGCTATGGACGAGATGGATGATAAGCTCCTTTTGGTTGCTTTTCATAATGGGGTTCATTCTGACTTGTTCATCCACAAGTTATATGAGCAGAAGCCCCAGACCATGGCTGAACTCGTCCATTCAACCCAGAATTTTATGAATGCAAAGGATGCTATCATAGCAAAGAAGAGGAAGAGAGTTGAGAAAATGGAGGCCAACCCAACACGTCATTCAGAACAAGGTCCTCGTCTTAAGAAGGGACAAATAGAAGACAAGAAGGATTGAGATAAAAAGGCTGGCCCTTCAGCACGAAGTCAACAGTACACACCACTGAACACGCCACTCGAGCAAGTCCTTATGCAAATCAAGGATGATCCTTCCTTGAAATGGCCGGAGAAGATAAAGGGAGATCCTAATAAGCGTAATAGAAATAAGTATTGTCGCTTCCATAGAGACCATGGGCATGATACAGACAAATGTTTTGATCTAAAACAGCAAATTGAGAACCTCATAAGGCAGGGAAAGTTGAGGAGTTTCCTTGGATGAGACCAAAAGGATGAGAAATTGAAGGGTAAAGTAAAAGAGTCATCACGACCACCGCTCGGAGAAATTAGAGTTATCATAGGGGGAAGTGCAACAAGCCAGTCGTCCAAGTCCAAGAAGGCATACCTGAAGGTAGTGCAGAGCATTCCACTCTCTGGATGGTCACCCACAGCAAGGGCCACGGACGAGCAAGCAATCACGTTCACGGAGGAGGACGCGGAAAGAATTCACCATCCTCATGACGATGCGATCGTTATTACCTTGCTTATTGTTGACTACACAACCAGAAAGGTGCTGGTGGATAATGGAAGCTCGACGAATATATTATATTTTCTAGCTTTTCAGCAAATGAGGCTAGGACGAGATAGGCTTCGCCCGGTGAGTTCCCCCTGGTAGGTTTCGGTGGAATGAAGGTGCAGCTTGTTGGTACTGTCACATTACCAGTGGTAGTAGGGGCATATCCACAGCAAATCACCAAGGACGTAAGTTTTCTTGTGGTAGACTGTTCATCCTCCTATAACGCTATAATTGGAAGGCCAACTTTAAATAGTTGGAAAGCTGTTACATCTACCTACCATTTATCGGTCAAGTTTCCAACAGATTATGGAGTAGGACAGGTACAAGGAAACCAACTAGTAGCAAGAGAGTGTTACCTGGACATGTTGGCCACAAACGAGCAAGTTCAGACCATGAGTATTGAAGAGAAGAGGGTTATGGCAGAACCTGCCGAAATGCTAGAAGATATTTCCTTAAATGAGAATAATCCTGAGAGGTGTACTATTGTTGGGGCAGATCTTGATGAAAAGATTAAAAAGGACCTCGTCCAATTTTTGAAGAAGAACACTGATGTATTCTCTTGGAGTCATGAAGATATGTCGGGTATAGATTCTACTATCATCACCCACCATTTGAATGTATGTCCTTCCTCCAAGCCAGTATGACAAAAGAAAAGGGTGTTTTCCCTTAAGAGAGATACTACAATTAAAGACGAAGTTCAGAAGCTGATAGCAAATAAGTTTATACGGGAAGTGTACTATCCAGATTAGTTGGCCAACGTAGTAATGGTTAAAAAGGCGAACGGCAAGTGGCGGATGTGTGTAGATTTTACTAACCTAAACAAGACTTGCCCCAAGGACAGCTATCTATTACCGCGCATTGATCAACTGGTGGATTCTACCGCAGGCCACAAATTACTTAGTTTTATGGATGCTTTCTCAGAATACAACCAAATAAGGATGGACAAGGCTGACTAGGAGAAGACATCCTTTGTTACTAGCCAAGGCTTATTTTGTTATGAAGTAATGCCTTTTGGCTTGAAAAATGCTGGGGCAACGTACCAGCAACTGGTTAACCACATGTTTTGTCCTCAAATTGGATGAAACGTAGAAGTCTATGTAGATAACATGTTAGTGAAAAGTCTGGACAAGGGAAAATATCTAGACAACCTGCAAGAGACCTTTGATACACTCAGATGTTACAACATGAAGTTGAACCCTAGCAAATGCACTTTCGGAGTAACGTTAGGAAAATTTCTTGGATTCATGGTTTCACATAGAGGAATAGAGGCGAATCCAGAAAAGATTAAAGCAATTATGGATATGAAGCCTCCGTAGAGTATCAAAGAAGTTCAATCTCTTACCGGGCGAATTGCTGCCCTCAACAAGTTTGTTTCTAAAGCTACTGACAAGTGTTTGCCATTTTTCAAGGTTCTAAAAAAAGAATTTGAGTGGACGGACAAGTGCTAAAGAGCCTTTTAAGACTTAAAGACATACCTTATTATAGCTCTGTTGCTGAGTCCTTCCGTGATGGGTGAAGAGTTGTTTTTATACTTGATAGTGACCCCACATGCCGTGAGCTCAACATTGATAAGAGAGGAAAGAAACGTACAAATGCCAGTGTACTATACCAGTAAAGCCTTGAGGCAAGCGGAAGGACGATACCCGCTAATAGAAAAGCTAGCTTTTGCGCTTGTCATAGCTTCCAGGAAGCTGAGGCACTACTTCCAAGCCCATGTAATCAATGTCATAACAGATCACCCACTTAAGAAAGCCATGAACAAGTTGGAAGTCGCAGGACGCCTGATTCAATGGGCTGTCGAACTTAGTGAGTTTGACATCCGATACCAGCCAAGGCATGCTATTAAGGCTCAGGCCTTGGCAAACTTTATTGTGGAGTTCACACCAAGCTGCGATGACGCGAAAAGTATGGAAGAAAGTAAAAAGTGGGTCGTCCATGTGGATGGTTCGTCGACACAACATACAGGAGGAATAGGAGTGGTTTTGCAATCCCCTGAGGGAGATAAACTGAAGCATAATATCCATCTATAGTATCAAACAACCAATAATAAAGTTGAGTATGAAGCCTTCCTTAAAGGTTTGGAATTGGTCAAGTCTGTTGAACCGAAGTCAATACTTGTATTGGGAGATTCTCAGTTAGTCATGGGTCAAATAAATGAGACGTACAAGGTAAAGGAAGAATGAATGAAAAAATACTTAGAGAAAGTATTGCAGTTTGTGAAGAAGTTCAATGAAGCTAACTTCGTTCAAATCCTAAGGAAGGAGAACATGGAAGCAGATGCGTTAGCAAAGGAAGCCTTAGCAGCTGGAGCCACGGACGAGTACGACGAAGTCCAATATCTCCTGAGTATAGACCTCCCAGAAGTATAATAAATAGGGAATGAAGAAAATTGGATGACCCTAATAGTATCGTACTTGAAGGAGGGGAAGCTTCCGGAAGGGAAGGATGAGGCCAGAAGACTTAGGGTTAGAGTAGCCAGGTATGTCCTCATGGACGAAGTTCTGTATAAAACAGGCTTTTCTCAACCTTATCTCAGGTGTCTGGCCCCGGACGAGGTGAACTATGTGTTGAGAGAAGTTCATGAAGGAGCTTGTGGAAATCATTCGGGAACCAGATCACTTATCCATAAAGTCGTCCATGTAGAGTACTATTGGCCAACTGTTCAAGCAGACGCAAAAGCCTATGTCAAAGTATATGACCAATGCCAACGATTTAGTAATGTTCCCAGACAACCATCAAAGTATCTCACCTCGATGATAGCTCCGTGGCCCTTTGCTCAATGGGGCCTAGATATACTGGATCCTTTTCCACTCGGAACCAAGCAGATGAGATTTTTAGTGGTGGGAATAGACTATTTTACCAAGTGGGTTGAAGCAGAACCCTTGGCAAGCATCACGCAGGAAAAGGTAAAGAACTTCATCTAGAAGAACATACTGTGCAGGTTTGGGGTGCCAAAAGTACTAGTATCTGACAATGGGCGGCAATTTGATAATGCCCTCTTCAGGGATTTTTGTGAACACTTCGGAATCCAAAACCATTATTCCTTCCCCACCCACCCTCAAGTGAACAGTCAAGCCGAAGTTGCAAACCGATCCTTACTGAAAATCATCAAGACTCGCCTTGAGGGGACAAAGGGAGTATGGCCAGATGAGCTACCTGGTGTCCTGTAGGCGTACAGGACGACGACAAGAACCCCTACAAGGGAAACTCCCTTTAAGCTAGCCTATGGAAGCGAAGCAGTCATACCTGCGGAAGTGCACATGACTAACCACAGGGTGATGTCATATTAGGACAAGGATAATGAGGAGCAGCTCCGCTTGAACCTCGATCTAGTAGATGAGGTGAGAACAAACGCAGAACAAAGAACGGCAAGGTACAAGAACCTCATGGCTAGGAGATATGATGCTATGGTTAAGCCAAAGTGATTCAACATTGGAGACCTCGTCCTAAAAGGGTTTCTTTAGCAACCCAGAATCCAGCTCATGGGAAATTGGGACCTAACTAGGAAGGACCCTACAAGGTTGTCGACTATAAAAGACAAGGATCCTATTACTTGGAAGCCTTGGATGGGAGGAAATTAGAGCATCCTTGGAATGTTGAACACCTGAGGAGGTATTACCAATAAATTGCCAACCTGGACGAGCATGGAGACCATTTATATACATATCTACACTAGTTTATTTACCTATCTTTAGTGTTGCTTTGTTATTATTATGTTAAAGTTATGGACAAAGTTATGGTTTGGTTTGTATTTATTTTATAAAAGGCATGAACTTCTTAATGAATGCCTCGTCTGTGAACAATATTGGTGCTATGTATATAATGTTGTGTGAACTCCTGGTATCAGTATTACTTTTGTTCAAATCAACCCATAAAAAGGCTGAAAAGCCCAAGACGAGAAAATTCTTTGGACGCAGAGATGTAAACTTTCCTAAGGGAATAAGGTCAAGGCAAGCTCGTCCGAAACAAAAGACGAGTTAAAGCCAATAAGTTCAAAGCAAGCTCGTCCGAAGCAAAAGATGAGTTAAAGCCAAGGTAGGCTCGTCCAAAACAAAAGGCAAGTTAAAGCCTATCCCTTGTGCAAATCATAACAAGCCCAGGGCATACTCGTCCGTATAGTGGAGGAAGTAAAAATATGGTGTGTATCCAAACCATGGGGAAGAAATGCGTAGACGAGTGTTTCAAATAGTTAAGGCACTTAAAACATTCCAGTCCATGGACGAGGAAAATGTAGGGTCTTACCCTCATCAAATATGAAAATCAACCAAGTCTAAGGACGGGTAATGCTGATAATTACCATTTCACATGGACGAATTACACTTGGAGAAATTCCAATAAAATGGTGAAAATATGAGTAATATAAGCGACTCAAACATGAAGTCTCAACACATGAAAATAAAAATCTCATCCATGCATATATAAAAAGAAAAATAACAACATTCATTTAACTGTTTCAAGGGCGAATAACCAACGTCCAAACACCTTTGCAAAGTTGTTAGAAACTCGTCCTAAAACCATGGACGAGGTAAATGTACCTAGCTTGCATGGAAAGGTCCTAAATAGTGGACTTGATAAAAAAAAAAAAAATACAAAATATTAAGATATTTTCTAAACAAGAGGAGCATCTTTAGGGTCATCTTGAGGGGGCAAGGTCGAAGCGTCATCCTCGATATTAACGTCCTCAGAACCGGTTTGAAGAAGAGAGCTAGTGGCAGCAGCATTCAAATCAAGCTTAATGAAACTAAAGTCCACATCAAGAAATTTCTCCATAGCTTCCATTCTGAAATCCTCAAAGCCAGCTGCGTAATTGGTGTCCAGGAGATCAATACATTGCTTGGACGCCTTAAATTCAGCCACAGCATCTTCCTTAACTTTGGAGAGAAGAATACTCAATTAATCATTCTTCTTCTCTAAAAGACCAAGATGAGTATCTTTCTCTACAGCTTCAGTTCTTAGCTCCTTAACCAAGTCTCGAAGAACCTTCATTTCTTCCTTAGCCTTAGACGGTACCTCTGCCCACTTCTTATTTTCGTCCTTCACCTCCTAGATCCTCTTTTCCAGTAAAATTCTCGTCTTGTCCAATTCCGTGGCTTGCCTAGACGCAGGGATGAACTTTGACATTCCCTATAGAAGAGAAAGACAAACAATGGTTAGACGAGAAGAGCCTACAAACAATAAAGATGAAGTAATAAATAAGATTACACACCTTGAAAAGATCATAAACTCCAAAATGTTCAAAGTCCTTC